>WUAM01000323.1:38204018-38339153 GCA_024336885.1 Actenoides hombroni | reverse complement strand
GAAGGAGAAAACCTTTTTTTTTTTTTTTTTTTTTTGTAACCAGAGCTCCAGAGGAAGCTCTCCCCCCTCTTCTGTAAAAGTTTTGGGCAGGATCTCCTCTATCACTCGGGCCAGTGTTCAGTGAAAGCAGCGTGGAGGTGTCTGCAAGTGTTTATATGGACTTTTAATTTTGGAGCCATCAAGCCCAAGGTTTGCAGTCCCCCCCCCGCCCTGCTTTGTCTGTGGGCTCGGTTCAGGGCGTAAGCAGTTGTCTCGGAGTGGCTCTGGAGCCAGACCCGAGCGGTCGCCGTCCCTGTTTATAGAGACAAAGGTAATTGCCAAGTCTGTAGCTGTGCCCCTCTGGCTGCGCCGAGCGCAGGCTGCGGAGATGCAGGCGTTGCCGTCACGGGAGCGCTCGGGGAACTTCTGCAGCCGGTTACTGCCCCAGAGGGCTGGGGCAGCAGTGGCTGATTTCTCCCCCAGTGCTCTGGTGGGTCTGCTGGTAAAGAACCATAAGCCTCTGCGGGGGGTGGGGGGGAAAGAACAGCTTCCCCGAGAAGCCATCCGGGGGAGCAGCCGCGGGTGCAGCTCGGGGTGCTGCGGGCGCTTGGACCCCGCTCGGCCGGGCCGCGGCCCCGACCCGCCCTCGCTCCGGCCCCCTGGGAGAGCGGGCTGCTTCACGGCAGGTCCTTAAACCTGCCGTTCTCATTTCATGTCTTAAATGTGCATGAAGGAATTAAACTGCACGAGTGAATAACAGCATTAGTTTCAATTAATTTTTATCCTGGCAACAATAAACTTTAGAAACAAAGCGCTTTTACATCCTTAATTAGTCTTGCTTCCCATCTGTAGTCTTTTAAGTGCCTGCTCCTTGATTTAACTTTGTCCCTCCTTCAGAGCCGCCTCCTTTTTCATTCTTTTCCCCCCCTTTTTTTTTTCTTTTCCTCGTCATCCCTTCCAGACTGCTGCCTGTTTCTTTCCTGCAACCTTTCACCTCCCTTGTCCCTATCTGTCTGCTCTGCTCTCTGCAGTTTATTTCTACTGTATTTTCCCAACATCAACAGCAGTATTGGTTACCATGGCCCCGAGCTATGTGCAGAGGTGGGAAAGCTTCATCCGCCCAAAAGTTCTTACACTTTTGAAGTCTTTCTTTTAGTAGGATCTGAAATGTATCATCTAGAGTGTGTATTAAATGAACAGTATTCCTGAAGGCTTTAGAGCAAGAAAGGCAACACCCTGGAAAATTCTGCAGTCTTTCAGCATTCTCTGCCCTAGGGTTATAGCCCTGGGCACGGAGCTGAATGGAGCTCTTACAACTGCCTTCTGTTTACCTTTTATGGTTAAAATAACAGCTTAGCAAAGAAGCAACTTCATGGAGAAACGACTCAGTGAAATCATCTCAAGCTGTAGCAGCATAGCTAGTTTAATCACCCCTAGAGAGCTGAACAACTGTGAGCACAATGGGACACAAAATCATTTTGTGTGTAAATGAGCATGGCATTGTGATTATTTCACTTTGCATGGGCAAATAGTTTTTACAAGCAGTACTTATGCAGTTAGCTTAGAAAGGCAGAAAAAGATAAGCTGGCTCTGAAAGATCTTGGTGTGTAATGTTTGAAAAACTAAATATTCACATAATTTGGGAATCAGGCTCTATTGATTTTGCCTTCAGCAGGTTCCTGTGTTACTTATTAGAGCAGGGTTATTGCCTGTGCCACTAGTTGGGATGCTGTATCCTGTTGTAGGCAACTAAAGAGCAAGGATTATTTTACATGGTTTAATAAATGAATTTTGTTAGTGTTTCTGTGATATTTACCCTTAAGGTTTTAATTTTCACATCAGTATTAGAAAATCTGTGCATAAAGACTTTCACTGGATAAATACATTTAGGATTTTGCTTTGCGCATAAAGCAAGTACATTACTCAGTGTGATGAATTTTAGCTGTGTTTTACATTAAGAAGAGGAAGGAGTCATTAGAAATAGGGTTATGGTACCTTAAGAAATAGGGGGTATTTATTTTTTTTGAGCAATAGGAGTGTTTTCAGTACCCTTTATGTAGTGCTTAGCAATTATGCCCCTTGATAATTTCCTCATACGAAAATGATTGAATTCCACAACTTCAGTAAAAGCGCAGGATTCCTGTTTTTAATATATATCCTCTCTAACCAGGGGAAGAGCCTGTGTTTTAATTCCCCTTCTCCCCTCCCCCAAAAGCCAGTGGCACCCTCAATAAGTATGAAAAGCTATAAAAGTTTGAGAACTATTTTAGCTTTCCAGTGATTTTCTATAATTAAGTGTTTTTTCAACACATGTTCTAGCTGAGAGATGCCAAAAGCAGAGGATTGTTCAAAAGGTCCCTCCAGTGAATAGTATAAATTAAATATCTACTGTGTGAGTATGGCCTCTCTGAGAATCTCAGACTCTTTACAGATCAAGGAATTTACTGGTATACTAACATTAAACAAAATCCTAAGATAGCAGCAGTGTTTAAATATGCACAAATAGATTCAGATCACTTGATCTTTAGCTATCTGTGCATATTTTAAAATTGAAGTCTGTATTTCAAGACAAATGGTTAAATGTAAGATGCGTTTACAGAGGACTGGAAGTCCTTTGATTTCATTTGAAAATTGTAACAAGGGGTGCATATGAGCCCTAATTAGGCACTTGTTTTGTGAAACTGCGTGAGATTTATTTCTAAGGCAGCTCTGTACCGTGCGAGGTCTGTACCTTTATCATTAGTGATAATAGTTGGGGTCTGAACAAAGACAGGGTTGACATTCAGCCTGGATCTTCTGACCCTTTCATTTAAGTGAAGGAGTAGAGAGCGAACATGAGTTTACAATGCTCTTTGGTAAGAAAAAACCCCACCTTTGTCTGTGTTGGCAGGCAGATGAAGCACCCACAGATTAGTAAACACATCGCTAAAATACTGTAGGTACTTGCATACTAAGTTGTTTTTAAAAGTTAGTGCTTTTATTTATGCTATATGACATATTTACTGAAGATTGCCAACAACAGGCTCTTGTGGGAAACAAGAAAGCAACGTCTTCAGTCATGAAAGGATTCAATCACTTTCCTTGAAGGTGGTGCTGTAGTAAAAATGTTAATGCCCAATTTCGCATCGGCTGACACAGGAGTCCTAGGACAGAGTTGGTATTTGCTTCATGTTCAGTGCAGATGTCCGTCCAGCCTCTGAAGAGAAAAGGATGTGGATTCATAATGGGGTGATGTATTTCTGTGCTGTAGATGCAGAGAATTCTTAGGAGATAAGCAAGACAAAATAGAGTAAATGAAAATGTTGTGATGACTTTGTGAAGCTGTCCGATGAATTCATATTTTTCAATCCCTTTCTATATAGCTCAGAATTATTTTTTTCTACAAGGAATGTTGCTAATTTTATGTTCCTGGAGTGGCATAGCCAGGCATCTTGTGCAAAATACTGCTAAGGGAATGGCGAGACCAGCTTTAGATTTCTAAGAAACATTGTTAAAGTAATGTGGGAGAAATGGGAATTCACTTTGCAACGCTGCATGTGAAGTGCTTGTCAGATGTAAGGAAGAGCCTGGATGCTTGGTAGCATGCTTGCAGAACAAAATACCAAGAAAATTAGATTATATTCAGAAATGTCGTCAACTATAATGTTTTGCATATGTTGCTTTACCCATAAGGGGGGAGAATGGATGGGCATTTTCTTAAACTTTTATAAGAGGTTTTTTTCTGTTTGACATCTATGCCATTTATACCGATTGAACCGAAATCAGCTTTTGAGACACGTTTCGTGCAGAATAAGCTGTGCTCTTTTTATAGAAAAGAATGGAGGAATTTTCTATTGCTGTAGTTTTCCTGTTAATATTTCAAAGTTTTTTGCTTTGTATGTCAGCTGAAGATTTTTGGACAGAATGCAGAAATTTCACTAATTTTCAAATATTTTTGGGGTGGGCAGCATTAGGTGGATTGTTGATTTTGTAATTTCACATGCCAGATTGTACAGTAATTTCTAATATGTCTTGTCATGAAAGCATGGGTCAGTTTATGTATCTTCCTGTTTTCACTGCTTCCGGGTGTTAATTGCTTTCAGTTTGAAAGTTTTTTAGTTCTTTATGCTTAATATTAAGGCTTAACTGAAAATTATCCATTTATTTCACAATTATTGAAAATAAACCAGAAAGTTGTTCTTAGTTTGATGTGAAATTTACTCCATGTATAAACCAAATGCCCTAGGTACTGAGGAAGTCACTAATTTAGAGGTGTCTCGTTACTGAGACAAACTTGCAAAAACCCCTGAATCCCAATTCACAAATTGGTTATTCGTTTGTCAGGGGATATTTCACATCTAACACATAAGCCCGCGACCTTTAATTAGAATTTTGCAGTTTGTTTTATGCCCCTTGAGGCTGACACCTTGAAAAATTTTTTTCTTGATTTCTTATTGCTAATAAGCATCTTCCTCTTCCCCTCTGGTACTTTGAAGAAAACGATGCAAATACACTTAATTACAGTTGTGGCAATAATTTGTTAGCTGAATATGTGATCAGGCAGATGCAAAAATGATCTGATTAGATCTGTGATCACACTGCAAAGAAAGGTAACACACTGCTACATTTAAGAGAAACTGTTCTTTTTTGCCTTCCCTTTTCAGGAGGGAAGAAGCATGTCCCGTCTGTCTCTAACACGGTCCCCAGTTTCTCCTCTGGCTGCTCAAGGAATTCCTCTCCCAGCTCAACTCACCAAGTCGAACGCTCCCGTGCATATCGATGTAGGAGGACACATGTACACCAGCAGCCTGGCTACCTTGACAAAGTACCCAGACTCCAGGTAAGATCTCAGTGTTTTCAGGCTCGCTGCGCATTTCTGTTCATTGCATGGAAAGAAGCATGTATGTACCTGTGAGGAATATTTCAGTGCGAAATACGATTTATTATATATTCACCACTTATGAATAATTCAGTTTCCGATTTATACAGTAACTTCAGTGAGGTTCTACAGAAAAAAAAAAGCCTGTAAAATTTATGTATTATTTAGAGAGTCTATTCATTTTCTCTCAACGTCTTCTGCGCTCTGCCGATACGTTTGAAGCACCTGTTGGTATGTGGCTCTAGATTATTTCCAGCTGTACCAAGCAACTGCATTCTTGCAGATTTAGGGGGCAAAAAAAAAAAAAATCTTTTTTTTTTCTTCCTTAAGAACAGAGAACAGTTCTGTTACATTGGGACTAATGGATGCTTCTGTCAGCCAGCCAAAATCCCAACCTCAGTAGTAGCTCTGTGCCTCAGTGTCAGCAGTCATTTCCTTTTGGCAGTGGCCGGCCGACCTACTCTGTCTGCTTGCAGCTGCAGATTTGGTTTAATCTTTGTGTGCTTAAAGGTAGCTGGTTTGTGCTGGACAGGTTGGTGACCTGTCTGGCAAGATTTGTGTAGATCTGGTGAGTATTATCTCAGAGTAGACTCCAGATGTGCCGAGTTATGAATAGATGTGGCATGAGAGTATATTTGTGTATATGGCACAGAGTTTCTTTGCCTGTCTCCCAATCCTGCCATGGAGGATGGGGGCTCCTGGGCAGCATAAAGCCTATGACGGTAGTGTGGTAGTGTGGAAGGGACCACTGTGTTAAGGGTTAAAGCACGTGCATTGGAGCAGTATATTAAGACATACCTGATTTTGATTTACAGTTATGGTCAGTAAACCAATTAGCTTTTTGTCATTCAGCCTGTTCAGAAGGGTTCGGAAGAGAAGGTGTAGATGTGCAGTGTCAGGGTGCCCGGCAGACTGGTTGAAGGAGGCTCTGTTGGCTCAAAAGCAAACCAGAGCCCAGGTCACCAGGTTTCATTGCTACCTGCATGGCCAATATTTCTATGAGGGATAGATTTTTTTTTTTTGATATGACAACCAATGTAAAACTCTAGCTTTTATTTGAAGACTTTTCCTTTAAAAGAACTAGGGATTTTTGAACAGATTTGGCAGGTTCCCAAGCAATAAATGACATTTATGGAGATACCTTGAAATGCCTCTGATGTCACAAAGCATATGGCTGTGATTTCATTCCAAGGAAAGGGAACTGCTGAAATCACGGAAAAGAAACAGTGATTAAAATATCTATATTTTGTGGTCAGGCCAAAACAATATGATTTTCCTGGACTGTGTCTGTTTAATGATGCCTGTGTGGTACTACTTTAATTGTAGAGAAGAAAGGTGTTCACTGGGGAGAGATACATAACAGAAGCAGACAAATGCTTCACAGTATAGAAAATACTGAGAAGATTCAGCAGTTGTAATAGAGTAGCACATCTGTTTCCACATTTTAAAATATCACTACTTATACTATTTTTAAAATATACTCCATATCAGACTTACTTAATAAAAACCTCAGTGAGGGAAGTTTTGGGAGAAAATACTGTAAGTCACAGATTTTATTTAAAGAGAATAGATTACTGATCTAAAACCTTTTTTTCTTTTGTTTTGTTTGATAAATAACAGTGTATTTCTTTAGATTATGTAGTTTGTTTAAACTGAAAGTACAAAACTGTGACTGACCAGAGCTCACGTGCTGCCTGATGTTTTGCTACATACTGTCTTTCGTTTGTGTTGCTGTGTTATCTCATAAGGCTTGAATGCTTTTTCAGCTGCTCAAACTTCATTTCTCACAGGAGTAAGAGCTTACAGGGTAAGACCTGTAAATCACATATGTTTTTATAGCAAAAGATAACCCTTCACAAGCATCCCAAGTAGGACATACTGCTGCAGAGATTATGAAGCTGGGGGAAGGGTACACCTTAATTTACCCCCCCCCCCCTTTTTTTTTTTAATCTTTTTTTAAGTTTTTTTTTTCTGCAGTGCTGTGTAATAGACTTGGTTAGTTACCCCACATGGAGTCTGCCCTGATCTCATTCCTGGTACTTTCAGTTATTTCAGTGAGGATGATTTGAGCTCTTGATGGTGCTTCACTGCCCTGGCGTGTAACTTCCGTAAGTTGCAGACTGCCTTCACAGTGGTCTGGCTGGGAGAGGAATCCCAGGTCTCTCACACATGCCAGAGGAAAGAGAGAGGTTTTTATGAGCAAGACATCTGGAAATAATGCCAGAACACTGTCAGCTTATGCTCAGATATAACATGTATGGCCACATATAGAGGCATGGCTGTACTCACTCAGATGCAGAGCTTTCAGGATTATTTTGAACAGCATACTAAACTCTTGGTTTGAGCATGAGTTTAAAAGCTTCACATGTAAGAAGTCAGACAGATCTGTATTTCAGCAAAAGGTGTAAAGATACGCTGAAATACTTTCCTGAATCTTAGCTCTAGTCACATAAAATAGCTTGAACTCACTAAAATATAAAGGGAATAAACTTCCTTCACTATTTGTATTACAATCTCTTTATTTCTTTCCCTGTGCTCCAAAATCCTAAATGGGCTTTTAGTTTGTAGTATATACTGTATATGTATGTCTAAGGACACATACAGATTGTGAGCATGTGTATAAATAAAATCAGGATATGCATACACAGAGACATCACATGCTAATGGAAAACAGAAAAAAATAAATAATCAGATTGTGTCTGTCCTTCTGTAGTATTTTGAGGAGGCCCAGTCCTTTAGGTTCTGAACAAACTCGGTTCACATTGACTTCAGTGGGAGGGAAGAGCTCCCAGCAGCTTGCCAGATCAGGCCCAGCAGGAGCAAGTATAGGTATGACCAGTTCCTGCCTATACCTGCTCTCCAGTCACCCCTCTGGTATGATATAAATTACACCTGACAGCAGGCAGCATGATACATTTCTTATTGTAATTTGTTAGGATTGACTGTGCTCAGCTCACTCGGCTGACTCCATTTGCCTGCTCCCAAGTTATATTTGCTCTACTGTGGGGAGAGAAAGGACTCGATTCTGGAAGTCTTTGAATGGCTGGTGATGTGAAGTTGGACTCCAAGTCTTGCATTTCCGTGATCACACAGTTGTTTCAGAGCAACTTTGACAAAGTCTTTGATGTTGTTTGTGTTAGTGCAGCTGCTGTGAGAAAAAGCATTTATCCATTGATTAAATTTGCATAAGCAAAGGATGCCAGATTAGGCGTTAAAGGGGGTAGATGTCGGCTTTCCAGTGAATTCTTATGGGCTACATAAATTCTCTCATCTAAAAAGGGGGAAACTTGAGCAGCACACAACTGCTGTGACAAAGGAAAAGAGGGTTAAACAACCACTGTTAAGGATGGTTTCTAAACCACTAGCACTCACCTTATGCACTACTGTTTACCTTTCCAATTGACTTTGTGAATGAAATACCATACAAGAAAGTAAGGTGGGTGAAAGGCAGGGAAAATGAGAAACACATAAAAGAAATTGTGATCAACGAAAGCATAGTGATGGTGGTCACAGAAATTATCTCAGAATTAATATTATTAATCCCTCTTCCTATAGCTACTTGAGGCTGCTTTCTGTGCATACCCAAAATTACAATTGAAGTCAACAACCTTTGGACATAACAAGGAGGCTAATGTGGTCTTACCTGGATCTGAGGCTCAGTTTTAATAGCTTATTTTCAGCAAGTTCTCCCACCAAAACTCCTAACTCTAGTAGTTTTGAGTTACAAGTAGAAAAAAACCAACCAACCAACCAACAAACTATTGAATTCCATCTAATGACTCTTAACATCTAATTCCTAAAGTAACTGGCTAAGAAGACAAATTACTCATCTTTGAGAGTATGTCCTCTAGAAATTTCATTAATGCTTTCACCCAGAAGATCTCTAAAGCAGCCCCTTCACTCATTGACACTTGAATATGGATTTATATGACAGATTGTAAAGGCTGCAAAACCTGTAGCACATCTATAAAGTCAGTTTGAAGTAGTATTTATCCAAGAGTATTTATCCATACCCATTTCTTAATGTAAAAAACAAACCCACACCGAAAGTCCCAGCTCCTAACGTGCAGGCAGGAATACCCAAAGATGCTGCCAGTTCTTACAGTCCTATTCCTATTGAATTCAGTGGCAAGCATCTCATTGACTTAAGTGGAAAAGACATTCCACATCCCTGTGTACCACAGCAAGCCCCAGCTTCTTGATTTCACTGGAAATTTTGATATCACTTTGAATTTCTGTTAGAAAGCAGAACAAGACTTTTCATCAGAAGCCTTTCCTTTTCACAGCCCTGAATAGTATTTTTAACTCGAGGAATTGCTGTTAGGTCTTTGTGAGTTGTTCTGCTCTAAAAGGTAAATATATTTACCTTACATTCTTGGTTAATTAGTATTTGTTGTCTAATCCACTGTTAAAGATGGGTACTTTCTTTTCTTTGAAATATATTTATAAAAGCTCATGCTGTCCATGGCATTAGTCACCTCTCAAGAGGTGGCAGAAATAATCTTAAGTGGAGTGGCAGTGTCTAGGTGAGAACAACGCTGGGGCACAGACCCAGGGAGCCTCCCCCTGACAGTTTGGGGCACACTGTGTTTGGGACTTCTCTGCTCCCATCCTTTCCTCCTCAGGAAAACAGCTTTTTGGCCGTGTGGCCCCAGGCATGCTGAGACAGTGCACGTCCTGACCTCAGCTTTTGGAGACCTGGACTTTACTACCCCCTTCTCTGGAGGCTCTGTCCTACAAAGAAAACCAGCACAGGCTTTAACTGTTTCCTTAGCTGTTACAAGGCATAGCACAGGCATATCCTTGCCTTGCTTTCTTCTGAGCACATGGACTTTTCTGTTGATTGACAGAGGACTCCCCTAAAGCATGTAGCTTCTCCGCTGAATGTTTTTTGTCAAAACAGACCATGATACTTGTATAGACCCACCCTCAGACAAGCTTTCCTACCATGCATGACCTTCTGATTCTAGCTACACTGTAGGTATCTCTGGTTTTTAATTCCCCTACCTTTTCTTCCACCACCTCCATCACCCTGGTTGCTTAAGCTCAGCACTGACACCTGAAATGTTCTGCTTCTCCTCTCCTTTTCTGCAGCCACACCAGACTGGACTGAGTTCAGAGGAGTGATCTTCTCTGTTTTCCCTGACAGAACATGGTTGTATCTGGCTATATGGGGTCAGCAGTGATTTCATAAGCTCAAACACACCTGCTACTGAGATCTGCAAGAGAAATTTTTCCACATCTTCCTTTACACTAAGGGCTCTGTACTGGGTCCTGCTCTCTACTTCTTGGGAGGGAGAAGGGACATTCTTAATTAGGTTATGTTTAGGATATATAGTTCTCCAGGCTTATCATACCTGAGAACATCTCACATTTCTTGATAAGGTAGGATCAATCCAATGTCACCCTTAGAAGAACTTGCTTATTTTTCCATCAAATTTGTGTATTATTGATTTTATTGCCTGAAAACAATGTCCAATTAGGAAATTTTTTTCACTTACCCCATGCTGGCAGTTAGGGTGTAATCAGTCCTCGGACAAGGCCTGTACTTGGGCATGTTAAGTGGAGTGACCAAAAGATCAGATTTGTTCATAAACAGTGACCGTTGGTGTCTGTGAAAGCACAGCATGTTCAAGGGCAGGATTCCTGTCTGGAGCAGAAGCGGTGTCAGCTCTCCTGCGCCAGCCTCATGCCACAGCAGTCCTGCACCACTGCATCATCAGTAGTGTTCATCCTGACTTAGGTGTCTCAAACCTCTCCACTCCACTGCCCTTCCACGCTCCCTCCCCACAGTGCATCTGTATAATGTCTTGTCCCTCTTCAGTTCTTCTCTCATCCTTGCACACCCTCTAAATTTTAAGCCCAGTGAAGCCAAGTGTGCTGCCATGGCACATTTCACCCTTCATAAGGTACCACTTTTCCCACCGAGGTCTGTTGCTGAGTGCCCTGTTTGTGGCTCTGACACTCAGGAGCTGTGAACTGTTGTATATTACCCAAAAGGCAAAAGAGTTTCTGAGTCAGAGCCAGCAGCCCACGTTCAGGCAAAGCACTACAAAATGTGTCTGCATGTGAGCGGCAGCACAAAGCTCATTAATTTTAATAGGTATTGTGAACTTAAACCATACACAGACTTTGAAGCAAAATACCTGAAGAAGTAGGAGCAAGTGTTTTCCCTGCACATAACAAATGCTCAGAGATGCAAGTTCTGGGCACGGTGCACAAGCACTGTGCACAGGTAGCGGCACTGCATGCCGGTGTGGCAGCTCTGCAGAGAGGGGTGAGCCTGCCAGGGCTCCCCGGGGCTCTGCCATTGTTTTAGGCAATCATGTGTATGCTGCAGAGGAGAACAAGTAAAGGAGTTGAAACCCAGAGCTTTTGGTTATATGCAGTGCCTTTTCTGAATTAACATAAGAATTTTCATGGAGATTAAAATAATTTTCAGGTTCATTTCATGCACCTGCAATTTAGAGATTTTTTTTTTTTAATTTGGTTGTTGACTGAGCAAATCTCTCTTTGGTTTCCAAGGGAATTTTGACCAGCAGAACCCTTAAGGAAAAAAAGATTATAAAATGCCTTTCCCCTTCCCATCTTCTGTCTCCCCCCTGTCTGCCTGTGGATGTTGTACTTACTGGAGTGGGAGCTGGTGCAAGTGAAAAAACTCTTCTTGCCAGGCTGCTGATTACATAGTGTAAAATGAAGCCATCTTTCCCCATCTTCAAAGCCAAGTATTGCTGTTTTCTGGGGGTGCTGCATGGCTGAGGTCACACAAGTCCACACGGTGCTTTGATAAGCTCTGGGAAAGGTGTGAAGTGTTGGTTCCTGTGGGCAGACATGCGATGCTTCTAGGACACATCCAGCACAGCTCCCAGGCAGCATGCGGGGCACAGCACAGTGGGTGGAGGTGAGGAGCTGTTTCCTCTTGCAGACGGACTGGCCAGAGCTGCTATGGCAGGAGTTGCAGCAGTCCCAGGTCTGTGAGCGCCAGAGTGTGATATGTGCCACAGGAAGGGTGGAAGACTTGGCCTCTATGGAAAATAAAAATAGTCTGTAACAGGGTTGTAATTACATTTGGGAAGGATGATATCAATGTTAGACAGTCTGTCTCTTCACTAAAGGGAGAGTCCCAGATTCAGGGTATGGCAGAGACCATGGAAGTACACCACGATAGCAGATTTCCCTACGTTACCCAGGGCTGCTGTTGCACAGCTGGAACAGTAGTTTGGGTGGTAAAGGAGCACAGTCCCTGAAACCCTAACTCTTCACTCCAGTGACATGGGTAGACAGGAGGGAAGGAATTTATATGGAAACTGTTTCTTCTGACTTGTCTCTGTCTACCTCTCCTGGATCTCCTACTAACTGGCATGTCATTTTGTGGAGTAACAGGTATTACGGCACCTAGGAAGGGGCAGACAAGGCTAGTTGTGGAGAGGAGAAGATAGCCAATCAACACTCATCTGATTTACAGAAATAAAATCATGGCTGTGTTGCTATAACCAGCACAGGCTGTTCAAAAAATCTGAATTTGATGAAATTGCACATTCCTATCCAGATAATAGCTTATTTGGCTAGGCTAATCAAAAGGAAGAACAGGCATCTCCATGCAGGTTGTGAAGCCTGGCTGTGGTCAGGAGGGATGTCACTTACAGCCTCGGAGAGGAGTCCGAAGGTGAACGTGGAACAGCATCTCCAGTACCTTCAGTGCAAAGCCCAGCTGACCTTGTCTTATTTTCTGCTCTTCCTTTTCTTCTGCAATGATACCATTACTTTAGCTGAGTTATACTTAGCTTATTAGTAATTACCACCTTTCTTGCTTACAACAGGTTGAAAACTAGTCTGGTTTATTAAAACTCACAAAGAGAAGCCAGCAGACAAGGAGACCAAAAATTCTTTTTTTTTCTTGCATTGTTTAGCACGCTATACTTACAGCAGTTTCCGAGGTTAGTTGGTCAAGTACTTTGTCATTTCTTTCATTGCTACTTTTACTTACCACTCACCTGACAGGGCACTTTGGTGCCAGCAGCACAATTTTAAGTATTTTCAGCAGTCACTTCCAGGGCAGTAAGATGAAAAACATTAGCCACGTATTTGGAGAAACCACTCCCATAGATGCTGTGGAAGCAACCTGTCTCCTTTTACATGCTGCTAGCAGAGGCTGTTTCCTGCCTCTGAGCACAGTGCAAAGTCCTGCACCTGTGCTCAGGTTCACAGGCGTAGCAGCTTTACACTTAAAGGAAAGGGGAATCTCATTTATTGATTGTTTCTTCACGTGCTCTGCATCCAAGTCTCTCATTGCATGGAGAGGAGTTATATAAAGGTGCATATTCGATAGCTTTGTATTGGAAATTGTGTCCCAAGGTCACAGCTAACCACTACCAGTGGAGCAGATGAGGTGTTACCTCTTCATATTTGGTCTTTGAATACATGTCACTGATATTTGTGTTTTGATTTATAAACTTTTATAAACACCAGGCAATGGCAAGTAGACCTGGTCTGCTTAGGGGGATATTTCTTGAACTACTTAGAAAGTTTATAAAACAGATTCCCTAGATTATGAAGCAAGGGGGTATCTGTTTTGTAAGGAACATGTTATGAAATTCATTTGTCTCTAGGCCTAACTTAATTATTATAATGATCCCACTGGTGGTTGTCGTAGGTGTCGTTCTGTGTATATATTGTGACCTACATGCTTGTGATCATTTATGAAATCTAAGATTTAAAAATACATTGGACCTTATTAATTCCTTGCCTACTTCTGCAGAAATAAATGGAGGTGGTTTGGTTGTTGGTGTGTTGGGCCAAATCTCTCTTCCAGTGAAGTCAGTGAGAGTTTTACCATAAGCTTGAACAGGAATAAAATAAACAAGCCCTATTCTTTAGAAAACTGGACTAATAGTAATAATCCTGGCCAAAATAATCCCTAGTGTAACCTTGTTGACCTTTGTGGAGATACACCAGGGATGTATACTGATGTGATGTGTGGAGACGAGTTAAGAGAACCTTAACATCGCAGTAAGATGCTTCAGCTGGCTATCCACAGTACTTGGTCTCAAAAACATCTGAAAGTGTAAAATCAACAGGCAAATGAAGACAAAGCATTGTGCATTTACGGGTGTGTGCACATATCTTTCCTGGTCAAATAGCCTTCCCAAAGAGATGACTTTGCTGATTTGAAGGAGTTCCCAAATTTGTACCTGTATAACGGAAATCAGAATTAACCTATTCATGGGTTAATAAAATCTTTAAGAACAAAGTGCATATTTAAATAGAAGAAATACGCAGGCATGCAAACCCTGGATTCATCTGTGAAAGCATAAGGGGGGTAGATGTCTTGAGCACGAAGTAACATGATAGTGTGGAGGATGCCAGGCTGTAGCTGACACAGGTCATGCCCCACGCTGCTGCTGGCCACAGTGACATTGTCAAGTTTCTGTGTTACATCAAATGTAATAAATTGATGAGCATACCTCGTCCTCGCAGCACATCAGCTTGCTCCCTTGTGCTCTACTGACGTAAAATGCATAATCTGGTGACTGAAACAGGTAAGTATTGTCATTTACTCTCATCCCTGGTAAAACTCCATTGATACAGAGTTACACCAGGTTGGTGGCTCTCCTAACCCAATTTGATGTCTGGGAGAAGCTGCAGAGCTGGAATGAAGCTTCAGAGTTACAAACATGTATTAGACATGTGGTCTGTCCACCAAACTATGTGCTCCTTCACCTCATCTGCTGTGATTAGCATGTACTTCAATCTTTTGATGCTTAAAAAAGAAAGGACACCTGTAGAGATTTTAGAGGGGTTTGGGTTTTGTTTTTACCTGATTTGCCCTCATTTGAAACTCTGCCAGGCAGGATGGCCATTAGCTTCGCATGCGTGCACGATTGCATTCCTTACTGATGCGGTCACTGTGGCGGCTGCCTGCCTGTCAGAGCTGGGCACCAGGACAGATAGGCTGAGCAGAGGTATTCTGGTGTTCACCTGTACTGTGTTGATTTCACTCTACTGCAGTATGATATGCGTTCAAAGGCTAAAATTGCTGCTTTTTTATCTGCTGAGGACCACATAAAGCAAAACCTGAAAGGAATCCTGCACGTGGATGCTGGGAAGCTATTATGCAGCATTTGCACCGTTACTCTTGGTCAGAATCAGAAGGGATCAGTTGGCAAGCACTGGAAACTGAGATTTGCACCGTAAACCTGAAACGCTGAAGGAATCCCAGTCCAAAGGGCAGGCTCCTGTTACGCCTCTCTCCTAATGGAGTGCAGATGCTACCAGTGCTGCAGGTAATCCGTTTAGATCTGGTAGACGCTTTTGCAGCAGCAAATCTCTCTTGAGAAAGCGGACAATGAAAACCAGGGACTCTTTTTAACCTCTCTGGTGTCATACTGTGTTATGCCAACAAGTCGTACCAGTACGATTTACCCCAAAGGCTTCAGCTTTGGCATTTGGGGAATGTGGTTGCCTTCCGGGAGACTGCTGCCTAAATGCTGCCGCTGCAAAACTTACATACAATTTCACGGACAAATTTGGCTAGTGGAGCTCCATGGGAACCAGTCGATGACAATAGAGAAACTGGGTCCTCTGCTTGTGCTCGGGTTTTCTGGGAGGGAACGAGGGCTGAATTTGGGCCAGTAGTACTTAACAGTTCTGTTGAATAAGGAAAAAAATTCGATGACCACTTCTTAATCTTATTGAGGGGGGGGGAAGAAAAATCATGCATGGATTTGTAACCAGTTCTGAACATATTTCCTCTTCTATTCACATCCAGTTGTATTCTGTTTGCAGATGCGAGGGTTAAAGCGGGGGCCTACTTCTGCTTTCAATTAAATCAAAGGATGTTTTGGCCTTGACTTCACTGGGACCAGAATCAAACCCATGACCGTAGTATTGTATTTAAGAATGAATCTCTCACAGTCACAAAAAAAAAAAAAAAGCCAGGTTCAGCTTTCAGTATCTCATCAGAATCCAACAGTTAATGGTTATCATTGTATTTTAAAGTTTTTGCCAAGCTTAATTCTGTAGGACAGGTGTCCTCTGTGCAGGTGTATTGCTATCTCCTTCCTGGATATGGGTTCCGTCTCCGTAGCCCTGAGGCAGGGGCTCCCCCTTTTTTTTGCGAATGTGGCCATGGAGCCGGGCTCTTCCCAGTGGACATGTTGGTGGGTTGCTCCTCTCTGTTCCTGCTCTCTGCCTCCAGTAACAAAAAATACTGGAAATTCCTCTTCTTTTCTGCCTTTCATCTGCCAACTACTTGGGCTCAGCAGCAAAAAATGTTATACAAGTCCTCCAGCTTGGTGTGGATATATGGGCTTTGGTGGTGGTTTTCCCTTCAAAACAGCTTTTTAAGAAACCATTCTTGACATGTTCTGTTTCTTTAAGTAAACAGCCGGGAAAAACATGTTGATTAGTAGCTTAATCAAATGCAGGAATGAACAGTAGCATCATATATTCATTATTTTCAATGTGATAACAAATACATAGAGAGAACTAGATACAACTTACCAATCACATTCATGCTTGTAGAGAATTATAACCTGTTAGAGTCTGCCTGCAACACCCTGCAATGTCTTCATGCCAGAGCGAGCAGCGGTGTGAGCTATACTGGAGGTGTACAGTAGTATTATTGCAGCAGTGTTACATTCTGGAACTGGGCAAAATTGATGTAGTTTACTCACTTGAGGACAGAAGGAAGCGCTGCAGAAAAAGCAGACACAGGGAGAATGTAAGAGAAGCCATTTTTTGCAATATTACCATTCTTAGCAACCGAAGAGCTTTATGAGTTTAGTGAATTGGCATACCAACCAAATGCCCAAGTGACATGGGCAGTTTCTCTTAAGCAGGAAGCTAGCTTATCACTACCCAGAGAGGCTGGTATCATTCCTGTTCACAGCAGTAGAGAGTGTCCCAGTACAGCAGAGGCTGGTGTGAGCACCAAGAATTGCCTGGTGTTTCTGCTTAACCCAGCCAGGGCAGTGCTGCAGAGTCCCTGGCAGCCTGTGTGTGGGAACTTTCTCCTATGGCTCTAGAAATAAATAAAAGACTGTAGGAAAAAGCTGCTCAGCTGTTGTATGTCTGGGACCAGAGGTAAAGGACTGCGGGTCAAGCAGACAAAGTATTCCAGGTGTTTATACTTTATAAAGAAACTTTATAGAAGGCTGTGCAGCCCTTGAATACCCGTCCCTCTTTCTCCTGCTGTGTACTGAAACGTACTGGTTTCACAGCACCCACACATGCAAAGGAGGGCCAGACTCACACCCTGAAAGGTAAATGAGTTACATTTGAAAGTTTCCCTGCCTTCACCACGTCCCAGTGGGAGTTTCACTCTTGACTTCAATGAGAGAGGATTTAGCCCATTTATATTAAAACATAACTAGTATCTGCATGTTTTTCAACCTCCCAGCATGCCCAGTTGTGCAAGTGTGATGGTAATAGAAGTAATGTCTAGATCTAGTCAGATTTGAAATTCCTAGTAGAAATACTGAGTTAGCTTCCACTTGTAGTTACAGCAAGCAGGTGAGCAGCAAGAGAGCCTGTATTTGGTGAAACCCTGTCCTCATGGGGGTCTTCATAGCACTGTGATTTGGGGGAAGGGATGGTTAAAAGTGTAGAAGGAAAAGGCTTGTAAAGGCAGGAATATTTTACTCGAAGTGCACATCTTCTCATGTATTAACAACTTAATCCTGTTGAGTGCCCGCAACTCCCACAGAGTTTGAACTGAAATGTAGTTCTTGCAGAATTGGGACCTTTGGGAAACTAGGGAACACTTTGGGAAACTTAAGATGCTAGTTTAGGAGTTTGTTTTAAATTAAAGTTGGGGGGTTTTTTTCTGCATTGATTTTCATGGCCAAAATTTAGTGTAAATTCTCTGCTGAGAAAACATGAAAGGCCAGGAACCCTCAGAGGGCTCAGATGGGAGCAGCAGCATCAATGGCATAATAAAAGCAGGATACTTTTGCAATATAAATTTGTATTGATGTTTTTAACCTTCACTAACTGTTTAGATAAAAGTTCACTTAGAATGAAGTAAAAGACACAAGAAGAGCAAAGGCAACCTGAACTTTCTACTGGAAAAAAATGATACTACTGGAAATTCAGCTAACATGTGCTTCTTTAATTTAAAATGTAAGTCCACAATTTAAAATAGAGGAATTCCCAAATAGATAGGCATTACCTACAGTGTATGAATTTCTGTGCAGTTACCTGGACTTCAGCATACTTCACTGAAAGGGTAATATTTAGCTGCTACCGTTAGCAAGTTCTGTGTTTGAGAGTTCATATTATATTGTAATATTATTTGGTTACTTTTATTAAAAATATTCAAGTAAGCCCAACTCTGCCCTTCTCACTTTCCCCAAGTAGTTACTACTTGTTAGGAACTGGGGTGGCAGAACTGGCCTATCTTGAACTGCAGCAACTTCAGCCTCTCTGCTTTCATTGGGCTGCTGTGCATCTGCACATCTGCCCTGGTCAAGGCCTCTGTTCTGGTCATGGTAACTGCAGAGCACCTCAGGCAGACCAAATGCCTAGGAATGGTATGGTTAAGCATCAAAAAATGATGGGAGGCTGTTTGTCACTGTCGCTGCTGCAAAGGATGAACAAGCCATGTCTGTGGCACGTAGGGAGCTTTTAATGGAGAAATGCAAATTGTACCTGTATTTGAAAGTTAGATACTTTTCTTGTTATGCACAGCAAATGCATTTTGTGACTGATGACTTAAATAAATCTGGTGGGATGCTGTTGTGTCGTAGTGAATGAGTGTCGTTCTGTCTGTATGTGTCTACTTAGCCTGCCTATAAATGTGGTTATACCCTGAATGCAATGAAAGGATTTGTAATACAGCAATTAACATACTAGAAACTGTTTGTTTAGTGAAGTCTTTTTATAGCTGTTTAAATAACACACTAAAATATACAAACACTACTTTAATCAGGCAAAATCATTAGCTGACGGAGGGCTGGATTCTGCCACTGTTACTCATGGCTAAGCAGCACTTTGCTCCTGAGCTGTTGACTCTCCACGAGATGGTGGCAGAAGCAGGGCCCCAGGGAACTGGTGATAAATTTGGGATGAGTGGCCAGTGCTGATGGGCCTAATCCCAGTATCCCAACGACATGAAGGGCTTGGGGTTAATACCCTTGTAAACCTGGTGGGAAAGAAAAGCCAGGAAAGGAAGTCTCGCGGGAGACTCAGTTCCCTTAGTTGCTTGTCTGCTCATTGCAATTGTTTGACCACTTCTCCTGCTCCTCCCTCAAGACCTGATGGGATGCTTGGCTGCACAGATGCAGGACCAGGGTGGCTCTTGTCTACCAAGAGAATTTTTTAATTCAGAAGAAGATACTGCCTTCTCTTCCTGGGGACAGTGTTTCCAATTTCTTGTCTTAACTGCTAATTTATGTATAGGCAATACTGTCTCTTCAAATTAAAATATAGATGTCACGTATCAAAATCTAAAACCACATATATATCTCTGTGACATTATATGTCAAAGTCACCCAACAAAGTGTCTTAAGTGTGGAGGCTGTTAAAACAGGCAGAAGAGAAAGAGCGGTAGGATCTTTTATCCTTACCATGAATACTTTGTGGTATTACAAAACCAATAGACAATTTCCACTTCAGTGGATTTTATTGCCTGTTGCTTCAGTGGACTTTAATTGATAGTAGCAGAGAACTGAAAACTTAATTGTCTGTGCCTTTGTATTAACTACAAAATCCATTACATATATAATTTTACTTTTTTAATGATGATGTAAAAAGAAGAAAAAATACTTCCAGAACTTCCTAAGAATGATTCTGCATGGTAGATGATAATGTTCTTTATGGATTACTGACTTTTAAAAATACATGTTGATACTATATAGACTAGCTCCAATCTATGGCAAAAATAGATATTCTAGCCTGGACAGCAAAGTATGAAGTATTAAATCTAGATAATAGATCCTGTAGTTCCTTCAGGTGCTTAATAGTTAATGAGTGTAATATCCTGCAAAAGCCCTGCAAAGTGAGCATATGGCTGAAAAAACTCCTGTGGCATTCCAGGATCAGTGTTGGAAAGCAGGAACAGGAGGCTATAGGAGTTGGAGATGGATAAACCTGTTACCTCCTGAGTTACCTCCTCCATCCTTCTGCTGCTTGGACTGTACTACTTGATACTCTTGTTAAAAATTGAGAGAGGGGTTTTAGAGTTAGTGGCTTTAGTAGCTCCATTTGGTTCCCACAGGTTGGTTTTGTACTTACCTATCTGTTGTGTTCGCTCCCTTGTGCCATCAGGATTGAAGGGTCTGGGGCTGAGCGATGCCTGTATGGGGCACATGTGGAGCCGTGAGCTGCCTACTGCTGCAGGCTTGATGCCTCCGCTCCATTTGGAACTGGAAGCCTGTTCCTGATCTGGGCTTACTTATGCCAGAACCCCCCTTTGGGGCACCTCGCTGTGTCTTCAGGCACATGAACCGCTCCCAAAGCACATGTGACTGCTTGGATTTCATAGTTTGCAGAGCAGCACTTTATACACCCAACTTAAGACTTAGACTCTCCCTCACACACACTTTTTCCCAACACTGTACAAATAAAAGATTTAACAGCTGCTTAAAACAAAATTCTTCCCAGCTGAAACACCCTCCGAGCCAAGTGTGTGCCTTGAAGCAACCTGAGGTGGTCAAGATGTTGACTTTGATGAAAATGGAAGCTGTGGCAGAGCCATAAGGTAGAGGCTCGCAGTCTCTGTGGCGCAGCAGAGGCAGGTCGCACGTGCGCAGGGCTGTGCTCCGGACAGTGCCTCTCCTTTCCACTGTTTTCCCATAATTGGAGAAGGGCTTAAAATCACCCATCAGGTAGCAGGGTTGGAAGGTACACTATAACCATACAGCAGAGCTTTGTTTATGGACTTTAACGCTAATTGTAGCTGGATTTTTAAATTGAGGCAGATCAGAAAACCTGCTGCATCCAGATGTGACCTTTAGCCACGTTCCTCACTGTACAGGGCATGAGGGAGCATGTGTCCTGGCAGAGACAACGTTTTTACATCTCTCCCTCCTAACTACCATCAGGCCAGAAGGCAGAAGATACCCATTTGCTGCTCAGCTGTGTTATCCCTGTCCTTTTCTGACCAGCTCTGCCTGCTTTCTGGAGGGGTTGGGTGTTTTAATGTACACCCCCTCTGGGGAGAGAGAAGCTGCAGTTGCTTTCTCCAGAATAGTTTGCTTTGCTGGGAATTCCAGTCAGTTTTACAATAAAAATAATGGAAATATGAAAACCACTAATGTAAAGATTTGGCAGCGCTGTCTGCTGCCCACCCAGACCATGCTGGGATGTAGCTGTGCCAGCAGAGACCAGCTCCTGGCACACTGGTGTTGGGCAGGCTGCAGCCACGGCAGCCGCTGTCCGCTGTTCTTTCCCAGCAATTGCTTTCTTGTGATGGGACAGGTAACAGACTCACAACAGACAGAGCTACATGGGCTGCAGTGCCAGACACAGTGTAAGGCACTCCGGTCTCTCAAGCACCTTTGCTCCAATTCACAGCATTTTTTCCCTTCCAAGAAGATAACAGTATCTATCCTACCCACCTTGAGGAAATATTTAAGAGATAAGCAGCACTGTTTGTGCTCAGGAGCAATGGCTGGACTTTGTTTATACACCTGGGATGCTTTGCTAATGTGTCCTGCGGGGCAGTTTCAGGTCATGCTCTGTGTCCTGGCTCAAAACAACCCTCTTCCACCTCTCTGCAGCATCTCTCACAACCATCTCCTGCTCCTCCAGCTCCACAGCAAGGCCTGACAGCCAAGTACAACTGACAGAAGCCATATAAAACACTGGGAGAGCTGCAGAGCTCACGTCGCCTTCGCTGTGTGTTTATGCTGAGTGGAGCAGGAGGGTGCTCGGAGGAGTGGCAGGTACAGGGGAGGGCACCGAGCGGAGCACAGACCCTTGTGCATTGCAGGATCCACACACAGGCATTTCTCTCTTCTTCCCTTCTCCTCCCATAAAATTAGGAGAGAGACACATTTTAATGACAGTTTGCTGAAATGTGCACTCCCTACAGATTTGACATTGGGCAGAAAAAGTGTCTACAGAATCAATTTTTAATAAATGTAAACAACTAAATTATGAATGACAAAATATCACTGAACAGTTAAATATTAATCACATAATTACTTAAATTAATACTTTTAGTACACTGTTGTGATAAAGAGTTTTACTTACGCAGTGTCGCTGCGCTGTCTGGTGTGCGGGGAGGGGGAACGGTGGCAGGACCACAGCGGCCCCCTCAGTGGTGGGGCTCAGGAGTTGGGGGCTCTGACTGTGCTTGCCACAGCCCCAGCTGCTGGTTGTCCCACAGGTCCCACAATACTGGCTGCTCCTTTTAAAGCCTCTGGAATCAGATTTATTAAGAAAGAACTTCAGTTTTCTGTTCAAAAAGAGAGCTGCCAAGGAAATAGCTAAACTGGACCCAAATGACAAAGCAACTGCTCCCACCCCAAAAGCTTTCCCGTGCCAAAGTGCCATTAACTCCCCCCCCCCCCGACAGTGGTGTGTGATGTGCAGAGCTGTGGCTGTGTTCAGTGATGATCTCAGGAAAACCGAGGGTGCTCCAGAGGGAGTTGGGGATGCAAAAAGCCCTGGGTGCTTCTGGGGTGGAGTGGGGTGAGTTTTAAGACAGAGACGGTGTGCTGCAAGCTCTGCTGCGGGGGCTGGAGTCACTGCCCCACGGGGCCTCTCTGTGTTCCCATCTCGATGGTGCTGCAAGGAGCTTGCGTGGTGGAAAAGTGGTCACCAGCGTTAACAGGGGGTGTGGGTAGTAGCAGACAACTGTAGATCCGTGCATGCAGCACGTGGCTTCCTCCCCTGCCCAAGAAACTAAGAAAAGAATTTACTGGCGCTCTTGTCCTTGCGGGTTGGCTGGCTGCGTTGTTTGTTTTTAATCTAATAAAAGGAGATCTTAATATCATAGTAAAATCAGTACAAAGCTAGAAACTTGCCCCTTGGCATTTTGGCGAAACATTATTGAAAATATAAAAGCCCTTAGCAGAAACAACAGAAGCACAAAGAAATTGTAGAAATAGGATCAACAGGTTGTGTTCTGGATGGTGGGAGAAGAGTGGAAGAGCATCCAGTTGGGACATGAGGTGCTGGCAAGACCCGCTAAACTGGAGGCTGGATGCCAGCCCCGTTAGGGCTCTGGGGACAATGCAGTGGTGGCCCAATGGCAGGGAAGAGCACATTGCTGAGAGGGCAGGACCAACTGAGGAGGAGGAACAGCTGACTGGGAAGAGCTGTACACTGGGAAGATGGTGTGAGCAAAGTGGGACTTGGCCAAGGAGGTGGAGGCCATGGAAAGGCAAGCTTACCATCCTTAAGCTTGCAGCTACTTGGAGTGATCCTGGCTGCGTCTGCTCCCTGTCTGGAAATTAAATCTTGGGACAGAAATTTTAAGAGTGTTTTAAATAAGAAAGTGAAGCATCTCTTACAAAATGTGGGAATGCTGAAGAGGTATTCATTGCTCAGACTTACCCCTCACTGTGGGATCCAAGTGTGGCTCTTTTTGCCTCGCCTCTGTTTTCTTGAGCCTCCCACCTCTTCACAAACATTATGGGAAGTACCATTTCCATGCGCCATAAGCAAGTTCTTCCTGAAAATGGCATTACCCAGTCTCTCCACCGGTACAGTATTGGGCACCATGACTGCTCATAAAAACAACCATTTTTCAGGGTGACTGCTGTCCAGTCTGAGAGCTGCAGTTACTCCCTGTGACTTTAGCTCATGTCACATGGCAGGGTGCTGGAGGGAGCAGCTTTCTGAGGCTGCCTGCCGGACTGGTACCTAATTTCTGATTGAACAACCACAAGCTTACACAGGGCAAAACCATTCCCGTGCCCTTACGCTTGCTACCTTGCTGGCTCTCTGACAGCCTGCATGCATTTTGATTCTGTGTTTTGCACAGCATTCCATTCTGGCCACCCAAGGCCCATCCACCGAGCACATCAGGTCCCACTGGGGCTTGTGGAGCTGCCCCTGGTCACTGTGCTCTTTTCCATGGCTTCACACATGATGAGTAACCCTGTCAGTTGAACTTGCCTTTCAAAGTTGCTGCTTGAGTTCACTTTGTGCTCTGAGCACTGCGTTTTCTGATGGACTTCCTACAGGTACGATTTATAATGGTGAGAAGGGAGAAGCTGGAGGACTTTCCCCATGCAGCGTTACAACATGCTGCATTGGAGTTGGCTCTTGGAACGTAGCAGCCCCCTAAAATGTCCAATAAATCCTTAAACTATTCATCACTCTGTTTTTGGGGTGGCAGTTAAGTCTTTCAACACTCTGCAAGTTTCCTTCCCCACCAGTAGTTTCGCTGGTGAAGAAATACAGCTCAGGGCACTCCACAAAGGCCTCAAAATTCATGTTTTGTTTTCATTACCAAAAAAATGCTCCACTACATTAAAGGGAGGCCCATTAAAATTTTGTACCCTGTCTTCCCTGCGCCCTGTCGTTGTTGGCAAACGTTCCCCATGCGCGTGGCAGAGCTGAACGGCAGCCATTGCCTTCCTTCACCAGACTTGCAGAGCAAGGGCAGCAGAGGGAAGGAGGCTTAAGCCACAGCCCAGCTTCTTTAGGTGCAAGATCTCAAAACTTTAAATGGCCATGCAAATTTACTCAACAAATGTACCATACTGAACCTTAAGCTGCTCTGTGAGGGTTTCCTCTGTTTTCAGTCTAACCCAGCAGAGCACACTGACTCACGTGAGTGTCTAAGGAAATAAATTAACTTTCTGGTTCCTGGAATAAAACCCAACACTGTACAAAGCAGTATATTTAACTGTCTCGGGTAAATAGCACTAAAATAACACCAAAAACCAGTGACTTACTGGAGGGTTGCTGAACCTTCAGATTATATAAATTGAATGTTGCAGCGTGAACTGGATGGTGTTCCCTGATACTGTTGAAAAGCTAAAGGTCAAACAAAAACAGTTAATGTATTATAATTAGGGTTTAGGGGAGCATTTGGTTATTCCCATAAGTAACTTGGACTGGCTGCGTGGTGACAGGGGCACAAGAGCAGGCAGTAAAACCTGGAGCTTGCTTAAGAGGGCAGAAAGGTTTTTAGCTGAGCTCAGCAGGGACTTGCAAAGTCCAGTTTTATTTAATATCTCCACAGTTAATTCAGAAATAAATAGCACGTTAATTAAATTTGCAACTAAATTAGCAAGTTACAAGATCAGGCCTAGGTGCAGCTGTGGAGAGCAAATCTCACCACGTTGCAGGAGCCCCGACCCCAAAGGCAGCAGCGCGGGGCACAGGCGGGAGCAGCAGCGCTGCGTGCAGCGGTGGGGGGCAGATCTGCCCCGGCCACGATGGACGCGCCCCTTCCTCAGCTGGGCTGCAGGCTCTTGCATCTGCTCCCCTTGCTGCTGGGCCAAAAAGCTTGGGGGGGTGATGCTAGGAGGAGGGAAGCAGCGAGGCTGCAGCTGTGGCATCCACCAGCGGTGCTGGCCCTTGCCTTTGGCGAGCTTGTCCACTGCAGGGGAAAGCCCTGCCCTGGCCTCGGGGAGCGACACGGGTGGATTGCGCGGCCGAGCTGAAGGGATGGTTCAGCAGCGAAATCCAGCAGGCTGCAGGATGGTCTCTCTGGGAAATGGAGGAGTGCTCACTGGCGGGGTTAAGGCTTGGCTTTGAAACACGAGCTGCTGCAGTTCAGAACAATGCTGCACTGTCAGAGAGATGGACTCAATTACTTAATAGGTCGTTGCTGTCTGTCTCCTGCGATTTTCCTTTCAAGACATATATTCAGCTGGGTTATTTCTCATGGGAAGACAAAGCATTCTGAGAGAAGCCAGGCGTTTGGAGGGGAGAGGCAGAAGGAATGGCAGACAGGAGAGAAGCCAGGCGTTTGGAGGGGAGAGGCAGAAGGAATGGCAGACAGGCAAATGCCCAGTTTGCTTTCTGCCGAGTAGCTTCTTCAGGATGTGGAGTAAGCTGGAGTGAGGTAGCTGATGTGGTATTTTCGTCCTGTAATCAGCTGATCCCCTGGTCTCACACATCCCACTTCCTTTTTTTTTGTCTCACAAAAGATTTGCCAGGTTGCTCTCTTCTGCCAGAGACTGATCGATTCCCCCGGCCTGCTGGTGCTGGGACTGTGGTCCCGCAGGCAGCGCTGCAGATGCTGCATGAGCCATTGGTCGCTGGTTTGCCAAAACATCCAGTGTTGAAGGGCCGCTTGTCCAGCACGGACAGGTCCATACAGTTCCTCTCAGTCTGTACAGTGCCCTCAGTGCATGGGCAGCCTCTTCTCAGGCATGGAGAGGCTTTGATGGCGGATGATCAAGATGAAAGCCAAGCTGAAGGAAAAGCTCATGGCTAGGAACCATTTGGTTCTCTGTTAGCAGGACGTGGTGGACAGAGATGTAGAACGGAGCCAGTGATGCATGTTCTCACCAGAATTGCTCTGCCAACCATGGGGTGAGCGTTTCACAGGCACTTTCCTTGTTGGGGTCACGAGCCTAATTCACAGCGTGATTTGGGGCAGCTTGAGCTTAGCTCCGGGGCATCTGCGGGGCTGTCGCTGCTGGTATGCGCGCCTGTGTCTGCACGTGCACACACGCTTCCCATGTGTGAGCGCACACGTGTCTAAGGCATGTGTCTGCCCAGGTGTGAGCACACACGTGTCTACCTTTGTGCGCTTGTTTGTCATCAAATTAAGATACTGTTTTACCTTATGCACATTGAGGTGGTACAGCTAAATTAGCTGGGTGTTCTTAAGCCCTGAAGGTGTAGTGAGATTTTGTCTCTTTTGCCCATTTCTTCTTCTTTTCTTTTTTTTCAGAATAAGTCGTCTGTTTAATGGCACAGAGCCTATTGTCTTGGACAGTTTAAAACAACATTATTTCATTGATCGAGATGGGGAAATTTTCAGATATATATTAAGCTTCCTAAGGACATCTAAGCTACTGCTCCCAGATGACTTTAAGGTAAGGAAAGCTATAGTCTGCAATCTGTTTTTTCCTCCCATTCTGTCATTTGTTTTGGTGCAGGTTGGTTTGTGTGCTTGCCCTAAACACACGTAACTAAGTGTTGCTGCTTATTGTTAGGATTTTAAGCACTTGTGAATTACACCAGGGATGCTATTATTTAATAAATGGACCAGTGGTTGTCATGGAGACCATAAAAAGTTAAACAATGAAGCTTATAGCTAAATCAGTTTTTCTAAACTAATTGTATTTTCTCACATTTTTAGCTTATTTATCAGGACATAACAACAATTAAGAAGCACCATCAGCAACTAGCACTCAACAGGGTTTAACGCTCAGAATCTGAAAGAAATGTTTTAAATTTGATACTTAGAACACTTAAATTGTATGAATCTTTTTTTTTGTTGATGTAAAAAAGAAACACCCTAAAACAAGCCCATGAAGACTTGTGTTAGATACAACCGATGCAGTTACTTTGATTTCAGGAAGTAATCTTTTACACAGTTTATGAATGTCAAAATATTATTGGGAGATGGAATTGACCGAGGGCTTTTCAAAGAGCAATGCATGTTTTCTATGAAATAATGGCACTGGTCGTTGCTTTACAAATGCTGATTGTTAAACACTCTCCTCCTAGCCTTGTTTATTTGGCTTAGCCAAATAAAGTTACGAAACTTGCAACATTGTCATCTTTGTGTATGAAAATTAGAAGACAAAAGTGTCCAAACTGTAGATGACAAGATTCAACAAAAGCACTAACTCCAGGATGAAATGATGAATAAACGGGGATGGCAACGGGGATCTGCTCAGTTAGAGGACATGGAGCGTTGCTGGAGAGGAAAGTTCCCGCGCCGTGCAATGAGATTTCACTTTGCATGTCGGACTAGGTAGGCAAGTTAATTTGGCCAGTCATGACTGAGTCAGTCCAGGTTTGTGGTTGTTGTGGTGGCTTTAGCTTTGAGTACAGCTGATCCTCATGCTGCAAACCACTCCTCGGCCATTCTTGCCCCAGTTACAATTGTATAATCAACCCAGGCATGGGAGTGTTTACAGTTTGTGTTGAGCAGACACGCTGTGTGATGAGAGAACACATCTACTCCCAAGGCAGGGAACAGTTTGGGCATTCATGGGGTGGTTTTGGAGCTCCAGCCAGAACGCCTGTCCTGACCACTGGCCTTTCTGGAGAGCAGCGGGCAGGCCGGGGAGGCTGTTCTGAAGGTTTGGATTGCTGTGAAATAGGGTGAGAGCCAGAGCACTGAGGGGCAGATGCGAGAAAAGATTTCTTAAAGAAAATGAGAGAAAACACACAGGCAGGAGTGAAGCTAAAGACCAGACCAGTCCTGTGGATTGTAAGATGGATCAAGTAAAGGGGGGTGGATGGAGACACGGTACAGGTGAAATGCCAGAGAGGTGCTCTAGCAGCCGTGTTTTGAACAATCCAGTGGGACAAGAAGGCGTGAGAAGAGAAGGTAGAAGAGATGTGTTCAAGCTGATTATGGCCTCAACTGGCATCCAGATTTCAGAGGTGCTGTGAAACAAAACCAGCAGGATTTGGTGAGAGCCTGGAGGTGAGAGTGCCGGTGGATGCCAAGGACTTGTCTGCGCAGTGAGCCGCTGGCAGGGCTGAGAGAGACTCGGGAGAGCCGGCGCTGTGCCCAGGCTCAGTCCGTTGTTCCAGACCATCCCTTTGCATAGGGTGAACTGTATTTTATTTAGTTCCTCCCTGGGAGAGCTTTAGAGCAAACCCCAGGCTAATGAGGGCTTGAGAACAAAGCAAAGTATTGCTAGGTAGGGAGTAACTAAATAAAAATGCATAGAAGAATGCGCTGCAAAGCTATATTAAAACTGCATTGTAAACGGATTTGACTTCACAGAAATCGTGTAATTTTACCAGCATGATTAAAGTGACAGAAGACAATAATCAAAGGCAGCAAATGGAATCACTTGGTGTTTCTAAATGCAAAACTCTATTTAAGGTATAAAACCTGACAGGTTTTCCAGTGAGACTTGCATTAAATGTTCTTTATGTCAAACAAAGCATTATCAAGTGTTTTGAATATTTATTAGTTTTTACCCCTTAATTTAATCAAGCAGTTTATTAGCCTCAAGGTTTAGCCAAGTTGCTTTTCAACTTGAATTGCTGCTCAGATGGTTATTTTGGAAACTTTGGAATGTTAGTAGCGCACCAGCGTTATTGTGTCTGCTATTTAAGTGTTGTTTTCAGACTAAGTTAACACCGAAATGCAGGAAAGTGGGGTATGTGTTCCTAGGCTAGTGATTCTTTATTATCAAGTCTGACTGGTGTGTTTACAGTGAATATTAATTACACTTCCAACTACTAATAAGCCAGAACTTGGACAGACTAGTACAGTCTCCCTGCTGAAAGCAACACTCTAATAGTTCATATAATTTTCCTGGGTTTGGGGGGATTTTAAGCCACAAGAAGTATGCTGAGAAATTACCCTGAGTTGTTTGGCTCAGTTCTCCTTTGCAGCCAGCCCATGCTGAGCCAAGGCAATGGTGAGCAGCCTGGAGCTGCTTACAGCTCCTTCTTCCTGCACCAGTTCAGGGTTCTGCTCATGGGACTGCGACACCTTGAGCAACAGACGTCCTCGAGCAGAGTGGAGCCAGCAGCCCCTGCTCTGCCACGCTGCTGGGTTAGGGGGCGGCTGGCGCAGGCGCTGCCCCTTCTCTGCAGCCCAAATATTCTCTGCCTTGATCTCCCCCCACCATCAAAGGTGTTTCCCCAGGACATTTATGAGCAACATCTGTCGTTTTCACCACCAATACATAACTTCAGGCAAAACTAGGACCCATTTGACCTACTCATTTGAGATTCACTCCTTGCTTAGAGATTGTCAAACGAAAATAGACGTAGGCAATGTGTATATTAGTACTGCATGTTAACGAGCGGAGGAGCACAAGTGCACAGGATATCTGAGTATCATATGGATTACAGAGGTCACCTGTAGCACCGGAACCACAAGGCTGACATGCTAATTTATTAATATTGTTTCAAAGTTAGTGTGCTTACATCTAATTTGAAGTGCTCTCAAACTGACCTTAGCAAATGGCGCAGTTGTCATCGTAGAAGTGAGCAACTTTCTCTTGTAGCCGGGAGTCAGATCTTCACAGCTCTAAAATATAAAGGAAATAGTAAGTCAGAATGACAGTTTGTTGTTTCACGTAACCAAGTATAGTAAGTGAAAAATGGGCAGAAAGACCCATTTCAGCCTGCTCAGGAGTCAACATTAGGTACAGAAATAAAGGACTTCTTTAGTACAGGGAGAACAGCATCAGGTTCACAGGAAACATGGTTTTACACTTTCTGTTAGCTGTCTCTGCCTGTAGATAGCAGATCTTTACTGACCCACTAGCACTGATGTTGAAACAGCCTTGCAGTCACACTTCCTGTCTCCTCCCCAAGAAGATGACACCCTTGTCAGAGATGACTGCAGAATTTAGCCAACGTGAAATCCAACAGAAAAAAAAACCCTTTTCTACTGAATCATGAATAAAAAAATTATTGTGTGAAATGCAAATGCATCTTGGATCTGCTTACCTTTCCCATGAAATTTTAAAAGTTGTTCACAAGTTGTGGATGGAGAAAGGCTGTGTCCATCCCACCTGGCTATCTGCTCACTTTTCCAGGTTACCTGACAGAACTTCCACACTGGTTCCTACAACAGACACAAGAAGTTGAAGGCTCATGATAGCTCGTGAAGGCTTTTTGTGGTACTTCACAGCAAAATCAGAGTCTGGACTGTCAATCTCCCCTTTCAGTCTACCAAGGAGCGCCCTGCTGGTGCTACCTTGGCTGGTGGGAATCACCTTCAGAGTAAAGCGATTTTCCGCAGCTAAAACCAGGCAGCTCCACTAGCTACCATATGCAGTGCTTGACTCTGGGCTGTACTGCCACAAGGTACACCACTGGTAAGAAGTTGGGAAGGTAGGGAAATAATCCTTAGAAGCATCATTAGTCCTCCAGGATAAGGAACTCGTGGATAGGGTACAAAATCTGCTGCAGGATGCTCCTGCTGCTTGGCAACACTGCACCGACACCAGGGCTGGAGCCTTTGTGCCAGAGAGGGGGCAGGATCTGTGGGCTTTTATCAGCATATGCCTGGGACAGAAGCTGTAGGAGGCTGCTCTGAAGCTGAGTTTCAGTTCAGCTGTGTGTGCTTTGCCACTGTTCTGGGCAGTTAACACCCTGTAGCTCCTCCTGCGCCCGTTTCAGTGAAACTGTCCTCTTCTGCATAGGTCTAGGAGGATTTGTGCCTGCATCTGCCTACACAAAACAAGCAGCATGGAAATGTTGTCTTGCAGCTCCTGTGGCACCTCCCCGGAGAGGTCCTGTGTGTGTTGAATTCTTTTGCTTCATATTTCATGTTAAACTTTTGCAAACATCAGGGTAGGATTATTAACTACTGTGCAAGGGTGGAAATACAAATGTCAGTATTACCTGAGCATCCTGTGTAGACAGTCCAGAGGTGGCCATTGTTTCCAGTCCAGTTGCAGACACACAGTACTCTGAACAGTGCCTAGAACCTGAACAAGAAGATTGTGCACTTAGTGGTGTGTTGAGTCCATTACCCTGCCCAAGCACAGCCTTTAGAGAACTGGCTCCACGCGCTGTGAGCCGTTCATTCTTTGTTCCTGGGTTTGCAAAATCCTCTGCCCTCCTTAAACACATTGTCAAATTCCTCAGCACTGCCCAAGGCACAGAGTGCAGAAATGCCACATGTCCCGTTATAGGAGCTCGAGCAGGTCAGGGTGGTGGGGCAGGCTGTGCTGGTGGTGGCTGGTCTGGGGCAGTGTGCGGTACCTGGAGCTGGAGGGTCACAGAAGGTGGATCTTACCAGTGCTGTCACTAATGGACAGCAAGGGATTTTATCTTGCTTAGCAGAAGACACTTTTTTATCCCCTCTACTTGTTACAGAGCAACAAATTCCCTTTATTGCCACTACCTGGTAATAGGTGCCCAGATTCCCTAATGCCACATGTGCACGGGACCTGTGTGCACCAACACACCTCAGATTCCCAGCTTCTGTTACTAACCCTGTCTCCCATGTGCAGAACCCTTTTCAGCATATTTGTACTCCACCCAAGTGTGGAATGGACATGGAGATGAGAGTCTTATTTAGAACCTAACCCAAACGCCTTGGCTTAACCCGAGCAGTTATGAACAGGTACAGACCTTGTCCCATGGAGCACATGATGTTCCAGCGCAGCCCCATTTCCAGACAGCCATCTGAAGCATGGCTGTATCATTCTAGGAACAGTAGTGGAAGAGCTTAACACAAAATGGTATCAGAATATAAAATTTATCTTGTTTATTTTAGGACAGATGATGGCTAACAGGAGTCACTGAAGAGCTGCATAGTGAGGGGCTAATAGCTGGCTGGGAGGGAGGTAGAGGTGGTGTGATCCTGATTTGTTTGCTTCATGGCATTACTGTTTTGGCCAGGCGTGCTGGACCGTTGAACTCCTGTGTTTCAGGATATTGTCAGACTAGTACAAAGCCCAGTGAAGTCAGTCAGAAAGACTCTCATGAATGTAATGTGCTTTGTTTGCATCCAACCTCAAGAGCACTGTATCTCTCTGCTTTCAGAATTTAAGGGCTGGATTTTATGTCACTGTACCACTTCTAGGTTTTACTGTTGAGTTTTTGTAGCACATATTCACTTGATTTACCTTACAAATAATATGTTATTTTATAGTGACCATGAACACAGATATTGTAAAACTCGTTTTTCAGGACCTACTGAAAACAGCAGGAGATTTTCCCTTGCCTTCAGTAAGCACTGGATGCTCCTGTTCACTCTGTCACACTACATTTTTCCTTAGCATTGCTTGTTTTTCTTTGCTCAAAGAAGAGTCACATGGGACCAGCAGATGCCCAGTGAATGTTGGTAGGCCCTTGCACACACCTCTGTAATGAATGCAGTTAGGAGGTGGACTGTGTTGCTCCAGTGTCCCGCCCAAAGAAGATTTCAGAAAGTTTGGGGCAGGGGTGTTTTTTAATTTAGGCCACTGATCCCTTTAGGTTTAAACTGACCCCATGCTCAGTAACCTGGGAGCTTTACAGGTGGTCAGAGAAAAACAGTAACAGTTCAGCAGAAAGTGCTGATTTTGGGGAGAGGGGAAAATCCCTTCCATCAGGGGACGAGGCTTTGGGCCTCATCGTGTCTTCTTGCCTGAGACCAGGTAATTGCAGCCAGTCTCCACCCCTCTTTGCCCCGCCTGTTCCCAACTCTGGTTGTTCACAGCATGCTTTCTATATGATTTCTTCTTGAATCTTCCTGTTGTTTTTCATCTCCCAGCTACTCCCATGAGTATATTTGTTGCCCTCGTTTCTTCCCACTTGCTCTTATCACTCAATTCCTCTCTGCACCTTCTCTGGTCTTTTTTTCTCCCTTAGTGGTGTGAGTATTGTCCCAGCCTTAACAGACATCAAAGAGTTGTAAAGTGTAGGATGTCCCTTTTGTACCGTGATAACCTTGCCGGTGTCACTGTGAATATTCATACATCTCCAGGCTGTAGGCAGCCCTGGGGTGAAGGAGCACCTCCGCACTAGCGACAGTGGGTCTGCGGTGCCAAATTTGAACAGAGATAACTGCTTTGGTTCAATAATATCCTGCAGCGGCAGATTTCACCAGTTAATTCCAAGCTGCTATGAAGAGTCGCATCTTTTTGTGCTGCACATTCATTGGCCTTTGAGTCCCCCCTCTTCCTTGAGTCCTGGAGCAACAGTGCTGCTGTTATTTTTCATGTAATTTTGGTGCTCTTTTCTATTACTTCTTGTCATGCCCTTTTTTCTAGTCCAAATGATACCAGTCATTTCACTCTTGTGATTTTTCATTTCATTTCATTGCAGTGGTGGTGAACTGGCCTTCGTGTCCAGGTGTTGACCTACAGCATACTCCACAAAAGTCACATAGTGTACTTGCAGTGCAGCATTTCCATCTGTAAACAGGCTTAAGAGCCAGGAAAGCGAACAGCAGGTTTTTGCAGAGAGGAGCTGGTGCTGCGCTCTTGTTGCTCCTCTTCCGTACGGGAAGCTGAAAGAGGTGGTGGGGTCACTGTAAGCAAACCGCCCATCGGGTGCTTCCCACTCGTTCTTCTCTGTCTTGGTCTGGTGGGCACTGCTGCCTCCTTGGGTCTGGGGGGCTGCTGACACCCTTTGCCTCAATATATTGTCATGCGTTTAAGCCGAGGTGGGAAATTTCCGATCTGTCGGAAATCTGATGAAAAGTTATTAATGAGGATGTGCAGAAGACATCTCAATCAATGAACTGGGAATTGGATCAAACTGGGAATTAGAATTGCCCAAAGCCCAAGTGAGGTGATGGACAAGGCTGGAAAGAACTGCTTCTTTTAACTTGGAGTGCACAGCTGAGCTCCCAGCCAGCAGGATGGTCACTACCTCCATAGAATTTACCAGGCTCCAAAGTGTGCTTTAAATAGATGAATAATCATTAAATGCAGGGAGCATCTGAGCTGCTGTAGCTGAATTTCAGACTCGGGAAAGACAGGTGAGAAGTGAAGCTGAACTGACGTCTCTGTCTTGTGACACGTGCCTGAGAGGTGACAGTGAATCCTGAGATCATCTACTGTAAGATCAGGAGTGAGTATTGGAGGCCAAGAGTGAAGATTAAGGCTCAGGACTTCTCTTACATCAGCGGGCTTTGCTTATTGCAACTGGTTATTTTGATTTCTTAATCCAGAAATAAAGCCTTCTGGCATTGAGTTAGCGGGATAATAAATGAAAGAATATATCAGTGCAGTGGGAACTTCACGATCAGCTCAGATAGGTTCAACACTAACAGTGTGGTTTTCTGTGTAGGTGTAAGACGAAGACAAAGTATGTGAATACCTGTTGCCTTTGCACTCTTGCTGACAATACATAAGCCTAAGTAGGTCAAACAGGAACAATACTCATTTGTAGAAGAGATCTATAAGCATTTCTAGTTTCTCTCTCTCCCTCTCTTTTTTTTTTTTCCCCAGGACTTTAATCTTTTATATGAAGAAGCAAAGTATTACCAGCTGCAGCCAATGATTAAGGAACTTGAGCGATGGAAACAAGAGAAAGAACAAAGGAAACATTTCCAGCCTTGTGACTGCTTGGTCGTAAGAGTGACTCCAGATCTGGGGGAAAGGATTGCACTGAGCGGGGAGAAAGCTTTAATAGAAGAGATCTTCCCGGAGACTGGGGACGTCATGTGCAACTCCGTAAATGCGGGCTGGAACCAGGACCCTACTCACGTCATTAGGTTCCCTTTGAACGGATACTGCCGGTTGAATTCAGTGCAGGTAACGGCCTTTCAGGGCTGGCTCATCCATTTGCTGGGGTGGGTTTTTTATTATTTCTCGTTCAATTATATGCAGATTATTTGCTTCTGCCCAATTACCTTCGGTGCTTATACTGCGAGGAGACATTTTCTGCCTGGTGAGATCACAGTCTTTCAGGTTTTCCTAAGTCTAAGCAGAAAAATAGATTTAGATTTTGTGTATGTTAGTGCCATGCTGGTCTCATAATGGTGTTATACTGATAAATGCTAATTTTTTCATCAATGTATAGCCTGCAGCAGGTTTTTTTTTCCTCCAAAGTGCCCCCGGGAAGAAAGAGAGAGTTCCAAAAACTACAAAAAAAATCTCCACACCATTTTATAGAAAATGCAACAATGTGTAAATGCATAATTTATGTCTCACTCATAATTAAATGATGGTGCCTGCGGGATGGACTTAAAAAAATTGATCTCTGCACTTTTTTTTTTTTCAAAAGGATGTTCTATAAAAATTGCCCAGAGTATTTTAAACAAAATGTATTTCATTTTATACTCAGAGTTTTGACATTAGGTTTAAAATTAAACATATGAAACAAAAGAAGATAACTGGACAGATAGGTGGAAGGTAGTGGAAATAAATATGTGGATTGTGTTTCGGCAGCAGCCTTATGGGCAAGAAATGCCATTTCCCAAGGGATCGCCACCACGGCGGCCAAAGCTTTGGTGGTGTAGCTGTCCTTGGGCTGCCGAGGAGGAACGATGTTGATGATGCTGTTAACTTGTGCCTTAATTAAGAAGGGCAAAACAGAGCTCTTGGATTTTGCGTGTATGCCTTTAAAATATGCTGCAAATACTTGTATTATGGCAAGTGAAGCTACCCTATAGGGGAGTATTTCCAAAGTTACCATCCCCTGCAGACAGGCCATGGCTGCAGACATGAACTGGGCTGTGGGAAATGCTTTAGCGGTCTTGATGTACTTCCCTGTGGGCAGCTGCTCACAGCTGAGCTGGCCCATGGGACAGGCTGGCCAGACAGGTTAGGGAGGGAGGCATAATAGCAAGGGAGGGCAAGAACCTAGAGCCCTTGCTTACCTGTGTTGTTACTATACGGCAGGCTGAGGCTCCCTCCATCTCCCAGGCTGCCAGTTGACAGGATTTTTGGGAGACCTGCAGTTACCAGAGTACGTAAAAGCGGATGGAGTTGTTTTAATTAGCTGCATTTGACAGACACCTCCCTCCTTGGGGCAGCATTCCCTGGTGCCCCACGCACGACGCTTTTGTCTGAAATCATTCTAAACCCAGCTATCTTGGGGGATTTTGGTTCCAGCCTCCCAAGCATTTGCTTTGGTTGAACTTTAACATTTTAATGCCTGTGGTTAATTTATCCACAGCCCTAGCAATTTCACATTTGGCAAGGTTTGGAATGGGCTGCCCCAAAAATAGAAGGCTGGAGGTGGGTTGGAGGCAGATCTGTTTGCTGGCAGCAGGATCAGTGCTGAATTCATCACTGTGCTGGGTGGAGAAGGGAGCAGCTGCAGTTTAGCTCAGGTGAGTGGATAGGGAAGTGTGTTCATGTCTCAGCCATGCTGCCCATGTGATACAGTTCAATGCATGCAAGAAATTAAAATAACTAAAACTGTAAAGGGTGCCTGTGAGCCCCTCATGGGCTTAGTATTGCAAGCAGCCAGTCAAAGTGCTGGATACCCACATGGCTTAGCATTTGGTGCTGTTTTATCAAAAGTGGCGGACTGGTAGGAAATGTGCTTGGAGTAAAAGCTGAATGCTAATTATTGTTTTTATTTGAATGTGTTTTGAATTCGGTCAAAATCCAGAGAGAATCAAAGAGTCTCTTTGCAACTTCTTGTGAAAAAAAAATTCTGTCAAAGAGTATACAAAGAGTAAATAATATTACTAAATGACATAATTTTACTAAATTACATCATTTTACTATATAATTAATAGAAAGTGTTTTCAAACACTTTCTGGAAAATTACGTGTTTCTGAGACCAAAGGCTGATGAAATCAGCAGCTAATTATCACTGGCTCTGGTGGACTCTGGTCAGCCCATAGGCACTGCCCTTCCTGGGGCTTTTTGGCAAAACAGTGGTAAGTCAGAAGTTGGAAGTACGGTGAAGCAAACGCACAGACTTAAGGGGGATACATTAGGAGGGGCAGTGGTGGGAACAGCAGAATCACTTCCAAAGGTTCTCAAAGGGTGACACCATAAGGCTGCCTGCTGTTTGCTGGGATACATCATTTCTGTCTCCCTGTGCCCTGCTGAGTACATTTGGCAGCACAATTGCAATATTTATAAATTCTTAGATCTTTGGGAAGTATTGTAATTAAATGTTTTGTGTCAAGAACTGTGTATGTAAAACAAAGAATGTCAACATTGACTAGGAAGTGGCAGCCAGAAAAATACAGTAGCTCTTAATTTAACGCCCATTTGTAATTATCTATAGGTATAGAGTTTTCTTAAGACTGACACTTTTTTCAGCTCCTTGCAACAGGCTCCAGTGAGATGCATGAGCTTACCTTAGAGAAAATTCTCTGATGCTTGTATATGTTGAACATCGACTCTTCATAATTAAGAATGTATTCGTTAGTATTCTGTGAAATTTAAATGAAATACAATGAGTGAAAGTATCATGTTTCTCTTTGGAAAACCTTCCCACAAAATCAGATGTGCTCAGAATACTGGAAGACAGAGTATATTAAATCCTAGCACAAATCCTCTGTTTAATATTGTGTGTGTGTCTCCCTGTACATAGGAGAATCACAGCTGATACTCACTTTTTGGCATATTCTCTTTGGAGATTTACAGGAGCATAGCTGTGATTCAATTCAGAGATGCTTACTGCTTTCCTTCTGCCTGTATCTTACCTTCAGAAAAAGTAATATGAATAGAGCCAAATTCACTAAATGGCATTTAAATCTGTTCATGTTCAACATGCTGTTTAGTCTTGTGCAGGCAGCAGCGCATACAAACCAGTGCTCAGCACACATGGCAGCAGCCTTTAGGAGCCTTTCTCCATAGACCTGAGCTGAACCTCATCCAAGTTACACTTAAAACTCTACAATATTTAAACGTTCTCTGCATTGTTTACGGGACTTGGTCTGTTTTGGTTCTTGCTAAGAAAATTGATGATACCGAGGATTTTAACACTAGATTATAGCCTGCAGTCTAGTCCTTCAAGCACGTAGGTAGCAAAAATGAATCGCTTTGTTCTGGGTGCAGTGCTCTAAGGTGTAATGTCTACCTGGATTGTGTGTTTGCAGAGAACTGGCTCAGTAAAGAAGACTCCTATGTTAACATGCAGCCTTCCACAGTCTTGGACCCAGGCAAGCCAAGGGCACCCCCTTGCTTGCTTTGTCTTACAAGCAAATTGATTTTAAAAAGTTTTTAGCAAGGATTTTGAAGTCGTATCTCTTTCTGAAATCTTACCTGTCAGTCCTCTGGTTTGCTATCCAGTTACATGGAAGAAGCCTCCTTCCCTGTGGCTCGGGTGCCTCTCGTCTTCATCTTGCTAGGTCTAGGAACAGGGATATATCAAAAATCAAAATGCACTCCAGCCTGTGAAACAGCAGTCTGCTGATGCTAATTCTTCCTTCCCTCTCAGACTTCTACTTTCCCCTTTGCTTTGCTCAGGAACAAGTGTCAGCATCTGCACCCCATTTCTGTCCTGCAGGCTGCGTTACAGCCCGGGCAAGTAAGGGAGTTGTAAGATTTCTCTCTTTCTGATAACCCACTCTCCTGCCCCTTCGTTTAATTGCTCCACATTCATTTCTCTTTCATACACAGGAGTGCTTCAGGAGTGCTTTTTTGTGATCTTTTGGCTCTACAACGTTTTTACAGTATAAAGTATATAAAAATCAGGGCAAAAGTCAGAGATTTGGCAGATGCAACTTTCTGAGGATGTTAAGTCCCTGTGTCGCAAGGCGAGGCAGAGCTCCTCAGGCAAGTTGATTTCCAGCAGATTTGGCATGGCTTAGGCAAAGCTGTGCTAGAACAGCTCCCTTCCTTTGCCTGTCCTTAGCAGCCAGGGTAGCAAGTACAAGGTTTTAGCTACCACTAAAAAGCCAAGCCATGGATTAAAATGCAGATAGGTAACACAGGCGCTCTCAGAGAAGGGTTCCCATGGATTAAAACCAACAGCTGCTGCTGCTGCTGCTGCTGCCATGGTGTGCACTGCACTTCGATACCACCTTGGATACAGCTGTCCTTTTGAAATCAGTTAACCTTAATAAAGGCTCCAAACTGATGTTTCTGGAGGAAGCAAAGCCAACATCCAGGCAAAAGAGATAGTGCACTAAGAAATGCACCATGGCTTCACATGGGTCTCAGTGTGTGAGGGCAGCGGTCTGGTATGCAGATCTTTCACACGGTCAGCTTGGACCTTGAAACATAAGACTATTAACTGTTACTGCAGGAGGTGTAACTGCTGCTGTTCACAGGGCTAGTAAAACAAAAACCAGAAATGAAGTTTCTCCTATGAAAGCGTACGAGTTGACTCTGTCTGAAGGTGGGTGTGTTGCTTAGACATTTCTCTAGGTTGAGTGCACACATTTTTAAATAGCTTAGTCCCTGTCACTGCGGGAGGCAGACGGCTGTCTCATGGTGAGGCTGGTGTACCGAGCTCACCAGGTTTAGTAAATCACCAGCTTCAAGTCCCGGCGCAGTGGGCCCGTGTGCTGCAGCAATGGAAGCAGCACCTTGGGCGGGACTTAGAGAACAGTCCAGGCCACTGCCCCCAATGGCATTTCATTTATCAGTAGAGAAAAACACAGGAACCGCTTTTCCAGGCTGCTGCTCTGGTATCCAGAGAGGGGCCAGCAGCAGGGAGGGACCGCGGCATCTCCTCCACTGGATCTCACCTCGCAGATCTGCCAAAGGTGGATCTGGAGTCTGCTCTCACCTAACACTGGGTAAAGTCTGTGTGCATCCTGCTCTGCTGGGAAACCGTACATCAATGTGCTCACGCATGTGAAAACGCGGCCCCGATCGTGCTGCCAGAATCAGTATATCCTGGTGTAATGTGCTGTGTGACAGTCTCAGAAATTAAAGTTGCCTCTGGGTTCCTTAAATTCATGCATCTAAATTGCACCAACTTTTCTTTAGAAGGAGAAAGAGAAAATACCTATTTGGGCAATACAAATTAACCTTTTTCTTGGGCCAGAACGTTTCCCTGTTGTCCATGTCTTGGCTCCGTATCCCATCCCTGCCATGCTTTGCTAAAATCAGCGCTCCCTTCCAGCGACGGAAAATCACAGCTGTGATTTCCGTGAGGATCTGGTGGAAGTGTCACTCAGACTCCTAATACGTTTTCATCTGCCAAGGAAGAGCTGAGAAATGTTTTCAGCCCTTTTCTGTAAGACCGTTCATACTATGAATGAATAATGGACACTTTTTATTATGACTTAAACCTGATATTGCTTTCTATAACCAGTAAGAGACAGCATCAATATCACAACAGTCCAGTATTTTACTATATAATGTACTAAGCTTTCTGCAGAGTGCTTATTTGTTTGATTAATTTTTGTTTTCTACAGAGGTTTGCTGAGAGCGAGACTTTAATCACAGTGTAGTCATTTAAGAATAAGTTACAGAATTATAGCTGAATAATATTAATTCAATGAGGAGTCAAAAGACTAAATTCATCATTTAGATCCAATGCTCCTGAATGCTTTTATTACTAAAATTTGCTAAGTATTAATCCGATTTTTTTCCCCCACATTGCAGGTGCTCGAAAGATTATTTCAGAAGGGATTTAATGTGGCAGCTTCATGCGGCGGTGGGGTGGATTCCTCTCAGTTCAGTGAATACGTTCTGTGTCGCGAAGACAGACGACCACAACCTACCCCCACAATCAGAATAAAACAGGAGCCCCTGGACTAGACCGTACCCATACTCCTTTGTAACCGTAGAAGTGTTTAATAGTCCCTTATGTGAAACACCAAGGATTTGCAAAACAGTATTAGCAAACAGATTTTGACTTTGTTGCCAGTTAGTGGTATTCTGAAACTACCTGTCACATAGCCAGCCATGAAATGCATTTGAAAAACCAGTTGTCCGTTTTTCATGATGAAATTCCTGAGCCTGCTCAGCATACCAGGCCTGCTGGGAATGTACTTTGGGCTGAACAGCTGTGGTGGTGAAAAAGGCAAAGCTTCATAAACCCCTGCCCCTACACTGGACTTCTGCAGAAAGACCACTTAAAGCAGTCTGAACAGATAAGCGAGAGAAACGGTTCTGACGGCCTTTCCAACGCTACCCCGACGCTGTGACGTGTGGAAGTGGGCGCCTGCAAGAGGAAGATGGTACACTAGGAACTGCACTGAGTATCCTCCCTGACTGCCACACCTCCGTCATATCAGACGTGCTTTACACATCCATACATTACGTGACACTTCTGTGATTGTACTCACTCGTGCTAGCAAATGGCTTATTTTTATACAACATTTCCAACTGAAATATCTCTCTGTGGACAGAATCCAGAATCAGAAAAGGACCCATTTATAGTCACCTGGTGCTCAGTACTAAAAAAACCCATGCAAATGAAACAAAAAAGCGACAAAAAATGTGACGAGGCCGATGTTGACAGTATTTGCAAAAGTAGGGATCTGGAAGCACAAAATAAAATGCCATCCACCATCCCACAAGGGTCACATACCTAACGTGGAGCTGTAGTTCTCTTAAAGCCAGTCTTAAAACTGACTCCGAAACTGTTGTTTTGCATCTTCAAAGAAGCGTGGTTCTGCCAAGCAAACTCTGCCACCCCTTGTTACTCATTTACTAACCATGTTATAAGCTCATAATTTAGGAGGAAACAAGAATTTTGGACAAGCCTACTCTTCATGGGTTTGGAATTTTTGCAAAAAGATGTTAAAACCCTCTACTGCCATTGTCCGATGAAAGCAAGGCCACCTTTTGTTTAGATTGTTCGTCCTCTGTTATTTTAAACTCCTCCATAGCTGCCCTCTCTCTGTGTAATTTTCTCTTAATGAAGCCCACTGTCTGCAGGAGGTTACTGCTCCTTCCATGAATTGGTATCGACTCTGACTTGCAGGGCTTCCTAACTCAGGAGACAGCACCGTGTTTGCAGGTGCAAGGTTATAAATAGCATTCTGCTAAATCCTGTCTTTTGCTGTTGAGCATGATTGGGTCCTCAATAACTAATTCATGTGTTAATCACAGTTTAGTTTCTCTCACATTAATTTATAGAATACTGTTGTAGATGCTGAATTTTAAACTCTTTTTAGACGCATAAATACGGCCATGTAGAACAAGGGACAGAGTATTAAGTGGTCAACAATTCTTTAATGCCAAATGATTACAATCAGGCAAAAAAACAAACAAACCAACCACATTTAAGACTTATATTTTCCAAAGCAATGAGCTGTCCTGACTATCCAAGGTACAATACAGGCAAGGGTCTAATTTTTGGAAAAGGGCTGGCTACCTGTCCATGGAAAATCAGACCTCTGCAGGTTTTCTCACCTTGGCTACCCAACTCAGAAATCTTTTCTGGAAATCTTAGCCAAAATGTGTTGGCCTCCTAACTTAGCAGAACAGTTAAGCAAATCTGTCTACTTTAAAAGAGTTGTAAAGTTATTTTATTTTGTGGTTTTATACTTGTATGACATTTTAAAGTTGCTAGGCATCGCCATATTTGAATATATGGCACAACATTCACCTTTGTATGTAAGATATCTGTAGAATTGTATATTATACATTTAATATTGTAAAAAACTTAACGTATAATTGTCATGTATTTGTGTATGCACATTTCTTATACAGTACTTCATGCCATAAACATTTCTGTAAAGTAAATGATCAAAAATAAGGAAGTAGGGTGGAACACTCACTGTATCTCCCATGTTGTTTGAAAGAGGTGAGAATCTTTGATTGCGTCTCCTCCGGCCCGTTGCTCCATTCAGCTTGATGTAGCCATGTCTTACAAAAAGAAAAAAAAAAAGTGTTTTATTTATTACTTTCATACATTTGAGTTCATTACAACAATCCATTTAGCTTCTTGGTTTTTTCCTACATACACGTTTGTCCTGCCCTCCTGAACGGGGAGCACTGGCATGAGCAGCATCCTCCCTGTTCGTCCCCTCTCGGCCAGGGGAGGAAGGCAAACACCTCACGTTTACATTTAAACACAGGGGCCCAGTTCTGCCACTCCTCCTGAGGCCAGGTCTCCCTGAGGCAGCAGGAGCTGTCTGCAAGTGGGACCGGACACGAGGACCACCGAGTGCTGAGCGTGTCCAGCTCCCGCCGGCAGCTCTCACAAGCTGGGAAGCAGAGTGATGCTTTGAGATCTGTGTGGAACATTGCAAGTATTTGTGTTTGGCTGGCTTGTTTTTCTTCAGTTTGGTGTTTACCAAATTTTTTTGCGCTGCTCAATAAAGCAGCTCCAGTACATAGGGCAGCTTGCTAAGGTGGCATCGTAAAGCGTTTCAGGCTGTGCCAGCTGAGTTAAATGTGAACTTGAGATGGAAAGTTTGAGCCATGACATCACAACATTGACTGCAAAATAGCACTAAGGCAAGGAAGACATGTGGAAACAATCACTTCGTTAGAAGAAATATGCCTTTAAAAAAATAAGTTAAGCTAGGACATGTTCTTTTAGTTAGTAACTTCAGGTCACTTATTTAAAGTTTATTATGGTTTCATTTATATCTTTTTTTGCTTATTTCCCTATTATATTTTCAGGCAGCGGTATCGGCAGAAACTGATTTGAATTTTTACTTCTGGCCTTAAACCATAGCAACACAACTTAATTAAGAACATTGCTCAGCATCGCTAAAACAGGTTTTAAAAAACCATAGAAACTGCAGTAAAGCTGTGGTGCGCAGCCAGCAGATGTTTTTATTATGAAGGCCAAAAAGTAAACGTAGCCTGGTTTGTCGCCTAATTCGATGGAACAAAATTGTTCTGACTCTGTTGCTGAGCACTGAAACTGTGGCTTGAAGAACACGAGTGTTCACTGGCACTTTCTGTACAACCTGTGACACCACTGTGCTCCCAAGTCTTGGAAAGAAAGCGGAAGAGGGAATGTTCTGTTGTGCTTGTTGGACTGACCGCTTTCAAGAAAGCAACTGTTGAGTGCATTCATTCACTGTATTAAGAGCATCAAGGTCTGTTGACAATTTTATTAGATGTTTAACAAAGGGTAAGAATCAGCACAACAAAACATTGAAGTATTTGGTTCTAATATTTCTTTGTGGGTATTCTGTTAATATTTTAATGCAAAATGTTTCTGAACAGTGCTTAAGAGCTACAAGACAATGTGAAATTCATGTTTGATAAATTAATACTGTATGTCACTCGATGTGTTACTTTAGTAAATTGTTTTATTTCTTTACAAAATAAGTACAAATAAGGGAGTATGTTTTCACACAAATTGGGAGTATTTATGAGTATGTACAGAAATCATCAAAATAACGTAATTCTAATAAACACAATGCCTTTATAAACAATATGTACAAATTATCAATACATTTAAAACATAACTTTACACTTCCTGGCCTTAAATACCTTATGAATAATCTTTTGGCTAAATAGCAGCAGTATAAATTTTCTTCTGCCTTTCATAAACCTTAAAAAATAATTAAAACTTTTGTTTTTAAAACTATTGGACAAATAGTTCTATTTGTGCTTTCACTATGGTTTCCCATAAAAAAAAAAATACTGCCTCAAAAAAGTGGCAAGCATAACATAGTAAAAATTGAAAAGATAAATAAGCAAATGTCTCCCTTCCACAATTACTGGTAATACTGTTATTTTTGAAGTACACCTTGTGCCCGCTTACTGTTTAATCCTCCTATCCCTTACCCATTTAAAAGACTCACACGAACTTCACTTGGCTTTGGTGTGGGCCCCTTAAATTCGCATTCAGCAAAGCATTTAAAAAGCATTCATCCCACCTTTTAAGTACTTAAAACTACTCATTATGCTTAAAGTCATGCGCTTGTTCATGAGCCTCTCTGGACTGGAGTCCTTGGGTCCAATGTCCCAAGGCTTGGCTTGGCCAGTCCCTGTGGCACTGCCCTGCCCGCCCAGTGCCAGGGCTCGCTCACCTCTGCTCTCCTCATCTGAGAGTGGAACCGGCCCCCAAAAAACTGCCTTTACAGTGACTTTAAAAATCCATATAGAATACTCTAAAATCTTTACTGAACAATACTCTCTTTTAAACCCATCATTAAACCATACTCTTTGCAATAAATAAATTAAGATTATTTTTTTTTTGAAAATAAAATCCAACTTTGATTCATATTACTAATCAGTTGCTACAAATGTGCAAAAGGTTGAAGAGATTGAGAAAACAACTGGAAGCTAGTCAAGGTAACTCAGCTGGGACCCAAACACACAGATTTTATACACTTAGGATTTGGTTCAGCAAATGGCTCAAGAGATGAGCTGTGCAGTCAAAGCAAAAATCCTAAATATATAAAATTTGTAAGAGTGTGCAGTGGCTATTCTCTTAGCTGTGCAAAAAATTGCAATTATAACTTACCTAAAATAACAACAGGTATCACCATGGTTAGTCAGTGGAAACAGTGCTAGTAAAACTAAAACGAAAACAAAACCAGCACCGTTAAGTGAATGTACAGGTTAATACCATCGTTAGATCCCAATCCTGTGTACCTGTCCCAGGCTTCCTTGCCGTGAGACGGTTGAGGTGAGCCACTGCTGCAGCCTTCCCATCAGCGTAAGGGCAACGCCATCTCCTTCAGCCTTTAGTAAAATGGCCAAGAGGAGCAAGACTTTGATGTTGGTTATATCTGTGGATTTAACATTTTAAAACCTTTTGCACATTTTTTTGTGTGTTGGTTGGTTGGTTTTTGTTTTGGGGTTTTTTTGTGGTTTTTTTTTTTAATTTTTTTTTTTACATAAAGGGAATTTATTGCATGTGTCTGACAATTTTACAAAACAAAATTACTGGAACATTGACTTCTGAAAAAAATAGAAGGCACGTTAAAATGACAGCTTTTCAATGCAAGTTGAGCTTTTTGTATGGAGAAATCAGTACAATTCTTGGCTTTATTTAAGCAGAGCTCGATAGAGCAGGAGAGAATGGCTTGTTTCTCTTTCCTGTTCCATGTAGAAGATGAAGTCCCTGAGGTTAACGCGAGTTATTTTCTGTCGTGCATACTGCCTGGATGATGGAGTCCCCATGCCAGCCTGACTTCCACCAGACATGCCGAGGCCCTACAAAAGAAAACACAGCAAAGTCAAAAGTCCTGCAACAGTAAAGAGTTGCCTCGTACTCTCAGGTTTACAACTACAAACTGGTGGATTATTTTAAACCTCTTAAATGGATTATTATGACCCTAACTCTGAAAGTATTACATGGAGATTGATGTTTGGATTTGGTTTTTTCCTATTCTTATGAGTCTTACCACATTAACCTGAGTAAAGAAACTCAAGTGAAAACACACATGAGGCTAGACCCTGTTCATTTACAACTTGGGACAAATGTGTCTGACTAATTCTCCTGCTACAGTCATGTTAACTGCAGGTGTATCTGATCAGTTAAATTTCAGGACCCTTTTAAGGACAAAACTTTCTGCAGCAGATGAAGCCATCTTTAGTATATCAAATATGTGAACCATCCTACTCCACATTCTGGGTCTAGGACTGGAAAAAGGTGAGTTCTCTATCAGGATGTTGCTGCTGCAATAACCTCTGCAGCTGCAAGTCTTACAGGGATCCCGATTCTCTCCTCTGGGTGTACGGAAGAGAAAGGCCCGTTGTGGGGAGATACCAAACAATCTTGCTCAAGTACATACAAAGCCAACGCTCAGCTGAGAGGTGGAAAAGTTAAAGAGAGAAATCACAAAGGCTCAGGCATTATGCAATGATACAGACAAACATTAGTATACTATTTTCTGAAGCTATGTTAAATAATTTTTTGTTGTTTAAAATTGGCTCAAAGGTACTGAATTACTGAACACCTTATCCCGGCTTTCTATAGAGAGAGAGAATTCACAAACTGCAGCCGAGAACACTGGGATCCAAGTATTTACAAACTGAAAGGACGTAATTACAGACACTGCAGTCTCACTGAGTTTAAAACAGACACCTGATACACACACACTCCCAACCCTTTTTTCATCCCTAGGAGACCACTGTTTTCATTAATTTCAATTTATTTCCAGCAAAATAAACTGTTCTTAGAAATTTTTATCTCTAAAAAAGTTCAAGTTATTTTTCAAACCTCTAAAACTTCTGGCAGTTTTCAATACTTTTAAAAATACCACATTCACTTACCGCTGCTCGTAACCTACCTTTCATCAAGAAATACTTACTCTAGGATCTTGATTCTAGCCATTAAAGATACAGTTAAGTGTAATTTTACTACCAAAAGACCGCAGGGGAAACATACATGGTTTATATATTACAAGTACGACGTGGCACTATTTCCTCTGTTGCTTTTCTCTCTGTGTACCAGCAGACTCCTTGCAGAACAACACCATTCAAGTTCCTTCTCCCATACCTGATTATTAAATTACAGTAGTGGGGCAAATGCTATTCTCCTGCAACCACAAACCCAAAAGGCTTAGTATAGTGAAATGAATGTGGCTAAGTTTGCAGGCAAGAGAGAATCCCACAGCCTCTGAGCACTGTGAGCGTTTGATCTGGGTTTGATCTCTTCTCCAGTACAGAGTAGTTTTTGTTAATAGATTAATTGATTTACCACCTAGCTTCACTGCTCGTAGGAAAAGCATGTGCTGCAGCTGCAAGGGTTGCTCATCCATGCTGAAGCCAGACACATCCCCAGTGCACAGTCCATTTATTTTTATTTAGTGGTTCTCTGAATTCAGCCTTTACACCAAACCACTTTGCATTCCTAAAACAAATAGCATCATTTAAACTTTTTATCTTCCACAGGTCTGGAATGATACCCCGCCTTAAGCTGCCTCTTGCCTGCACTCTTGACCGTACATCCACTTTGCCAGGGCTGTTGCCACTGTTGCCGGCTCTCCGAGACACCACCGTATATACAGTTATTTTAAATCAACCCGACTCAAAAATATTTTTCTTTCTTCTATGTTCCCCACATGGTGTCTCTCTCTCCCCCACCCCAAGTAATACTTACTTCAGATCATCCTGACTACAGTTCCTGAACAGTGACAAAACACACCTGTAAGAAATGTGGCCACCTTAAACTCATTAAAAAATACTGTCCATAGCATGCTGGACTAGAACCATCCTGCGCACGTTTACCAAGTATTAAGAGAAAAGCTGTTTCATTTTTTCATTTTTTCTGCATATAAAACCATTTTGTCAATCAGTTGAGGTACATTTAGAGCAAATAACTGCTTTCTATTTGGACAGAGTAGCTGGAACTAAGATGTGGTAAGTCACATTAATTGCATTTATCACTTGGGATACTGAACTTCTATGTAGGAAGAGCATATACTTAATGCAATATCATAACATGACATTAAGCCGTGCACATTCATAACTGCACTTATGAGCCAACTGGTTACCTGATAATGTTCTGTAATTGTTTTTACAAGGTGGAAGAAATTGTAAGAATGATTGTAGGAAGTGCAGAAGCCCATCTGTAAACTGACAGAACAGTAATTTATATCTGTCAGTATGATCTCCAATTTAAATTAAAGACCAATTTATTTGGTACTGCATTGTACTCAAAATTATTCTGCAGATGCTATATAAAAAATGTAGACTACTAAATGTCATATTTTTTAAGATCATATGAATGCAAGTATAGTTAAAATTAATTGCCAAGAATAGTGGAATTGAAGTAATGCAGAATTTTCTCAAGAAAAGTCCTATTTTTTTATCACCGAGACAGACTTTTCATTAACCCAAACAAGTCCTATGTTATCTGTATCTATGGCAACTAATAAGAGTAACAAATATAAAAGCTCTAATGAAAAAAAAAATGGTTGTAAATTGTTTACATCCTTTATTTTCTGGCCTGCCACACCTAAGCTGTTAGAAAATCACACCCACTCAAATATACATCTGTACTAGTTTTTGTATTAGTGAACTTCTATTTATAATATAAGAGAAATTTAAGATGTTCCAGACCAGAAAAACCCCATTTCATTTATATAGGAACTCTTTCTGCCTCTTCATTTTGAGACTGCTTACATAGAGCTTATAGAGCAATTTCTTATGCCTTCCATCCTGTCCTCTCTTCTTCCCCTCTGCCTCTTCCCCCTGCTGCTTCAATCCTACTTCCTTAGAACACACCAAGGTGACTTGTGACTGCCTTGAACTTGGCAGCTGCAAATCCCACAGGGCAGCAAGGAAGACAGCAGAGAGCAAACAAACTATTTTGTGCTCCACGTGTTCCTTGTGGGGCTACGAGGAGGCTTTCCTGAGACACCCCACCCCCCCAACACTCGCTCCCAGCCGAGACTGAAGGGAAAATCAATTAATGAAAAATCAAATGCAGGAATGTGGAAAAACACCACAGAGCCATGCTCTCTGTTAACCTGTAATCCAAGACCCACTGAAACAGTCAGAATCCATCTACTTTAGTGCACTTCAGATACACACAGCTGGTGTATATATCGCTTACAGTATTTTAAATAACTGTTCCATTGTCAAGCTTAATTCAACTGTTGGAAGCTACCTATTGTAGCTTAAGAAGAATCAGAGTATTTATTAGTTCAGTATGCGCATTTTGAAGTAATTCCGAATTTGTCAGGTGTGACATAAGATTTGGGCCACCCATCTCAGTCTGTTTGCTATTTTCCTGATTTTTATATTGCTTTTCCAACAGCATGAGAATACTTACACTGTTGAAAAAGCAGCAGAAAACCCGTTCAAAATAAAACACTGACCAAAGACTTCATAGATAACTAGGTCAATACACAACAATCTGCCAAAGAAAAACACTCTCACAGTGATAGGGTAGAAATTAAAACCAATAGTCCAGTGCAGGGAGAAGCTAATGAAGCCTCACTTCTGACAGATGTGTGTCATTTCTCTGGTACTTACCACAATAAACCTGGCTCCTCTACAGAGCATTCATCCCTCTTACCTCCTCCAGAAACATTCTCAGTCTGCTACTACCTTCCACCTGTCACAAACTTCCCCTGCCTCACAAACTTCCCCTTTTCCATAATGCTCTCAGAACACTCCACAGTTGGCACTTCTCCCATCCTCACTTACCAGCTAGGCAAGCATTGTCCCACAGGGCAGATGACCCACCAGGCTGCATGGACTCATCAGCCATCCAGTAGACATGTGGCCCCCAAGCCAAACTCACGCCAAAGCTTGCTGAGCTCATATGGCAGTGTCTTCCTTGCTGGTGAGAGCAGTGTGTACCCAAGCCAACAGCTCACATGGAAGTTGCAGGGACTTAAAATCTCGAGTTCCTTCCTACCTCTGTCCCCCACCACCAGATTTGTTCAGGATTTCCTGACAGGTTTAGAAGCTACTGGGAAAGAGGACTGAGAGAGACACAGACACACCTCTTCCGAAATTTTCATGGACAAACTCCCCTGCTACTCAGAAAGTTACAATGTCTTTGTGAAGTAAATTATAATAATTACAGCAGCAGGTGTATGAAAATTAAACCAAGGAACTCTCAAAAGCAGGCTGTTAGTTGCTTGAGATAGAAGTTATTTCACATGAGAAAGCATACGTAACAAATTTACACTTATTTTTATAATAATTAGTTCTACCGTTGAAAAATTAAATCAATTCTTCTAAAGTCTGTATACCTTCAGCTTTGAATTCTCGAAGCATGAAAATACAGTACAATATTCTTGTCAGGAAACACAAAGATAAGGGCAAATAGAAGACTGCATTTAATATTTTATCCACCATTCCTTCACCAGAAAACAATCCAGTCCTGACATCACTCCTTTGAACATAGTCTTGAACTGCAGCTATTGCTTCTCTGTGACCTAGACAGACAAGGCAATAAGATAAAAGATCTGCTGGTTTTCTTCCCAGGCTACACGGCACATCCTTGTGGCAGACTTGCACTTCAAGCCAAAGTCTGCAAGCGGGAATCATACGGCAACAATTCAAAGCCAAGCTATCTATGGAGTAAAAAAAATACCAGGAATTTCGTCTCCAGCCTCCACGCACTGAAGAGGAGAGGGAAGATAAGGTATGTATTAGTCTGGGCTTATGAGTAAGAGGTCTTGGATCGTAAGAAATATTCTGCAGCTATGATGTTTACTGGCATAAAGTGCTATTAGATCTTTGGCTGAGAGGCACTTTGTACATGAAAAACAGGTATAATATTATGTTTGATTAGCTATCCCATGAAATTCAGGGTTTAATTCAGCACCTACTGAGGCTAATAGTCATAATTTCACTGGTTTAAATGAGAGCTGAAACATCCTTAAATCAGTAGTCCCCTGAAGTACAGAAAAGTAAGTAATAACTGTTTGTCAGAACCTCAAAGATTAACAATACCATACAAAATACAATTATAGCTACAAAAAGGTTGTGCAGCTTCATATGCACAATATGGTGGCTTTACAAGTGTGTTTAGAAAGATTCATCACCAAAAGCTATCATTTAGGCCTTCAGACCAGCAACACTTACAGGGAGGATTTCTTTGGAAAATACCATGATTCTTCAGAAAATACCATGATTTCTTTGGAAGCTGGTTGTTTTCGTTTCCAAACATTTTTATCCTGTACTATTTTAGTGCAACTGTTCCTACAGACTCGGTTTTGGCACACGTTCCCTTGCTACACCCTACACCCTCTTGGATGCAAATGCATCTCTTTTCCCCTGGGCACATAAACACACACCTCGCCCTGCAGACAAACATCAGAAAAACTGATTTGCACAAGTATTTACAAGTACTTCAAATACCAGCACAATTGCAACATTTCAAAGACAGCATGCAGTAATTTTTATATTAAGAAATAATAACAGGAAGGTAAATCATACTAAGACATGGATACAGTGAAAAGTTTTTCTTCAGATGCGATCATTGTAGTTCATAATTGCACGATGTTATTCCAACCCAAAGAAACAGGCTGCCATTACAAGAAGAATGCTTTATTTGTACCTGCTCTTTGCCTTTAAAGTCACATATGCAAGAACTATTATAATTGAAAAACCTGCTTTGTAAAACAGCATCACACCAAAAACTTCCAGTTGAGAGAACTCAGCATCTCTTACCAACCTGAGCACCTATTCCTTCCTTCTGAGAGAGTGTTCCCCCCACAAACTGAATGAGAGCAGGGGCAAAGAGCAGGCTCCCCAGAATTTCAGTGAGAAACAACTTCCCAATGGAAATAAATAATGCAGATGCAGCATAAGGCAGCTATGGGCTATGACATTTACCTGCTCAAGGGAGATAGGCGTTCAACTGCCAAGTCCTCAACAGGTCATTCTAAGGGAGAAACCAGATTGCAAGGAACTTCTTAATTTATCGATGCGGATCTCTGAATAATCACTGCAGTAACGTGAGAAAGATAACCTCAGGTTTTTCTGTGCAGGGGTACAGCTCTGCGCTCTGGGAAGACCTTTAACCTTTCAAAGATCTTTCTGTATCCCTTGCTGCTCACTTGGTACGTAATAAAAGCAGATGCCTTGTATCCTCTGACTGCTTGCAACACACACACAATCTGCTCAGTGGTGCAGGCTCCAAGTCTTTTCATTTACTTTGTTCATGGACCTGCCCTTCACTGCAGCTAAGGATCTTGCCAACATCTTGATCTACAAACATCTCACACCTACCACAATTCACTGCCTTACTTGGACTTAAAAGCAATGACAATTTTACCTGATTAAGAACTCTTAAGTTTGGGCTGCATTCTTGCTATGGTAATTATAAGTGGAATATTCTGTTTATCCTCTTTCCATCATATACATATTTTCATTTTGCTTGGAATGTTTCTCCTCCCATGCTTTCCAAAAGTGCTGCTCCCTTTGAAATACTAATCCTGCCAACATTTTTTGTTATTTTTCAAGCATTGTGGTGCTTTTCCCTTCTCATCTTTCAATATTATCATGGGGTTGGGTTTTTTTTGAGTAGCATTGGGTTTTTTTTAAATTTTTGATTTAATTTTTGGTTTGTTTTGGTTTTGTTGTTGTTTTTTTGTTGGTTATGTTTTTTGGGGGTATTATGGTGGATTTTGTTGTTTGGTTTGTTTATTTTAAGGACTCACCCATCTTACTCCAGCCCACTCATGCTGTACATCCCTATATATTCTGGGGGAGTACACTGGGAGTGAAGAAATGTCAAACCAACTTTGGAAGAAGCCCTACAGACCAACTTGCAGGATTCACATTTTCCTTGAATCATATTTGATTCCAATCTGAATTTTCTCGTGGTAATCCCTGACATTAGTTCAAAACTACCTCAGTTTTACATAGTGGGTGGAGCTTTGTTACTAACCTTTATGATTGTGACTTTCATTTAATTAGAAACTTAATTAAACTATCCTTGACACTCATCAATCTCTAGACACATGTAACTGTAAAATTTAATTGTTTAAATAGTTGATTAAAAATACATCATTTCTACCTGGTAAAGGTTGCTTTTTTTGGTCTATCTCTTAGTGGAGACATGCTGAGCAGAACAACTGTAGGTGACAGGGTAACCATGGGGGACTAGACTCATTCATAGCTGGTTTTGATGGAGAAAAAATCAGCACTAAGAAGTGCAGTGTGACACTTCATGCACTGGCTGTATCTCACCTATTTAAGGTGAGACACAGATACCATACAGCTGTTTCATATATTGCCAGTCCTCCCGTGGGAGAGGGGGAAGAGCATGAGACAAAGAGAAAAGTATCTAGATCTTAATGCTTGTGCAGAAAAAAACACAACAACAAAACCAAAGAACCAAAAAAACTTAGAAATGCAAAATCTAAACACAGAATCACTTTCTCAGCTCTTGAGAGAATGAATTGCCCTCATTCATCTCAACTGACTTCCAGTTCTTAAGCCTAATTATGATGTATAACACCCAGACTTTACAATAATTACGTTTGCAACTGTTGGCCATCTTGCACACTCCCAGCAATTGTGCAAGTGCCAATCAAGTGACTTTATGCACCACTTGCCAAACAAAGGGCAAAAAGAGCAACAGATCTACCAGCTCTTGTAATGTTTTATTCCTGTGTAAAATTTGCTTGTAGATTAGTTACTATCTACAAACAGTGGTATAAACCTTTCCCTATAATTACCAGAGGCTCCTCTGTGGATTGAGGGAAGTATATGGCCCTAATTCATACAGCCAGCCCATTAAATAAAACAAAACAAAGCAGGCAATGCGGTTATCTCTGGATTGAGTGGCAATAACACTAAGCCCTAAATGCTAATACCTTCAGCTTGCAGGATAAACACATTGTCAGAACACAGTCCGGTGTACAGGAAACAAGACATTAACATTTGTAAATTAAATGTGGAAGACAGCTCACACCCTTTCTACTACTGTAAATATCATGGAATGTAATTAAGGCCTGGTGCATTTCAGACATTAGGGAGAAATGACTGAGTTCAGCGGGAACAAGTCACTGAATCATTCAGCCACTCATTTCTTGATTTCTAAAAATTTCTGTTTCTTACAGTTAAGTCTCACTCTTGGCTCTTTTTAAGCTAGTCAGTGGTTTTGTTTGTTCAGAAAATATTTGAAAAACTTCAATCAGATCAGCACAAATAACTCTTGGAAGAATGGCTCCAAAATGGAACTGAAGTGGGTTTTCTTTCCTGCAGACATCAGTAAGCTTGCAGGAGCCCTCATTCACTACGTTCTTTCATTTCCCCTTCTACATTACAAAGACAGTCCTTTCCATGTCATGGTCACCAGGTGCTGTTATCATACTGTACTCTTTCTCAAGTCCCTTTCTAAGTCCTGTGCCCCTCTCTCACTCCCATTCCAGGATCACTTCTCCAGGACTCAAAGCAGGTAACACTTTGTGACCTGCATGTCTCCACCACTCTTCACCGCTCTCTGTCCTCCAGACTGCAAGCTAATCCGCTGGCAAACACAACCACACCAAACCCCTCTGCTTCATACTGTCCTGTAACCTCAGTGTCAATCCAAGTTTTTCCGTTTTCTCTACTATCGGACAAAATAAGACAGACAAGTGTCGAGTAAAAAGCAGATCAGTTTAACTTACAAACACCATACTGACAAATTAAACTTTGCTCTAACAATTTAGAAACCTTGTAATCCCCTTTTATTTCATGAATTCCCGAATTATCTTCCTCCAACCCATCTCACCACAAAGCAAACAACCAACCTTTTAGACACTTATATTCAACACAGGCAGCAACAGAGAATAAACCTTGAATTTCAAACTAAGCCATTTGGAAAAATGCAAATTTACTTGTTTTTTGTAAGGTTAACCTTTTTACACTCTCACAATTATCCCAGAACCAGCTTTTTATAAAGTGGGATTAAATGTAAAACTTTCAAAAAGATCCTTTAACCAACTGTATCTTGCTGTAACAAAACAACTGAGCAACCCATAACAATATAAATAAAATAATCTCTTCAGTCTACGGATGATCATAGAAGAGACATGGTGATGTAAAAACCCCATTTTTTTCAGATGTTAAAGCTCACTCTTATTTATCTCGTTACCTTCTCATCTTTACTATCCTGAGAAGTTTTGATACCACTCAGACTACCTCAAGAAAAGAATTCAAAAGTAAATATCACTACTATCACCACCTTTCCTGTATTAGAAAACTCCCCAACATATATAGTTACTAATTATTTAAAATAAATTAAAAAAACAGAGAAAATCAAAGGCGCCATTATGAACAACTCTAATTAAAACACATATTATAATGGAAAATAGGAAATGACTAGGACAGACACAAAATCACCTAATCCCATAAATCATCTGATACATACTGAATAGCTATTACTAACAGGTCCCAACAGTTGACAATGATCAATGTATAAACTGACAAGTCTCTCATACCTAATTACTCCCAAAACAAAACAAACACGAATATTAGATAAAAAAAAGGGTTGCAACTACTGAAGAAAACCCTTTCCCGAAGTACTAGCCAAAAACAGAGGCTTGTGATGGGATTATTTTTTGGCAAAGTTAAACAAAAGGCAGTGGAGTGTAATATATTCACTGTCTTTGGAAGGGAGCTGGCACAACCAATCATCAGCAATGTGAGAACTCGAACAGATGACGGAGGAGCAGCCGAGCAGACATACGCCAGCGTACACATGCACACGCACTGAAGAGGATTACTAAATTAATTAGAGAGGCAAGTGAAAAAATAACGTGGAATTCAAAATGCGCTCAATAGTATGGAATGATGCTACTGGCCTATTTTTACCACTGGCAGTAAGAGAGGAGGAACAGTGAGCTCTAGTAGGAGCAAGTGCATTATGATACAACACAACATGAGCATTATAAAATGCGAGATGAATCTCAAGCCCAGAGGCTCTTTAGCACCACTCCAAATCACAACTCTCTGCCTTCATTTTTCTTCTTTGCTACCATTCCACTTCTTCTCCCAGTACTTCTGACTTTATTAACCCTTTTTTCTCTTTCTTGTCTCATACCTTCCTATTTTCTTTGTATCACTCAGACTCTTTAAAAAGCATCTCAATAATAACAGCAAAGCTCAGGAGTGAGATTTTTTGCACTACTCTAATAATCCAGTGAAGCTCCAGTTGTTTTCAATGAGAAATTTATCCCTTCATTGGCACCTTAATAGGACAGCATGTTCTTTTGAAAATCTGGCCCTTGACTAAGAAAGTTAGAAAACTCATAAATCAAATCATAACCTGTTTTTAATGGTCTGAATTCAACTGTTATGAATTTGTTTTTTCTTTCAAAATTTTCCCCAGAAATTCAAGTATAACGAGCCTGAAACAGACTTCCTGAAATACAAGCTTTATTATAGCTTTTTGAGAATTGGAAAAGATACAGTTGCACACTACACCCAATTTTTTTGCATCTCTTTCTGGAATAGTGAGTTCTGTTGTGCAGTTTAACCAATCATGGCTTTCTCATTAACCTGGCCTGAAATTATGAAATCTGTTTTTCAAGAGCTTTTCTTGGTCTTTCTAAAAACCTGTGTTAGGATCACTGATCTTTCCGCAGAGTACATGTAACGTGCTACCTGAAAGTGTGCAGCAGTAACATATGGTACAGTAGGTTATAAACTATTTTACCATCTGTTCTATCTGAACTCTAACCTTGATAATCCCGTATCAGCTTTTCCCACTAACTGCTACAGTTCTTACATCTTGGCTGCTACATACCCTTTTAAAATTAAATTGCAGGAAAACTCCAGACCAGATTATGCTCCTCTTCAGAAGCCTGTACTGCTCCACTGATGACTTGAATTGGTCAGGGTCTTAAACAATTAATTCATTCAAAACTACAGGCTTTTTTTTTTTCCCCAGTTAATCAGACAAATCAGTAACCAGAACATTCTTTATTCTGAAAAATATCGCTCAAGATCCTGTTCTATACTTTACATACTCATTTATAGAGTACTTAGTTTCAATTATGTTCTTATCTTTACGGAACGTGCACTACACCTTCAGTGGAACTACAGTGGACTTACACTTTCAAGGGCTAACTTCAGGTTTTTAGCAAAGTTCACCCCAGTGCTTGACTCAAGTCTCTAACCAACTCACACTATGAAGCATACTGGGTCTAATCTGGGTTTTGCACAAACAGCAACATTACTGTAACACTTTACCATCTTACCCATATAAACTAAACAGGAGCATCGTACTGAAAAATAACATGTTCATTTTAGTGTAATAAACATAAGTTCTCCCCAAAAGGTCAGAAAACCGGACAGATTCTGTAAATCAGGAGAGGATATTTGAAATTTTATTATTATTGGGGTTTTTTTGGTTGGTTTTGTGTTTAGTTTGGATTTTCTGGTGTGGGTTTTATTTTTTTAAAGACTTGCATCCCATGTCATTAAGTTCTATTTCACATAGATGCTGGAATTTGAAAGTCTAAGCTTTAATTCTAGGGATTGCAAGAACAGCTCATCTGGTGAACTGCTTTCAAACTTGATGTCTGCCTTGTTTACAAAAACTCAAAGAATAGCTACACACTAATTAAAATCCATGAAAGACTGTGGCTTTGGTATAATTTATACATACACATGCAAAACTACTACATACACAGATATATGGAAAACATAAATGTATATTTAATAAATACTAATGATAGCCACGAGAATATATGCACCTCTTTTTTATTATATGTAAATAAAGCATTAGCATTTGACAGTACTAGTTCTTACGGGTGATGATATTGAAGAAAGAATCAAATACAGTTATCACCAATTACTATTTTACAATATCTAGATTCAACTCAAAATATTAAATCATAACAGCTCAGTAAACTTCTCTGACTCATTATCAACTGAGCCAGACTGTAATGCCTACAAACGAAAACTACATTTGTGAAAGAATACCTTTGTAAAATGATTCAGCTTTTAAAAATAGTATAATCCCTTCTCATTAAAAGTATTTGTATCTTCTCCACTTTTGATATCTTCTCTATCATTTCGACAAACATTGTTTCTCTTCTGATTCCTGTTTAGTATCGGAACAAAAGGGGAATTCAATTTTTTGAATGTGTGAAGAAATCAGTTCATGAGATATAATTTTGCTTTTTCACACATGAGTAGTTTAAATATGTTATTCAATGTTATCTTGAGGCACAAACATAAGGCATGTAGGTTAGAGAAGTCAAAACTACATATAGTCTGCTTCCTCAAATGTATTTCAAAATATGCAACTGAAGCATATAATGGAAGATATTGTTTAATTAGAGAATATTGAATTTAGTTGCAATCAGGGTCCTATTACACAATAAAGAGTCCCCGCATATACATATGTAATTCCATACATGTTTTCCAACTACACAAAAGCATCTGTATTTTGTAGCTCTACTTGTGGGAAGAGAGAAATACTTATTTTCTTTTGGAGGTTATGCTAAAACAGTCTCTTCCTTCCCTATACAATGCAGGAGAAATAAAAGCTTTCTTTAATGGATAACAACTAGAATTTACAGGTCACTTTTCCTCTCCCAATACATAAGGACATTAGCTCCCCCCTCTCCCCCCCTTCTCTTTTGTATTCAAATATTTCCACTTCTGCATAAAAATGACTTTTATTATGCAGTTTCACAGACTTTTCCTAGGTTGGCACCCCAGGAGCATAATCCTGATTCACAAAACAAAAACATCTAATTACCCCAGCTGCATAATTCATTGGCCCATAAATAAAAGTTGGCCAACCCATGATCTTATCTGACAGACTCTAAGGAGCACGTGTGGGAATCTTGCTGTGGGAGAAGCACTTGGCCAGGACCGGCAGCAGCCACTGGGCTTTGCCAGAGGAGGTCAAGCGCTCCGCTTGGGCGCCGTGGCCTCGCCAAGGAGAATCCAGGCAAAGGAGAGGATGCCATCTTGCAACCTGGAACTTGTACCCTTTGCTGGCGGTTAGTCCCATCTTCAGTCACTCAGTCTGTTTGGTGAATCATTTAACAAGAGGTTTCTATCCGAGCTGTGATCCTCCACAGCCTCACACACTGCCACGAGCCACGCGTGCTTTGTGATTAACTGAACTGCTGTAGTAATGAGCAAGAGAAAATACTCAAATGGGCAATACTGTGAGTATGTACTACAGGTTTGCTTCAATCGCACTGAGAGTCAAGACTGTAATTTGAAAATCAGACATTGCTCAGATGACAAAAATGAAACACACTTACTGACTATTCCTTACTTTGCATCTATTTTTCCTACAAGGCTGATGAAAAGCTACACACATTCACACTATTCTGGCAAACTTCCCAACAGAAACCTTTTAGACATTGACTATAGAGAATTTCTGCAGGTCCTTTCATTACCGCTTGTTTGTTTTGATTAACCAGAGTTTCTCTTAAGTTCCTTGAAATCTTTGAAAAAGAGCATCCTGTTTGTTTTCATGATTAAGTATCTGCAATTCACTACATTACAAGTAAAGACCTGGGCCATTCTTGGTGCCAGGTAGCAAAACACCTTACGGTCTCACATGAATTTCAAATGGAAAGAAATTATTTTTAAAATAACTATCAATTGGGTTCTAATGTGCAACATTTTACCACATAATAAAGACTAAGTCGGAAAACATTTCGATTCTCAACAATGTTTTCATTCTGTGTTATGACAAACATGAGTGGCAGAGACTCGTCAACCCAGTGGCTAAAGCACTATATTCATCTTTCATCTCCCAGATCTGGGCTGCAACCACTCGGCAATAGACTCACTTTCTCACTAGAAATGTCATCTTGGAGCTGAGAAACCTTCTTGACAAATATGTTTTTGAAACAGATGTATTTTTGCTAAACATTTTATCTTTGACAAAAATATATTTTGACAGAGGAAGCTTCATTGCAAATTTTTTTCACCAGCTCTAATAACAAAAAGTTTGACTTTTAGGGCCTAAGTGGGGAAAGTTGCTCAGACTAGGCCTTGCTGATTGAGATGAGGTCTCCCTGGCTAGAGCAACACCTATTGCTTCAACTACAGTAATGAAAAGATGTATCAATTATCCATTGCCCTGTCCTGATTTACCCGTGTTTACCCTATAACAGTAAGCTACAGGTCCCCCTCCTGCAGCATTCAGAGCAAGGCTAACAAGGGCACCTAAATCATCCTCATCCTCCTCAGCTCGTCTTCACCGCTGTCTGAATAACTACTCCATGTACTTAAGTAGTAATTAACAACAGAAATGTTTAGAATAAACTAGTAAGGACAGAGCATTTGAAAAAGAGTTAACAGATGTCCTTAACATTGCTGCTGGCCTAATAACATTGCTGCAGTAATTTATTTGCTGTGGAGTTTATTTAGCTGCTGCAAACATATAGGTTTATAATAATTATAAGCAGGTTGCATTAAGCACAATGTATCTTGGAAGTGTAACATAGTGTTAAAAATAATCCCCAAAACAGTGTGCTTTAAAGATATTATATGTGCAATATCTTCTACGATCTGATTGTGAAAAGCTAGCCAGAAAGCATCTTTCAGACTTGAAAAAAAAAAACACATATAAAAAAAACAATCCAAGACTTCTTTTACAGATAATTTTGCCTAGATTTCGGGATAACAAACATTCAATTCAAACATCAAATCCTGGCATACTTCAGTAAGCTATCAGCACAGCAGTGCTGCCTTTTTTCCTTTGAAAAATGAAAGAATTAAATTCAAAACAAACAACTTCAATTTAACACCAAACTACAGGATAACCAATCTTAAAAATGTCAAATTGTAATGGATCTTAATACCCATATAAAACACAAAAATAGTGGCATTGTTCCTTGGTAATGCATAGCAACCTTACAGAATTTCAGTGAAGGAGAAAGAAGGGAAAAACACCTTATTACTTCTAACTCCTGCGAGCCATTTTGGTCTCCAAAGGTTTTAGACTGCCTCAGGCCATGTGTCTGCAGTGTTTCGGGAAATGACTTGCCTTCGCACGAACACTGCTATGTTCTGCAGCACTGCTGCCCCCCAGCATCCCCGCTCAATTTCTATTTAACTCTTCCTTACCTGTATCAGCCTTTTTTCCCCCCCTTTTTTTTGCAGCAAGATTTCAGAAAGGTTTTGCTTTAAAAAAATTAAATAAATAAAACTCCCACAAACCAAAGCCCCCTTTGCTTTTTCTGACAACTTTTCTTAGAAACAAACAAGATCAGAATTTATCTCCATAAATCTCTGAGAGAAAAAAGAAAACGATTTTAAACTAAAATATTTGGTAACAAACCTAGTTTAGCTAGCAATCATCTTGGAGCTTTGAAGTTTGGTATTTCTCAAATGTTTATCTGTTTTACCTCTGTTAAAAAAGAATAGTTAGAAAAAAAATCATCAACATCCTCATAGAACACAATGGCACTACTAAAATTCTTCACCTATCACTGTATTTAGATTTTTAATTACACTCCCAGCACCACATTACAGGCTATGGTTAAGTCCCAGGATAAGGCCTCATAACTATTAAGTAATCTGTCTTAGCAGCATTTTATTAAAAGTAATAGGAAATAACCCGTCTAATACAGAGGGAAAGAGAAAGATTTAATCCTCCATATAATTTTTTTAACTCACTTAGCAGAGATGGTTTGTGTTTCCCTCTGTTTTCTGTGAAGATTCAAGGCTATGCACTGTGAGCTATTTTGCTTAATAGCTTTTTAAAAAATCTCTAGAAAATTCCTGCCAAGGTCACTGCTGATTGCCTCAAAATATGACGGTGTATGAGGCTACTAAAATATTCTGTTCATCTCAGAGGTTGAGTAAGCAGCTCTAACTAAGAGGAAAATCAATATAATACTTCACAGTGAAGAAGAAAATGGAAAATAGTTTAGCAGTTAAGTGGTTAATGCAATTCCTAAGTGTTCAGCAATCATTGCAATTTAGTGCCATTTCGATTATTACACAATAAACAGACCATGTTGTCTGGAAGCAAATTTTTATGAGTATAGCTGAAGGGGTTGCAACTTATTTAGCTGCTGAAACTCTAAGGGAAAGAACATTTCTGAATGCTAACACTACAGATCAGAAATATACAGGTACACTAGAAAGGTTATTTTTAGGTCACTACTATGGTAACTAACCACACTGACCTTTAAAATTAGTATGCAGTTCAAGAAAAATTAAGTTCAGTAAAATGTTCTTTAAACAGGATCATTTTAATAAACAATACTGCACATTCTTAGAGCAGAATGTTGCCACTTTTTACAGCTATTAATTTTACTTTTGTTTCATAACATCATAATGTAATGTATAAGAATATCATGACGCAGAACTGATTAGGAAGATGTGAACTTCCAGAAAACTGATTAAAATATCGTTAATTTATATTTAAAGAATTTAAAAAGAAAATGAAGAAAGGTTATACTTATTTTTGCAGAGTAAAATAAAACTGCTACCAAAAGAAGGGCAGTTCTTTATAACATTTGAAGTCACGGAAACATTCAGAATAGGTATAGTTAAAAATTATCCTACTTCATATAATTTTGTTGAAATACTGAATTTTAAGTGGATTTCAACAGCAATTCCAGTTCTACAATTTATAAATTCAAAGACAAATAGGCAAGAGTTATGTTGAAGGCAGATGAGATAAACAGCACAAGATTAAGAGTGTTTGGTTGATGGCAGCAGGGACTCTGTAAAGAAAACAATATTTTGAACAGAAGTACCATCTGAATCTACTGTACTAATGCTTACTTAGATAAAATGTCCATTAGAATCATGGGTTTAATAAATAATACATTACATGTCAATCCATTAGGTAAGAAATGGAAATCAAATTTTGGCTGGTCATAAAGGTGTGCTGGCTATTCAACAAAACCACCATTACAGAGAATACATTAACAAGTAGTATGCTGAAACTTGGGAAGATCCAGTTTACTCCGTCAAGTTAGAATCACCAAACACAGAACACAACTGTTCTAATTTCATTAAGATTAATCTCAGCCATGTTTGAGACAGTTTTTAATGCTATGTCAAATGGATGATAGTAAACCAGATACAGAGTTAGAGAAGATTACATATATATATAAAAATATAAATATAAATACATGTCTATATGTGTGTGGGGAGAGGGACAGACAGAAGCATTTCAGCCTAGGTTATACTGTAGAGTTTTTTCAAATAGTGACTCTTCCAGAAGAATAAAAAAGTAATTTTAAAAAGGTAAAATTGTAACTGCATTTTTTCAAGACTCAATATGTTTCTGAGTAACAGTGCTCTTGAAGTGACTTTTAAATGCCTGGATCACAATTTCAGTGAAAAAGGGGGGAAAAAAATGAACTCTACAGCTAGTGGAATTCTGGGTCACCAACACAGTTTTTCTGCGTTCCTTGAATACCACATTATACCCACACCTCTTTGTTAGTCACAGGCAGGATAGATGGATGCTGGTCAATTAGTAACTATATCCATCTTTAAGCATCATCTGAAATGAACTCTCTTACAATATACACTGTACAAAGACACAGCAAGGGACAGGCACAATTAGCAGTCTAACAAAACACCCCAAAATAAATAAATAAAAGAATGGATGATAAGCTTCACTAATATCCTCATTTTACAACCAGGTATCTCAGTGCATCCAGCGGAGTGAGCTGGTCCACATTCCAGGGCCACCCAGGAAGCTGCCACTCATGGCAAGTCCATCCAAACCTGTGCTGAGGACTATAAACACAGATGGGAAACCTAATCTTACGCATGCTGGTTCAATGTATTCCAAGTTATAAATGCAATTGTGAAAGAACAGAAATACAGATCTCATCTGTCCATGTTTAAAACTTGGCACCCAGGACAAGCTGATTTCTCTCCATTGGTGCTAATAGAGCTACACTAGCAGCTGTACTCCTTATTTTTTTCCTATCTAATTAATACTTATGATAGTTTTTCTTAAAAAAAAAAAAAAGGAGCTGTTTATAAACATGTAGTGACATACCATCAGGGTCATGCTTCCAAAATGTAAAGTAAAATCTTAAGCTTCACATTTCTGAAAATTTAAGACTTACTGGTAAGCCTCCTCCATCTTTCTATGGGGTACTTTTTTGATAGTAAATAATGAAAATTGTCACTTCTTGAAATCCAACCAAGACTCTGAGAATTCTTTTTGACATCTTTTAAGCCAGGATTGCTAATAGCTGTTGGCCGCTGAATGAGCTTAAGGAATGGAAGGTTTTAATTGTGCCAGCCACATGAGAATGCTAAGCAGGAAGGGAACAAGCTAACAACAGGTAGACTGCCTGGATGGAAAAAAAATTCCCACAAATTAGTCTCTCCTCAAAGATGACCAGCAAAGACATTAATTTTGCTGTACAGTATGTTACAATCTCCAAATTTACATTAAAGTAAGGTCCCGGTTCTGACAGGTTCTTTTTCACTTTGCTACTTGACTTGAATTTACACAAACAAATCCAAATTTTGGTTAAAACAACAACAAAAAAAAATGCTCACATAAGTAGTAATTCAGAAGTAAGGTTCCACCAATATTACATTTTCCAACCTTGCATAATCAGAGAAACACAAAGGAGAAATAACTACTGTCTGACACTAGAAAAAACAGTGGTGATTAACTACACAGATTTAGCTTTAAAATACAGATTTAACCACAATACCATGGCCACATACAAGTATGCAGCTTTAAAAAGAAACTACTAATTCAAAGGAAACAGTGGAGGGTTTGTGTGTGTGTGTGTGTGTAAATATATATTCTTTTCATCTATTTAGTGTGCAAATTTATTTAAAATGCAGTAAAATGAGAGGCAGGTCTAAAGACTAAATACAAAAATATAAGAATGTCAAATGAACAAACTTTTTCACTCTGCAGTTTTTATTTTATTATTAGATGCTATTCCTAACTTGTTAAAATTGATCAAATAGAAAGCTGTGAATAGAGAAAAAATTAAGCCAACTAGAAAAGTGTGACTTGGATTTAATATTTTATAATTGCCAAGGGACATACTGAGATCAATGAATTTTTGCCCGAGATGAACGTCAGAAAGAGATGTACTTCAGTCTTTTAGGGAACATTGGTCTATTTAATTCTTGTGTCTGATGCATGTGAAATATGCCTGTCTTGGCCTTCTTTCTTGCCTTAAGGCCACGCTGGAGGCAGACATTACCACTTTTAATAGGCCGCCATCTGAGGAATGGCAAGGGATCCAATAACCCATCGACTCTAATGGATTTGCCTGTTTATTCACTTACACCTTTTTTGCAGCTAATTTTAGTTTTGCATGCTGAGTTGTTTCACTTTAAATTAAATGAATAGAAACAAAGGAGAAAAGACTGTGCAGCTAATAAACCATGATTATTTTCGAAGTTCTTCGCAACAGGATTCTCCATATACTAAGGTATATCACTTGAGAACAGATTCACTGCTGTGTTTTTCCACTTGTTGTCAAAATTAACAAAGCTTCTTTTAAATTTAGAGACAAAAAGTAGGTTATAAACTCTTGCTTATAATGCACAGTGTAAAGCACCCAACTTCAAATCATTATAAGGGTTGTGAGCATCTTCAAAGAATAATACAGGTAAAGTTAATGATTGCGCAGTATTATCACTAACAAAAATAGTTTACAATTTAATCTAGTCCTCCATGTGTATCTTGAAGATCATATGTAATACTTAATGTGTTACTTATAAACCAAATGGAGTCCCTCTAGATACAGAGGAATTCTGAGTAATAAAAATTTTCACTACATTTGATCCTTAGGAAAAATATACATTACAGGCTAAAACTTATTAGGGGATATAATCTCTATATTTGGATTGCATTAATATTTTGTTCCTCTACAGAAAAGTTCTTCCTCCCTTTCCTTGGGAGACAGCCTCTTGCATCTCGACCTCAACAACCTGAGGGTCCTCTGCAAAAGCTACTGCTCATCAGCCTCTTTTTCCTGACCCATCAGTTCAGGTGCTTTGATTTTCTCAGAAGGGTTGAAAGAAGCTTACTGAGGAGCCACCACTGCAAGTCTCAGCTTCAAAACAGCCCGTAAGTAGGTTAGAAAGAGGCCATTTCTCCAAGTTCGCTTGCATCTCACCGTTCTCAGTGCTCCCCAGGCTCCCTCCATCAGTTAAGAGAGCAGACAAGGGCCAGGTGTCACCTGCTGATGACAGGTCATTCACTGAAGCTCTGCAGGAGCCTTTGTGTCCCCATCCCGGGGGAATGCATCCCCTCCAGCTACACCAACAGCCTTCTGACAATTACCTGCCCTGAGGAAATCACCTTCAGCTTCCTGGCACCAAGTAATCAAATCCAGTCAGGAGTCACCTTTTTTTAAAGGCATAATAATAATAATAATACGGCTTCTACTTCCGGAAAGAACAGGCCAGGCTCAGTCCCTGAGGTAACCAAAACACAGCACCTCCGGGGTCACTGCAGAAAAAACAACTGCTGAACTGTGCCAACCCCTGGAGCCTGCTGCTTCACCGGGGTAAAAACCCTTTTCTATAATAAAGTCGCATAAAATACAGCAGCACTTGGGTCATTTGTTCCCTCTTCATGACAGAAATCTAAATGCGTGCCATCTGCACGAGCCAGTAGTGTGCTGGGAGGTCTGTTGACCGAATTTCAGGAATATGGCTACAAAACCCTAACATTAAAAGCCCAAAACTTGAGAGCCAAAACTCTGTGCTACTCCATGCCCCAGCTGCCAGGGAGAGCAGAGATGCGGGGGAAGATGCAGCAAGTCATCCGGGGGAGCCTCTGTGCCCCTTCATTTAGAAAAACACATTTTGTTAGGAAGCTTCTGCCCCTGTAAAAAAGTGACTGTAGCGCTAAATAGCCATAAAATAACGTAAAAACTCCCTTCGGAGAGCAACAGATTAGAACAAAAAAGGGCCTGTATCATGTAGAAGGGTCCACAACGATACCAATTACTGATACAGAAGGAAAGCAGAGCACCTACAAGCAAGCTTTTTTTTTCCTCTAGCTGGTTATGTTTTCTTTTAAGGGATCACATCATGAATCTGGCATCTCCTTATTTTTGCCACAAAGACTTCACCTCTGACAGATTCTGTAATAACATGGTGTGACGTGACATCAACTCTGAGGCTTTACCAGAGCTTTTTGGCTGGGTTTTTTGTCAGTCGGTGGCTTACAAGACATAGCAGTATGTATTTCAAAGGATGATCCACCCATTATGAAAATTAGCATCTTAGCTTTGCATTCGTTTTACTGTTAGCAAATCTGGTTTCTCTCAGAATTGAGATTGCAGTGGAACACCTTTTTTCTGACACAAAACTATCATTGGTATCCCCTTAAATATCTAGCAAGAATTAAAATAAGGCTCCTCAAATAATTTTGAACACATTTATATGTCTAAAGTGTGTTTTGAGACAAATATTTAGGGATAGTTACAAATGCAGATTTCATTTTAAAATGGTAACTCAGGCCTATTATTTAAATGTCTCTGAAGCACCCAAACCAAATAGGACATTTTACAAGCTCACAGACAAGTTAAAATAATCTGTCTGCTTTAGATATGTTTAAGTGAATCTGCAAAACAGGAGAAGTTACATAGCAGCAGAATTATTTTTTTCCCCCCAAATCGTATTTGTAGACCTGGATACTGACTCCCAGACACACTGTGCAAAGAAAAATGGGAACAACAGACTGAAGTTGGGATTGATTTACTTCATTAGCTGGGATTACAAGTTTAATTTACAAACCAGAGGTCAAAATTTCTCATTAACAAGGGGGCCATGAATTGCTGCAGGGCTTGGTTCAAGAGGAGACCACTCTTATTACTAACTACACATTTCAATCTGTCTTTGATGTTCTCCTTCTACCCTCCTCCCTTTTATTTTTTGGCAGAGGAGTTGATTTTAATTGTAGCTATACAACACAGCTCAGTTTGCCTGAGAGCCAGCCTCCACATCTGCAGTGAGTGCAGTTCTAGTGATATTGGGTGCAGTCCATAGCTTAGGGCTAATTTTAATGGCTCCCCTTTTCATACAAGGCTCAGATTGTTTTCCACGTGATTCCTGTTAATTTAGCTGCAGGAAAGGGCATCAGTTTTCCTTGTGAGTTTCTGATCCATACTTCTAAACTAGGTGAAATGTATTAAAGAAGAGAAATGATCACAAAATGAGAGATTCAATTTTCTACTACCTCCTTAAACTGATAAAGCACGTAATCCCACTGTTTTAATACCCAAAAGAGAAATACAAGATATAAACGATGTTTCTTATGTCTGTATTTTGATAAGCCTTTAATTTGTGAAATGCTGTAAAGAAGCTCTTGAAATCTCTAACATTGCTAAGGGTTAAAAAAGGAATGCTTACATGTCTGTATATTGCACATTTTCAAAATCTACAGATTCGAACTAAGATTTCACAGTACGTTTCTCAAAACAAGTAAGAGTAGTGTGCATTATGGCAGCAGATGGTGTAGTACACCATCAAATAATAAAATGCTTAATGCATATTTTATATTTTTTACGAATAGAATGAAAATAACTGTAAATAGTCAAAGGCAGAGTATTCAAACAACTGAGAAGTGCACATTCTACAGGACCTACTACAGTTTTTAAAGGAAAGCATGCCACTGATGCTGGTTAAACAGATGAAATTTTCATCCATTACCTATAGTTAAAATCATAATCAAATTTGCCTCAGCAAAGTTATACTCTATACAACTGAACTGCCTTCAAGCATTGCAAAACTGTAAAACCCTGAGAAAAGGAATAGTCAATTTTTATAAGCAAAAAATGACATATATAATTTAACAGAAATACAGTATGACAATTATTTTTCATAATTTAAATGTAGGGGGGGGGGGGGAATTGCTAAGGGTAACAGTTACCAAAATATTTTTTCCTAGATACAGTGTCTCGTCTTTGTTTACATACACCTATTTTGACTACAAAGAGATATCATCTCCAGCTTCATAGCTATTTATTACTAGTACGTAATGAAAGACCATTTTACACATGGTAAATTCATACAAGTTTATGATGTAAAACCTTAAGCTGAAAAGGCAGGAACAATTACATGAGTGATCTTAATTTAGGACCAATACAAATGTCTATTTATTCTAACAGACAAAAATCTGTATATTACACAGATCTGTTCTGCATTTCCCGTTTTCTATTGGGCCAAATTTCACTTCACATGTAACAGCTGAGGGTAGCATATATTAAATCACTTTGGTTTACTTGTTTATATGAACAGTTGCTGTTAATACTCCATTTTCCAAGCTTTTCCAGTTGCCAGCCAATGTTAAAGCATTAAAAGGTATGCTTTTAATTGACACTTGGAGCTCAGTATTAACTTTTTCTGATGGCCAAGTCAGTCCCTTTTTGTGCAAGTCTTCTATTGCTAGTTTGTAACTAATCTGCCCCCTGGAACTTCATAAAGACCCTTTGTTTGCTTCTGGAAGTAAGATTTAGGGAGATATAAGGCAAAGCAGGCTTGGTCAGCTATCGGTTTCATTCCTGTTGGCAGCACAGGTCAAGTCACTGGCCACAAATTCCAGTCACCTTTACAAAATCTGCTAAAGCATCAGTAACATCTTATCAACACAGGGTGCAACAGCTACCTTCAAGTTTCAACAGGGGGTTATCTTAACAACTAGACATCTTTAAAAGGTCATTATTGCAGTCTAATTTCAAACTGGCACCAAAATGAAGGGTTGTCTTTGTGTAGGATTAATTTAAAAACCTCAGGATTTGATGTCAGTGGGAAATAACCAGCGTGGGACTCATAATGCTGCCTTCTCCTGCTTCTGGCCAGCACCTAGGGCTAATTTCTTAGGAGATGAAAACTATGACAAGCCCTTCAGTTAAGCTGAAAGCAGGCAGCAGTCCAGTAACACCCACAGGCCTCAGAGGCATCCTGTGACCCCCTTAGAAAAGTCACATTCACTTTGCTCTTGAGAAAGGAAAAATAATGCTGGAGGCATTTTGTTTTAAACCATGTGAAATAAGGAAATGTGAGGATGTGAAAATGAAGTGAAAAAAGTTAGAATTCATTTCCTCTCTTTGCAATGACTTAGAAGCAAAACTGGTTCATTTTGAAAGTGTGTGTAAAAATCTGATACATTCACCAGTAGGCAGTGACTACAAAATGCTTAAGGTAAAATATGTAAATATGTAAAATAATCTCTTGAAAACCATCTCCTTTTGTGCTTGAAAGCATTTTGTAAAAGCATCTTTATTTCTCAGTAGCATTAATAGACAGAAAGAAAAGTTACTTCTTATCAAAACAAAAAATAACAACAAAATTCAAGGTACTAGAAAAATATTTTGAAACAAATCTGCAGAGTAGAGAAAGGGAAGAAAATTAATGCGTAAGTTCCTTGGCTGACTTCTGCCCTTTTAGTATTAATCTGAATAATAATAAAGGAACATGTAAATTACAGTTTCAAAATTTTAAACGGGGTTATTTTAACTATCATAGACTTAAGGCAAACCTAATCTGCCAAGTCTTCACTCTCATTTCATTCTAAAACTGTGCCTCACTTTTTTACTCCTATTATGCCTTTTAACTTAGATGGGCTTTTTATCTCCTAGCTAAGCAGATCCAACCTCATTTTCTTGTTCATATTAAAGAGGTCTACACAAATGTACATTCAGCCTGTTTATTACTCGCCACAGACTGCTAATCTTGTTCCAAAATATTCTCAGTAATAAAAGGTTCCACTTTGAGGACCCATTAGAATGCTCAAATTAGGAGTACATGAATACTTAAAACTTTCATTCTTTGTCCTAAATTCTTGAGCTGTATTATCATAACTATATAATCAAAACCAAGTAACAGAGAATTCATTAACATTAATACAATTTGCAAAAACAGTTTCACAAGTGAGGTCTCAATTCTGGGAAATGAACTGAAGCATTAAAAAAATTTGCCTTGAATTTTTTTTTTTCCCCCTTCCCTTATTTGAAGAAAGAGGAGAACAGGTAAGGACAGCTAAGATAAGGGACACATAAGGAAGACGATAGGAAACAAAGGCAAAAGATGGGGACCTTGAATTACTGCAATACCCAGGTAACTGCTACCATAAGACTACTGAGAGCTGGCTAGAAAAATTCACATGGCAGCAGGCTCCAATATGGTAATGTAACTACAGAAACACCTATGCTAAAAAGGAAGTATCAATAAATTGGAATTATTTTGAGACATGGCAGAATTTATGCAGTCCAGTTTCTTTAAAAAAATCTCTTTCAAATGAAAAACTTTTCAACACCAACAATAATAAATAATAAAATAAATTATTTGCAGCACCACATCTAAGCCCCACAACTAAGCCACCCCTTTTGCTCATATATGGAGAGACAGTCGTATTTACTGTGTTGTAGAAAACTTATCACTGTCACCCCAGAATCTTAACACAATATTTATGAAGAGCTGAAAAGAAATCTGAGAATCTGATAATGCCAAAGAATGATATATCCAAAGTTCCCACCATTTTCTTTTCCACAGTATGGAGGTTAAAAGGATAAACAGTAGGAATGGCAAAATTATGGTCTGTTATCTGTATGAAAAGGAATCAAAACGCTCAGCTTAATTTTCCTCCCCATCATCCACTCAAAGCTGTAATTTTTCAGTAAACAGAGGACCGAACAATGCATCTTAACATGCAGACAAGCTATTAATCTTGGAAGGTATGATTCTGCCAAATGGTTAAGTCTGAAGTGCTTGCTTGAATTAAAATATTTAGATAAACTGGCAATTTTTTCCTCTACGTAAGACAGCTACAGCTAATGGGTCAAAACATAATATGCCTGTCCTGTTTGAGCTCACAGACATTTGTACAAGTGTCACAATCATTCATGTGACACTTGTCTGCTTTATTATTCCATGCCAAAAATAAGCAAATGTTTACAAGATTTGTTTCTCTAAAGCATACAGAGAACATATAAGAAAAGGGAAAGATAAGTGTATGTAGGGAAGCTTAATAGATACCAAGACTGCTGCTTCACAAGATCACTTTTTTAAATCTAATGTTCTCCTCTCTCTGTTCTTTACATTGTCATTAAATTACTATAAGGATGTTTATAATCAACTCCGTTATGGTCAACCGTGCATTGGCCTGTAAATTCAAACCTTCTGTCCTTCCATCAGCCATTCATTCCTCACAGGAATAGAGGAGCTTCATGACTGTAGGAATCTGAAATATCCTGACTATATGGGCACACAAACTCCTCGTCATCAGTTCTGAGAGAAAGAGTGAGTACGTATATGCGCTCTCTGATGGCAATTGCAGTGCAACTAAACAGCTTCTTTCTGTAATTCCTGTATTTTAATTTCACAGCTGCTCTTTACTGAGACTTACACATATAACCATTGCTAGAGAAGTATAAGAAAGTTAATAATTGTTAAAGGGTTACATGAAGATAATTGTCCTATTTCTTCTGAATTGCCAATACTGATTTTGCTGTGAGGGGGGATTATGGAAAGAAATAGAACACTAGAGACAAGAAAGTACTGTTACCAAAATAATCTAACAAATGCAAATACAGCTCACAGTATTAACAAAAGTGTTGAGTCTAAGACTATAGACAGATGTTAGCTTTGGATCCAGCTGTGCTGATCAAAGGCTTTATGCCCCCCAGCTGCTCCTCACTGCCCCCTGCTGAAGTTATTATCCCGAAGATCTGCCAGCAGAGTAGCTTGTATGAGTGCTCCCTAATTCACTCCAGGCAATATCAGCTCATCGAACACATACCACCTATTTACATTATTTAGAATAATCCAGTTGATTTTGTCTAAAATGAGTGCACTTGCATGAACCATTCCACCATCAGAACTTCACGGTGCTGACCTCCGTAAGAAGCCATGCAGATGGCAATGAGTGTAGTTGCCTGCACTGAAACTGTCTTTCTACAGCCTGAGAAAACAGCCACTGCTAAAATACCATCTTCCCCAATAATATAAATAAAAAGCATTTAAAAAAATCACCTAAGCAAATAAAGCAATGCCTAAAACCTGATTTATTTTTTTTTTTTCCAACAAGAATACCCATGGAATTTTCCTACTGAACTACAGATAAGACTTAAAATAGCATTGACATTTGAAAACAGTATCACCAATAATGATATAGATCTCCCATAACTTAAAACATGCACAGCACCAAAACCAAGATCTTTGTTCAAATAATGCTTGTAGGAAATCACTAAGAGCAGCGACTTAAACCACAAGCCAAAACGTTGTTTTATTTAGTGATTCTTGATTTTGAGTGAATAGATTACGCCCGACTCAACGGTCACACTGAAAAGAGATGAGATTTTTGTTAATAAGGACAAAACTAAATGCACAGATCACATAGTGTTTAGAGCTGCAGACTCCTTATCCAACTACGATATATTCCCTTTCCAGTCTGCAAAATGTATTGTATACCAGTATTTTTTTTCATTTTCAATTTGCAGAATTTTGGATCATTTTCCACTTATTTTTGGAAGTATATTTCAAGTCATTCAACACACATTTCTCAACCTTATCAAAGGGTGTCTACTGTTATCTTACGCATAAAACAGTTCTCTAAATACTAAATACTAGTCGCAACCATCTTTTTCAATTGATTTCAGCCTGCTCTGGTAACTTTTCTCTTGAGGTGACTAACTGGTAGTACCTGAATTCATTACAGCCTGATTAATTATGCTGCTTTCATATAAAGGGGAAAGAGACTTCAATCAGAAGTGGTAACCTTAAACAGAACCTGTGCACAGTGTTTCAGAGTATCAGTCCCAGATCCATGCATCTTTCACTTGCTTTGCGAATTCTTAGCAATTACTTCTCCCTTACTTATCGCAAAGGTCAGCTCAACTGCAACTGGTTGAATAACTGAAGGAAAAGGTTTGGAACATTTTAGCTCTAGTCAATAGAATTTAAACAAGTTAGAGGAAGATACTAAAAATTTTATCTGATGCTCTCCACTTGCTTACTATAACCTAACTCCACTATGTAATCAACCTTTTTCTCCTTAAGTAAACACTAAACATAGCAGGAGTTTGGAGAATAAATGGGGAAGAGCGGTGTGGAGTCCAGTGTCAGAGACCTCTTTTCTCATACAGCTGAGGACTTCCCAAATTTTTGTCTTCTGCAGCTTTAGAGGTGATTTCCTTAAATTATCCAGAAACTGGGAAGCATCTGACTATTACCTTCTAAACCAGGCCTCTCATCAGAACATACAGATGGCCTCAAACATCCCCCTACCTAGAAAGTAGTAGTGGTTTTGCTTGCTTTCTTTTCATGCTTGTTAACATGCAAAGGCAAATTAATCCAAGACAAGAATCAGACGTGTCTAAAATACACACTGTGTAATTACACTGAGAATGAAAATAAATCTAAGTTATATATGTTCAAATAATATTTATTGTTCCTTTACATAAAGGAACAAGGAACTTGGCAAATATTTCTTATGAATAAAGGCCCATCTTCACAAAAGTATGGGTTATGAATAGCAATGAACAAGATAAGAGCACATAAGATAAAGTCAACTACAGTAAGCCACAGACAGAAGCAGAGCCAGACTGACAACGGAAGAATTCCCATCCTACAGAGCTACAGAGCATTCTCTATACGATCGTGCATTGGCATTAAATATCAGCATTTATACTGAAAGAGACACTTTAGAGAAGTATTTTTAAATGCAAAGTTTGGGATATCTTTCTCTCTCTCTCTTTTTTTTTTATATATGGATAATACTCAAAGCATATTTCTCTCTATGGACTTAGGTCTCTCGTGCTTAAAGTCTGTAACATGCCTGTGTGCTCTGCTGCTAACGGCGATTTGAAGAATCCGCTGTACCTACGGAATTGTATTATGGAGATCCTAGAGGGTATGACTAAAACTTGTTGAAATTAAGTTCTAAGAATATATATAAACGTAGGTGATTGGTTAGTGTTTAGGTAAAGTCAAGAGTAGGAGGTGCTCCCAGGTATGTCCCTCATAGCCAATTGCCTCTAATAATAAATATGCAGGGTTGACTGTGGAATCAGGTGCTTTGAAGAAAAATAGTAATGGATTGCAAATATTGCCAGACCAACAGGCTTCCCTCTTTCATTTGAGGCAGCTGTTGTCCTGTATGAACAAAAACTGCAAGAAGATAGCTTACACTGTCACACTTAGGCAAAAGGAGCTGGCTCTACCTACACACAAAATGCAGTGACAAAATATCATCCCTCTTGTTCTTCACTGAAGGATGATGCTACTCTAGACTTATGGACCCAGGTTGCCACATCCCTCTTAGTTAGGTAAAATAATGCTGTAGCTAATACAAATCAAAAGAATTTACATTCTCAAAGTGTAAATAGAAAAAGTATAGTACTATCTTGCAAAAGTAAAAAAACAACAAACCAAAACAAACATAAAAAGAGATTCTTTAATAAACACTATTGTTTAAATACTTAAGGCAGGTCCTCCTGTAAACTCTCATCTTTATCCAATTTCTGTAGACAACAATCTGATTTTTGTCACGGATAAGAAATTTAAAACCACAGAATAGCAAGCAATCAGAAAGCATTTTGTGAATTAATTAAAACAAGATGTGAAGTTATATTATTCATTGACTTGGTAAAACATTCTTCTAAGGAGAACAAAATATAAATAAAAATTCAATGGCTTTATTTTCAGTTATATGGCTGCCTTCTTTTCAGTATTTTTCCTCAAAATTTAACCATGAAAAGAATACCTTCATATGTCTGAAAAACAGAGTTTAAAAGATGTACTTAATATTTTATCAATTGCTATTAACGTTGATATTAGTATATTTATTCAAAGATAAAAATATATGTATTCCAAAGATACATATTGCGGGCACAAATTAATCTTAAAAATTGCAGTAGAGAAGCTATCTCCTTCAAACTCTCTGATTTGGCTGGCTCAACCAATCTGCTATGGCCATTCAACCAGTTAAATAAATTTCTATAATGATTTCACCATTTTAGGCTGCCTATCTGCAAGTTCTTACTGTCAACACGAATTACTCTGTATGCTGCAATTCCCCCATCAATTGAGACAAAGTATGACTGTTGTAGTGTTCTGTTAACATGACATGCTTCTCATGTATCTGTATTCCAAATGTCAAGATGATACGACACAGCCAGCCAGAAGTGTTCTATTATCAGATCTAGAGGAACAATTCACACTAAAGGGTAGACTTCAGAATAGGTAGGTAAAGCATTTTCTTTGATATGCAATCTCTAGTTTGGTGTCAATTCTGAACACCTTCTCCACATTATGGTGTCTTTCTATGCAACTGGAGTGTAAGCCGCTTAAAGAGGATTAATCTGACACAGCTTGATTTGTCTGTTTTACGTGATGCTCATTCTAACCAAACCTAAGTCAGGTAGCTTTGTCTTGAGAGGGAGAGAGCAGAGAGGGTAGAAAAAAACCCTTTTGTTTTGCTTTGGTTTTGTCTTCTGGAGGAAAAATGTATCAGAAATTCAGTACAAATCAGAATTTTTCAGAAAAGAGCTACTCAGATATACCAACAGAATGCTAGAAATAAAAATAACTCTGAAAGCCTTAAAAAAGTCTATAAATTTTTTTAAGGTTTATACGATTACACATTTCATTTAAAATGCAATGACTCTAAATATATAGGCTAATGAAATAACTCAGAATTAAGTATCAAAGGAGACAGCCTTATCAAAAAACATTTTGAAATTAGAAGACTCTACGTTAAATTCATCATTTAAATAAAAAAAGGTAAAAATTGAATTTTGTAGTATCTATAGCTGGAGTAACATTTTTAGAAGAAGAAACACAGCTTTGCTATCTCTCACCCACACACTTAGTACAATTTAACAACATTTACTACAGTAGTATATAATACTTACATAGTAAGGGCAGGAATATAGAAAATCATGTTAAAAAGTAATTGGTCTTGATCACCATCAGGATAAATGGCTTAAAAGGCAATATATAACCTTTTAGAAGTTGTCTGAAGTCCAGAAAACCTTGTAGCTCAGTAGAGCTAGTGTAAAAAATGCATTTGGCTTCAGACCAACCAGGATTTACTCCTAACATAGGCTGAACAAGCTGAATTATGGATTACATTACATTTTTTATATATGGCAGTGTAGAAAAGAAACCCGAATAGGTCAAACTGACTTATTAATCACTGTAACTAAAATAAATACTGTGAATAACATCAACAAATGGGCCATAAACTAGATCCAGGTAGAGACTTCTAAAGACACTTGGAACATTGGAGTCTCCAGTACATATAAAGAGTGTCAACTAAAAAGCATTAAAATGTTCACTAAGTATTCTTAACTTTCATTTATTGGTGCAAACTGATGAGATGCCAAATTGAAATGTACAATGTACACAATCTGTAGATTTAATTATATAGAGACCAAAGTCAACATAAGCAGACTCTAGCTTATTACTTGAAGAATTTACTCTGGACATTTTTCATTAAGAGTGTTCTAAAATAATGTATTGTTGCTTATGTGATTTAGACACTGAAAATGCTCAAAACTGAAAATTATCATCTGGGATGGAATTAGATAACCTGTTTGTAGTTCTTCTTGCCTTTAACCAAGAAAAGTCACAGAACATGTCCCATTTCAGGTAAGCTCATAACTAATTGAGGATTCAGACTCAAAGTCCTTATGACAGACTCATGGCTGTCAACGTATTTAGGGAAAAACAAGAAAAAGAAAGAAGTGAAACTCAATTAAAGGAGGGAAGGGGAATCAATGTGCTGAACTTGCATTTTGTGTTATAAAGAATTACTTATAGAGAGGAGAAAATTAATTTTGGCTTTGGAGACAAGCACTAGGCATATTTTCCAGGTCCAACAAATTTAGCTCACTTTCTGCTTCATTAAGATGTTTCTTAAATATTTGTAAAAAGTTTTTATGCTATTACATAAATATGAACACAAACGAAAAGAAGAAAAAGAGGGATTAACGAAACCTTTGTAAGGATAGAAATGTAGGTGGCTTCTTTTATGGCTTGGGAAAAACATATCACAGGCCAGTGGTATGGCCCCAGAAAAAAATGCCCTCTGCCAACACCTCCCTTATAGAAAAAGCAGGCTGTAGTGCTGCTGTCTTTTTGATCAAGAGAAGAAATCCCATGCCAATGACTGTTTCCCCTGACAGACTGCTTGTCCTTTTTAATGTTACATGAGAGCACCAGCCTGAATTTCCCTCCCCTTAGAGCTAGTACCACTACCACTGATTAGAGATGCTGGTCTGCCTAGGGGGACTCACTTCTTTGGCCAAGGCTGTTTAACCTGTTGTGCTCCTTTTATTCCCTACCTTCTCCTTTGGAGATAGAAACTTTGCCTTTTTTTTTTTTATAAATCTTATAGTATGCTCATTCTCCTAACAGAGCTTCCTCTAAATTGTTCAGTAATTGGTCCATCATACAGAGGTTCAGCATTTTTTATGCTCATGGCTTTGCAAGAGACTGCCATGCTCAAAAAGACTGGAGAACTATTTTTTATTGATAATTACAGCATGGGCCAACACTATTTCCATGCTGTTAAAGCATGGAAATTACTGTTTGTGATACCTTCAAACACAGATGCAGAAAATCTCATCATTCTCTTCATTTGCATTCCCATACAACACTACTATTCTTTGTCCTTTTGTCTGCTGATATAATTATTATACCAAGATTACTTAGAATAACAAAAGCAACAGCAAAACTAGCAGTGGAAATAGGTCTACTGCACTACCTCCTTCAGACAGCTAATCCATGGGCTCATCATAAAAATGAGAGGGTGAATTAGGTTAAGATCTCACAAAGTGTTTCCACAGCCTAGGAGTCTGACTCTTAAGGACATGGGAGACTTAAATGACCTCAGGTTTCCATACACAATCTTTATAATAGTTTAACTTAGTTTTAGTTAACTATGTGAAATATGCATGTGTGTGTATTCACTCATGCTTGGAAAACTGCTGACATGAAACTAACTTACTGGTTAGCGAAAGTGCCCCATGAAACTAACTCCAGATTCCCACAAAGTGATACTGGTTAAAAAAAAAGGGCATAAAAATCATAATTATATTCAAACCAATATAACTTCACATAAACCGAAAAGTGAGATTTGCTCCAAAGACAGAAGGAAAAGGAGGGGAAAAAAAAGTTGGATTGATAAGTGCTGGAGACACTCATGGTAATTTTATCACCACCGTCCCTCCAGACAGTAAAAAATTTCCTTAAGTTGTTCCCAGGTTTAACGTCTGTTTTTCTTTTTGACCATCTCTCCCACTGTCTATATTAAAAAAAACCACACAAAAAACCCAACAAAAACCAAAAACCAAACAATCAAAAAAAAAACCAAACAAAAAAAAAGAAAAAAGAAAAAAGAGAAAAAACCCAAGTGTAAAAACCCATACCAAGGCTGGGGAGCTGCGATTTGCAGTACTGCATGATGCCCTTCCCTTCCTATTGCACCTCCCCTGCAGCAACTGGCTGCAAGCCTGTAACTTGAAGGCAAGCAGTAACTAAGTAACTAATAAATAAGGAGTATACCACTAAAGTAAACAGTACCCTAGCTATAATTAGCTAGCACAGACAAGCTGCTGGTGGTAGATGTCTCTCCGAGTTCCCTCAGGCCCTCTCCAGCCCAACTCCCCCACAGAATCCCTTTAACCAGCATGCTCCTGTTTGACTCCAGGCAAAACAAAAACAAAACCCCCTTTTTTCCTAGTCACTCACTAGAACAGAGTATGTAACAAAAGGAACACCAAGCTGAAGATCTCACTATCAGATATTTTTACTACATTACTTCTCTAAAAGCAAAATACAGCCTGTAATTCTCAAGACACATTGAGAAACTTCATAAACCTGCATTTAAGACACAGCGATAGATAGTCCCAAAGACTTTTGTGGTCAAATAACATGAGACTTCAAAAAAATGCAATATGTCGATTTCTAGAACAGAAATGGTAAAAACAGAGAGAACTAAAGCATTTCCTACATCTGAATCAGTTACGGATTAGCAAACCCGGCTTGATGCAGTAGGAAACACAAGGAGATTGACAGGAACACTGACATACACAGTGGTCCAACAAAAGCTTATTGCATGTAATTAATGTTCTACATGAGGCATGTTACTAACTTCAAACAAACTAACCACCGTGCTTAAAGTTAAGCATGTGCACATGTCCTTGCAGGTTTGGAGCTCCAGCGCTTAACTTACATGTGGCCCAACAGGATCCATTTTACTATCTTTCTTACAAATATATGATGTGCAACACACACTGCTCATGTAAACTTGTAAACAGTTTTTAATAAAGCCAGAAATCTGTTTTCAGCTCAAAGTTTAAATATCTGAGCCACACCTTTGAATTTTATCATTGGCAAATTTCAGCCAAATTCTGAAGGAGGAATGTGGGTGGTAAGAGATGGTCAACATATGTGGAGGAAGTGTGAACATTCATTTCCAAGTAAAACAAGTGTTTGCTCAAAGCAATCTTATCTGGCATTGAATGGAAGACAAAAGGAAGTTAATCTATTTGATGATTCGTCTGACTCTTCTCGATGAGTATCAATTAAAAGGGAAACATTGCCACTTTAAGATCTTAATCTTTCCATGCATATGTTGAAAAGTTACAACTTGGAAATTTTCTGGTCAGGTTTTAAAAATTATTTTCACTGACATCTAAAAATGTCATAGCACCTTGGGCCTTACCTTCTGAAGTCAATGGAGACACTCAAGTCAATTCTGACAAACCCTCAGCAAGAACCTTTCAGACTTACTTTCTCTTAGTCTTATCAGTTTTATTAAGACAGAAGAAAGAAATTGTGGAATTGTAAGTGTTAGAAAAACAGAAGCTGCAAAATATATTTTATCCTTCGGTATCTGAAAATCAGTAAGACAAAGGGAGAAGACAATTGAAAATGCAGGACAAAAACCCAACCCAAAACCAACCTCCAAACAAAAAACCCATGAGACCCTCCATCCCCACAAATCCTCAAGGTAGCTGCCTTTTCCAAGAAGTAAAAAAATAATACTCTTTCACAGTAACAGCAGAAGACCTCTATGAGGATTGATAAATAACAGACAATTAACTTCTCAAAAGTCATTTTACCAAGTTCTCATTTTCCATGCTAAGAAGCTGCACACACTGTATTTACGAAGTATCCATAAATAAAAAGATTGCATTTAATATTACCATATTTGATTTATTTTTTAAAATGCAGTATTTTTTTTTCCCTTTTTTAACCAAGGAGGAGGATTTTAGTTAAAAAAAACCCCAAACAACAAAACACTATTTAAAAATCCAGTAAGAAACCTTTGAAAAGGAAAGAAATGCTCTAGTGGTCTCCTCCTGTGTGCTAGATCTACATTATGCAGTCAGGTGGGATCAACTACCATTTCCAACTCCAAATGAAGAAAAAATCCAGTTTGTCTTAATAAGGAAAAACGATAAATATCATTGAACCTCTGTCAGAATATTTTGTGTTACACAGACGAAAGGAATACACATGGTATGCAAACCTGTTCTACTAGTAAAAAAGAATGGGTTTGCTGGCACAGAGCCAGTTTCTGTTTTCTTGCATTGCTGCTTGGCTTTTTCCTCCTGTCAACTGAGATTCATGCAAAGTTGTTCTACTGTTTCCTGACTCACTCTGCATTCTGCCTGTTTGCAACAGGCAGAGAAATGTATTTATATACATTCGCTCCAAATTAGAATTAGTCATCGCTGCAAATACAGCATTATCCATCATTTGTAATGCCTTCCTACTTTTTATCACTACGTCTGTAAAATGCATTAAAATAATATTAACAAATCTTGTTTCACAAAATAAAACCAAAATTCTCAAAAACCAGAATGTGTTCGTCATGGGCTAAAACACAATTTGCAATTAATTTTTTTAAAACAGAAATTCTCCATTAGGGCAACTTATTTTTAAATTGAAATTTTGGGTTGTTAAGAATAAGAAAGTTAAATGCAATTATTAATTAGCAGAACATCTATATAGTCTTTCAAAAGACAGATTCTCAAATAGATATTAACATATTTTTTGTGATTTATTTTTATATTTATTTGACTTTTGAAAACAAGAAGTAAAACAAATCAGAGAACTGAAGCCAAACTTGAGATTTCTCAAAGATTCATAAAACAGTGCATGTAAATCCATTTTAAAAAAAAAAAAAAAATAAGGACAGAATCCTTAACTTTCTTACCTCCTTGAAAATTTAAACCTATATATTTAACTGATGGTTTTGGGATACCTCAAATGAAAACATAACTGTCAGCAGCAGTGACATCCTACACCAAAGCAGGTCTGAGATAATCACTGCATTCTATCACGTCAGTGGTACATGAAGCAAAGAGTGCTTGAAAAGGCAATGATACAATAAATCATAAAAATTCCTCCTGTTCTGCTGCCAGTCTACAGGTTTAAAAGTGCAAAAAGCAAGCTTTAACTTCCTGGACCATAAACACTTGTAAAAGGTGTTCTGGTGTATCGTATCTGCTTTCATATAACTCAAGCTTAATAAGTGTAAAGGCTCTTTAGATTCCAGTGTTTTCTAAACATATCTTGACCACTTAAAACAGAAAGTAAATTATCAAGAGCCAGCCATACATTATGAAGACCAAGCTAAGACTTGAGTTGTAGAACAAGTCATTCCAAGGACCTCTGGAAGTGGATTATTTTAGCTCCAAAAAGGTGAGGGAATAGCCTAAAGATTTGCTTAAAGCATGACAATCCCACTGACTGGTGTTTTTCCCCCAAATAAAAGACTATTCATTGGTTCTAATTCTTTCAGGTCCGTCAGAAGCAATTACGCATCACAGTTATGTTGGCCACTTCATGAGCTTCTAAATCTGCATGGTATTTGTTGTATAGACACTTTGGAAATAACTCAATCCACAATCCTTCTGTACCACAGACTTCTGCAAGACACACTATACATTTCTTTTTGTTTAAAAGGGCAAAAAAAGGAAAGAAACAAGGCCAAGCTTTCCAAGAGACAGATCTGTCATACTTTATCATGTCTCACTCATTCCAAAGAGAAAATTACCCAGTATCCTGGTTTCTTCTTAATATTGTTAAAATATTAACAATGGATTTGAGGAATAATTGCAGAGGTTGCTTCAATGTTTATGGATAACTTCTCACTTCAAGCATGAAGTGAGAATGCCAGCTGTCATGTGTGCAAACAAATTAGTCACATTCACTCCTGAGTAACTAAAAAGAGACTGCAGTGAGAAGTACCTTTTTTTGCAAGTATGTACAGTACCCAAGTGCCTCCCAAATGATAATGAATTCATCCTTACATTTCCACGTAAAAATTAGAAATTACTAGTAGTATAAAAATCTGATGAGAGGAATATTACGTAAATTTTCTATGTCTGCATTTGGAAGTTTCTGGTATAACACAGATTTCCAAGTCTCAAAACAAAATCTTAATCATGTTTTATACAAAACTTAAACATAAAACCAGCTCTAAAATGCTCAAGTTATACCATCTTGAAGATGAATTTCATTAAAAAAATGTGGTTCCTCAAACCCAAATTACATTTCACAATCACTTCAGTAATTAGTTTTTCTCTATACAAAACATCACTGTTTCACCTGTAGTTGATTTGGGACTTTCCAGGTCTTCAAGAACATTATCTTTCTTGACTAATATAATGGTTGGAATATACTGGATGAGAAAAGACATGAAGTATCAGATCTCCCTTAAGTGCTGGCCTAAGAGATGGTCCTGCAAATTCTGGAAGATAGTGTTTGGGATAGCTTGCTGAATATTCTGAAGATGACTGCTCTTCCACTACGTGAGAAGAAGGGTTTTTTCTTATCCCTAAAATGACTGTCTTCAGTAAGTGGTGATTCACTGAACTAGCCCTGAAGCTGCCTTTGGAAGCTCAGTATTCAAAAACCATCTGTGCCAGCAAGTACCAGGAGAGGGCTTTCACTTGATATTTAAACAAATTATACCCTCAGATATTTCAAACATATACTCTGTATTTATGTATTTTGGCATACTAGCCATAGGTCTTGATGAAAAGTCAAATTATTTAATTATTATTATTAAATAGTGAAAAATACTTGCATTTAACCTCTACACTTCTAATTCCATAGTCACCTATGCACTACTCAAATATTTAACTTGTAAAGCTACCTGCCCTAGTCTTGTAATGGTTAATGCTTTTCTTAAAGCTTTAACTTTCCCAAGTACATGAAAATCTGTATTGCATAAACAAAACCAAATTTTAATCCTAGTTTTAAAAGCCTTATAAATTCAAGAAAAAAACTTGAAAACATGAACTGAATAGATTCCAAACCCATAATGTAAACAAAAACAACTCAAAATTTATTATTTTTATTCTGACATTAGAGGTGCTTAAGGATATTAAGTAAAGAGGTTAAGTGATGCTGTCTTCCCTTTCCCATATATGTCTCCACTGCTGTGTACCAACACAAGCATTAACAGGACACACGGAGCTAATAAGAATCAAGCAGTACTGCTGCTAAATGCGTAACATGTTTCAGGATTGTTAGGTACCTAACTTGATAATCATACATTAAAATCCCCAAAGCAGTAAAGTTTAAAGATATTTTCCAGTAATTTTGTCTAATATCATTAAATTAATTAAGAATCTGTAACACTGCAATATTTTCAACTCTGCAAGGCAGAGAAGCCGAATTCTTCTAAAGGTATCTCTTTTCTTTTTACCCCTTCTCTTTCGCTCTTGATCTAAACCACATTATAATAATAAGCACGTTGAATTACTGATGAGCTGCTAGCTGCTACAGAGGAGGCTGTGTTTCTCCCAGATTATCTAAAATATGAGAAGACAAGAAAGGTAAAAAGAAAAGAAATAGAATAGAAAGTGAATGAAGAGCAGGTAATCTCAAGTTTGCTGCCTCTGCCTTGTTCCAAGTTCCTTTTCCAGTGCTCAATGGGCTCTAGGCCAAACTACTTCAGCAAGCTAAGCAGAAAATACTCACTTTTTATTGTTTTTAGGTTGGTTTTCTGCCAATTTATCAAATGGAAACAGGTTAGCACAGGGTATGACAAGAGCCAGAGCCAATGAAAGGGAAGGGGCAGGAATGCACTACTAGGGATTGGGACAGACATCAGTCAGATCAGCTCAGGCCACTGTACAATCACAGTCTGAAACTAGTTATGCATTTGGTGGCAGTTTTATTTGAGGATGTCTAGTCCCTGATCATCCACTTCTCTGTAAAATCTTCTTTTCCATTTTTTCAAAAGGAATTTTCTATATGGATGTATGGAGAAGCAAATCAAAGAACATATATAATGTAAAAATAACCTCACTCCAAAACTGTCAAATTTCCATCTCCCCAAGTAAATGTAATTGAAAAAGTAAAAGTAATCAAACAAACCAGCCATACTAGTATAGAAGAGGCAAATGATGGGCCTGGCCTATATTAATGTAAGATAATCCTGCCATCCAAAAAGAAGTTGATTAAGCCATGGCTTGAAAATAAGCAAAGAAGTCCAAATGAGCCCTGGCAATGTGAAACAGAGAACAAGCTTAAAGAAAACACTCTTGAACAAAGTGCTGTTGGAAAAATATGTGCAATTATGAGCACTAGCTTTTTCACATTTTTAAAATCTGTGTAAGAGTTGTTTCTCTGTATACAACAAGTTACTTGAACACAGAAACAGTAAGCTTTTCCATCAGCTTCTTCTCTTAAGCAAAATAACCATCACTACTCCCTAACTTGACCTCCTGCTCAGATCAAAAGGATATTAGTGAGCTAGTATTTCTGTTGAGCCAAGAAGCTGGACTGAAATCCAACGTTTCTCATTGAAAAAAATGGCCAATGCACCTAAAATACCAGATTTAGTTCAGAAGAAAAAACGCAATATACAGGGTGGGGTGATTTGTAAATGGTATCTCTTTGGATCATCAAACACGGTGCAGTGTCCCAGCTGCAGCAAAAGCAGACATACATATCTAAAAAAGATCAGTGAGCAGACCAGCAACTCCAATGACAAAACTGGGTGTTTTGACAAAAAAAAAAAAAACAAACCAGAAATGGCAGGCCAAGAAAGCTCTTGCCAAATCAGGCCTTGCAAACAGAGGTTATCAGTAACAAGGATTTAAAAAGATCAGAAATTGCTTAGGGAAATCAGATCATAGTGGAAGTCAGACATCTGAAGGTGGAACCAGACTAAGGGGATGTCTGTAAGACAGGACAGTCTTATTATAGTTTTCTATGTTGTTTATAATCTCCAGAAATCCAAAGAAGATATATCAGATAGTCTTAGATAAATCATGCAAATTTCCAGTACCTTTTTAGAATGAAACATTTTTGAGGAGTTGATTTTATTTCTGGATAGCAGTCCTAATAAGCACCCCAGAATAAGGAAAGAAAGAGGGAGTTTCTAGCAGCCAACTTGCATGACACAGCCTCTACAGTACTTGAGATCCTAGCCCCAGAAAAGACACTGAATAATCCACATACAGTATTCAAGTCCTTGAAATCAGCTAGCAGCCAGACACCAATGTGAGTTGGCCAGGATGGTTAGAAGCTAGGAAGAGAGGGATGGGAGCAATTCAGCCTGAGCTGGCAGAACTGCCACAGAATTCATGACTCCAGGAAATCCATGTATCACAACAACTTCAAGGATAATTTATAAATTGAATATCAAAGAAGTTCAGCAAAAATTGGGCTGGGATGCAACAAAAGGAAGCAAAAGCCTCCAGAGCCTTTGGGATTTGCCACAGACCTTTATCTTTCCTTGAATCAGTGTAACAGGAGAGTAGGGAGATTTTAGAGAGGAGAGGTGTTCACTATAACCCATTCAGGCACACAGCTCTGAATAAAATGTTTCACCAAAGGTGACCATAATTTGGTTCATCAACCTATAAAAGCTTAAAAAAAAAGGTAATTTTTTTAAAAGGAGCAACAGAAAATAAAAATTAAATTCTGATGATTAGGAGGAAACATTCTTTTCGTCAAGGGCAGGCAAACAAGAAATACATTTGTTAAATTCTGAAGGGATCCATGTATTATTAAAAGGTTCAAATTGTTTTTAAATTAATCTCTTCTGAAAGCCAAAGATATCACGATCCAGTTGAGCTTCTAATGAAAGCTGCTTCTGGTCTGTTGCTGCAGGATTTCATACAGTACATACAGAGGAGAACAGAATTCTTTACAGAATGTAAGACAAGGAGAAAGATGGAAAGGAAGGGAATGTAACAGGACAACACAAAACCTAGGAAGCTCCCTCAGCCTAAAACTAATTTGAGCAGAAAATGGGAGCACCTCCTACATATCTGAAGTCGCAAGTCAACTTTAGAATATAAACAAGATCCACTTCTATTCCTAGCTCAGCTAGTTCTTCAGCACTAATCTTAGAACATGAAAAGAGAGAGGTCATATAAAAACTATCCAAAATGGGAAACAAAAAGGCCTTTGGAAACGCCTGGCATTTAGACAGTGAAATGTCTGAGCCAAAACTGTTAGACAGTTATTCAAAACAAAATGTTTGCATTTTCCTCAGAACAGATACATAATACGGAGAATTATTTTGACTTATATTGTGTAGGCATATTCAGCAGAAACAAAAGAAGCCCACCTATCTATACTAAACAGCACAGTTCTCTTATAGAGTATTCCAACCACGTTACCCTAGTTCTCCACGTTGGTTAATTCACGCTTTTGATGATTCTGCATTCCCTCGTGTAGTATAGCTACTTCACCATTTAAGATACCAGGAGAATCATGCTAACAAATCGAATTCTACATTTAAAGCACATTATTCTTATTAAAATTACATATAATTTAGCAGGATTACAAGCTCATGTTTGCAGTTGCAGGGGACAACCAGCCATTCTGTAAAAAGTTTTGCTGCATTTGTCACAAAACCACATTTACTGGTATTACTACAAGCAATTTGTCCAAACAATAAGCAAGAGTACACTCATGTTTTTTCCACATATTTCTTGATGCCCTACTCTCTTTTCTGTTTTCCTTCGGATTATGCAGAGGTGAAAACCAGTATTAAGGTAGTGAGTGGTTTAAAGGAGAGATTTATACTTCACATTTAACTTATTTTTAAAATATTGTTTGAAAACTGTTGAAAGTTAATACTTGAAAATACAACTAGAAGATGATGTCATTTAAACTGTGGCAAGACAAACTGGACTCACAGTCCTAATTTAGTAATTTGCATCACCTTTTAAAGTTACACAGTTCACTGAAAATATTGGCATATAACTTCTCTAGTTATTCCTACTAGATTTTGAAATAGTAACTTCTCTTATTCTGTGTATAGACATATACCTCTCCTCCTACGGTAAGTAGTCCAGGTGAATCAAGCTTCCGTTTCTTCCGGGGACCAATAGCTGCCAAAGCAGTCAGATTGGCATCCCTCTGCCTCATTTGTGCAAGTTCTTGTTGCTGCATCTATTAGAGAGAGAAGAAAAAACAACTCTGTTCAGTGTTTATTCTCCTGTCATTTCTCAGACTTGCAAGCATGAGGGATAAGTCACACAGGAGAAATCCCTACCAGTACTTTGCTGTTCCTAGAAATACCATTTTAGCAGCTCAATCATGCAGCCTTGCAGTACAGTAATAATGAAGATACATAAGTTCTCCTGACTTTCTGCAGGAATTCTTCTTCCAAATAAGTCAACTCTCTTTGAAAATGCCAATCTTATCCTGGAAAACTGCCTTAGCAAGTACTAACTGCACAACTCCTGCTTAAGATTGATATGAAGAGCGTAAATACTAATTCATATCCTCAAAAAAACCCCCAACCAACTCAAACATTATTTCAATTCAGATTTACTTTGAATATTTCAAATATATATAATATTTGCCTTAAGACCAAAAACAAACAACATCGCTATATAAACATTAGCAAAGTTGATGCTGATACAAAACCCCTACAAACTGAATTTACAACTGCTATGTGGGATTAAGATTTAGTTAACAACACAGTTGACTAGTTTGAGCGTAAGAAAACAACCTGCTAGCTGCATTATGTAACAATGCAGAACACTAGAGAACATAAGAGAAAATATTCTGCTCACCACATTATGAAGAGGTAAGATTGTATATTCATTATACACTGAATAATGCTATAAATTAATGGTAAGAGACATATTCCCATGAACAATATTACTTTAATAAATATTCTGGTCATCAATACTACACAAGAAAAACTGATTAGGTAACACAGCATATGATTTTAATCAGATAAAAGCATTCACCATTCTTAGTTCTTCATTCTTATTAATTCCAAAACTTTGGGTTTACTAAATCCTTCAGTAAATTCAGAGGAGGTGTTTGTTTTCTAATCCCATTGATATCACACATGCTCCCACTCCAACAGAAACACACAGAATACTACCTCAAGAAATTCAGCACTGGTGATAAAGATATTGTATGATATAGGCACAATTCTTCATTAAAATAAAACCGAACTAAGAAGTGTAGATAGAAGTCTCTCAGCCATTACTTATATGTGAGCTGCATACACAAGTGCAGCCTGAACTATTTTGGCCAATGTTAAAAGGAAAGGAGGTTCGAACAAAAAAGTACCAATGTATGGCACCTTTTCTCCATTCATTTTTGCCTAGAAAAAGCAGGTTCACTTCATGCATACTATTTAGTGCATTTTTCAGGTTTATTCATTTAGCAATGCAACATTATTTTCATGTTCTTCAGAAAAAGAAAATTCAGTACATTTAGAGTTTGAAAACCTATTTTTCACTCTTTTATGCTATATTATTTCACAACTTCTGTTACTATTGTAACTTCAGTGTAACATTACCTACAAATACACATCTCATTTATCTACAGGATAAAAGAATTTCCTAAATACAAAAAAGAAATGTGGAAAAATATCTAAATAATAGTGCAAAGGTCTGTACATACTTCTCTTTGCCAACTCATATTAGGTTTTTAGCTCAAATATCTTTGGCTCTCTTCCAGATTAAATGCCAGTTAGACAGACCTGCCCGCTTACCCTTTCAAGGTAGATAGCAACAGTGGTGAGCTCTAATCATTTACAAAGGTCATGATCGGAAGCTAGCCCGTAAGCAGTCATTTAAAATTCAATTGATCCCTATTTGTAGTCAGGGAAAGAAAATGGACATTTCAGCTGTATTGTAATTATGAGGCTTCAAGGCAACTGTAAATAGATGTGCAAATCCAGATACTGGCAAATACCTTAGAGAAGAAATTATTACTATAGTATAACATATATCCAGGAAAGGTTGAAGATAAAACTGCATATAAAAAAAGATCAATCATCTTTTTGCTAATTTGCCATGCTTGCCAGCCTATAAGGGTTATCACAATTATCAGAAGTCTGATGAATATTTAAGCAAGGGCCAACTGGCTTAGAGTCATCTCAGACAAAGTTGTGAAGTGGATGGCTTCACAGAATAAGAAATTTTGCACTGGAGTAAGTACTCATTTCCTGGGAGGTACAGGTCAGAAATATAGTCTGATAACTGGTATCATGCAAAGGTTATTACATGGGTATCTTACCAAAGTCACCATTTTCTTAACAAAAGTAAGATAATGCTTATTTGGCTCTTTGTACTATCTGTGCTGCAATGTACAGTGACTGTTTCAACATGTAGTATAAGCAAACAGTGTCTCTGAAAAGTTGCTAAGACTACAATTTTTTTAAAAGAATTATTATTTTTAGATTTACTCATGCAAATTGTAAAGCAAAACATGAGTGAGACAAATCCTGCCCTCACTTTGAAACCTGCAATGGTGCTGTTCTACCAAGAAAACATAGAATACATTCAGGAGTCTGTAGAAGGGTTTGCATTCATGTATTCCTCAGGTTGTCTTTTCTTTTTATTTAGTGAGAAGAGCTAAAGATAGTTCTTCATGTCACATACTGATTTTTGACAACTGTGTTATCCTAGCACTGACTGTCCAAACAAATGCACAAGATTTTCAGCTACCTATAACTCAGCACATGACAGGAAACTTGGCTCATCAGATGGAGCCAAAGGAGCTGGACTCTCTTCTACTCACACTGGTTGAATACCAACAAGACCTTTCCCTTCATTTCCCTGTACCTCTCACCCTGCTTCAGAACCACTTTGTCTATTTAGGCTATAAGCTCTCCAGACATGGATCCTCCTCTACTACTTGCCTAGTCCCCAGAGGGACTAATAGACACAAATAAGGAATATGCTGCTAGGTACAAAAACTCCAGACAAAACTACAATACAGATTCTGATACTGGTTTTACAGTACACACCTCAGTATTCTACAATAGAAAAGAACAACCTTTTTGTGTAAACCTTAATGAATGTTGGTCAAAACATATCAAATATACCACACACATATGCATCATCAGTAAGAGCACAGTATCCTGATGTTTTGTAAAACAAGGGCTGAGGTGCTGAAAGACCAACTACCATTGTTGCCTTCATCACACCCCTGTTCCGACTTTCTCTTCTTTCCATCTCCAACTCACATAAGCCTGGTTTTTCATATCCTACATAGGATTGTCTGTACCAGTCAGTCTCTTTCCTACTCATTATCTGTCTCTTCATCAAAAACAATATCCCCAATCATAATCTTTGGTTAAAAAAAGCAGTATCTTGGCTTCGGTTCAAAAGGAGAGGACGCTATACCTTTCATAAAGACATTTACACATGCAATGTGGCTGCTAACATCTGATTCAACAGGAGCTTTTAAAAATTACTGCCACAGAGATATGAGCTGGTTTTAATAGTCACGAAACCCAATAGAGTTATTGCAGGTAACCTGCAAGTTTAGGGGTAGTCAATCATTTTTGTGGGAGCTGTGTAATTAACAAAGACTTAATTACTCTGCTTTGCTGCAAGAGATTACTTTTAAGATGTATCTCTTGTATCACCAGCTGGAAAATGCACGACCCTGAACAGTGAAGGCTGTTCTCTCCAGTATACTCCAGAACCATGTGAAGTGGAAATGACTTGGCAACCAGTTTTGCATACAGAGTTCCAAAGTAATCACTCTCTGAATTCTTGGCACTAAGAATAACACGAATTAAATGTAGCTGTCTTCAATGTTCTGAAATTACTCTTAAAAGTACCTGTGAAACTAAAGCTACTTAAGCTTCTTACTTCATGTGATCAATTAAAGTAACAAAGCAGCCTATTCTTACAAAGAGTTTATCTAAGCCAGTTCATAATTTCTGGATATTTAAACAAATGAAGCATCTGTTAATATTTATACATCCTGATAAAACAAATATATTTCCTGTTAATTAACGTGATTTAGGCAAAGTGTATCTAACTCACTATATCAACTGACAAGATACAACTGCTTGATAGGGGCATTCATTCACATTCTCATTTCCAGATTGGACTGCTGGTGCAATATCATTCTTTAACTTCCTATTAATCTTCATCACAATTAATATGGATATATTTATCAATAACATATTCAAATTTCTGCCCTCTGGGAAGGAAGCAATACTTCATTTGGAACCACACTAATCAACAACAATTGACTTCCGTGAAAGTCAAAATATTTATCTAAACCACAAATATTCCAATATATTACACAATAAAAATGCTTACAATTATGATCCCAATTTATTTTTAGCATGCCATTTACATACTGAGAAGTATTTCATTACTTAATGACAACGTTAAGAGATCCCTTGAAAAGTACAATATAAGAATTAAACACCAATATTATTTCAATGACATTTTCTTCTTTGCGATGGTAGCATAACATTAAAACTACAGAAAGAACATTACTGAATAAAATAAAGCTAACAACACAAGTTCTAAAATTTTAGCTTGTTTTCCTTAGATCATTATTTGTTATGATACCTTTAGGTATTTCAGAAGTGCCGCAAGCCATATGCCACAAGGAAGACAGCCATATGTCTATCTGAAGTATCAACATTAGATCTTAAAAATCTAGATTTAATAACTTCCAAAAACCAAGAACTCACTTATTCATGGCATGCTTCATAAATAATTTTGCAACAGAAGCCAAGCATTTACTTTAAGCCTTTTTCACTTTAAGCCTTTTCTGCACTATAAGCCATCATGAGAACAGTCACTGAGATACTAATAAAATATTTGGTTTGAATATATGCTCACTTTTTTTTCTTAGATTTCTACTTCCACACAACTGGAAGAAACCACCTATTTCACAAATGAGTATGGTTTCATTTTCAAGATTTCTTTAAGAAGTACATCTCCCATCCACAATTCTAACTAGTGTTATAATAATGGTAGAGAACAGTGAAGATTATTTTCCACTTTTCTAGAAGATCAACTAAGTCAAGAGTAAATTCAAGGAAGTTATAGCTAGGGGAATATTGTATGGATTTCTTCAAGGTATGACTTTGGTCTGGAAAGGCAACTGTAAATCAAATGCTGGATACTTGGTATGAACACCTACAGATCTCAAGTCAAACACCTCCTCCAATGCAGGAAATTAAATAGCCTAGCAGTGGCTGCAGTCTGTACTGTCAACAGAGGAGTCTTCCTCCTCTAAAGTGAGCATGGAAGTCTGTTAACGTCAGCTGTGCAAACATCCCAGCGAATCTTGCCTGCTCACCTGAATCCAAAGAAAAAAAGGAATGTCAAACAGCAAACGGGGTCCTGAATTACTCATCAGAAAGACAAGAGTTGTTCAAAACCATGAGCAAAAAACATCTTGAAAGCAAGGCAAAATGTGCTCCAAATAGAAGGCAAAACATACGGAAACTGAAATCAGCTTTGTTTAAAGCAAAGATGTAGACGAAATATGGGCCTGAGCCGTAGCTGCTAAGGACTGCACTAAGAGAAATTTCCCTCAATCTAATTAGGAAGTAAGAAGATAACTGGAACTCTTAACAATTCAAAACTACCTATAAATACCTTCAAAAGTAAAAAGGACAAGCAGGAGTGGCATCACATGAGAGAGAGAAAGGTCAAGGAGGTGTTTCTCTACCTACAGGCAGAAATCAGGGATGTTTTTTGGCCTGGAAGGAAAATAACCTGGTGACAGAGAGACAGAGATGATTGTGAAGATAAAGAAAAAAAAAAGAGCTTGAGGAAGTAGTCAAGTATGTTTAAATACTGCCAATATAGGATTTGATAAGGGAATAAAGCTGACTTGTAAAATGAGTTTCTATAGTCACAGAGGCAATGCAGCACACAAAGATCTAGGTTTTAGCTACTTATAATTCCTAACATAATTCAGAAATACCACCTAAGAAAAGAGGACAGGGAAGAGCCTAACAGCACAACAGAAGCTATAAATATCAACAGACTGTAAACTGCAATCAAGAACAAAGACAGCCAGGAATGAACACCAAACAGGAAATTGGCAACGGAGCGCGTTAAATGGCAGAAATTTTTGATGAAAGCAAGATCATACAAACAATGATTTAAGCATTGATTTCTAGCCAATCGGCATCAATGGAGATCCCTCCTAATTCTGTTTGCACCGGATGGTTTAATTTCTGATAACAGGGTCATATGCTGGGAAAAGCTTGTCTTAATTGATGGTTCTGCAACATATATCTATCAGTCTCAGACAGTGATTACACCCCCTGGAAAAACATCTTTTTTGCTGAGGAGAGCCTGAAATGTGGAACCATTACACATGTCCTAAGATGTCCACAACAGAAGGTTCAATTAAAAAAATGAAACTCATTAAAAATGCTGGCAAGTAACCTCAGCAAGCCCAGGACAATGATCAAGAAAGATTGGTAGGTGCATCAGTGAACTTGAGAGACAGTCTTGAAAAACAGGCAATGTCTGCAGAATGCCCATGCTCACTTTGGCATTACTGAAGTCTCTAAAGGTCAGCAAAACTCCTGCAGCAATAGCACACTGACTGGTAAGAAACTGGTCCAAAATAGCTAAAGTTATAGTTTAACTTAAAAACATTTATTTCTGCAACTGTCCAACCACCTCTTAAGCTACATATTTCTATCTACAGTAATACAAGGGATAATAAATACTTTTTTTAGAAAGATATCCCTCAAACTGCTCTGAAAGTTCTACAACAATGTGGTTTTTTGTCTGTCTACTAATCTTAATAGTTGCATTTCTTCATTCCCTGAGATTTGTAGTAGGATCTCCAGCACACTTTGTCTGGTTTTGGTTATACTATTCCTCAAACAATTTATCTCCAGTAGCACCAGTTCCAGACTCTTCTAGACTACGCTGAAGAAACCCCTGTTTTAAGCTTAGATATTTGTTGGGTACCATAATGGTGTTTGGTAGATTTGCTGAGCCAAAACCAGATCATTTGAGCAAAGGGATTCTGAGGCACAGACAGCTGGCGGGGTCAGTATTACTAGAGTTGGTGACTTTTTGAGATCCCAGTAACTTACTTGACGTCAGATCAGAAAAAGTTCTGAAAAAAATTCCATATGACCTGTTATTTTATTTTTTGTTATCGGTTTTAATTTTATTTCAGAGCAATGTAACAATGGATAATTACAAATCATCTCAAACTGTTCTTCAAAGGAAACGAGACATAAAGCATAAATATGACTGCTAAGAATACCAGTGAAAAATCTTGAAGATTTACTCACAGGCTCTTGAATTCAGATGCAAACAACAGAAGAGTAACCTCTCTCTTGGGGTATTAGTGAGAAAGATTAGTTAAGATCCTTTCCTAGGCTCTTTGTTAATCAAAGTGGGGGTTTACTATCCTCCTAAGATTTTTAAGATGTTCTACTTTCCTTTTGGAGTGAGACACTATGCGAGGGCTCTGCAACAGATGCTTTAATGAAGATGGGAATAAAAAAATACAGTGAAACCTGTATGAATGACCGTCATGTTTAGAGTTACAGACTAGAGTTACAAAGAGCAGCAAACTCGTTAAGCTGTGGCGTTAGTTAGGGAGGTCCAACAGAAACACTGGGAAAATGAGAGCTACCTCAACTAAGAGAAATGAGGAAATACGCTTTGCTTTTTTAAAATGATGCACTGAAAAATCCAAGGGTAGATGAACCTCACAATCAAGCTTTCTATCATTTCCCCACGCTTGCAGCTAGAGTGCACGCAGTAACTGCCAGAGGCTACGCTGGCCGCTGTAACACAGCGTTAAAGGTTTTACTGGAACATTAATCAACCGCGCTATTTTTCAGATGGTGAAGCATCCCTGAAACAAAGATTTTTGAGAATACCCTTAAAGAATCTTTCATTGTACTCGAGTAATACAACAGCTACTTGGCTGGTGAAAACTCTCCATGGCTACTACAACTTTGTGATAGCACCGAGACTCCGATCAAAAATTTTACCTGCACCATCTACTCCATGCATCATGAGTTTTGATAGCATAGCCTGGCCTTTTGTTGCTTTTATTTCTAGTCCATCTCTGGGCACACACTTAAAATCTGAAATAATTAAGAACCAGTACACCAGAACTGTACCAAAAAACAGGGAAAGTTTGTTCCTGGTTGGTATATCAGTGGAGTCAACTGAAGACTGAGGTATGTAGGAAGATCTTAACTTTGTGGAAGTGAGGAATGACAGTATATCATACCATAAAAATCTCAAGTCAGCCTGAAGCATCTTCCCCATTTTTTCAAAATAAGTATTTCTGATTTGGGGGTAAAATTTCTCTGCCTAAATACTATTACCACAAAACTTCAGAATATCAGAAACTTCAAATGCCTTTAATCAGCAATTCTGGGAAGAGGCTTTATTAACTACATTATTCAAAAAGAAAATGCCCAGATTTTGATACCAGTCCTCTAGCATACTTATGGAAAATCTGCATCTTGAAACTGCCAGCTTCGTTTGAGGAAATAAGGCAAATGTAGCAATCCACTAAATATCATTTGGCTGTAGTAAGTTAATTTTAAACAAATAGTTACAGAAAATGGCATGGAAGTTAATTTCTGAAGTGTCATAAACAGATGGGAAATGTGTATTGTAGAGACTGGTTGTGCACTTATAACACAATATCCTTCTTGCCATCCTGGATTTGGTTTGATCAAGTCTAAGTGACATGACAAAAACAATTTTAATTTATTCTGAAACTATATTCAACTAAAGGATACACAATATAGCAAGTATGCTACTTTTTTCAAAAGTGAGATTTGAGGCAGAGCAATATTAGGAACAAAAATAGCCAGACACCCACCTTCTTCTCCCTCGTAAAAGTTGTGGGGGTAGTACAAGGGGTGCACTTGCAAAATGGAAGTTCCACTGGGGATGTAAAACAAGCTCAAAATTTAAATAATCTACATCTTTTCTATTTTAGATTTAACTATAGCAGAACTGCTACAGCTCATTTCTCCTGCAGATCAAGGTAACAACATACCACAGTGTGGGGACAAAATATTTCAAGCAATTTTTCATACACTGACAAGTAGTAAATTAGGGAATCTTGTAAGTACAATACAGTAGTCATCCCCTTCTATTGATCACGTATAATTTACATCTTTCAAAGATGTGAATTCTTGCATTCTCACTCCACAAGGAAAATCTCAATGATTTATTCATTTCAAATAAAAAATAGAAGGTAGATGAGAAGAATTACTTCACAGGCTGTAGCTTTCTCAGGGCACTAGTGCTAGGCTCTTCTTTCGCACTGCCCGAAGGGCCTTTGTGTGCAAGTCCCTCTAATTAACAAGGTGAATCATGCAGCAGTTCCCTAATTAGTGAACATGACAAGCCAATGGAAACAAGCAGACAGACCTGGCGTACAGATATGGTCAACAAAAGGCACAGCAACACACCATTAAAAAAATGTAGATTTCATGTAAATAAAATACAAAAAGTAAGAGAACTAGCATAATACCTTATTTTCCTTTTCATGTTTTATGCTTATTCCTCATTTATTGCAGATATAAATAACAACACAATAAATCAAGGTTTCCAATTGCAAGTCACACCACCTCTCCAAAATCAAAGAGTAGTTATCCTACATGAATAAGCATCTGCTTAAGGGGCATTATTTGTTTTCTCTCTTGTTTTTCTGCTTTAAAGAAATGCAGTTGCATTAAGCTTAGCATTTTTAAGAATCCCTTAACTAATTTTATTCAAAATTATTTTTTCTTTAAATCTGTTTTCACCAATAGATGAAATAAGTGCAATAGTTGCACTATTATTATTGCATTATAAAAATGCCTACATTGCCGATATGTAATACTTTCTAACTTTTGTATAAGGATAAATAAATAAATAAATAATAGAAGTGAATAATCAAAGAAACAGATTTGCATTAAAAAGGAGAGGACATGATCTAAAATATACCTTCTTACATTCATCTTTCCAAGTAAAATATTTTTAATCTTTCACTATTCAATTTGCTTTTCACAAAAAATACTCTCCTCATCTCCAAAACAACACATGGGGATTTAATTAATTCTCAATTTATTGCAAATTGAACCTTTGATTTAGATCTTAATGATCCTTCAACATATTAGAAGTCTAAAATGTACGTCACCACCAGCAGAATGTAATTCTTCACAGAAAAATTCCACTGTGTTCTTTGCTTTCTATTCCTTGGCACAATTAGAATTACATGAAGAAAACTACAGATCATCTCCTCATTACAGGTTCCTCCTCCTCACAATATTGAAAATAAATATTTCTGACTTGCCTTTTCTTATTGGGTAAAATTTCCTTACGTTCTAAATTTTATGTTCAAAATACTGACGTTTAAGAAGTGCTCACTTTTCTGTCCAGTTTTAATAAGATTAAAATACTGGCCCCTAAGTAATGATTGTTCTACATGCCCTTAAAAGTTATTTCTTTGTCTATTAATTTGAAGACTATATAATGATGTTCTATTATAGGATTGATTAAGTGTTTCAAAGTAGTTTTAAACTCAGTGGGAAAAAAACCCAAACATAGTAAATAGAACCAGAGATGATGAGCAGAAAGCTAAAATCACTACAAGCCATTTGCCGGGTTCATTTTTTCCCTTCTTAGTTTATGTGAATGAACTTCCCTTAACTTCTCTTAGATACCACTCAACAAGACCATTCTTAGGACAGCGCAGAACAGCTTTAAACACATGCTGAAAAGTACCCTCTTTTAACATCAAGGCACAATGGATAATCTGCTAACAACTGAACTATGATCTACCATATGCACAGAGGAAGTATTCAGCAAACAACCTGTCACAAACGCTTATTGTTTCAGGAACCAACTCACCAAAGGACTTTGCTTTATAAAATATATTACAAACTCTGGCACACAATTTATTATCAAAGATAGATGTAATTAAATGTGAAACTACTGCAAAGAGAAAACAGATTCAGTGCATTAAAAAGCTTTACAATCTTCTTTGCATCTTAAATAATAAATTCAAAGTAAGGAGGATTGGAAACATATGCTAAACATGCAATAACAAATTGATGCAAAATCACAAAATTTTGGGTTGATTTTCAGATAAATGCTATAAATACAGATCATTTTATAATTACAAAAAGTATTTTTTATTTAAGGAAAAATGTTAAATGCAGCTGATAACAATAAATCATAATTGTCCACAGGAGACATTTTGATATGAGATTATACCTAATACCAGAGGGACAATTTTTTTTTTTTTTTTAATAGTGCTACTGATGTCAGTAGAGTTACTCCAGAGTTACAATGGTGTGACAGAAAAGAATTCAATTTCCAATATTTTAAATATAAGGAACACATGTTTTAAAAGTGACAGGAGCAAAAATGCATTACAAGGCTAAGACGAAACAGTCAGATCATTCTCATATTTGCCAAACAGTCTACCACATGTTTTTAGCATTCCCAAATGTTGGCGTGCCTGCTAAGGCAGACATTTCCTTCTCCATCAGATTTAGGGGGTTTGTTTTTCAAATTTCAGTACTTATCAGAAATAATCTCTCCACACAGATTATAGATGGACAGATGAGCATTTTTTACTCAGGAATTATTTTTAATTAGTTACATTCTTTTTAATTTAGTTAAAATTACCTGAGGATATTTATGAAATGTTTAGTTATGACTTTTTTTTTCTTTTGTATAGCTGAGCTTAAACCATCATATATTGCTATGTTCACAGAAGAATCAATAGACAAATTTAAGAAATATATGCATTTTAGATACCAATCTACAAGATATTTAAATATGCACTGAAATTGCTCTATAAGCCAAAACATCAAAAAAACACAGAGCAGAATGCTATCACCTATTACTGAAACTCAGAACTTTCTACTGAGCACCATGACTGCATAGAGCAAAGTTTAGCTCAATAGTGAAGTATAGTTTACCTCTGTGTAAATTACTGAGTGTAGACCTTGACAAGAGTGGGATTGTCAACTAGTCTCAGAAAACTGTGCCAGTCTTTCATGACCTCAAGTTACCTTTCTCATCCAGGAAGTGTCATCTCTAGTACAATGTTTGCTGAAAAATAAAGTACAAGTTTTCAACTTGAGACTAAGAGAAGGTTACAGGGTTAGCCGGTGTAGCTGCACGTTCTTTAGATGTTTCCCATGCAAGCTGAAGGTCTGCATTTCTATCTTACAGTCATCTAGATTATTGAAAAGGTAAAATAGCTAAAAGAGGCAAACAATTTATATTCTTGGGGGGGGGGGGGAAATCATCCCGTATTTATGTTTTCTGACATATCCCAGTAAACAATGGCTTCCCTGAACGTATTACTTAAGAAGGAAAAACTGGCAACTGTTAATGACAGAGTATTATTAAAATAGAGAATGATTTTTGTTGAATGCTGAATTTACTTTTCCCCAAAACAAAAAGCTGAAACTGTTTTACTTAATTAAACAGCAGCCTGTACAGTGAAGTAATAATATATAGATATCAACAACCTTCTTAATTATTAACCTGTCACAGTAAATATCCCTACATATGCTACAGGTACCCTATACTGGGGAGCCTATCTTCTCCAGACCTGGCAGATGCCCAGTAAAGCCACAAAGGGCTGGGCTGTCTTAAGACTAAGGGCTATATGAAAACATGTATCAAACTTTTCCAGAATTTAAACACAGATTTTGAAAATAGACAGACAAAATTGTCTATTTCTTATAAAAAAGTGCTCTGTTGTAACCAATCTTACTTCTATTATGTTTCTAGTAAAGTGAACATTGTCCCTCTCTCCTGTACACAATTAACACCTGAGTTCAGTTTTTATTTTCAGTTTCATTTACTGTTTTGTATATTTGATACCTTCCTAAAGCTCACTTGATTTGTCTGACATGTTTGCCAGATATGAGCACTTCTTCCAGGGTAGATTTTTTTAAAAACCCCTATTCTTACTTTTCTAGAAATTAATAGATTTTCATGCACCTTAATATATGAATATGGCTTTTGGCCATATAGGGCAAAAACCTCTTTCAAAACCTGATAGTATGTCAAAAAACAAGATAAAGAGAAATCTTCAGAAATATACATGGTGTTATTTCTGTTTCAAGAATATAAATGTCTGTTCTGAGTATGGATTTACTAGTTGCAAAGGGAAAGGACACATAAGTGCAAGAAAGCCTACTCTGTACTTCAGACATCTTGTTTAGATTTTCCTGTGGCTAATAAACCTATGAACTGTAATTGCATCATACCCTTCTCAATTCACTCCCACAGATAGTGAGATACCTGTTTTAAGGAACCTGTAACCTCTCACTGTGCAGACACTCATCAGCACAAATATAGAACATACTTTGCCATTCCAGAAAATCCCATTTACATCTTACTGATCATTTCCATGGGAAACTGTAAGTTAACTGCCAATTCAGTAACAATTGTCAATAATAAATTAAAACAAAGATCTTACAAATCATTACTCAACTGCCTAATAATGTTAAAGATACAGTAATAACTTTCAAATGTTTATGTTTTAAAGCTAATAGATATTAGCCTTTAGTAAACACATACTTGAGGGAAAAATAATGAACCTGTTTACATTGTGAATGGCAATAATATTTTCTTTATTAAAAAAATTACTAAAGGAAACTACTCTTTCAGGGTATGTTGAGCAACATTTCATTATTCAGCTAAGACGATGTAACTATTGGTAGACTCATAGGCTGACACAAGGGTAGTTTTTAATGAGAAGACTGAACCAGAAGTAGGAAGTAGATGCTAACACACCTTTCATGACCCATACACATTACTGACTAGCCACCTGGCTTGTAGTTTAGACAAGCATGCAGAAATGTTTAGTATTTACTAAGTGAAAACTGACACGCTTACCCTATTGTTAACTGTATTAAATATTCCTTAAAACTGTACCACAATTAACTACCTGAAAATGACAACAACTCTGATGTTCACACTGCTCCTCAGTACTACATACACACATAAACATGAATTGTCGCATTCCAGCATCTGTGCAGATGGGAGATGCTGACAAACCTTGTAGGAAAATTATAGCATACTTTTACAAAGCACATTTACAAACTCAGATTATTTCTTTGTATCTGATTTTACAATCTACTAAATAAAATACTCTTCCATTAAGAGATATGTGAAAATTAATGTCTTGTGTACCTTATAAATGACTTGGAGATACACACAAGTATTGTGCGTACGTATTTCAACTCTCTCAAAAACGTGCGGGTAAGGACTGGTTTTAAAATGTTACTACTACAGTTCCAACTTCAGTGTTAGCTCCGCTCCCATGAACTCTTTCATGGATTTTATGAAATGCGGCATGTTCTCCAAAACGTATGCATTTCAAACGAGGTCCTGCCATTGTGAGATGACAGAACATGCAAATACCCATCCAGGCTAGAGCCGGGAAGTAGATGTGGGGGATCACGGGTAGATGGGTCTTTGTATGTGGGTCTCGCACAAAGAAGAGAGAGCAGGTTTGCCAGCGGGAGGGCTGCAGCTGATCGCTGATGGCCAGCTGCCCGCTGCCGGGGCAATGTGCAGCACCCAGGCTGAGTGGGCAGAGGAACAGAAGATTTAGTAGGTGCGCCTCAGTCCCCCGAGGTTACGTCATGTGAGGCGGAGCGCCCGGAGGAGCTGGGGGCAGATGAAAGCTGGCAGCTGTGAGCTGCCCCGGGCGCTGCCGGGCTGCCAAACAGGGCTTACAAACATGTTAGCTCAGCGGCGGAATTAAAGCCCTCATTCAGGTTCAGTTCGGAGTAAGAAACCAATGTGCGTACAGAGGATGGGGGAAAACTTGCCCTGCAGGCTGAAGCCTAAATACACCTTGACCTCTCCTTGCAAGCTGCTGTATCGTAGAACAGGCTTGACTGAGGGACCAAAACATCTAAATAATAATTTAGATTGTTGTCCAAGCAACCTCCTCAGCTTCTGACAAGCAGACACAGCTGACATTTGCTGCCCTCTACTTATTAAACAGGCGATCATATTCTAAAGTCTAAAGCGCTGTTATTTGGCCAGATCAGCAGGCAAGTAAATCTGTTGCAGTATTCAGAGAAAACAGTTATGTGATTTTTCCAATCATGGCTTGATCCAAATGAAAATATCTTTCTTCCCCATACCCCCATCCCCACCCCCCCTTTTATTTTTTTCTTTTCTGGCTGTGCCAGAGTGACAAATTAAGCACAAGGTTGTTTCTACCCGAGGAAGACCTATATTTAGACAAAATACCACCGAGGCAGAAGGAAAACTGGAAATTCACTCTTGACGTCTTCCCTGCACAAATTGATCTGCTATCTATAACATGTATATATTTAGATATACAAAAAGAATTAAAAATGTCTTTTGGAAAATGAAGCACCACTGTGTGCATTCCTCCTTGCCTCTCCCGGTACCTCAGGATGCAGTTGTCAGTACTCAGCAGAGGGAAAGCCAAACCATCCTTATATAACAATTCTCACACTGGAAGGTGTAAGAAAACAGTTCCCTTTTCGCTTCACTGAGCTCTGTTTTTCGGGGCACCCAAAAGTGATTATAAAAAGGGAGCTGCCACCCTCCACTTTTTTAGCAGTGCCTCAAAAGCCAAAAGCAGCAGCACTAGTTATTCCTACAGACACAGAAAGAAAACTGCAGGGGATCTGAAGGGCTGAAAATTCTACTGTTGCTTTCCTGCAGTTGAGAACTCAAGACATCACCTTCAGAGAATTCATTTTACAAGAGAAAGTTCCTGCTGGAGTATTTTGGTGAGATTCAGAAAAGTGAAGTCACCTTCAGCTTGAGAAATTCTCTACGAAAAGCTTACACTATTCTAAACCCAAGTTCTGGAAATTCATATTTAAGTAGTCCTCCTGCTTTATTATGAGAGACTACTTGTTAAAACAATGTTTTATTAGGCAGGACTCTACCAGTGTGTATGCATTCTAGCAGACAATGTAAACAAAGTGGATGGATTTCTCCTCCACTGCCCCCTTTTCAGCTTTTTAAAAACAATGAAATCCATTAGGTAGAGCAGATTTGCTCTTTTGGAAATATTCAAACAAACCCCAATTATATTTCACAACAGATCTGAATTCAAATTTGAAAGTAAGTCTCAAGTTTTCCTCAATAGTTTTATTTGAAAATCAGAGTAGACAGTTACTTAAAATTTCCTTGGGAAAGGTGAGAAAACAAGTAAGAATCCCAAAAAGAAAAGCCAACTTTTACAAATGGTTACAACTTTTACTTGTTTGATGTCCCCAAATACTCAGACCGCCACATGGGAAACTTCTTGCAGCAAGGTAAAACAATTACTGTATTTCATTGGTGTACATAGCTGCTAATGTTTCAAATAGCAGATTGCATTGGCACAAATATATTTTTCATACAAAATCTAAAGGAATTACATTGCTGCTGTGTTAATTTGAAGGCTGCTATCTTCCAACTCACTAAGACATCACTGAGACATCAGCCAAACAATGCAGAGTGCTTGACCTGACAGCTTGCTTGCTCCTCTCTCTTGTCAATCTTGCCTCTCCCATTTTGTACCGCATTAGCACCCCTGTTCTCGAAGGTAAGCAACCTGTCTGTGCTTCTAAACACCCCACATACAAAAGACTCACAAACCTGACATGGGTCTTTGTGAGGTAGCTCAACACATTGATACAATGCTAACGTTCTTGCTCAAAGAATGCGTTCAGATTTGTATGTAACTCTAGTAAGGGAGTAAAAGTTCTAAGAATTTGTTTTCTAGATAACAAGCATAAATAAAAATAAGAAGAGTGTTTTTTCTTTATATTATGCTTACCAAGCATAAAATTAGTTTGATACTTAAGAAAGGCTGTGTATTAGCTGATATATCAGTAAAACAGCATTTGCTTTTAGAATGCTAAAAACAACAGTTACAATCAGTCAACAAAAAATAAGCATTCACGTTAACTAAACAAGTGCTGGGCAGTGCATGTACACTAAAATCATGCATCACTATGGAACTCCACCAACATGATTTTGAAGGAGGAAATTATGTTGGACAGGACTGGATTTAATTTAGATTCCTGCTAGATTAAGGAGATAAACTTGGGTCAAGCTCAGGTTAGAGAAAAGACCAAAAAAATCTAGCCCTTGACTCAACTGTAATTAATACACATTTTACCTAAGCAGGATTAAAACAATTTTACTTAGTTGGAAAATATTATTGTAATTTCTTTGATCCCTTGGCATTTTCCTGTCAATTACCCAGTTTTCTGACTCTGTACAACAAGAGTAAAAACACTCTTTACCTTCACCCAAACAACTGCCATCACTCCTCTAAGCACAGGAAACAGGTTGGAAGCATCATGGTCTTCAATTTTACAGAGAGATATGCAAAAAGGTGTACTGAATAGTAAGACTACTATTGCCTGAAGTTCTTCAAGACTTGCAGAATTCACGGAAGGGTTAACACCTTGTCTTTGGAAACACAGGAAATTTTTTTTGCAGAACTCATCTTTACAACAAAATTTTGAAGAACTACACCCCGAGATTCATATACAATAAATTTATTACTGGTTATAGATCATCTTGTTCCTTCAACAGCAATGTTTGCATTTGCAAAATATGCTACAATTCCTCTCCTGCCCTTCCCAGGAGTTCATAATCAACTCCAGTTATCAGAATTTTTACAATTATCATAATATATCTGTACATCTAAAGTAGTATCTACTCAAAAGGAAAAAAATGCAGTTAACATAAAAGTAGTAAGATTGATAATGTAGCTGGATTTTCATGAAAGTATTTCAATTGGTAACAGACAGGACCACTTTTCTCTGAGATGCAAGTTTAATACTAACTTTTGAAATCACTGCAACAACTTCCTAACTTCATGAAAATCTTGTCCTGCCAAATCCATGGCAGTGTTGCATGGGCTTAGTGCAGAAACACTCAAAGTGTCTTCCTGGGTTCAAACAGTAGACCTGTGGTAAAGGAAGAATGTAAATGAAGTGACTCTTCCCTAACCTTCTACATGCATTGACAGAAATACTTGCATTCCTTCTGCATCACAGCTACAGCGTTGGTAACCTGATGCAGAAAACTATTTATTCTGAGAAATCATTATTGCCTAAGTGTTGCATTATCATTACTTCAGGTATCATATTCCCAGCTTTTCCTTCTTTCTACCTACTGACCCTCAGATGGGTTAGAGAGCTAAGTGGAAATTTAATTTAAACTTATTTCTGTCCAAGCGCTCCATTTCTCAATGGAATGCTTTAGAAGAAACCTTTTTAAGAGAAGATTGTTGATTTTGAATCAATATTTTTATGTCAAGCATGATAAAATAGAAAACTTCTTTAGACTTCTCATCATAAGACATACTGCATTACTGGTACTATCTTCAAGGACTTCTGTTTTGCTAAAAAGGTGAATAAATGAACTTACCAAACAAAACAAAGTCCTTCTCATTTGCTTTTCATCTTCAGTAATGACTTATGAAAACAGGGATAACAGCAGTAGACTATTATTTAAATTTTCTGAAACCACTCCTACTTAGTTGATAAATAAATATTAATGTGGTGACAAGAAATTATTTAGAGTAAAATTTTCATAATCTAATTATTAAATATATGATGCTGGATTTTCAGTAATTCTGCTAAGACAAGTTACGTTTTTATGTGGGATTTAAAAATGGCAGTGTTAGAGCCACGTAAGATATACATCACATGATGTACATAGGTCATTATTATTTTTAAGTAAGAGAAGGATCCTATGGCTTCTTACAGAACTCTATTTTCTCACAGTCTAGATATTTTTGTGCATGTAAATCAGAAAAGGATACAGCTCAAAATCTAAAACTTAGCCAAGTAAGGCTCTTGGTTGCGGGAGACACCGCAGACATGGGGGATGACAGTACCCAAGAAGAGTGGTTACAACAGTGCTGCAGTGGATACAACTCCTTCTGGGAGTATGGAAAAAAATCTGTCCCTGGTCTGCTTATACAAGAACTGGGTACTCCCAAAGCTCCTAGACAGTGTAATAGTCACAACAGCAACCCACTGAAATACCTATCACTGTTACAGGACTTTATCCAGGCCTAAAAAGACGGGCTATCTGTGCTGACAAAGGTATGTAAGGGGCTTTCTTCTGTCTTCCTGTGAATCTGGAAGGCTTCTATTATGAATATCAACAGGTCTGAGATTTCACTTGCATGTTTAACAAGAACATCTGAGAATAGATTCAATTGAGTGTTATCTAAACTGATCTAGGCCCTGGATACATGCCCAGACATCTATGGTGTCTGGTTTAAGTTTTTATTATTATGCAATATTTTTGGTTGGTGATGACACAAAGATTTTAACCAAGCTAATCTTTCAGGATCAAACTCAGCCACTTGACTTCTAAAGTAAAAGAATTTTAGCCAACGGACAGTAAATATGTAGAAAAATACACGACAGAAGGACGTTTAGGATCTTATCTTCCCTGAATTTTAAATAATTTCTATTATTAATTACTACATGTTATTGTTCCTAATCTTGATCTATTCCTCCTATCAGATATATGGCCTGTTTTGTGTCCTATTTAATGAGCTCTTTTAATGAAAATCAGAGAACTATAGTTTAACTTATATTTCTGACTTTCCATGCTTCCAACAGACTACATAAATCAGTTATTTTCTGAAACTTGATTTAAAAAGCTTTAATCATGCAATAAGATAGACACTGCTCATTAACGATGCTAATTCTTACAGTAAATTGTACTGAGAGTTAAGCCTTTCAGAATTTATGTTACAAAAACAATGTAACAAGTAACAGCTGAAGGTCAGCATTTTTCCCTGAAATAGTTTCAATGGAAAATATTTTTCACTAGTTTATTAAATAGGTTTACTATTAAAGCAATCATATAATGTCCACTGACAAAAAGTTGCACCAATTTAAAAGTGTGAAAGTAGAGTTTTAAGCAATATAAACCTCCATAGGCACATTCTCCTACTGCTTTCACTCAAGCCCTTTTGAAACAGGTTAATGCTAAAGCAAAATAAGTCAATCAAACTGAAAGAAGAGTGGGTTTGCACTGACTTAACTAAAACAGTCCTAGTCCCTGTGTGAATGAAACCTGACTGTTATGTCTAGTCTCTGCAATAAGACCATATATAGATGGACCTTCTGTTTGTTTGGTGTTTAAAGGCAATTTAAACTTGATTTATACCAGTTTGGTTTAAACAATATGCAGAATGGTTTGAAGACTGGCTAATAAATAAAGTAAGATGGAGTTACAGAACAAAACATATAATAACCTTTACTTTACAAAATTAATTGTTAAATATGTTCAAAGGACATAGTGATCTCCTACATTTTCTTGATGACACTAATAAGCCAGAAGGGGACTTCTTAATACTACAAGTTCTATGAAAGAAACTGAATTTTTTTCTTTTTAAATTAGGAAAAAAACCAAAGTGCTACGGAATGAAAGACACTAAAATATCCATAAAGGATAATGTTTTGGAATAAAAACCTTTCTTCCTTCTTCATCCTATTATCCTTGTGTTGGTACACTTACTTTGCATTCCAAGACAATGTTTTGTAGAGTTCCTCCAATGTTCTGAGGAGTTTTTTCCTTAAAGGTTAAAAGGCTTTCTTAAAGATTTTAAATTACTCCTTTTGGTCTTTCACTTTCTCACTCTGACTTTTATCTTCATTAAGTATTTTGGGCTATATTCTCTTTCTCAGACTTCATATATTGGTTACATTTGCTTTAGATATTCATCCATTTCTATCTGTCAAGGAAGCAGGGTATAGTATTGATCACACTCAGTTTTAAGAGGGTAGTTCCAGACTGCCTGGTTAGCAGAAGGGATGCAGTAGTGTCACTGTTCAAACATAACCACACTGGGAAGTATGAAACAGTATCCATTTCCAGAACATAATAATGACATTATCAGCAGCTTTGCTGATATGAAAAAGCAAACTATCTGACAATCATATCATTAAACAAGTAACACAAGATAAAAATGCTGTAGGATTCTTGGATGTCCTCTTTATGCTTTTTAAAACACTACCTAGTAGCCACTTCACTATGGGCCAGAAGATTATCTGAGCAACAAAAGTCTTCAGGCAAAATTCAAGACACGGAAATCATGGAAACACAGCTTCAAATCCAGCTTATTATCAAAGCTGACAGTATTACATTCATCAGCTTATACAAAACCTGGAAGAAACCCAATTTCTCTGTCTGTCATGGATCATATGCACATTTAAGAGTAGCCCAGCTGGCAGTTAAGTTCTGAATTTTTTGCATTTTTGTAGGGGTTGATTTGAAGCTTTTAATTTCAAACAACAAAGCCATGCCAAAGACACTATCTAATCAACCTTTTATACTATAAAAACGGTTATTTTTTATTTTGGCAGTGCCAATACCCTTTAAGACATCAGCATATATGCAGTATCCAAAGCAGAAGAGAATATGGACGATATTAAACCAAAATCTTGCCAGTCCCACTTCCCCACTTCCCTTTGCAGAAGTTAATGCAAAAGAACATGTTTTTATTAAATATATTTGAATATTTTAGGTGAAAGTCTCTAAACTACTTGAAGAAAGAGCTTTAGAAGCCTAATTACTAAAAACAGAGACATGCTTATATTTCATATGGTTTCAAATATGTGGAATGAAATTCAACTTCAGAGAGAGGCATGGTGCCAGCAAATTACACACTTTTATTAGAAGGGTGGGAAAAAAGGCAGGGCTAAAGTACAAAAGAATAGGGTGCAGCATTCAAACAGAAAGCCTAGTATTCATTCTGCATTTACTCAAACATGCTATCATATACAGGAACACCACAACTTTTAAATCACATACCAGTTTGATCTAAGCATTTTTAATTATGTTACCACCAAAATATTTGCCACCTCTTTATTAATACCACTACTCAGAATACATTTCATATGCTTTCTTTTATTCCCATGTCAGCACAGCATCACTCCCTCTAGTGGGTAAGAAACACAGCTTTTACCGACAACCCAGATTTTCACACAAGGGAGAAGTACTCCTGCAACTACACCAAAAGCAACAACACTGGCTCGAGTGCAAGTCACAGCCAGAGAGAGAACCACTATTTCACTCTGATTACTACTACGTGTTTTTACTAGCGCCGGTGTTTACTTTTGCTTCCTCAAGTTTCCAATGGCCAAACAAGAATTACAATGAATGCAAATATTGTGGCAATAAGAAATGCATTTCTTTCTAGCTTGCTTTCACTTCCAGCTGCATTACAGCTTTAGTTCTCAGCTCAACAGCAAGTTTTGCCTGCCATCAATTATTTTCACAAATCTGATTCTTCCTTTGCATACACTGGGTACATACTAAACTCAAGTACTATTAAAATCCTGTGTCTTTTCCTGCCAAATAACTTGACTACTCTATTTCATTTGAATACTTGCTTAACAAACACAACTCTGGAAACAACTAGGACATGGTCTAGTGTTTACAAGAACTCATTTCAGCAAATCTTACTACATAATCACAAAATGAAAATTAAAAAAAAAAAGACTAGTGAAACTCAACTGTGTATTTATATTTGACTGTTATATATATAAAATCTGTATAGCTAACGGAACTGTAAAACACTGCCAACAGGGAAAAAACCCAGGAAGAACAGGCCAATACAAAAGAACTTGTTATATGCATTTTTCTGTATGTATTACCTCCTACTGTATAATTATAACCTTCTAATACGTATATCCAAAGAAGCTGGCTAAAAAACCCCAGCATCAATTTGCTGCAAATGATACTGCTAATATTTTAAAATAGAAATGACTTTCAACTGATAGATATTTCAGTGTAATTGATTGAAGGCACAACCCGATCCTAAGCTATGAGATGCCCTAAGAGGACAGGCACTCTCATTTACAGTGAAGTGTGGTACTCACTAGTGCACAAATAGTTACTCTTAGAATAACATATCAAACATTCATCTGAAATTATTTGATAATTTTTAGATTACTGTAATTTAGACTGATGAGTAAATAGTCCGCTAAACCACACTGTAGAGAAAATGACTGGCAGTTATATTACTTGAAAGCCTGTTACCAGAACAAAACTGTTAAGTAGCACATTTCTAAGAAGTGACATTTTTAAAAAAGACAAAGGCATGTATTTTCCACCAAAATCTAGTGCTGCTGTCATCAACAACCCAACAAAAGCTACAGCTACCTAAAATGGAAATGAAAATGTAATGTATGGAAATATTCTCTTATAAAATCTCCTTAGGCTTCACATGTATTAATGTATTAGTTTGCAAACATAAAGATCAAAGGCAAAGCAACAAATACATCCTAAAAAGTTTTTAGTCAGATTTTTATTAACGATATACAAGTAGCAAGGCATAAAAAATTAATATGTTCAAGCCTTGAAATGTCAAGTGTAATGATCTCTAGCTCTGCTTACCTCCTTTGCTTTTTGTTTCAGTCTAGCTTGCTCTGGGTCTTCTTGCCTTGAGCGACTCTACATGTTTAAAAAAAAAAAAGGGGGGGGGGGGAAATGGTTAACAGATGGTTTAAGAACCCCTCATCTGTTGCAGTAAGTTAAAAAATAGCAAAGAAAAGGAAGCAGGATATAAGGTGTCAAAGATGGGACGCTTAAATTCCTAGAAGTATAATTTCAAACCCGTAGGCCTCATCCAAAAGACTCTTAAATATTCAGTTGTAAATAAGACCTACTCTAGATTTAAATTTTTAAAAAATACCATATTTTTGTCAATGCTAAAGTTTCCACACAGGTTTAGATTTCAATTATTTAATACAAACAAATTCAAGCATCCAAGAGTGGAAGTGACACCCTTTCCATTAGCCGTACTTTTAAATTTAAACTTCTTGCAGTCACTTATTTTAATACAATTTACTAGTCTGCAACTAAACTTTTATTCATCTGTTGGTAGAGAATATTGAGAAAGCAGTTGTCAGCCTCCAAAACAGTAAATCTTCATAGTAAAGATGATACTATCCATACAAGCTTACTTTGAATACAGCACAGAAATACACTTAAGTTAAACTCATTCATGCACTACTAATAATATTAATGTTGCAATTTTTAAAACTGGAGAAATACTGCCAAATGACAACTTTCATATTTTCCTGCAAAACCAGGAACAATAGCTCTAAAACCTCATTAAGAATAACTGCTTAATTGCAATAACAACCCATAACAGTACATTTCTTCAGATACAGACAGTTTTACAGCCATATGTTAAAACTATTAAATTCTGATTTGTGCTCACAAAGCATACTAAAATTGATGGAATTTAAAACTCAAGAGGTAGATAATATATGCATTATACTTTTTCAATTGCATGACTGGTCAGTATTCAGAAAAGGTTGCATAAAATGTTGTAAGAAGCTGCAATAGAATTTGCAACATCCATGGAAAACTGTTGTTCCTGATACCTGAAGGATATAATTTGTTTTATTTCAGTATTTCTCTGAGATTTCAAGTTATACCATTTACACAGTTCCTAAAGGAATAATATCTATGCCCTTTCCTACCTATCTCTCTGCCCCTTTCTATGGTGATAGACCTGAAACTTGAAAGAATATTGCAAACTTACATACGCTCAGATTTTTTCCTGTTGTTTGAATTTTTCATAACATATTCTGTTCAGAAGTGAAAAATCCATGAAGAAAACCAAAGGGAGCTAGGTTTTAAGGGTAAAGAGACATGTAATAGTGGCAATATACCTGGAGAGAGGCTTGACTATCATTTGGCAGACAGGGCACTGGTGACACTAAATACTTTAACCCTCTCCCTGTTTGTTTTTGTTGTTCTGTTTTGTTTTTTTAAACTGGGATTATTTTTCCGGCTAACACAGCACATGTATAAAACACAGTGATGACAAACTAAACACTAATGAGATTTTTAGAAGATGTGCTTGACTCTTCCACTCTGCACATTAGCTTCATCTTCCAACACCACCTACTAGGGATTTTGTGCCTGTGAGCATAAAAGGGAGTTTGACAGGATAGTGTCTGAAGTAATGAGAAATTAAAATCTGTAGATAGCTAATGACCAAATTAAACTCTCATGTTCTAGTTGTGCCAACCTAGAAAGAAACTCCAACTTAACATACATTGGAAATCCTTCTAACTGCTGTGACAAGAGAAGAAGAAAAAATTGTTCTTTGTATAAAGAACAAAAGGGTGTTCCATGAAATCAGTGGATCTGCCAGTGAGCTTGGGCTCTATTCAGCAGAGAAATTAGAACTTTATTCTATTTGTACCTATTAGGTTAAAAACCAACCAACCAAACTCCATTCAATGAGTTGCTTTTCTAGGTAAGTATTTATGACTTAGGTGGGTATTTATGAGCTGAATTAGGTTCTTGCTCTGTCATTTAGTGATAGCAGTTCAATCATTGTGTGCCTCAGTTTCTCCAGTACAATGGAAGGAAGATCATATTTAGCTCTTTCATGGGTTTTGATGATAAATTAATAAACGTACAATGAACTTCTATTGCCTTCTGAGTCTCACAGTGAAAGCAGTACAGAAATACAAACTGTTATACTACTGTATGATGCTGAATCATTTGCCAAATGCAAAGTACATGTTAAAAGCACTTCAGCTTGAGGAGAAAGCAAAGTGTCCTGGGAAAATCAAGCTGAGACTTCTAATATTGTTACCAAGTTTCTACAGGAAAGTAATAGAATCTTGGAAAACACACCACATCTACATTGTGTTTGGGGATATTCTAAGAATTAAAGGAGTAGGTGGAAAGTAACACTGTAATTTCCCAGACTCCATAAGTGAAGGAAAAACTCTGAAAGTGCTGCAGAATAAAACCTAAGATATTTAAAGGTTAGGGCTCTTTTTTTCTTTGTTGTTGTTGGTCTTTCTTCCAGAAACAGACCAAATAAGAGTAGATCTGGAGTTGAGGATAATCCAAAAAAGCAGACCCCAAATGCAAGCAAAAAGCAGATGATCTACAGGTGTAAACCTCCAGGTCATTCACAATAAATAAATAATAAAAATTATTGCTGCAGTGAAAATAGGTACTCAGCTCCTGATTGATACTAAATACAGGAGCTTTTCCAGTAATGAAGATTTAAAATACCAGGTCATGCTAGATATATAAACCCAGAATGAAAGTGAAGGTAGAACTACTTTTCACAAATGCAGTGATTCTCTGGTTATTCCTTGAACCCACACCAGATGGCCTTTTCAAAGAGGTCAGGCTAGCTTGTTTCAAGCAGAACTCCAACTTTAGACTGATGTGTCATTACTGGCATAAGTAACATTAAAAAAAACTAAATAAAAAAAAATTACTGTCATTTTCTGGGTTGTTTTTTTTGTGTGTGTGTTCAGATAAATGTTAAGAATTTATTTTGTTTTTTAAACATTGTTAAGACTAAAATACCTTCCAGCTGACTACCATGTCAGTTTGCAAATCAGCAAACCAAGCTTCAGAAATAAAATAAGTGTATAGAAGCTAAAATGTGTTAAAAGAAAAAAAAAGCATAAACATTCACTAGTTTATTAATTCTTCACTTTATGATCTAATGTAAATTATGAAAGGCTTCTTCAATGCCAATGCAACATAGATTAAAGCAAATACAAGCAAATGAAAATGTCAAGCTTAACAGAGGTGCCTAGATAAGCTTCAAAAATGTCACTGGCTTCTCTTTACACTCCATTCCACACGTGAACATCTATTCCTCCCTCTGAAGAGTTTGAACAATTTTTCGGCTGCTCAGCTCTTGTAGTGCTTGTCTATATGACACCATTTTTACTCACCATTTATTTTAATATTTTACACTTACATTGGTCAAGCTGCTGAATAAACATTCCCAGTATTTTTTTTAATTCTAGTTAAATTTTTTCCTTTGAAGTCATCTCATATTCTTGGTTTTATCTTCCTTTCTCCTTTCTCCCTAACATCCAAATCTTAATACGCTTCATCTCACTTGCTTTGTGAAACATGTTTTTCCAAAATATTTTAATACACCAATGCCTCCTTCCTCTAAAAGTTCAGAAAAACCCTTCAAACACAGAAGTACCCAGTTCAAATAATTTCAAGGAGTTCATCACAACTCCTTTCCCTTCCCCTTTCTTCATGTCTAGATCTGTAAATAAAGCAAGCTGGGTTTGCACAATATATTTTCATGTTGATGAATAAACACCTTTAGAAGTAAGCTAGCTTCCCATAGTAATTTTAGAGAAACCTAGGCCTGATCCTAACCAGATAACATACTTTTAAATACATTAAGTGCTGTCTCCTACTGAGAACTTACTCACCAAACCAGGTTTGTTAACATTTCTCTCAAATACAAACTACTTTTATTAGACCAGATAGCCTGATATTTTAATTGTTAAGAATGAAAGTGCTTTGTGTTAGAGAACTTGCTATCTTACTTATCTGAAAACTGCATAGATCACAATAGGTATATGGGATCATTAGACTTTCAAAGTATGAAAAGCACCATGTTAAATGTGTGTATTCAAAACACATTAGAAATAGGAGGTTTGATTTACATGTTACCAAACTCCCTAATGTTCCAAACCTCAGCTTTTCCCCTTGTGTGTGTTAAGGAAGAATGCCACTAATTATATTTGTAGCAGCATAGTTTTAAGAAGGGAATTTTGTCTTAAATTAGAAAGCAACAGTATTCTTAAAATAATAAGGCTATCTGTAACTCATGTAATAATTATACGCAAAAATTACTTTTAAAAACAGAGAAAGCTTTGTATGTCTATGCAGATGGGCAAACTAACAGTCCTGATGTATTTAGGTCTGATCTGTATTTAATGTTTATTGTTATTCAGCAGTTTGTTGTAATTTGTAATGTCAAAACTGCACTATTGTTACATTTTGTCCAACTAAGAAAAAAAGTTTGGGGTTTTTTATAGATTTATAAAATTCTGAAGTCTCAGCTTGTTAAACCTGTGTTAGAAGATATCTCACAGAGACTGTCCTCCTAAATACATGCCTCCTCTGTTGAGCAACATTTGATCCCAGTTAAGGCACTCACAGCTCTATTTCCCCTTCCCAATACATACACTGGGAGTCTTTAATGCTTCAAATTCATCTTTTTTCATTAAATAAAGTTAAGAGTCACAACTGCAGGTGCTGTACTATGGAGAGCCACTGCTGTGCCAACAGTTTCAATTTTAAACCTATTTTTCCCCATTGATGACATTAGAACTTCACCCACGGCTGTACCAGCTTATAACTTTCACTTTTAATTAAAGAAATTAAATTGGCAACATGAAACACTTTGCTTTCACATTAGCTTTGTTAATAAAAAGTGAAAGTTAAAAGCAGCATAGCTGAGGGTAAAACCCTATTCAGAGCTACAACCACAGTGAGGTGGAATGCAAGAGCACAGGTCTAAAAAAAAAAAAATTATTTTAAAATCATTAAAATAGAAGTAACAAATTTCTAAGAATTCAGAAAATTATCTCAACACAATAATTTCCTCTTAGCTCTCCTCTCATCAGAAGTGAGTTATAAGTTTCCATTCCGAGAGTGCTTCATCTCAGACAGCTGCACTACATCCACTGTACTCTCAGAAGAGGGGGAAAGGATTAAATTGGCATGACGACTGAACTCATCTTTGGCTCAGAGGTAGCCTCTTCAACTAATAACAAGATGTGTGTGTAAGGAAATCTGCGCTGCCAAATTTCAATGATGTCTCTCAAGTCAAAGAGCCCTTTAGCCTATAGTACTATAAAAATCACTATCCTCCATAAATACAAATTAACTTTGCAAACAACACTAAACATAATTTTCCATTTCCTTATGTAATTATTCTTCTTACAGAAAAGATCTTACTCCTGTGATAGTCGTATTTAAGACACCAAAAATTTGACAGGTTTATGCTAGTGATACAGAACACTCAAAATAAGACTAATAGAATGTATATATTGGAAATTAGTTTTCAAAATTAATAAACATGTTTAGCCAATTTGAGCAGATGAATGAACACAGTAATTTTGATATGATCCACTGTATTATAAATTATATCACAGAAGTATTATTCATTGATTTTCTGAAAACAAGGACAAGCCCAAGCTGTACCTCTTCAGTGTAGAAAGCACCATTCTCTCCAAGTAACAATTCAGAAATAAAACCAAGGAAAAAAAAATAGAAAGCAACTACAAACTCTCGTTCCTCCTGCTGCCAGAAATATTTTCATTATTAGCCCAGAACCAGAACCTCATTCAAGGTGACACACACAGCTTGCATTTTCCAGGTTTTGGAAATGGCTGTGAAAGCAGCAAAGAACATATCACTTACTATAGCAAGACCTGTGCTTTAGCTTTTTTTTATAGAGTCCACGCAACACACACCATGTCAAATGTAAAGGTAAATTCCTCAAGTGATTTTAGTCTGGCTTTTGACCTTTCTGCAATCTTAAGTCTTTCCTTAGCTCTTCTTATTCCCATACCAGTCACCAAAGACTGATTGAAAAGATCTCTGCTTCTGAACACACCTGGAAAGAGACAGTGGGTTCTTACTGACAAAAAAAACAAAAAAAAGGTGAAGAGTTGACTCTCCCAAATATGTCTTTCAAAGAGAGTGCACTCTCCACAAGTGTTTATGTACAAGATGGCCCCTACTTGTGCCATTTATATTTTGCCCTTTTGTTCCACATATCAGGAAGATAACCCAAGAGTCATGACAATCAAGGCAGCTGCAGACTCTCCCTGTACAGCTCCTGTATTTGACACATCATATTATGTGGATGTTTGAAATGGGAGCCATTTTAGCAGTAGCAAGTGACTGGATCTCACAGTTTTGGGGACCAAGATGTCTTTAAACATTTCTATTACGAAGAGAATTGCTAGTAAGTAAATTAGAGAAATGCTGTGGGCCATACGTTCTAGACAGTATGTGTACATTGTGGAACATAATGCAGAGATCCCCAAGGTACAAGAGATTGTGCTAGCTCCTGAAACAGTCATTTCTTTTTAGGTTTTTAATTTAAAAAAAAAAGTGTATGTTGCATTGCTACTATAGCATACCTTATGATTTTTCCTTTCCTGTCAAGTTTGTCTTCCCTCAAAGAATACAAACATTACTCATTATTCCTCTAAGCTTGCAGTATGAAATTTCTGCTTTTCAAGTATTTCCCAGGCATGGGACAGAAGATTTTACAATATTCTCTCATTTAACAGGCCAGCTAATACTGCTGTTTTGCTTTAAAGATACTCCAGTAACTTCACAATTATTTTTACCTTGGACAACAACTTTTCTCAGAATTGTGTTTAAATACCAGAAGTGTAGGCTATGATTTTCCAATGGCACGGAAATCCTGACATCTATTAAATTTCAAAGGCAATTGTGACAATTATTTCACCAAGTTATTCTGAAAACATTAGCCATTGTCTCCTATATTCCTAAGAATTCAGAGCTGTAGCTCAAAAATGCAGAAGCATTAGTCAAGCAAGTCTGGAGTCATCACAGATAAGCCAGCATGACTTCAGGCATTAAAGGTGTGATTTCACAAAAACAGTATCTTCTTGTTTCAAGAAACAAAATGCATTTATGAAGCAGATTTCACAAAATTAAATAACTGTTTGAAGACTATAAATTACTAAGTCATAAAAACAATAGAGAGTAAAATATACCTTGGCAGCCTTTAGCAAGATTTCTCTCTCTTGTTCATCTTTCCTTTGCTTTTCTAAACGCTCCAACTGTTCAAAAAACTTTAACTGTGATCGGACATCCGTAGCTTGTTCGTACCACTCATCATCCTGTGAAATAAGAACAGGATTTTACAAAACCATGCATTTTCATCAAGACTATGCACTTAAAGAAGACTATAAGTGTTATACATTAAAATTTTCCCACTATACTAACAATAACAAAAAATGTTTTCTCTCTGGTTTTAAGACCAGGGGAATGAAGCCAGCCTGTGGTTAACAAGGCAGCCAGAATCTGATTATTTAATTAATATCTAAGCAAATTAAAAAACCCAAGGATTGATTTATCAGCACCAGAGACATCAAAGAGTTAAAAAAAATAAACCTAACAGAATTGCTGATTAAAAACCCCTAAGATACTTAACTTCATTACTTCTATATCCTAGGTATAGGATATAAGCCCAATTGTAAGCTGCAATTCCTATATTTGTCCTCATCTTGGTCTAATAAAAGACAAGGTCAAGAAGCAGCATTATAAAGTCATTATAGCTCTTTTTTTGTTGTTGTTGAAAATAAGCCTCTAATTACAATTAAAATTGGAGAAATTTAGGACAGCTAAGAGCATGCAAGCTTTCCTAGTACCCAACAAACAATAAGAATTTATGACAAGTCACATGGGGAACACTCATAATGTCAGTCAGAAAAGTTATCCATATTACTTCCATCTTATTTATCTGCTTAATATTTTCCTTTTTGACTGCAATGCCATGAAATCAAAGAAAACCATTAATCAAGAAATATGCAGAAGACAATGAAAATTCTACTGTTCAACTGGAGACAACACGAATTTTTTTCTAAGAATTTGTTAAGGTATTATTTTAAACTCATCTTTGGCTTAACAAGGACTAAGCAAAGCACTTTCTTCTCAGACACCACCCTAAAGAGAAGGAAAGACGGATTTAATGCTGCTGAAGAATACTGGAAAGAAACAAGGAGATTCTACTTTTAGTCCAATATAGTAGAATGTATCCATAAATTGCAAGGGGAGATGTAAGTGAAGGCAATAAACAGGCCTAGTGGTCTTCAGAGTTTTTTAATGCATTTTTTAATCACAGTAATGTTGATTCTAGTCACAGATCCCAGATAATTTTTCTTGCAAATGCCGCATATAATTAGTCCAACTGTGACTCAGGTTTGGGAAAATAGGTGAACAAAGATAAAGTCCAAAGCTGTTTGACCAAGCTTTCATTCAAGCAAAACAAGAAATATCCCAAACCAAGTAAAATCCCAAACCAGAGCTATTCAGTGTATACTTACACTAAAGAAATCTGAACACAGCTTAGACACAATACACAACTTTGATTATTGCCATCTTGCTTCTACACCACACTAACAACTATTAGCATCTTTTATTAAAAAAAGATATTTCATAATTATCAATAAAGATGTTTGATTTACTTGAACTTCAAAGTGGTTTGCAGACCATTATTTAAATTTTTCCCTGGTTTAAGATTATCTAAATTGTTTTAATTTTCTTCAAGAATACAATCAATAACAATGGAATCAGAGTAGCATTTTATCTTGAAATGCTCCTTTTAAAGTGAACATAATTGTTTAATTACAGGGAAGAACTTACTAAATTTTATTTATTTCAATACATTTATTAGAATTTATTTTAAAATATCAGTATTTCTCACAGCTGAGAACATATAAAGTTACTGTAGATTCCTATATATAGACGTTATTTTGATCTAATCAATTCACCTTCTGACCTTGGTCAAAAAAAAAGAAGACATCAAGAACCAACAGTCTTAGTCACAATCCATTAGCAGAAATAGTTTAACAAATGCTCCATGCTAGGCACTTTAGCACAGAAAGATGAAAACATAATTCTACACACAAATTCTATCACAGAGGAGGAAGACAGATCTGGAAGCAGTGCTATCACCCCACCACTTTCTATTTGCGGACGTAGACAAACCTGCAATTACAATATGCTTTGTACACAGAATGAAGACAAAACACCTACTGTGTGCTAAGAGAAAACGGTGTCACACTGCATCGTTCTGTAACATACAATACCTTTCTTTGCACACTTACTTTGTATGATTCCATTCGGTGCTGTGTTATCACCGTTACTTTTTCTATTACTGTTCTTAATCTGTTTTGTGTTGCATGGGAAATAAAAGTAACGACCTCAGCTGGCACATCAGTAATTCCTAGTTTTTTAGCTAAAGCAAAAAAAATCAGAAACAAAATAAAATTAGCTTACCCTCACAAAAATACCCACCCCAAACCTCTAGAGAATATAAAGTCATCACTTCATTTTCCTGAAGAGAAAAATCCATGACAGCGTATTTATGTAGCTGGTGATACTCCTTTAAACAAGGCATAGCTACATTTTAAAGTTTGAAAGAGAAATCAAAGATGTTTTGGGGGTTTTTTTAACCACTTAGAAATCATTTTAACTTCACCAAAATTTATTCTAGCATATTAAAACAAAGCATAACAGAGTATGAGACAATCTGAGTTCACAGTTGTTTTACGCAAGAAAATGCAATTCCTTCATTTTCAGAAGCATTACTGCAGATTAATTTCAGTGTCAGGGAGATGAGGCTGCAGCCCAAAGCATGCTGTTGCATACTTTAGCCTACATTATTGGCATCCTACTGATAATAAACAATTCTTTAGGAAAAAAAAAATAAATTTGAATATGAAGAAATAAAGTCATATTTACAACAGTCATTTAAAACCCCTAGTTGGCCCCCAAACACTGCTAAAAGACAAATCAGTAGTTATTTGGACATTTGATACTTTGTGCTGAGTTTATACTAAAAGCAAACGCTCTACAGGCTAATGTATTGATATATTAAAAAAAACCCTAAGCTACAGTAAAAAGAATATTAAGAATACTGAAATTCATCAAAATAATTTCTAAATACCAGATATAATTTTGTAGATATATGAATATACTTACTAATCTATGGCATCATTCTACAAATATATATATGCATAGTCCCAGCGGGACAATTTGCTGGATAGAAAAACTGCGTGCACACAGAAGTAGATCTATTTTATATAGAAGAAATCTGTAGCTGCACTTTGTACGACCCACCACAGAAGGGAAAATACTCTGATCGCACCAAATCAGTTATCCACTGTGGAACACAAGACTTTAATTCAAAAATGTTTGCGAACGTGTTTTCTTGCGGTACATTAATGGATACGCAAAACACTACAGGAAATCCCTTTGAGAATATTTTGGAAAGTGTTTCCCGAATGGCTAATTACCAAAGCAACCTTGGCTTGCGGAAGGGGTCCCCGAGCCACTACGAACCTGCGAGGCTCAAGAGCGAGTTTTTGTTTCGTGGAGCCTTCCCTATCTGCTCCTCGCCAATCTCCAGAGCGAGAAACCATCACACGTCCAAAAAATGAAGACGCACAAGTGAGCAGTGGTCTTGCATGGATGTATACTTCTGTTATTTTAATGATGTGATCTGAGACGAACTGGCAGCGTTCAGCATCACCCTGGGCTTCTGTCAGGGCCGGGCTGGGGCCGGTCAATCACGGCGCGGGCGGGACGGACGCTGCCGCCAGGGGGCACTGCGGAGGCCCGTCCCGGGCCCCAGCGGCGCCCGCGGCCCCCAGCCCGGCGCGCCCCCTGGAACCGGCGCCTTCTTCCAGCGCTGCCGGTCCTCACCCCACACCTCCCGCAGCCCCGCTCTCGCTCCGGGGTGTCCGACTTTAAATTTCTTAATGGGTCTTTGAAGTCGCCATCTCTTCAACTGAAGCCGTCGCTGACTCCATACTGTACGTGTTAGCTTAAGGATTTTAGCAATACGTACGCGTGCTTTTTTAACTGATTTTTGCTTTACCACAAAAGAAAAAAAAAATAAATCTTTATTGGCGCCCAATTTTTCCTCAGTAATAGAGCTGGCACTGCGCTGGAGTTGTTGAAAGCTGAACGTATAATGGGAAGCAGACATACGCATTAAGAGCCCAATGCTGCAACTGTTACTCATGCAAATTAAGTCCTTGAAGTCAGTAGGACTATTCATATCAGTAGGAGCTATTTGTGCAAGCCAGACTTGCAATATCAAGACCTACTGGAGCATGCACCATTTTATTATGCAAACACGTGTAAGCAAAGCTATCAATCAAAAAACCCTAGTCTGAAAGATAAAATGCAAGTAAGAAGGGAAATTTAATTAACTAGGATCTAGAAAAGAGGTTTGAGGTGGAAAATTTTTCTGAGTAAGGTAAGGGTACGAATGATTAAGTGTTAACATAATAATTCTTTGAATTTCAGCAGCGTAAGGACAGCTGCCCAACTTCCCAAGCGCACACGCGTGTGCACACAGACACACACACTCCTTTCATAACAAAGAACTATCACCATCTTGGTTTTTTCACAACAGTGGTTTTCCTAATTTTAAAGACTTTTGTTCTAAGTAAATTCAACCAGTACATGGCTTTTTTCACCTACTGAGCTCTTCAGAAATTCATCCACAATCAAAGGACCATTACTGGAAGTGCCCAGTTCCTACGGATTCTTGCCCTACATCAGCCTCTGCAACTTCCCAGTAACTTTATACCCTTATATTCCCTCAACACAACATTCTCAAGTCCAGAAAACTACACGGAGACCAGTTAGGACTAGCTTCCCTCAGAAGCCTTACCCTTATCTTGGTGACCTAGAGGGGGAGACGCAAAGCATCCTCATCAGGTTTGCAGATGGCACTACACCAAGTGGTGCAAAGGGAAGGGCTCCCAGTCAGAATGACCTGATGAGTGAGCCGACAGCTAACTTCATGAGATTCAAGGGGCAAATGCAAAGTACTGCACCCGGGAAGGACTAACTTTCTGAAGTGATACAGGCTGCGGCCTGCCTACCAGGGTAGCAGCGCTGATGGAAAGCACGAGTCAGGAGGTCAGTAGGCTAACCAGGACTCAGCAGTGCATCCTGGCAACAAGGATGACTAACAGCATAACGGGTTGTATCAACAGCAAAATGGTAGATCAACAGTAACCAACAGACCAAGGGAAACAATTATTCATCTTCACTCAGCTCACATCTAGAATACTGCAGTCAGTTTTGAGTTGTGTGGTATGAGAAAGACTTAGAAAAACTTGAGTCCAGGGAAAAGTCACCAAGACGCTTATGGCGTTGGAGCATATGACCTTTATGAGGAAAACCTAAGGGTTCTTTATCCTGGAGAAGAAAAGGCTTAGAGGAGAGGTTATTGAGAAGATGAAGCCAGACTCTTTATAGAGGATGCCTGGAAGAAGAACAAGAGACAAATTCATAAATTAAAACAGTAGAAGTTCTGACTGGATAAAGAGAAGAATTTTTCATTACAAAGATAATTAAGTACTGGAATACTGCACAAAAAGAGTTGTACACTCTCCCACCATCCAGGTTTTTAAGACTCAGCCAGACAATGCCTTAAGCAACCTTGTCTGAATTTAATGTTGACCCAGCTTTAGGCAAGATGTTGGACTAGATGACTGCTCAGCTCTCTTTCAACCTGAATGATTCTATGATACCTGTCCTGCATAGGAGGTGGACAGACTGTTCAGTCACTTAAGGCTAGCTTGCTTTGGAAAACAGGATGAGGAAGAAAGAATATAAAAGAAATTTCCCCCAAAATTAACTATTGCCAAGAAGCCCAACTACAAAATTTTTAAGAAGTCAACTTGTCATGCACAACATTCGTGACATGTGGAAGCATCATCATGTCTTCCCTGTTCTGTATTACATTAGCCAAAATCCTGTTAGCCTAGGATGTCAGAAGCAGGGTGCATTCCAAAGCTGTATACTACATGAGGATTTGGCACACTACTGAAGTACTTGGAATGTACTCAAGTCAAGGATGGGAAAATTACCGATGTGCCCATGAAACAACCACCTCATCTGCACTTGGAAAGGCTGGCCTAGTTCTTCTTTCACAAACAGTCCTGCAGACCACTTGAGTACCCACTGACCTAAGAAAAGTTCTGATACCATTGTTTAGAGATTGGTGTGGTTTTGGTTTTGTTTTTTTTTCTTTCTGCTACTCAAAGAAAATACCAAGTAGAAACTCGATCTATGAAAAGGGCTGGAAACTTAGTTTTCATGTTTCTATATTAAAGTATTAGTATTTTTTTTCCTGACTGCTACATCTCCTCCTGAATTTCATCTACTCTCACATACAAAAAGCATACTGAAATTCTGTCTGCCATCAAAGGAAAATAATGCTGATCTCCAAATAGGGATTTCCTGAGATACTCTTCTAGTCTGCATAATTACTTTTCCCAGTTCTAAAACAGAAAGGCTCCTCTTCTCAAGACTGATGATATGGGAAAAGACATATAATTTCCAGTTTAAAGAAATATGTATATACACATACATGTTTTATAATACTAAGCATACTTAATTGTATCACAAAATACAAATATTCTCAATATATTATTCCTCTTTCTAACCAAGTGGCCTCATGTACAGGTATTTTTATTTAGGCTCTAGCATTCTGGATTCTGGTCTTAATTGCACCACCTGATCATTGCAATAATAGGTCATAATAGATACACTTACCTACATACAGAAATCCAAACCCAAAGATAAAATTCAGATTAAACAACAAAAAATTACATATTTCTATGAGCACAATGCTATCACCTGTCTTTTGCTTTGGAAAAAAAGTTTAACTTGTTTCTGACTTTTAGTTGATTTTCTTAATGTGCTTTAAGTTTGGTAACATGGCCATCTTAACTTGTAGTTTTGTGACCAAAATTCTGCTTTTAAAGCAGTAAGGAGCCTTACACTTTAAAGCAAAACATCAAGAAATGTGTAGTTTTAAAAAAGTTGCTTGCTTTTAAATAATACATTTGTTAAATTTAGACATTTTTGATAACGAGTACATGCTTCAAGTCTTTAATATTACTTTAGCAATGTAATTCTGAAAATTTCCTAAAGCTATGATAAAAACATCATCAAGGGTAACAACAGAAATGGAGCTGGAGCAAAGCGATGCTTCAAGCTATAATTTTAACCAATCTCTCCACTTGAGTTTGAGTTTATGTTTTTGAAGACATAGCTAAGGTCATGTTCTTCATTCAGGTGCTCTTGCCAGATCTCTACTATAGCAGAACTGTGCAAGACCATCCAGAATTTATGACTGATTGCATCAACACTTCAATTCTTTGTGGCAGGACTCAGTTTCAACACATCCTCAGATGCATCAAATGCTACTAAAAGCAGTCAGCTGAGTCAGACTATTCTATATGAAAAATATGAGGGATCACAAATTAATACCCTCAAAGTAAGCAAACTTCTAATCTGTGAAGCACTTACAGAACAACACAATAAAGACTGCCTGCATATTAATTCTTAATTACATGTTTGGAAGCTTTAATAGCAAACCACAGTTCAATCAACACTTAATATTAAGATCTATAGTATATGAGACAGCATGCAAAGGAAGTATAAGTGTTAGAATATTTTTGTTATAAATAAACTATATTCTATTTTAAGGTTTGAGATTTTGCAACAGAGTTTCCATCAAGTTAGAACTTATATACAACTTCCAAAAACCTTGAGGGAAAAAAGATTCAGTGATATTATTCTGATATTGTCATATATGTCACTAGTACAAGATTGTTTTTTACAAACATAAAAGCATCTAAACCTTGTCATTGAAAACTTTCAGGTCCCAAGAAGAGAAAATTCTGAACAGTGCTATCATCTGCTTAAGTTTTCTGAAAGGTACTAGCTTTGTTGCACTTTAAAAGTTTAATTATATTTTATTGATCAAACAAACTGAAATAAATCATAAGAATAGCACTGCCCTATTTGAGAAGCAGAAGAAAAATACTATCTTTGCAGATAGGCTTTCAAAGAATCAAAAAGTTACTTTAATAATTTATACTTTAAGAGGACTGACAGGATTGAGATCAAAGATTAAAAAAAATTATTTGTAAAACATTAGGTCTGACTCTGATTATTGATGTGATAAATTATTGAGTGCCTGTATAAAATCTCTCTACGTTTACACTTAAAACAGAAAAACCTTGAAGAATTGGTTTTAAACAGTTAAACAGCATATATTTAGGGCATGAATTTGTCTTGTCCTTCAACAAGAAGCATTGGCAGAGCACACAGTTAGTCTCTATTTGCCCTAATTATGGGTCAGCCAGAACTGCAGAAAGTGTACTCTGCCATCGTCTTAAAACCAGGAGCAACTTGTTAAACTTTACATTCTGTGCCTGAAATATTGGCCCAAGATGCAACTGGAACTAGACTACTTATGGCCAGGCCTCCTCTGCTGTTACAGCTGACTTGCATACTACAAGGTGGAAACAAATCATAGAAGTCCATCCCCTTTGGGACCTTACTTGATTGAACTTTTATTTAACCTCTTGCACAGCATCAGAGTTAGAATACTGCAAAGATGCATCTAGACATATCTATTGACCTACCTCACCTCCACAGCACAGTAGGTACCAGGCTGCACCTTGGAGTGCACCTTTCCATCTACAATTTTAGGCTCAAGCTCCCTTTTTATCTCGATGGAGCCACCAGTTTCATGTGACTCAGTCTCTCTGCCATCTTTCCCATCAGGAAAAGAAAAGTATTAGAAAAACTACTCTGAATTTCTGCAGCCTTCCAAACTATGCAATTATTTAACAATTTAATTTCTCCAGTTCAATAGCAAAAGGCAAACTGATGATTTTATAGTTCTGCTGTAGGTGTCAGCAGAGAAACATTTAAAACACCTTCATATCTGTAAAATTACATGTAATTAAATACAACATGATCAGTTAAGTAGTCACAGTTAAAGTCTTATGCTATACATGAACTTCTACAGACTAACAGCTGAAACAATTCAGGGGAAAGGGGAGAGCAGTTCACCTTCTAAAACTAGACAAGCACTATTTCTACATCCTAGAGACAACAGAAATCAACAGAAAGCAATAGGTGCTTTATCTAATCCTATTATAATTCTAAACTGAGCAACAGCACTTAACTATCAGGCTGACTAAACACAAACGGGAGAAAACTCTAATGCACGAGGGCCACTGACATCCTGAGGAGCCATAAATGGCAATTATTGAACAAACTTGTCCCAGCCTAACCAGGTGGGACTTAAGAATAGCACATCTCCCCCATAGCAGTGTCACTTAAGAACAGGGCACATCTTCCCCATAGCAGTGTCCTCAGCCTACAAAACAATCCATCAATACTGCATTCATACTGCTATCAAAGGCAAAATGCCATCTTAAATATTAAGCTAGGGAATGGGGGATGGAACACAAAAAAAAAGGAAAAAAACTGAGGAGGCTATTTGGGTACAAAATACACAGGTGGTGTGTTGAGGGGGCTACTAGAGTACCAGAGAGACTTTAAGTATTAAAAACTGAAGGAAAAGCTTGATAATCAGTGATAGTGCAAGAAAAATCACTAGCTCTGATGATTAGGATCAGAGACTCCTAGAGGTGTAAGATAACCTGGTGATCCCAGGCAAAAGAAACAGTACAAAAATTTTAGCTGCAATTTTGTTTTCAATCCTTTACATAAAAGCTTCACTTTAAGTCTTACTAACTAAATACATAAATAATTTAATAAACATTGACTTGCTGTACCTGTCTGGTGCAGGAAGAGAAGAGGAAGAAAGGAGAAACCAATGAACTTCAGTTGCTGCCTTCACAAAAACTGACAATCCAGATGAAGTTATTTCAGTAGGCGCCTCTGAGGAACCTATAACCTAGAGTGTGTTTAGGGAAGCCACTGGCTAGGGAATGTTTCCTGCCAAACTAGAGAGAATCAGTGCCAAGTGCTTTGAGATTTGGTAAATGATTCCCTCTAGCAGGTACAAACCAGCATCCCTCTGAGAGAGGCAGATGGCCAAGATACATTCCACAGCTCCAAACCAGCCCTGAACTGGAATAGGGAAGATTTTGTAAACCAGTATCTGATACCGTTGAACACCAGACTTCCAGTTCATCTTTATATGCAATAAACTGACTTTGTTAAAAAGAATGACTTTTTATCACCATGTAATTGTTATTTACAAAATAGTGGAAGACCCTACATGAGTTATTTTAGTAAGCTTGTTTGTAAAAGAACATTCCTCTTCTCATAGGATAAGAATTATCTTCTGAGCCAGCAGACAGTCTTCTTGGGAACTCAAGACCTGCTGGTTGTAGCATTTGGTATATACTACTTCAGAACTACCCACCTTGAGATGATTCCCCAGGAAGCATTTTGTGAAATTGGGAAACTGGTGAAACATTGGTTACTTTTAAAAAGTAAATTGCTAAATCAATAATCTAATTTACAGATTAAAATCCTCAGAATACATAGCCATTTTCAGTGCAAGACATCACAGAAAAAAACCAAACCAGGCATACAATTGTAATGTAACCTAAAGAAATAAAAATTTTGAATAAACATTACACATACTTTAATACTCCCTTCTCCAATTTTTCCCTCCACAGTAAATGCCAACCTACTTATTTTAGTAAAGTAAGATTCAACTAAGACTCATAAGCTCTGTAATGTGAATGCACTGGTATAAAACCACTCAAAGCTTGTTTAAGGTGATAGGTGGATTTAACTTATTCAGTACAAACTATACTATAATAAATAGTTATATATTTATAAAATTGTATACAAAGTTGAGGAAAGATACACTGGGTAATATATTCTGGCATCCTTTCTCTAACAGCAGTAGTGGGAGATGCTGCTAGAAGATTGTTTAAAAAAAACCCAAACAAAACCAAAAACATGCAGTGATAACTATGTGACAATATATTGCCTGAGACCACCCTAAGAGGATTTTATCTTTCTCTCTATTAGGTCAGGATGGCAATGTTTTTCCCATTAACTTTTCAAGTAAGTTTTTGAACCTGCAACATCCTAAAACAATGAATTCTACAACTTAACTACTCACCTGACAAAAGAAATAGCTCCCCCTTTTAATTGTTTTGAACTTTTACCTTCTAATTTCATTAACTATCCCTAATTCTTGTAAATGGAAAACCAGAAAAACAGGTCCATCCTAGCGGGTCATAGTGGTATAAAAATATTTTAACAGAACAGATAGTTATATCCATGCAAAAAAATCTCTGTGTAACACAGGCCACAAGGTCTGATACTATTTCCTGTGCTGATTCAAAGCTCGTATGCAAGTCAGGGGGATTTGGGACAGGACAAAAAGAATTCATCAGTAGAAAAAGAATTTCTCAAGAATCCTACTTAAGCCTACCTATACAATTAGTGGGGTTTTTTGATGAAAGTCATGTCAGAATGACAGAAAAAAACCCCCACAACTTTCACTTCTCTAAGAATTCTCAACCAGGTGGGTAAGTCTGGGAACCCACATATAATTCATACTTTTTGGCAAAAAGAAAGAACTAATTCCAGAAGAGGTCTGACCTAAAATATATACAACCAGCCAATCCAGTTTCCAAAATTCTGTCTCTAAGCTAGATAATGAAACAGCTGAACTGTAGCTACCAATCATACCTAAACAGTCTTTTTATTATCCTTAGTGGTTTGTCTCTAACAGAACCAAGCTAGTCACCAAACACTATTATGGACAGCTATGTGGAGGCTTGGAAAACTGAAAGAGTTGCCACAAATTGTGGAAGCATGAACATATAAGGAGTGCATCTAGGAGAATATTTGGTATTCAGGTGGCAAGGAAGCCTTACAACTTGATCAGAGAGGACAGAAAGAATGTAAACTCTGTAGGAACAAAAACTGATACTATTAGTCTTTCCCCTCTCTTTTTCAGTAATTAAACTGTGTATTACCTCATTTCTTTTACAGGAAATCAAAACCTCAATGTGCTAAGGAAACACGTTAACTTTGATGTTTAATTCCTTATATTTTAATAATTCCTCTAAGATTATGTTTGTGCAATTTCATGTGTATATCCTAAAAGAATGAAGGATGCTGGAGTTATTAAAAGGGCGACACTGAAGCTCAAAGAGTTTTTGAGAACTACATCCAGATCCTACCCTATGACCCCAGCAGCCTGCACTGTAGTGACTGAACAGTGTGAGAAAAATATAAAAGACAGAGGAGGCGATGAGAACTGAAATAAGTGCAGGTCTCAAGAAGTCAGAGGAGAATATACAGATTACAGTTATAGGGTTTTAAAAAAAATATTTTAGTTTTCAAAAAAGCATAAATGCAATACAAGTAAGCATGTCCAAAGATTTTCAGGAACATTAAAGAAAAAAACAGAGGGACTATAGAAAACTGGAAAATATTTCACTATTTTTATGAATAACAGTACACAGCTCAATGCACTTCTGTGTTTGGTTACTCACTACAGTGTCAAATCAAAAGAGATTGTTAGAGGGACCAGATGAGAAAGATCTAATATGGCAATGACACCAATAAGAGTCCTTAAGAAAACAACAGAGAAGTTGTTAGTTGGGGATTTATGCCCTACCTGTTTAAATGCAGGCTAGAAGAATGTGCTTCTTGGGCTAAGCCCAAGACCAAAAGATTCTAAACCATTACAGAATTTTGCACTTAAATACAAGAAGTATATGATTATGACAGTATGTCAGGTGAGACAGAGATGGAGAACTGATGTAAGAACGTCAGAGATGAGAAACACATGTGGAGGCACAGATGTCAGCATCCTGTAACACAGTCCTTGCAGTAACAGGACACAATCTCAATCACACCTACACAAGGATTAAAAGGAATACCAAGTATAAGAATTTGCCTACGTGCTTCTGTTCTTTTAAAGCAAATTCTGTAAACAATGCAGACATTTTGGCTTCCCCCCCCCCCCAAGAGAAACTATCTCTGACACTATAAATGTCTTTCTGGTGACATATCTGAACAGGTATCACAAATTGTCTGCTATAAGCCTGGTACCAAGCAGACTAGCTCAACGTGAGGCCTCATCTTAAGAAGGCAGGATGGGCATGTCAGCTGGAAAGGACATGCACGAAGAATACAGGAAATTATAAAGGATACCAGAAAGGTAGACTGAAGACGATAAGCTGAATTTCAAAGTGTCAGCACCTCCAGCTGTCTATATCCAGGATTAGAGGAAAAGTTGTCAAGATCAGGACACTGTGCCACATTCATTAATATCAAATCTGTGCATCACCAGATCATCCATCATCACAAAATTTATCCAGCTTAGACATGGTCTTTTGATTTTTGTCAAGACAGCTGTAGTTTATGATAGTTGATGTTAAAGTTGCATTTCTACATCTGTGCAAGTACAGATGGTGGTACCTCATCTGGCACAACATCCAGCATTGCAGCTACTTCCTTGAAAACAAATACCCTTTTGTTACCAGTAGAATGTCTTTGTACCAGTTCAATACTGCAACACTTAGCTATGACTTATTTTATTTAACACTGGACAGCACAAACCTGGTTAAAGCACAGACTAACACTCTACATATTATAAGCATTGAAAAAAAAGCATTAAATTGACAATGAGTTATAGAAGAATCTGAACTTTGTATGCAGTAGACTCAGCAGCATTGAGGCTAACAAATGCCATTCAAACTCATGGGAGAAGGGAAGACTAAAGGGAAGTTTAAGAGTTTTTTCAATAATTTTAAGAAATGAAAACATTACAACCTTAGTATAAGCAGCAGGATTGCCAAATAAACGTAATGAACAATCATTTCAACATATTTTAGAAAATATTACCTTTCACTTTTTTCCCCTTAAATGATCCTTGAAGGTGCTGCTCACTGATGACTTCCTCCTCCACAAAGATGTTCCAACATGTGTTGAGAGTTGGGGACATTAGTACCACCTCTAGAGCATGGAGTTTGCCTGCAGGGATAATGTAAGTCAGCTTTATTGCAATATTGAATGGTTCTCTAAGGTTTTCTTTTTATTGTTCTTATTTTACATCCAATATTACCAGAAATCTCTTTATGAGATGGACTTTAGGAATTAATCTGGTAGAGAACGCATCTCCACAGAATGATGATCTTAATTTTACTCTCCTTGCAGAGACCCAAGAAATTTAAATCAGTTCCTGGATACCAACTTATTCTGAGCCTGGGCAACATATTTTGGTAGGCCCTGAAGGCCAGAACTGCCTTCCAGAAATAGCAAGACCTTTTAAAGAAGGCTCTTCCACTACATTCATAAAACAGAAGAAAGGTATTATGGTGAAAACAAAACCCGAACTCTCCAAATATTTCTGGGAGCAAATAGTATGGTCATGCTCCCAATTCAACTGGATTAAAACCATTGAAAATGGTGCCTGAAGAAACAGCTTCATTTTTCCTTATAAATAATCAGAGTTTGAACATATCTACATTTATTCTGAAAAACTACTGCAAGTAACATCAGTTCTGGCACTCAGAGGTGATACCGCTAAAAACAAAACTCAGCTTCTGTAATGTTGCAGAACCAGTAAGACTAATAAAAAGAAAACCTTAGAAATACACAAAAAATATTGAACAGAAGCTGCCCTACCTTTCACAGAAAGGCATACTCCAAGCTCTCAGGTGGTACTGAAGTTACCATTCCAACACATGTTGGGACATCTTGTAAAACAGGAAGTCTAATCATGGACCTATTAAAGAAAGAACAACAATATGATTTAACATTCAGTTGAATTACTTACTGGTTATGTTTATTTGGCAATACTGCTGCTGATACTAAGATGGGAATGTATTCCCACCTTTTTTTGAAAGGAACTAATAACATATAATTGCCTTAGAATATTGTAACATTAGCAATCAATTAAGTTGGAATATAAAACACATTCTCCATTGAGCATGTGCAATAAACTCCAATATCTACATAATTAAATTATCACAAATACGGACACTGATAAGAGAACTAGGAACAGTGCATACCACCTAATCTAACTAAATTTTCTAGCAAATTGCTTGTTTTATACTAATAAAGAAAACTCCTATCTCTGACTATGTTACAGAACTAATCCAGATGTCAGAATGTAGATACATCTCTACACCTGCCAAATCTCTGCAAGCAACATACTGAGGTTGATAGGACTTAGAAAAAATCAATGTATTTGGCATGCACGGTAACTTGTAATTTTGATTATACAACACGTAACAACAACTTTTTTTCCCTGAGGAAAAAACCTTAGAATCACAGAAAACACCACTCTAAGTACAGTTCAAGGGTCCTAAGCACATTATTAGGACAATACGTGATTTCAAAATGCTATGCCTTAAGAACAAGTACATCCTAGAACTATCTCCAAGCACAATCAAGAGTTATGTCCACAGGTATTTAAGGAGGTCATCTTGACAGAAAGATGCTGGTGGAAAAACTGATACTGAAAGAAATATTTCATTTTGAAGACAGATCAACTCATGGATAAAAAGTTAAAAGTCAACAATGAAAACAACTAAGTCATATCAACAAAAAGAGCAGTGAAAATAAAAAATTATGTTCATAGGCAATCTGATAGCTCAGAATTTCAGAACCCACAACAACTGTATTATAAGCAGCTCTAAAAACCCTCTAAAGTAAACCAAACAGAGAAACAAGTATACTTTAATGTTAGAACTGCTCTGTATATGAAAGAGCAATCATCAATAGTACAGTTTCATCTCATTCAAACATGAATACAACTGTTGATAAACAAACAGATGAAACAGGCATGAGAGAATGACTTATTAAACTAGTAACAAATGCTTTAAACAGAGGCTCTGAAATCTACTAGCCTGGTTCCATCAAGGATAGTCCAATCAGTTTTTAGATGGTTCAGCAATGTAAAATGCCCTCTAGAGAATTAAAATTATTTATTTAAAATATATACTTATGCATTCAACTGGGCTGCCATTGTGAAGCCACATAGTAGATTCAATACACTCCAAAATAC
>WUAM01000323.1:38156156-38203918 GCA_024336885.1 Actenoides hombroni | reverse complement strand
ACACAGATAAGCTATTTCCTTATAGTTTAACATGCATTTTTATAGCAGTCATGCAATTCAAGTGTGACTGAACAAATAAAGAATCAAGGCATAACAATGATCAATATTTAATCAGACAGAATTTAAAAATGTATTACATGCAAATAACAAAAAACATAAACCTATACATTATGTTGAGTCTAACCCTACAACTGTTACATTGACAGAGACGGTGGCTTAATTCTATCAAGTTGAGCTTCTCTGAAGGTGTTTTAAGGAAGACTGCAAGCCTTTTAACTACTTGACTAGGAGAACTTGGATTCATCACCACATTTTCAAACTTCATAATAATTGGCCTGCACCACTATGTGTTCTAGCCTAAAAAAATAATAATAATTAAAAAAAAATCTATTTGGATGAAGCAAGAGAATCCAGCAGTAATTTTGTGATAGGAAATGTTGCAGCTGTATGCTGTGTTGTCAGTGTAATAGACTTTATCCAAAGGAAATGTATAACAATACTAGCTAAGAGACAAAAATACAGTATCACATAAAATCATGCTATAGAAAGCCTGATTTCCTATTGCAGATGTAAAAAGAATTCTGAATGAATGTTAAATGAAAATATCAATGATTTGCCAATACATTTTTATCATACATAAGTAAAAATTGGAAAATACAATATGGACAGTTAAAATGTATTCAGTCCGGCCAAACCAGTCCCACATTTCTTAGAATGTCACTTTTGTAATTATTCTATTCAGCCAGCGCTACGTAACAGTAAAAGCTGAAGTAGAAAAATTGGGTGAAGAACACTGAAAGTGATGAGAAAGAGGGAAAGAAAACAGCAGGTCAAACTTATGTTTCATTATTATTGCATTAAGACAGTTAATTTATGGTTAAGATTCACCACAAGTTGTGACATTTTAGGGATAGCCAAGTAAAAGCAAAATGGCATCATCTGGTTGGAGAAAAAATCAGTTGGAATTAAAACAAAAGCTGTGGGAATCAATAAGCTGTTGCAGATTCTGAGCTTGTGAGGATATCATGCTCTATTGACCATTAAATATAAAGCAAAGTTTTCTAGAACTAGTACTGAAGGTTCTAGAGACCACCAACTCAAAAGTTGTGGTCAAAAGACTTCTCAGGAAAATATACAACATACCTCTTCCCTTTTTCCATGGATTTAGTTATTGGGTAATACAGAAACGGGTCACTTTTTATCCCATCCTCACTATGTCCTGCTACCTTTCACTAACAGTAAATATAAAATGCAGTGCAGCCTAATTCTTACCTGTTCTCAGAAACAATGCAGTAACAAAGTAATTCCTGAGTCAAGGAGTTTCTATTATCACAACAGGGTTTCAAACCAGACAAAGCTGTCACACTTAAAACGAAGTGCTAAGTCATAGTTTTATTAATTCAAGTGTTGTCCATTTCAGTAAACAGTGGAAACTTGGAATGTCAAAAATTAACTTCTAAAGCCTAACAAAGTATTCTTACCCACTAAGAAACTGCTTATATATGAATAAAAGTGAAACAATTACAAATTATTAAGGTTCTTTTTCTTTTTTTCTTTCCCATAAAACTACATTGAAAAGGTAGGGGTTTTCAGCATTATTTATGAGAGTCTCATCAAATTATATTGTCCTTTAAAGAAACACTACCCATTTTACTAATAAAGACCTAGAAAGTTTTAACAGTTTGTATGCACATCAGCACGCACATGAGCAAAGAACATCAACCTCTGCCTCTTAGCTTTCCGAGAAACAAAAGCCTTACAACTCTTTGCATGCATTTCCATGTATTGTGCTGCCACATAGAAAGAACAGGGTTTAAAGTTTTATGATCCTGAATGGAATAGCAAAAGAAATACATTTTCTGCTAAGAAATACCCACTCTTGATTTTTCATCAAAGAAGAATTTGAAACAGTCACAGCCCTGTCTTCCTACATGAACAAATGGCAATGATTGCCAGCCAAAGACTACTAGATATTAATTTGGATAAGGAACCATGTGAGAAGTGGATGAATATCTTTGCATTAATTATTTTTCAGTTACTTTGCCATTTAAAAGGATCAATAACAATATTAGTCATTTATATTTAAAATAAACTTTGGATAATAACACTGCCAAGTTACAGTAGAGATAAGAACATACAATATATTAAGAAACCTCTTTCACTATAACTTTGAGGCATTTGGCTGGTGGTTACTGCCAAAGACTGAATAGCATCTGCTCTCACTTTAGCAGTTTATATTCTGACTCTGGTGAATGGAAGCACAATCTCTGAAACAGCCTTTGGGGAACACTACTGAGTTGCTCGACAGAGCTCTTACTCAGAAGAGAGAACGAGATTAATATTACAGAAAACTTGAAAGATCTAGCTTCTGAGAAAGGAGAGAAGAGCAGTTTCCTAATACTGTACATACCACAAATCTCTCTTTTACTAAAACATTAAAAACATGCCCTAAAACTGATCATTAAATACGAATAGATTTAAAGGTAGAAAATAAGGCCTGTTTTAAGTTATACTTAAGTAAAAGCAAGAAGAAACAATGTATTTTATCTCATTTGTCAACAGGCATAATGAAAACAGAAGGATAAGCACTCACACAACATACTTTCTTTTTCCTAATGTACTTGAGAAGGTCACAGACTCCTTTGCTTAGTCCTGGTGTGTCTAAGCACAGCAACACAGGGCAAGACTGAGTTTTGCCGTGAACTTAAAATGTCATTATTTTAAGTGCCCAGTAGCACAAACTACTAAATTTGTGTGTGGTCCTATGCAAACAACAAATCTGGCCACACACAGTGAAAACCAGGCTTCTAAAACTTCAAAAAATCGGCTGAAGGAATTCTCTCCTCACGAGCCACAGATCCCAGATAGTAGCCACTAGTGAACCCCACAGCCACTTTCAAAACTATGAAAGGCTTCATGTAAGGTCAAAATAAAGCTCTAAAAGTGGCTGCAGGAGATCACTAGGAGTGGCCACTCTTCTGGATTCACTGCTTTTGAGAAGTAAATCCCTGCAGCTGCTTTTAAAAGCTTTGAAAGTTTCATTTCAATTATCAAAGCCAATAAAGCTTCAAAAACAGCCACAGGGATTTGTTCCTCAGAGGAGCAAACCCCAAAAGGCAGTGATGAATAGTGTGACGGGTTCTGTGGCTCTTAAAGTATGTACAGATTACTGTAAGTCCTGCACTTGTAATTATGACTTCACGTTGTGCAGCAATTGTTACACCCAGACAGTTCATTAAGGCTTTTATGTCAAATTCATTACTGATTTCCCATTCATTTTAACAGTTTTATGTCTGTTTCCTTTCTGTTTTCTTACACCTGTATAAGCTATTACATGAGCATCCCTCACAACAGTTTCTCAAACAAGTTTCATTAAAACCTTGCTGGCTTCCTATCCCAGGTGCTAGAAAGCCAACTCACAAAACATTGCACATATGCCTCCCCAGACTGCATCACATCATGCCATCATCACGTCATCACAACATGGTAACTACAGTATGCAAAAGAATTCATTTCTCTGAATGAGAGCTCAGAAGGGCACTAATTAAAACACAGGAGTGAAGCTTGACAATAAGTCAATGAAGAACTTTGCCTGCAACTGCAATATAAAAAGGCTTCCATTAATTCAATGAAAATAAACACAAATAACATTTCAGAAGTAGCTGCATGAATTAAAAACCTAACTGTTCAGATTTGTAACAAGATTTTGGTCTTATCTTTTAAATTAAAAGAACTAGACCCCTAACAAATTTTATGAATTTAACAAATGACATAAGCATAGTTCTAAAACAAATACATGATTTATGCCCGTAAACAATTTGAGCTTAGTACCTTAAGACATGGATGTCTCTGAAAATATTAGCAAAATTATGTTGAAAAAGATAGATTTAGGTCCTAGAACATACACAGTAAATTCATGAGGTATATCATATAAAATACATTCTGAGCATACTAAGCTGAAAACATCACTATTTTTTCTACTGAAGTTTTTAACTTCTGTTTTCAAATGTCAGAATAAATAAATACACCTTTTTACCAGGATAAATAAATACACCTTTTAGAAAAAAAATCCTATACAAAAATCACTGTGAACTTAAATAGATGCAGATGTTAAGAACTGAATAACTGGTTTGTATGGGGAAAGAAAATCTTGACAGATAACTTCACAATCTGTTCAATGTTATTCACAGGTGTCCTCTGTGACCTGTACTACTTACTTTACCTCTCTATTTCAATTCTCTCATGTGTAAAACATGAAGGAGGATTGTGAGAAATAATTAATGTTTGCAAAGAGCTTTGAGATCCTTGGATATAAAAAAACATGGGGAAAGCAGGAAGTATAAAAGTACCAGTACGCTATTTTTTTCCAACATATGATAACTAAGTTACTTTTAGCACAAAAACCTTGAAAGTTTAGTAATACAAGATTATGTAATAAAAACACTTAAAAAACAGTCTTAAGTGCAAAGTATAAATGCATAACTCCAAAGGAGTTAATATCAAAAAGAAAGGACATGTTTCTCACCCATTTCAAGTATGCGTTTATGTAGAGGTATAGCAGCAAGAAACGGTTCATCTTTACAGGACTGTATCTGGGTTCCAACCAAGTCAGAGTTGGTAGCCATAATTCGGGCACTTTCTTCATTAAGATTAACGCCAGCCATAGAGGCAACATCATTGATGTCATCATCATCTCTACAAAGAAAAATAATAAAATTCTGCATGTGATATATTCACTTTGTATTTTATCTGCTTCACCAAAAGTAATCATCATGCAACATGCCTGGTGGCTGGGTCAACTTGAGACACAACCACTAGGGTCTCCATTTTCATATAACATACTCTGATTCAGAAATATCTATTTCTCTGATCACATTAGTAAAACTTTAGAAGCAGGACAATTTGTCTGTAACAGAAGGTGTGACAGAGGTGTCTTTTCTTCATCTGAGAGCCAGTGATATCAATAAACTCAGGATAGTAAGGAAACTAAAGGCAATGATCACCACTAAAGACAGAGCATTTGACTACTCTCTGTATGCTGAAAACTAGGAGTAAAATGACAAATTAACTAACTAAAAACCCCACAGACATGAAAAGCAGAGATAGAAATTTGGAATCCTGCACTGTTTCACAAGTTCCTATCAAAATGGGCTCCAAAGTATTTTCAATAATAGCCTGGAAAGATTCTTTGACTATGATGAGTTCATAGGTAAGTTTGGGTTCCAAGCATGGTTTGAGTATGTGCCAGTAGTTCCTCTGGCAACATACAAAATTCAGTAGAACGTGTCAACTGGTTCTAGCAAAATAAGCTACATTTGAGAAGATGACAGTAGCACTTCCCAGTCTACTGTTTGCTCTGCAATATGCTTCCTAACAGCTTGAGGAAATACTAATAAATTTGAGTTTCCCTACCTGTATCTACAAGCATCTTTTACTTACCTCTATGAGGTATGACTTGGAACAATATCTGGCTTTAAAACATTCTGTTTAAGGAGCTATAACTGACACAAACTGTATTTCAGCATATTCTAGGAATGATTACACAATCTTTTAGAATATATAGAGACAGATATATATGGAAAAGATCCACATACATCCAAGTACAGAATCCTACTATTGTATAAAGCAAACAAATGAAAGCTTAATTTAAAAGATTAAAAAAAAAAAAAGAAAAACATCAATGTTCAGTGTTGAGTTCAAAAGGTTCTAACGACAAATGAAAAACAGCAACTAAAACTGAAAAAATGGAAAAACTAAGATTTTGTGGGGTTAAAACCCTAAACACTCAAAACAGAATGAGCACCACCCAAAGTAATCTACCCAGGACTCACAAGGCCCAATTGCAGCAGGCCTTGTAAACCATGGCAAAAGAAAATTCATATAAAGATAGTTATCATAACATGAATTCAAAAATACATAAGATAGTAGAAGCTTCTGGAAAACAGAACTGAACCCAGAATTTCAAAATAAACATACACCCGACCAAACTACAACACACGAACCAGTTTGCGCAGCTAAAAAAAATAAAATAAAATAAAAAAATCCCGATCCTGATGATTCCCAGTGAACACCAACATCTCTGGGGGTGCAAAGGCAGCAGCTGCTGCCCTGTGGGGTCCCCTGCCTGCTGAGGGGACCTGAGCACAAGGACTCAAAGGATCTTGGTAAAATATTAACTGAGCAGAATACTCGTATGCTTTCTCTAGATACAGCCTCCCTGATCACACTTGCTTTAGCAAGCATTTATCACACTTACACACAATCTGGCTAGCAGTAAGTAATACAGTCTCAATCCCCTATTTCCAGATCAGGTTGCTAGGATTGAGGTACTTTCACCTCCTTCAATCAATCATCTATATAAAAATCAAGATAGCACTCTTCAAGAACACAATTTTTAAGAGAAGTTTATACTTGTCTCTACTTTTACTTAATAGCTGAATAAATTAAATCAATCTTTCACCCTTCTGCTTAGCACTTTATCTATTTCAATTGTTATTTACAGTACAGACCTGTGATGATGTTATAATAAACCAATATTGTATGAAATAAAAATTAATTTGGGCACAAACCAGGATTCCAATGAAATATAAAAATCAGTGCAATAGCACTTATAAAGACCATCACTGTAACTCCCGGACAAAATGATTTCCTTCCATCTTATATTGGCAATCTATTATCTGTGAATACTTTTTTTTTTTTAATGTTACATGGAAGACAGATATGCAATGTTTTAATCATAGTTGGGACTACAACTTTTCCAGTCTAATGGGAAAACTTCTATCAATATATTCTTTTTGACTTAAAGGAACTTCATCACAAAAAAGAGCTTAGGTTTGGATACTGAAACACACACACATTTATATATAAAGACTGCTGGCATTCTTGCCAAACAATTTCCTATAAAAGTCAACTTTTAAATCCAGATGAGCGAGTTTTCAGAAGTCATTCTGTGGAACAAAGATGCCATCCAGTGGTCGTCTACATTCAGAATTACTGTCTATCTTTTTCCCTTTTCATCCCAGTACAGCGTTTAAGAATTTAGTGTTTCTTGGCATACATTACTGTGGTCATAAATACAGTGCTTCAGTAATTATTTCCGTTTTTTACTGAACTAAATTCTGTGTCTTATGGGATAAAATATTCCAATGTGCATGCTATTTTTAAGACAGCATGAGTTCCCAAACTCCTTCCAAATGCAAGCTACATCTTAAAATAGTCTAAGAGTGCAGTTCTCCCTCCTATAGTCAATCTCTCCCTCTCCTCTTCATTAAAAACAGTCATGCAATTACAATTAAAAAAACAAACAAAAAACCCCAAACAACAACAACAACAAAACAACAAAAAAAACCACCCCATTTATTTGAAAATAAGAAAGTAAAAAGAAAGTACTTGCACAATTGCCCATAACATGGTTCAAAGATTTTGTTTAAGACAAGCCATTATAAAAATCTGGTAGCATTTTCTTTATGGACAAATCTTAACTGCACAATTGCATACTGTTCTTCTTTCTCATGCATGTTGTAAGATTTGAGTGAATGATGTCCAAATCTGCAGTACTGAACTGCTCCCAAATAGGCTTGAAGAATACATAAAGCAACTGAGACAATGTTATACTATTGATTCCCCTCTCTCCAAAGCGAAATTTCAAGTTGCTAGGGCAAAGTCCCTACTTGTATGCAAGATTGAGCAAGTCTACAAATTCCATGGATCACCAGATCAGAGATTATCAGCAGCATGTTGGATATAAATGGCAATCTGAAATTACAGTAACAGCCACTACTGTATTACACTTTAAAATGGCACAAATTCTATTTGTACAAAAATGCTTATCCTGACTTTCAAGCTTTCATTTGAAATTTCTCTCTAATACTGCTTTGTTGTACAGTTCATTCCTGGTCTATGTTGGATCTTCTCACTGATAAGCAAAAAGGATGACAGAACATATTTGTGGTCAGCATTTTTATTTTTTTTTTCAAAAATATGGAACAAATACACTATCACCTTATAGCTTGAACAAGTTATTTGGAAAAACAAAGAAACTTAAAGTTTAAGGTTCTATATTATACACCATTTTCAGATGAAAGCTTTGAAGTTTTCCATTTAACAATTACATTAGCTTTCTACCTCTCCTTACAGGACAGGCTGCTTTACACGTTATTAGATGCAACATCATGCATTTTGAGGCATTTTGCCAGAACTATGTTATTAAACTTTAATTTAAAAAAAATAAAATAACAGGCAACAGATTCTTTTGGCTAGGCAAAAGAGGTCAGAAAAAATAATTTATTCCCAGGTAGACTCTGCTTTAAAATGTTGCCAGTTAGCAGCATAAAATATGAATACTAAGATAAGCTTCAAATATCTCAGTCACTTCATAGAACTGATTCTGAAAAAAACCCAAACCATCACATTGGCTGTATAAAACCTGATACGGACAGGTCCAAGAGCTTACATGTAACTTTGAAAATACTGTTTCTGAAAAAGAAAGGTTGCTGTGAAAAGGAAGGAGCATCTGGCTAGCTAGTACACGATGGCAAGCAATACCACTGACCCTTACTCAAAACAATTAGAAAGAGGTAGGCTAATACAAGAGTACAAACATACATCTCCATCCTTGCACATATGTAGAACCAGACGAGTCCCTGATCTAACCAAACCTGCTCTGGGTCAGAAGTTGGATCTCCCAAGGATCCTTCCCACTGCAATTATTCTGACTCAGGAGGAACAAATGTTGCACTAGTTCCTTATATTGGCCACAATGTGAACCATGGGTAATAATTACTTTGAGAGTCCGCTGCTTTCACAGAATCACAGAATGTCTTTGGTTGGAAGAGACCTTCAAGACCATCTAGTCCAACCTTCGACCCAACACTGCAAGCTCACCACTAAACCATGTTCCTGAGCACCAGGTCCACATGCCATTTAAATGCCTCCGGGGATGGCGACTCCACCACTGCCCTGGGCAGACCATTCCAATGTTTCATAATCCTTTCAGTGAAGAAATGTTTCCTAATATCCAGCCTAAACCACCCCAGGTGCAGCTCGCATCCATTCCCTCTGGCCCTGTCACGTGTCACCAGGGAGAAGAGGTTGTCCCACCCCTCCTTGCTCCAACCTCCTTTCAGGTAGTTGTAGTGAGCGATAAGGTTTCCCCTCAGCCTCAACTGTCAGCGGCAGCAGATTATGTTAGTGGGACCTCTGAGGTTACAAAACTAGATGGTGATGTACACAGCAGTTGTAGCCAAATAAGCAGACCCCTAGCAGACTTCAGTGGGTCTTCTGCTTCACCTCTCCTGACCACAGAAACCTCTAGCTGGACTATTATGGTACAAATGTAACTCTGGATCTCTACTGTAAAACAAACGAAAAATCACAAAAAATGGAATTCAAATTTCAATCCTTAGGCATTAACATAGTTAAAAAGTCAACTAAATAGAATTGTTCGTAGTTGTCTGAAAAATTTAACAACGATAAATTTTAATACCGAAAAAGGTGGCATAAGATTTCATGAATAGAACTTCACATTGCAGAAGTCTTGGGTTGAAAACTGCGTCATATAACAGCTATTAGAATACCCAGAGAACTCATGTAAGCAGTCATACAGCTCATTAATAAATGCTGACATTAAAGTCTAAGCTGTAATTTGCAAAATTCCTAATTGCTACATCTTTTATGTAATTCCTTTTTGCATTTCCCACAGTCCAGAATAGAAGAAACTGAAAAATTAACAAAGTTCATTTTTCCATTTCTAGTGACCATCGCTTTGCTCACAACAGTGAAAAGCTCAAACATGTTATTTTAAAGAAAGCAGAATATAAAATAATGAAACAAATATGCAATAATAAAACACTAAGGGCAAAATAAATTTATACATAACGCAACTATTTTTCAAAAAATCTTGCTTTGCTTTAGATGCCAGTTTGCCTTCTGGCTAAAAACACATTCTTCACACACGCTGGGAATGTTGAGGAAAACTAGTCAGCATTCAGAGGATTAATACAGATTTCCAGCTCTGTGCCTTTAGGCTTAATAGTCAGACATCTATTTGTCCTCAGGAGAGGTTAGGGGTTGAAATGCAAATATGCAAACAACTGAATTCTTTGTTAAGATATCAAGAAAAAGCTTGATCTTTACTGCTGTTTAATAAATCCTTGCAATTTTATGGACTTATTTAAATGCAGCTTTGTGTCTTACTATTTTGAAGGAGAAAACAATGCAAGGAAACAAACACATTCATTCCCACTAAAATTTGTTCTCTAGAGGAAAAATGACATACACCCTTGACAGCTTATTTACCAAACTCACTAAAGATTTATTGATTTATCAATCAGTGCCTTGAGCATTTGCTTCTCCCCAAGGGAAAATTAACAATTCCAGCTAACCTAATATATTCTATGTATAAACTAAGTGAATGCAAGAATCAATCCTGGCACAGTTTACAACATCCAGTTAAAAAAATGCTGTCCCTTTTGGTGTATATAAAATTGAAAGCTATACTAACGAAGAATAAATGCTCATGTTGCTTACAAACATAAAAAATACTTATTAAGACAGTACAATTGAACCCAACAGACATTTTAAATCATTTAAATACTCAGTGGGAGGCAAAAGCATTTGAAAATAAAAAATTGAATGATTTTGCTTCTAGATTAATACTAAGTACTACCACTATTAGTTGCAATATGACATATGACATGCCTCAAAGCAGAGATATTTCAGAGCTACAAATTCTCTTTTACTTCACCTGCAAAAGCATAAACCTGAACATTAATTACTCATTTGATGATGTCAGAGCAACATAAGGATTCCAGAAGACAAAAATTAAAATCTAGGGATATTTTGTCATTTAGCAAAGAAAGAAAATGTTTAAACACAAATAAAATGGACTTTCATCAGTGGAAAAACATTAAAATGATGCTAGTGAAAGCAAAATGCAGTAAATGTAAGATTAGCTTTTCACTACAAAGAGTAAAAATATCCAAAATATATATAAAAATTTGAAGTACAATAGAACTCATATAGCAGCTCAATGTATCAATGCTACTGTGTTGAACCTTTGCAGCAGCCGATTATTACAGGGACCCACAGAACGTCCCAAACGCTGCTACCTAAGTAAGCACACAAAGAATAGATACAGCAGTGTCTTCTCTTTAAAACCAAGAACAACAATCCTACACACAGAGACAGAAAAATCCCTAAATGCACTGCCAAAATATACCATCCAGTATTTTCTCTACGCTGATGAGGGGATAGCTGCAGCTTAACTGCAGCAGCTTATCGACAGGATGCCCTGTCATCACAATTAGTACCTTCTCAGTAAGATACGTCCCACATGAACATTAGAACCTGACAGATAAAGCCAGACATGTATTTTTTTAAAACTTCATACACATAATTCCAGTTACAAGAAGTTTTATTATAATCCACAGAATCAAAGGCTTTACTAAACATTAAAAAGTGCAGAGAAAAAAATCCTCAAGACATGTCATGACCCCCTGCCTTTTTTAAAAATAAAACTCAGTAAGAAAATTGTCATCCAATCACAGTAAGAAAAGGCAGGAATTTTTGTAAAACACTGCCCTCTGGTGTTAAGCCAATTCAAAATTCCATTTTATACTTCAGATCCCCCCCAATCACCCCCCTGCTTTTTTTTTTTACCTGAAAGAACCACCTCCAGGGTCATTCAGCTTGTTTTTCTGATTTGCAGAGACCTGAACACCAAAGCCCCCAGGACTTTTGCTGGCTTGTATTGTTGGTGCCTTCCCTACTGTGCCTGAAAAACACCAAGCAATGTTATTATGAGCTGTCTTAGACAATCTACATCAAAGAACCTTCTGTCCAGGAACTAAATTTAACTGTCTGTAAATTGCAAACAAAGGAAGTTATTATTTTTAAAGATTACACTGCTGAAGAAGAACAATTTAAAACACAAAATGTATATTAACATTACAGTTTGTTCAATATTTACATAATACTGAAGACTGCAAAACTGAAAACCATTGGCCATAACTGCTTGTATTACACATAATGCCTATAAGTGCATTTATGATTGCCAGTAAACCACTTTTGTAGATAATCTGCACAGAATAAAGAAGCAGAATTTGAAATGTTCTTAATACAGATGCTTTAAGTCACAGTCACTCAGGGTATTATTAACTATGCCTTTTTACTTTTTTTTTAATTTAATATAGTCACTTTTCTTTGTTGCAGTGAAAACCATGTATTTTCAGAAAACATTTTAAATATTTTTAAATGTCTTACATTGTGCATAAAAGAAAAAACACTACTGTAAAATTTAACATAAACCCCCTTGAGAAGGTTGTCTTTTACTTTCTTATTTTGAAAACCAACTATTTAAAAGTAATTTGCATCTGTATCTAGACTTCATAGGTCTGTAGAAGTAAAATTGGGCTTTCTAAATGAGCTGAAGTGTGGTGGACTTTCAGCTTCTTGTGACAGTAAATTGAAAAACGGGTATTCATTCCTGTCTGACATTTGGAACAATCTAAACCAAAATAATTACAAATTTCTGTGGCTAATTAGCAAATCAACAGACCTGTGTTATTATTAAAAACACTGCATCAGTATGCCACTGAAAAAGCATCAGCAAATGAAACTTTGGGAGGAAGCCCTCCTTTACTGCTTACTTGGGTTATATTTCGTGTTTCCTTTAATCCAACCTGTGTTTTGACAGGTGAAAATAATTAATTCATGTGTCTATTTGACTTAAAAGGTCTCACCTTTTTCTTGGATATCACTCAATTTTATTGAGTGTTACATATATATATAGTGTTTGAGACTTTGAGAAGCATATGAAAGTTATTCCTACACATCTATGATTCAACTGCACATAAATGGAATGGTGTAGTATGAACCTTAGCAGTTCATTCTTTTTTCTTTCATGAATTTTGAAAACCTGAAACACAACTATCCCAACGAATCCTTTTAAGAACACTTCTTTGCTAAAACACAAGTGTCAGCTCTGAATGAGTGCAGCATTATTTTATTTTTTTTTATTTTGAGCTCTTCATCAACTTCAACATTATGATCTTAAAGCAAAACTAGTTTGAGAGAGTTTGTTCATTTCAATCTGTATAAACAAACTGTTCTGTGGACTCTCAACATCAGCAAATACAAAACAAGATTTAGGACTTCAGGCTCCAAGTCTGGGGAACAGAAGTATTTTGTCATCAGAATATTCAAGGTCCATGAGTTGTTACAGATAGAAGTGGTTCATGGACCAGACAATTAATTTATCTATTTCAGATGAACTACTTGAAATGTTTTCGACTAAGTGAATTGGAAGGAAAGATATAATACAATAATAAAAATCAGCAGATCTCTGCTTTCTACAATTAACATCTAGGACATTAAATCTGTTAACCTTCAGAATTACTGCAATGGTAAAATTAAGGTAATAATGGGACTCCTCCGGATTTAATATTATATTCCTTTAGAATTAGTATCAATGCTTTGCTTTCTACAGATGGTAACTTGATTAAAAAAAACAAAAACAAAAACCAAAAGGTACAGCAACAGAGTAGTTAACTTCTTGGTCTCAGGAAAACGTATGTCTACACTGGATATGGAAAAATTAAGTCCCACTTTATTCCAACCCATATATATGTAATTCTACCCAAATGCATCTGGAAAAGTAAATACAACTTTTGGGATGACATACAAGTTTTCTGTTTTAAATCACAACCATGCATGATTAAGCAGCTAGACATAAAATATGACTAAAACATCCATTTATATTATGAGGCAGAGCATATTTTGAAAACTTATATCACCTGTGGGCTTAGATATTTCATGGGATTGGTAATGACATACAGAGTCTTTCACCACTGGGTCCTCGTTTCAAATTTTAAGTAGCATGATCTAGAGAAATAAGTCCTTATAAATTCCTAGTTGTATTTCTGCACATGTTAAGTAGCTGCAACAAATAATCTGGTTAACTGTTTTATTCTTTGGCTCAATTCCCGCATCCATAAAATGCAGTTCACCTAATTATTATACTGATAAGTGCTTTGATAAAGGAGTGTGAATTTTTCATGCAATAACTATAGTGTTACTTCCCCTGGTGTGGAAGTAATTTTATTAATATAAAAGTCCTTAAAGTCTGCCAACTTCATCTATACTACTGTTTAAAAAAGCATTACAGTCTGCTCCCACGGATGCATTAATATTAATGTAAAGATACATTATACTAGGAGATTCACTCCTGTCTGTGAAGAAAATGCACCGTTCTCTGGAAGTCAGCTCATTTCTGGTGTAACTGTACTTAAAAGGTCACACTCCACAAAATTATACTATATAGGCCACATCTTATTCCAGTATCTTACCTCCTTCCACAGGAACATCTAGGCCAGTATAAAATATCATTATAGTGGTGTTTATAGCAGGAAGTTTTAACAATATGCCAAGATATCTGACAGTATGACATAGCAGCATTTCTTAGAGCTGCAAGCACACAGGTGGACCTTTCCCTAGACACAGGCTGCAGGATGAGCAGTTTTACAGTTGGATGTTTTCCATATTTCTGTTCTGTTTACTTTTTCTGAGTAATTAAAACAATAGTGGTGGGCTTACACAAGCTTGTAAATAGGAAAATGCTCACCTGAAAGTAAGACCTTGCATGAATTGGCATTTATGAACTGTCCTCTTCCTTAAGCCAAACTGCCAAGTTAAGTTGCATTTCATTGGCTTATCAATGGCTATCATGAATGAATTGGTATTCTGAACTCACTGTTTAAAAGACAGATGCCAGAACCATGCAAATTCTTGGCACACTATTGACATTCACAACTCAGGGACTGAACAAGCAAAGAAATTAAACCAGCCTTCACTCTCGGAAGTGAAAGTTCACGCTATAAGATTCCAAATACCTTCCTTGTTAATTAACTCAGGAAACTGAGTATCAGTGCTATCAAATATATACCTTTTATGACAATTAAATGCATTTTTTCCTAACTTGGAAGAACACCTTACAGGATTACAGTGGGAGGTTGGTCTCCATGTCCATTCAACCTTTGGATTCTCTGAAGAAAACAGAACAAGGAGAAGATCAACTGCTATTAACTGGGGGTTTTGATGCTTTCTTTTCTGAAGAACAGAAAAGACCAAGCATTGGAGACATAAATAGGCAGCAATAGCTTTGACGTGCATTTAAACTAGATTTCTGATTCAATACCTAAAGATGACAAGCTCTGTATTCCATTACGAACCCTCAATCATTTAAACGCCCACATCCAAAGAGATGCTCTCACACCTAATCAGAAAAAACAAACACTGAGCCTTACTGGTCCAGTGATGGAAAGGAACAAATTGATATTTATTAGAAAGTAAGAAGGCTTCAAGAACCCTCTTAGAAAGGGGGATGTATCAGCCAGACATTAATCCACCTGTGCTCAGACAGATGAGAAAGTTGTGTGTAAACCACACCTCTTGCTCCCCTGGCTAGTCATGGTATGTCAGTTTACTCAAAGAGTAAATATACTGGCAGGAAAAAAAAAAAGGGGGTTGAGAAATTTCTCTAGGAGCCCTACCTTGACCTCTGTAGCTGCAGAGACAGTGACTATCAGTTTTTGCTTCAGCAGGACGAGTTAAAAGTACGATGACTAAATTGAGGCAACCCCTAGGCTTCAGGAAAAAATGATGAATTGCTTTCTTGGCCCAGAGTTAGAGCTTAGGATAGTAAGAGTCAAGTTCCTGACTTCTTTCAGAACTCTCCATGAAAAATTGCTGAGTAAGGAGCGAAGCATGTGAGTTTAGTCCTAAGGTTGTTTCAAAACATTTCACTGTGTTGGTCAGAAATACCTTGAAACTGCATAGTGAAAACATGCATTCCTCAGCCAGTAGGATGTAAAAACTAAATGTCAAGCCTGCCAATGTCAACACTGTAAGTTTTTCCCATGCTACTAGTTTGTAATTACAAAGAAATTCATACAAAGGTAACAATCTCACTAAAACATTTAAACCCATACCTTGTGGTCTAATGGTCTGAGTTATTACCACTGGCATCCTAATCTGGGTAGTCTGGCAAGCAGGGTTTCGTTTCACAGTTTGAGCAGATGTTGACTGGATAATCTGCTATTATTAAAAAAAAGTATACTTATATTATACTCTTTATACACAAACACACACAACGTAAATATACTAATACCTGTAATTACTAATATAAGCATGAGGATCTCTAAAAGCACAACCAGCTAGTGACAAAAGTCATATTCATGTAATCCATGTGGTTGTGTGTGTGTGTATATACCTATTTTGCCATTACGCTTTTGGAAAAAAATAATAATACTCGACACAAATGTCATATGTCACAACCTTCATCAAAAATATATTTCAAAGTAGTTAGGCAAGTATTAATGTTTAGACTTTTGTCTTCGGAAGTTGTACTAGGAAGAAAAACATTTTTGTAGAAGAAAATGCTGCAATAATTTTAGTGGTATCCACCTGCAATCATTAGGCCTTTCACTAAATATGTATGTTTTTTAAAGAAAATATATACTAAACGTAAATTTTAAAATATTAGGGGTTCCAAAGTCAGATATACACAAGAAAGAAAACAATGTTTTATGGTGATCATATAGTATTCACCTTTTAAAGGTTAATCAGATATTCTCAAGGTTTCATTTACTACTGATCAAGTTCTGAAGTCCTTATCCAAAACTGAAACTGGGTTAGAAACTTAGAATTTGACCCATAAAAAAAACAATCCAAAAGAAAAAACCTGCAAGGGTCATATCTAAGCAACAGCAAAATATATGTTCATTAAACTGGGGACAAGGTAGGAACAGATATAATGAACAAAAGATTCAAAAAGATATGTGGATGCTGCAGAGCTGCAAAAAAATAAAAATAAATCCATAAATAAACTCTGAAAACAAAACAGAGGCAAACAGCTGTGAGTAAGATTACAACCACAACTCAGGCATGACAACTTGAGAAGTCACATGCTCTTCACAGTCACAACTACGTTACTCCTGTTGCATAACATGCCTGCTGTTTCTGAATTACCCATCTCACACCCACGGGATGCATTATTCCTTCTTGGAAGGCAATATGCCACACCACACACTGCTACATTAAACAAACAGGAACCACTGCACCTTTATTCAGCACCAGTCAGCATTATTCTTAGAAAGTCTATCTAAAACCATATTAATGGTTTTAGAATAACAAAAGGCAAAATCTCTGACTTCAAAGTATGCTATGGAGAAAAGGAAAGGAGAAACAGTATTTTCAAAGGAGACGGAGAGGCTACAAAACAAAGAAGAAAGTGTTCCACCAGCAGGAACCAGGGCTCCCCAGTCAGAAGGAAGAGAGGTGAAAGCTACAAACAAGAACAGAGCAATGAGGGACCAAGACCTGTAACGTAGTCTGGAATAAAATCAAATCGGGCCATTTTGCGGTTGCAAAACTTACATCCTAAAATGTTTAAAGTTGAAAAGTCATAATAAACCTGTGGATGTAGAAGTATTAGCAATAGCTACCTTCCAGAAAGACTATGGACTTTGAAGGACAATGGAGCATTTGTACTAAGGACAGAAACGGAGCAAATGGATGCAAATTTACTTGGTCAAGACAGGCAGCGAGGAAATAATTACACTCAGAAGGGAAAGAATAAAGTATCTACCATGCTTAAAAACAGGAAAGAAATAGAGGTGAGTAAAAATGAGGGGAAAAAAAAGGTGGAATTTGACTGTATTTTGATACATAGGAAACATGTACAAGTGTATTTTAAGAAGTAAGGAGACAGAATAGCCCACAGAAGAAGAAAAGAAAAAAAAAAAAGCACTACAATGGCATGAAAAAGGAGAATATTGCCAATTTTACAATAATTTATTGGATGAGTTTTCAGAGAGTAGTGAAGAAAAACACATACCTTAACTGGCCAGAAGCCAGGCCAAAAAGGAGAAGCGTGTGACCTGTGGATAGAATCACTATCTGGTATCACAGTAGTAGTCTGTGATTAGACGTTTTTCTCTGTGAAGCAAGTAATTTCTACAATACAGAATCAAGTTCTGTTTCACCTGATTAGTATTTTCATGTGAATGCCCTAAAAAATGAGCCACTAACACCATTAGAGATAGGACAGTGTTTAACCATTTAAGATACATAAATAATGGCAATGTTTTCTTTACTACCAAATATATTCAAAAAATGTCCATTAACAAGTACTGTACTAAGACTTCAATGTATGTAAAAGTACTGGAAGTATAAAAAATGACTGAAAAATAAAATTTTCCAAAGGCCACAGATCAAAATCATCATCTTAAATGCCACATAGAGTTTGATCAGCAACCAGCATGTTCTCTCTAAAAGAAAAACTGCACCTGAACTCAGAGCAACATTTTACACTAAATTTGAGTTTCTAGACAGTTTTAAGATACATTTTGACACAGATGTAGTCTTCAGATCTGGAAGTGATTAAGGAATGAACAATAGCAATTTGTTTCTGAACCAGAATGTGTAGCCTCCTTTGCAGGCAAACAAGGAACATAGTAAAAACTGATTAATCTGGGGTAATTAACCCTGAATTAAAATTTAGAAACAATCTAAACTACCCTTCATCAATTAAAATAATTCAAACTGTTCTAATCCTCTTGCCTATTTTCCCAACAGCATAAGCATTATGATTTTGTCCTTAACTTGGCCTGAAATGTGTAGACAATGAACAAGGTACTAACAAGCTAGTTGTAGGGAGATGATTAACTTAACCAAATTATTTCAAAATGTTCACAGGCTGAAACTACACACAATGAGTATATCCCATCTAACATTATAGATTCCCATGTAGAATCAATGCTCCACCACAAATGATAAGTTTGCAAGCAACAATTTACTAACCCAGACTGATATAGAAGACACAGAAGTGGATGTTTTGGTGTACTGAGGTTATCAGAAATACTACTTCAGCCTTCATAAAAAGGGAGATCTTACTGCTGTCTGCAACCACCTAATAGGAAGATGTAGAGAAGATAGAGACAGACTCTCAGAGATACAGAGCAGAAGGATGTGACACAACAGGCAGAAGTTGGAATATGGGAAATTCCTATTCAATATAAAGGGAAAAAAAAAATTTCCAGGAGGGTGTGCAATCACTGGAACAGGTTGCCCAGAAAGGCTGTGCAATCTCATCTTGAAGATACTCAAAACATGACTGGTTGAGGCCCTAGGCAACATGCTAACCTGTAAGCAGGAGGTTGGACTAGACAACACCAGAAGTCCTTTCCAACTTTTTATCACTACATCCATAGTCATAATATCAGTGACCTAATAAAAGTGATGAGTCAGAAAAGGTAACAAGACTGGATATAAAAGTCTTCAAAGTTTACAGAAACTGTTCATCATTCCACCTTCACTAAAAGGAAGGGAAGCCATTTTCATTATTTCCACCACTGCAGACAGCAAGCACAACAGTAGAACACTAAGAACAAAGGCAGAAAATAGAAAAGATTTGAAGTGGTGTAGCCGTTGCCTGGATTTGCTAATAAGTTTGGAAAAGAGCAAAATTACGAAACAAAATTATAATCAAGACAGTGCCCAGACAGCGAGTACTGTCATATATCATTCCTCTTCAATTTATTAGGAAAAGTTGAAGAATCATCTCCTATGTTGCTGCACTTTTGGAGCTCTCCAAAGGAGCATACCAAAGCAGGAAAGTTACGGCATTGCTTCTCCAAGTGCGACATGTGAAAAGTTACTTTTTTTTTTCACCCCCATAAAATACCATTTTTCTGCAAAAGAAGACACACATTTCTCATAATAGAAAGTGTTCTCCCTCTTTTATTTATTCTTCCCACTTATTTCTTTAACTGTCATCTTTCCACTGCACTAGCCATGCTAACGTTGACCGTTTGTCTGCTCCTCAATATACATTCCCTTTCCAGCTTCCCGAATGCTTCAGACTCCGTCCATTTCTAAAGTTTACTTTATTTTCACAGCTCTAAAAAGTGGTGTTTGTACAAAGGTGCTTCCACAAAACACGCAGATTTCTGAAGATGAAAAGAGGATATTTAGCAGTCTACATTACTGGTAAGTGGAATGACAAAGTGGTGACAGCTGAAATACTCATTTTTCTTAAGCCTCTTCCTCAAAAAGCTGGATTCAGTAACTATATGAGAATATAGCAATAGTACTTTCTGGTCCTGATCTCAAAACAAAAGGTGACAGTCACACCATGACAGGTGTGAATATTCTACCCTACATGTTACTGCAGGACAAGAACAAATTACAGATGCAAACACAGACCAATACTAAATAAAACAAGTGACCAACAAATACAGATTGAGAAAGAATTCAGCCAAAGCACATAAAATATATAAATGTAGAAAGACTGATAACTTCTGTTCTCTATCTCTCACTTAAACAGGAGATGCCAAATAAAAGTGAAAGCTGCTAGCTGCAAACCATTGAAAGAAAAAGTCCTTCAGAACATTTAGATTAAAACTCACTGCTTAAGTTTTTGAGAACAAGGGTTTTGCAAATCTGAACAAACTAGATGCTGCTGTACCAATGCAGATGACAGAGGTCCCAACAATGTGCTGTAAAACCAGCCTGACTTAATTCACATAAATCACACTTTGCAACAAAAACATCTGATCCAAAAGCTTAAGCATATAAAATACAGCAATAAACACAAAACCATAAGAAACAGAAGCTTCTGGAAAGAACAGAAGAACAATTTGGAAAAATATGTATTTAACTAAGCATTTTTTCCTCACGATCAAGTTAAAAAGAAAGCATTATGGAAGGAAGAAATAAGCCACTTGTAAATGTACAAAATTCAGAATGGCTATGGTCTGATATGACATTTATCTTCACTCATGAGTAAACACTTGCTAACTCACTTGTGGCTATGCCACTTGTGATTTATCAGTCTACTCAATCCTGAAGATAAATGTCATATCAAACTTCAGCTATCATGTAATCTGGCAGCATTAACTTACAATGTTCATGCTTTTATGGGCCTAGAATTCATATTTACCATTGTTTACCATGCTGTAATAGTAACAGTTACAATTTTTCAACAGTGCCTCAAAATTTGCACAAGCAATTATTTTTCCTCCCAAATAAAAAAGTGACCTTTTTTAAAACTTGGCATGTAAATTTTTTATGTTAATGTGATGACAATATTGTTCCAGTGAGTATATGTTTCCAAAGAACAGTGAAGAAAAATAAAACCAAAAGCCACAGAATAACTTGTCCCACCTGCTCCCCAATTTATTTTACAGTTCTTCCTACACTATTTCACCTGGTCTAACTTTGAATGTTTTCAAAGACAACTTTTTCATCACTGCCTTTGGGAGCCTGATCTACCATCTAATAATCTTTCCTGCCTAAATCCCACTTTGCTTTATTATATCCTGTTATTCATATTTATACTCTCTTCTAATAATTAATCAATATACTTTGATGTTTAAACCCTTAAAATATTTTAAATGGTTTTTATGTGTCCTTTCATCAGCATTTGACCAAGTTATATGTGTTTAATTCTCTTAAGCTTCAGCATCTTTTGTTACTGGTTTGCAAACAGCATTCACTGCCAATACCTTCCTTATATTAAGGTACAGCCAACATAATTCTGAAAATAAAGTCTGTGATAACAACTCAGAAAACTACTAGGCTGTATTTCAAACAGGCATACAATTTGTTAAGTATAGGCCTTGTTCCTGCTAATGGATCCCAGACATCTACTGTTCAACAGGCATTTTTATTTAAATTTTATTGTACACCAAATTCCAAGTCAGCTACTAGATCTTTATTAGTTCATTAATAGGAACTACCCCTGTTATCCAAATAGACAATTTTACTCTTCCATTTCTAAACTGCCTTGCACTCAAGACAAAAAAGGAAATTATTTATTGTGAGTCACTAAAATATGTACAAATTATGACCATTCAAGAGACAGAAAAAGCTTCATTAGAGAATTAAAAAGAAAGCAGAACATCCCCATATCAGACAATGCTCATTCTGCTGTTTTATCTTGTTTCCAAATTCCATTACTCTACCTCATCTTTTGGGAGCCTCCAACCGTTATGACAGTCCCTGGAAAAGTGTCAGTAACTGTTTTAACAAATATTCTAATGTAACTTAGAAGATGTCGAAGTCTCACCTCTGGACACCATGCACAATTTACTACAGCAGCAATGGTCCACATCTATTTCTATACATCTTTACTAATCCTAGACATGCACAAATCTTTATATTGCTTTGTATATAAAGATCCATCTTTAATTAAGAAGGATCACTTCAAATTTCTTACTGTTTCTTTATAATTTAAATGTCATAACTGGCTTCAACCTCCAGAGCACTTTCTCCTTATGATGTGGTGTCAACACAATATATAAAGTGCTCATCAATCTCCATTACTCATCAATCTACTTACAACTTCGACACATTTAATAAAGAACATCTCTCTTACTGATAGAAATTTTACTTGCTGTTAGCACCCAGAGCAAGACAAGAAATATCTGAATATAGAGGGCTATGTGGAGTTCTTACATCCTAAGAATGACATTTGAGACAAAATTTGAACACTGAACTTCTAACAACTAAAAAGCTTGATTGTTGGCTTATCTCACTAGTGTCTCATCAGTAAGATATTAGCCAAAGAAAACGGAAAAAATCTTTGGCTAGAAGTGCTAACAGCAGTATCTAGCTCTTTAGAGCATAGCTTTTTCATCCTTTTGGAACATGATTCCAGTACTTTACAAAACAGATAAATGAAATAGTCTTCTCTTTCATCTCCCTTAACACTATACATTTTAATGCTGATGTCTCATCTGTGCAATCTACACTGCATGCTGAACAGCGCACACAGAGTTCCCATGTTGCAAGATACTTCTTCCAGGTATATTGAGGTATCACCACATCCAACTCCTCTGTAAAACAGAGAAGTCAAAAGAAAGGAACAGCTAACAGATTCTTCATATTTTAAAAGAAACTAGACTACTGTAAACTGACTGGTACGAAAAGATCTATATTCCAAAACAGGCTTGCCCTTCTGCAGCTGGACAGTTTGCAAAGCCAGCTGGAACCCTCTCCAGCGAGCTTCAGGCTTGGAAAATCTGGAGCTCAGCCAGTTTCTTCCATCAGTGCTGGCTACCCTTAGGCAAGCCAGCTGTAATCTTCCTCTTCCGGACAAGTCCCAGGCAAGATGGCCAGCAGCTCTTTGCTGTGCTCTGATTTCGGGGAGCACTAAGAGGTGTGAGGAGTGTGATCACTCTCACCACACAAAAAAGTCAATATGCAACAACAATTACTAGTGTGATATGGAGATGCTGCTGGGTTGTCTGCTTGGCACCCGAGTCAATGCTGGTTGCTGTGTTTAAGACTTTTTTAATGCAGTGTCTTACTGTCTGATGCTGGTTTTGTCTGTTTGAGGGCCATTAAGAAGTGCTTGGTTAATGTAATGTTTGGCTCTAACTAATTACTGATAAATTGAAAGCAAATACAAAAAGGCAGTCTTGCAATACAGCCAATCAATTGTATTTTTTAATGTATTCACTTCTCCCTAAGTATTTTCTAGAAAAGGAACAGTATTAAGCATAGTTTTGCTCTGCACAGGGTGCTACCTTTTGAAAATACAGTGATCATTTCATGTACTCAGGAAGATGAAAATTCAGTCCTAGGCCTATAACCTCCTTGCAGACAGAAAAACAACTTATTTTGCCCACAGATGAATCTCCACAATACACTACTTAAGCAGTTTTCAGCTCTCCCCTATTGCATAGCTACGTCAAATAAGATGACAGCACAATTCTTCATATCTCTACTCAGGTTAACATCACAACTGCTTGCTTTGAGTATACATTGACATGTGAGAGACACACAGAAGGGGTGTCTCCCATAAATTTGGCTTTATCCCATTCAGAAAATATTCCACAGGAACTGTAATCATAAGAGTAGGAATTCCTATGGACTTACTGACACATTTGTGTTTACATCAGTGTTTCTCCAAGGGTGGGGCGTAACCTGCCAAGTAGGCACTGCAAAACCTTGGAAAAAGCCATGTTACCTGGCAGTAGGTTAGGTCTAAGACTGTGGTCTGCTAGACTTAATGGTCATGAATGTTTATAACTGTCAACTGCTGTCAGAAATTTGCTTTCTTCAGACAGGGAGTAATTTTCATGTGTACTGCCTGTAATTACAATTGGTTCCTGCTCCCTTACCTTGAAGAACCAAAGCTATTGTCACTTCAGTCTTACAAAACATAGACAAATCAAAAAGAAATCACAGAAAGTCTGAAGAACACTTTTCTAACTGATAAAACAGTTCAGAAGGAGTGGAGAGAACCCATCTTAGAAAAAGAAAGAATGTTCATCAAGTGGCTGAACAGAAAGCAGACAAGCTAAGGTGCAAAGTATCCAAATGTCTTGTGTGTATTACAAAAGCCAGACTCAGAAGTCTTAGCATTAAAACTATGCTTACTAAAGGATGGTAAAATTATATTAATTTAATTTTAAATTTAGTAATTTCACTGCTAGGAAGTTTTCGTAAGGTTCAAAAGACACGTCTCAGATGGCTCCAACATTTTCAGGTTGTGCACCACTACTTCTAAATTACAGCAAAAGAAATATTCTCTCTCCACATGCCCTACAAATTATTACAAATTATTTGTATCCTTTATAGAGCCTACGAACTGTAAGGTTTTACATTATCACACGTGCATTTCTGAATCTTGATAATATAAATTTTTACCAACTTGATACACCTTCTGGAACTTGTCAATTTTATCTTTACAACAAAGTCAAGTGCTTTACTCACACATACACAGAAACCACAGACAAACTCCTACATCTTTGCTTGAAGCATGATAATGCCTGTATAAACTCAAAGCCTTGTAAAAATCCTTAACATATTTTAATTGCAACTGTAAACGCACATGCAAGATCCTATGCAACAGTGGAATAATTTCACCACACTCTCAGAGAGTTAACTGCCTGTATAGTTGCCTTATTTATAGTGCCTTTGAAATTAATGAGTCTAACAACACAGTACTCCAATATGCACAACAATGGTGTATTTCAGTAAATAATGAAGTCTGGCACTATTTCTAAATAAAAAACACCGGTACAGTACAGATATTCTTCTACGAGATTTTATACCTCTGTGTAGAAGTGTTTAAACAGAGTTAATTTTAATGCAGACTAATGTAAGCAAAGCAGCATACCTAATGATATACTGAAAATTATACTCTTGCCTGTAAGTCTTGAAAAGCATTCTGTTCTACATTTGTAATTAACTCAAATTCCACTGTGCTCATATAACAATCAGAGCATTCCAGACAAAAAGGCCAAGAGCATACTTCCTTAAATTTAAGCTATGTTATCCAAATTAATGGTTGAACATACATATGAATTGACATAAAATGAGGTACTACTGTATATCACAGAATGATACAAACAAACAAAAAAGGATTTTCCCAAACAAGCTGCAATAAAAAAAGAAAGACATTGAAAACTTATTTCAGTTTGTTAAGAAATTCTCTTTTAAACTACAGTACCTACCAGTTGAGAACTCTGATTTGACTGTACCACCTTAACCTGAGGAGGCTGCACTGTATTTGATACAGAAACTGTGCAAATGTTGTTTGGTTGCCTTATTCCTATTGTCTGCGTTGTGACAACAGAGGAAATGCTTCCAGAGGCAGATTGAGGTATAACTTGCGATAGCTTGGTTTGTTGAAGTGACTGCTGAGACGGCTGTCCTTGCAATACTGAATGTTGACTATTCAGTAAAGATTGTCTCAATGCAGGTAGACTTTTCTAGAAACAGAACAAAGTTCATGAAATATCAAATTTAGCAGGTTGACAAAAAATATTTTGATATTTGCTGTAAATGTAATTAAAAGTATGCAGCCTTCTTTCCAATTTTACTATCTGCCTATTTATAAGATACACTTTGTAAGAGAGAAAGTTCAGTTTACATTTTAATAAGCTTTCAATTTGGCTTTAGCAACCCTGCAGATTTGCACGTACCCCAATTCTGCCATAGTAGTAAAATACAATGCTCCCCTCAAGATCATCCAGAACTTGTAGCTGAGGTCTTTGGAAGGGCAAAAAATGGAAAGAGAAAAGGCAGAACCATAGGAACACCCCTATTCCCAATGCACGCTAAAAGTAAACTGCACCAATTTACTTCTCCTGACATGCCTTCAGTACCTAGAACAAGATGATTTAACTGCTGGTACCCTACAGCAATAGCTGTTTACTGTATTATTACTGATCTAATGTATTCTGACTGGATTAGAAAAGTGTACTATTGTATACTTCATGTTCAGACCAGTTCAACCAAAAAATACAGTTCTAAAAGGCTATACTGTACCTACACAAATAAACTTTTTACTTTTTAAGTGGTAGTAGTGTTCTTTTGAAGTGCTCCCCACAAGCAGCCATAGAATGCAAGTGTTTAGCCCAAGCTACAGTTCTTTCTAAACTTCTAATATTTATTTAAAAGCTTAATGCCTGTTGCTAAGTAAGGACTTCAAAGAAAGGCAACAAGTTAAAACTTATCGTGATGCTAAAAGTAACTGCAGTATAACAGGAAAAGGCACAAGTAAGGGTTAATGATGATTTGGAAAAACAGAAGCAGAGGGAGAGAGTTCTGAAGAAAAATTGAAGGGAGAGAGAAAAGAAGGGAGACCTGCCCTAAACTGAGAAGTTTGGGACAAAAAGAAAAAAGCTTTTAAAATTATAGTTGTGATTTTGTTGGGGCATAAACACACTTTGTTCGATGTAATCTTGCATATGGGAGCTATTATAGCTAACATACAACAACCTCACCTTACCCCCAGGTACATTGACTTAGGACCCAACAACAAATCCATTTGGTAACACATTAGAATTTCTATTATAGATTAGCTCCAGATTACAAGGAACTAGGATTAGTTCCAGATTATAAATTCCAGGATCAGCCCATTAGTTATTTCAACAGCATTATCCAGTTTAGCTTTTTATAATCACTGTTACATATGCATTAAAAGTTATCAATGCTCAAATGTAGATTATAAAAACAATATTCCATTATTGCATTACTTGATGCATTCTATAGAAATAATTTGTGACTCTTCCACATATGAATGCATACTTATACATAAAAAATGACCTACTGTAAAAAAAGTAAATGCATTCCAACAGTAAAGGTTCACTACAGAATAGACAATAGATGATTTCCAAACTAGAGAGTGACTGCTTTTTTATATAAATCTAATTACTACAATGATCTAGATCAGGGCTACTTAAGCAGTAAATTCCAGACCAGCTCTAGACAACAAGTTTTTCTTTCACCTAAACTAACCCCCCAAGCATGAGGTCTCCTTCCAGCAGGAAATCCCTATTTCTTACCATTCTCTGAACGCGTCAGGGAGCAGTTAGCTGTAGCACACAGCCACAAAAGCAGTAAGTGGCAGCTGGCTGGCCTGACAGAGATGGAGTTTGCACACGACTTCCAGATCAATCAAGAAAATGTCATCAGAAATTGAGCACACAAAATAAAAATTGAGTAGTCCTGCTCTAGACAGGCCAAGCTAATTCCATTTTAAGAGTATATTCTATATGTCAATATATTGACTTTTGGATTGAAATAAACTTATCTAAACCATATTCACATTACCTTAAGAAAAGGTACAAGATATGGCTGAGGAGATGACTTGAGTTCTGATTGAAGGCGGCCTGTAAATTCTTCTGGATCAATCTTTGCATCCTTCAGGGGAAAGAAAAGAAAGCATCAACAATTCAGTTCAGTTGTTTGGTTGGTTTTATTTCCGAGATACTATACACACATATCTACCTATATATATAAAAAAATAGGCTACTATATCAAGAAGAACTTTAAGAGTTGAAGTCCTCAAATTCTCTGTATCTATAAAATCCTTCTGTCAAAAGCTCATTTATAGATGTAACATGCCACTCAGAATTCAGGCAGTTCCCTTGGAGATGCACAACTTAGGACAAAACAAGATCCCAGAAATACTCAATTCTTTGGGATTCCATTCTCTTGCTAACATTTACATTTTTCAGGGAAACAACAACTAAGCTCCTCTCCTTTTTTGTTTTGCTTGCCTGCTTGCTTGTTTTCTATACTATAGAAACTATGATTGCTACAGCAGAAGGAACGTTCAGAAATATTTTTCCATCAAGGGGGTGATGTTCGTGCCTGCTACAGTGGGATGGAACGTTTTCTGGAGTGCAGCACTGCCTGGTCTCTGCAACCTGCCTCGCTTCTTCCATGGGGAAAGCACTTGTCCTAGGCTCTCACATGCGTGGGGTCAGTGCCATCCCAGAGCAGCCACACTCCTTTTCTGGTTCAGCCCATGGATGGCTGGGGGCCTCAGTCAAGCCCCAAGTTTGGGCTTGAGCCAGTCATTGTGCTGAAGAGCCAAATGATGGGTTTGTACTGATTTCTGAGAAGACAGAAGGAGCGGCCAAGAGGCTAATGAACTGGGAATCCGGAAAACAACATTCTCTTCCAGCTGGACTCTTCAATTTCCAGTAACACTGAAAGATTATATTTACTCTTACTTATGTGTGTTATTGTAACACTGTAGCTAAGTGCCTTGAGGTAAGTCTCAGCCCTGAAAAGCCTGAAGTCTTAATTGAAAGAAAAAAAAAAAATACACAGCAGATGCATAGGCAAGGAAAAATGTCATTCCTCATAACTTCAGCACACCCCAGCCTTGGAGACATGTTGGGCAAGGGGTGCCCTCTCCCCTCCTCACCTCCTGTTGATCTAGTGGGAGGTGTCCCTGCCCATGGCAGGGGAGTTGGAACAAGATGATTCTTAAGGTGCCTTCCAAACCAAACCAAATCATTCTATGATTGATTTTTAAAACTATTAATAAAAAACAAGTTGTTGAAATAACCTTACAAACTATCACTAAATTTGTCAGTCATAGTAATAAGAAAATTTCTTTACTTGAAGGTTTTGTTTAATTCAGTAGACTATCTGTATGCATATATATAAAATTATACATGTAAAGCATATGCATATATAAAAAGTGTACATATAAGTATATAAAGTTTTCACCTATATGAACGTGTGTAGTGTGTATACACACTTACAAATATATGAGAGATACATATATTCAGTAGCTTAATAGTTAACATAGGAGATCTCTATAACCCAGAAGTATTTTATAATTCTTTTAATATATCATTAGTTACAATCTCAGGTTGTAATAAAAGCATTCATTAGCTTTCCTGGACTGACAGAACTAGAACAAAATAAAGACAAAACCCAAAAAAAGATTTCAAAAAAAAGTATTTATTATATAGGTGTCTCATGACTTCGTTTGAAATATTATAAGTGCTGCCTTTACTTAGCTGATCTTTCTTAGTTTTCCAAAGTTAAAACAAGTTTTTGCTGGAACCACTGAATATTATGTTGAATGGCTCATACTTGAAAAAAGTCTTAGGCTTGCCTAAAATGTACAAGTTTCTCTGTCAATGAATTCAAAGAAATACATATCAAGCATTGTTAAATCCAAGTTCTTCATAGACTATAATTTCTTAGAAGAAGCTTGACTATTTGTCCAGCTCCACAGGAACATCCGTCTGCAACTCATTTATACAATTCACTGAAACATCTGTTGCTCTGGAGACTACAGTAAGTCAGACTTTCTCCAGGCCCAAGGACTCTGTGTAGCTGAAACAGAACTTTGCCTCTTGAAATCCACTTGCAGTTAAGGTTCCATGCAGGGGCATCTGTCTGTGGAACTGCCTGGACTACTTGCATTTTGATGAAGCCCAACACTTTTCATTTAAATTACAGAAAAAAAATAAATGCTTAAGATAAAAACAATAATTTTCAGCATACATAAATAACAAGCTTAATAAATAACTGACAAAATGAAATAACTAAGTATTTACCAACAAATCTTGAACCAGAGCTTTCACATTACGGGACGTTTCTGGAGACGGTGAATTATGAGAAGCAAGTTTTATAAGGGTAGCTAAGAAGTTTTTGCATTTTTTCACATTCTCTTGCATTTCCTGCAAAAGTCAAACAGAACACATATCAGATCCATGCTATTTTGCAATCAGGATCAATGCATGCTCTGATGACTATAAATAAGCAAAATGATGAAACTGTTCTAATTGCAGGCAGGACATATTTGAAATACTTTTGCAGCTATTTTACTGTTGCTGCTAGTTACCTGATATTCTCTTCACTTCTTTATAACTGAACATCATACCTCAAGAATACTAACAACAACAACAACAACAAAATCAATGAAAGAAATGTATTTAATATTTGACAGTTTGTTTATACAGTCTGTATAAAAAATACTTAAATAGGAGAAGTAACAGAACAATTTCTTGGAGATGCATTCTCCTTTGTGATGCCCAACTCACAACCCCAAGCTATCTTCATTTGTTAAATTATTGAGTCAGTATGCTTTTGTACAAAGTAGGTACAGTAGTAAAATCAAATCAGAAATAGTCTTTAAACTATTGTATCTAATCTTTTCTTCATCAGTAGGAAAACAAACACTAATTTTTTTACATCATTATTTTTATATGGTGTAATCTCTGAGAAGCAGAAACATTACACTTCAGCGTAACCAGTTTTGAGGTGCAGCAACATAAGAATGACATCCATAGACTGAAGGTCTCATCTGTCGACAGAAACAGAACAGTTCTTTCACTACTGACACATACATGCCAGGATGGGGAAAGCTCACTGTAAGTGTTCTTCCTCCCTCTCAGAACTCGTAGTTGAAATGAGGAGATGGCCTTCTTGTTTGTAAAGTATTTGTTCCATCACAGGAAGTGTGCTTGCACGAAGAAAAAGTTCTTTCTGCTTCTGAATAGACCTGAGAAGTTCACAAAGCACTAAGAAAACCAAGTATCTAGCATTCTAAAAATTACCTGTGATACAACTGTAGTACCAGGTACAGGAGAGCTCGGTATGACCTGGGGCTGTGCTGGTACTTGTGCTGTTGTATGAGGTGGAAGGGGCAGCCGAGGCTGACCCTGGTTTTGTGCTGAAGCTTGAGTTTGTCCACCAGTAATTACTGCAGGTTGTTGAGAAGCTGATGTTGCAGTTGCTACTGTTGTCTTGAATAAATTTTGAGCACTTGTTGTAGCTACTGATACCTATTAATATTTCATATTGAAAAAAAGAAAGGTAATTATTTTATTTTAATTTTTTTACTCAACTATAAAATTCTTGAAAGCCTGACAAGAGAAGCTTCTTTCCTTTCAAATACACCCTTACTGACAAAATAAAACCACTGACATTACTTACTTATTATAACCTAATTTCATCACCCTTTACTGAACAGTGAAAACCTTCATTTAAAGTTATTTTGATTACAAAAATAAAAGTACCACTAAAAAATTAGTTCCTACGATCCAGCCCTTTAAGATCACCACAATCATGTGACTTTAGTAACTCACCTTTCTGTAAGTTTGGCCATTACAAGTCAATTCCCAATGATCTGTAGACATGTCATCAGGTTTACAATTGTCTATACCACAGTCGGAATGACAGCTCAGATCCAGATGACACAAAAGAACTAACACAGTTTCCCAACCTAATCTGAGCCCAGCAACAGCATATATGCTTTTGCACCAGTGCACAGCTCTGGTGAACAGAACCGTCCTGGACCTAGCTGGGCCACACACAAAGACCATGCTGCACACTCCTGAACCTCAGAAGGGTGGAAAGCTTATCAGGCTGCACAGAGCACCACATACACACACACTCCCCCGTGCCATTAGCTCTCACACTTTACCTGACCTAATAGGCCGCCCTTTCAAGTGCCAAAGTCTCAGACAGACACACTGAATGGGACTGCAAAAGAGCTCAGCCAGGCAGCACAACATCCTGAGCAGAAGCTACCAGGACCTCCCAAATCCAGCCTGAGTGCAGAGCTTTGCTCTGTCTTGGGCACAGATGTAGAACAAGCTGACCCAGCCACATGCACTGCAATGCCACGGGTGATGTTGTGGATCCTGCGACACTGAGACACCACAGCTCTTGACAGGGGACAAACACAGTGCAGTTTGTCCACCACTGAAACAATAATTATGAGCCCAGCTGATTTTTTTTTCTTAAAAATAAATAAAAAAAAAAACCCTGAATCTATACTACCCTCAATTTTTTTATCATCTAGACAACAGTGAAAACTAACATCTAGGCTAACACTCAGCACCTGCATAACACAGTTTGACTATACAGTCATTAATAATTTCTGGGATTACATTTGCATTAAAAGTAAACATATGAACATTAAAATTCACTTTTGAAACAACACGCCATTACAAACATCCTTTCCTTCACCCATCGTTTACTTTTTATATTCTTACTACTTACTGTGGTATGGGAGAGAATAGAGCCTCCTGGCAGAGTGGCAGCAGATGTAGCACTGACAGGTGTAGCAGTTGACTGAACAACTTTGGCTTGCACTGGAAGTCCTAGGCGGACAGTAGATGTGGCTACAGAAGCTGGTTGCTATTAAAGGAAAAATAAACATTTTATTCTTTTTTTCCTCCTTGGTAACTTGATCTCCAAGACTTCTTAACAATAGTGATCACACAAATCAGCATTATTAATGCAACAAAGAATCTCCAAACCAGTAACAATTTCTTAAACATATATTCACATATAATGCAAAAATGAGCTTTCTTATGTTCAATGTTACGTTTGCAATATTTACCCTAAAAGTTATTTCTTATACAGCTATGTGGAATAGATTAGAAAAAATAGGATGTGACCTGTAAAAAAACTGATGTTACACTGATGTATTAGTTACATGTCAGCATTCATCAGTATTTGAATTTATAATTGCTAGTGACACATACTGGTCCTTTTGGTATTTAATGGCCCATTCTAGTAGTTTTGCTTCATGAAAATTAATATGGAGAGAAAATTTAGAGAGCAGAAAAATATTTTGAAAGTAATTTTAGATTAAATTATATAGAAACTAACTTGCACAGAAATGTAGTCTAAGCATCTGGAGAATCTTTGTCATAGAACACACACTCTGTAATCAGACAGCAACTGGAATGTTAAATGTAGACAAAGGAAAATGATCAGCTTTACAGACTTTCACTCAGTAAATTTGTCTCATGCAGCAAACATATTTATTGTTGTTTGTAATTTACTCTAACTGGGATATTGAAATCTCTTACAATCATATAAAAGGACAAGATTTAGGAATAAAAAAAAAATGTTTCCAGGAAAGTTGTTATGCAATTCTACAGGAATGTAAATACCATTATGGAAGAAATGCAGCACAAAAAAACCAAACAACTAAGACAAAAAGAAAATCACTCATTATTAAAAACAGAGGCCCCACTGATCTCTCATAACTTGCATTAATCAAGATTTGCATTCAAACACATACTTTAAAAAGACAAATTTTCTAAGCGGCTACAGTAATAAATCATGGACAATATTGTTTCTCACAACATAAAACCAATTTACCAATTTTCCTTGATTTACATTTTAAGTTATATATCTCTATAGTTAGTATTTTCATAAAGAACTGCTTAGACTCTTACACTGTCTATTAAACCTACATAAAATACTTCCTCAAAGAATAGCAAGTATACTTAGAGATCTCCAGAATGAACAGAAGCCCAAGCAGGCAGGCAAAGCCTCAAGCATTCCTTACCAATCAGCAATATAATCTACTGGATATCAATATGGTCTACTTGGGGGAAAAAGTAAAATCTACATGACATCATAACTAAATCTCCCCCCCCCCCCTTTGGATAGCTCTCAAGATTTTAAAAATCTTGACTAGAGATGTCTTCTACACTGCGACAGCCTAGAGGCAGTAAACAGCATCAGCATCAGTAAGTAGAATTGTCTGGTTTTTGGAAGCAGAATCATAAGGCTTTTCCTCTTTTCACAATGGAGAAAAGAGGTATGGTATTTAAAGAAGATCACTTGCTTCAATTTCCTTAAAATACTGATTGAGAACATATTTCCTGATCAATGTCTGCATTTAAAAACAAACTGTGTATCTTATTCATCTGCTTATAAAACAGTGTTTCCAACCTAAAAATACAGCATGCCCGTGATATCTGCCCCCTCCTTGTCACTAAGTGCTTCCAGAGGTGAGGATTTAGAAAGCAAGCAGATAACCAGACAAACTTCTGGCAGCTGCTCAGTTCCAAGAAAGATCTGCAGCTGGAAATCCACAAATACATCGCTCAGACTGCTAGCTAGAGAACTTCTCAGCTAATAAATGACCAGGATTCATCACAGGAACATACTTGAAAACAAAACCGTGCGTAACTAAAAAATAGAATTTCAGTATCATAACAGCATATTATCCAACTGAAGATGTATTCCACTGTGCCAGACCACATGAACAAACTGTGCAACATGAAGACTAAATTCACCCTTGGTTTTCAAAATCAATAGTGACATAAGTCTTTGATACAAAATGGGAGTAAAATCTTCTGAGTGTTGGATACAAACAGCCTTCCTACCAAAGAACTGCAAACAAAGCAACACAACAGTTTATTAACGCGGTTCCAAAACTCATAAATGTTAAAAAGGTAAGAATTAAGTGAGCGGATGAGAAACATAAGAATTTCTCTAGGCTAGTTCCTTGTTAAGTATCATGGAAATGATCTTCAAATGACAGCTACAAGTTGCCGGAAGACACTGTAAGGACTCCCCACACAAATACTTGAAGAAGAACTGGCAAAAACTATTTAGACACAGATAGCTGTGTTTTATATGAAAAGAAAGCTGTAAGCAGATCTCATGTGAAATCCATCAAAAAGAAAACCAAACAAAAAAAATCAACATTATATATAAAAATAAAAACAACAAAACAAAACATAACCCAATGTGTTGAGCTCCTACTGGAACAATCTAAAAGAATATATAATGTTCTTTAAAGAGAAACTGCTAAGGTTTGGTCTGATGCTTGACATTCGAAAATTATCAAGAGATGCTTAGAAAGGAATATATTTTCAAATGTAACTGTGTTATTTTTGTTTAGGCACATCATGTATTTTTGTATTTCCTAAAAACATGAAAGTGATATTTAAGAGGCTTTTTCACTGCACTCAAGACACTGACAAACAGGAAACTAGAAGATGAATGAATGTAGTATGTAAGCCACTACCAAACGCCATAGGGACAATTGAGAATGCTTCAACTAGCCTTCCATGTGCAGACTTGAGCTGGCTCAGTCCACACAGAGAGATTAGAAATTTTAAGTGGAGCACAGCACAGTGCTACTGTGGCAGTAAGGGCTTCAAAACATACCTGGCTCACATTTGCCCAGTTTGGCAGGGGGATGTTCCAGTGTTCATTCTGCCTGCACAAGTCATGCACACAACTCCCAAGTGACTACAGTTGCAGGGTGCAACAAGTCACTTCTAGAAAGCCAGTCAGCACACACTAGAATTGTTCATGGAAGAAGTCAGTGTGGAATTACTATGCCTCCTGTAAACTCACTCCCTAAATAATTACACCCTCACTTTCCTACATAGACCTTTTCCTCAGAGCTCTGGACATATGATCAGAGAGGCAAAGCTTGAGGCATAAACAAGAGCAAATCACATCGAACCTGCTGTGCACAAACAAGCTGCCTCTATATTCATAGGAATATACAAAGCTGCATTTAAAAAGCAGACCACTTGAATATGGAGAAAATATGCTAAAATACCCAGGGATTATTTGTCACTGACAAGGCAGGACGACACCAACTTTCGGGACTGCACTGTGTATTCACAGCTTTATAAAATCAAGACAATTTAAACTGCCACAGGTTAGTACAGTGACGTATGTAAATCCTTGGAAACAGGTTTGTGCTGTACTTGTATTTTGTACTATAGTACCACCTATTGCTGAACACTCGGGGTACCAGCAATAGTGTCTCTGCACTACAAAGCAAGAAAGCTTACTTTTGACAAGCATGTTGCAGATGTTTTTCATGATCAGTTCTGTCAATAAACTTGGCCACTATCAATCATAAAAGGAAGAAAGAAAATATGCCAATAGCATCTGAACAAACAGATGCCCCTGCAGCTCACAGAGGTTAATGGTGGAGCAGATATCCACCTGCAGCCTATGCAGGACCCCACACCAGAGCAGGTGGATGCCTGGAAGAGGCTGTGACCCTGTGGGAAGCCAATGCTGGAGTAGACTCTTGGCAGGACCTGTGGACCTGGAGAGAGAGAAGGCCACACTGGAGCAGGTTTGCTGTCGGGCCTTGGGAGCCTGTGGGGGACCCACACTGGAGTAGTCTGCTACTGAAGGACTACACACCCTGTGGAAGGGACCCACACTGGAGTAGTCTGTTCCTGAGGGACTACACACCCTGTGGAAGGGACCCACACTGGAGTAGTCTGTTACTGAGGGACTACACACCCTGTGGAAGGGACCCACACTGGAGCAGTTGGTGAAGAACTGCAGCCTGTGGGAAGGACTGATGTCGGCAAAGTTTGTGAAGGATATTCTCCCATTGGAGGGACTTGATAATGGAGCAGGGGAAGAGTCCTCCTCCCTCCCCAAGAAGGAAGGAGCGGCAGAGATGACATGTGATGAACTGACCATGACCCTCATTTCCCACCCCGCTGTGCCTCTGCAGGGGAGGAGGGAGAGAAATCAGGAGTGAAGTTAAACCCAGAAAGAAGGGAGAGGTGAGAGGGAAGGTGTTTTTAAAGTTTGGTTTTATTTCTCATTATCCTACTCTGATTCGATTGATAATAAATTAAACTAATTTCTCCAAGTCAAGTCTGCTTTGCCCGTCGTGGCATCTGGTGAGCGATCTCTCCCTGTCCTTCCTTCAACCCAGAAACCTTTCCTTATAAATTTCCTCCTCCGTCCAGTTGAGGAAGGGGAGAGAGAGTGGCTTTGCTGGGCACATGGCATCCAGCCAAGGTCAACCAACCACATCATTTTAGATTAACTAATGTATTCAAACCTTTCTTATAGACATGGCTGGTACTCTCAATTCTTTTGGTTACGGTTCATCTGGAACATGCACTGAAACAGCCGATGCAAAGCAACTTGTATGTCAGGGATGTGATTTTTTCACTCTGGTAAAAATACAACCAAACTGAGACAAATTACCAGCCCTTTAAAAACTTGACATTCGCACACAATTGCAGAAAACAACTGGAAGCAGAATCTCTAACAAGGCAGCCAACAAAGGCAGAACCTTCACTACCACCACAGTTCTGGGACGCTCCAGAATCACTGGAATCAAGCATCAGAACCCAAAGCAGGGAGACATTGTTGTGTTCCTTATGTTTGTGTTGACCCCTCTGGATTCATGAACTAGAAGAACAACAGGGGAGGAAGACACAGGACTGGGAGCAGTAAGTCAAGAGAGGTAGAAGAGCTTGGGGCCACCGAAGAAAACCTTCAGAAACCAGGGGTTTTAAGTCCTCTCAGCATCCTCTTGGTCTATGCAAACACCTATATAGTCCATTATCAAAGTACTTTCTCATTCCCTGGTGAAGAGGCTGGTCCATCCATAATCACTAGGATTCATCCAAAGAATCTGGTGGATAACAAGCAGCTGAATTTTGGTGCTACAATTAAATTTTACCCATGCTTCAATTGCTCAGAGCTTATGCTGCATGCAACTATAGATAATTTCTTGTAATCAATACTCTTACGCCATATATTTTTGATTGCTCAACTTGAAATGTGGGGTTTGTGACCTGGAGTGGTCATGGCTGCAGCTAAAAAAACTAAGTCAAACCAAACACAAAAAAATTAACCAGTATTTTTAATTTAATATTTAAAATAGAAACAATTAGGCTCTGTTTTCTATTTATAAAAAGAGGCTAATAATCCCCTTAACTGCATTGTTGAGAAAGTTGTTATAGGGATAAGCTCCACAAAAAAAACCCTGCTTAGTTATTAAATCCCACTTGGGATGGGGAGGGGGCAAGGAGAGAGAAGGGAGGGGTTGGCACATTATATCGTGTGCAGCAAATAAGCCTGAAGCAACCCACTGATCAGTGGTGAAAAAATATTACATAATTCTTCATTAATTAAGCCTGACCAGACTACACACTGTAGAAATTAAAAATAACAGTAGTATGTGGTCATGCAGAATAATGCATATGCACATGGCAGCCACGACTAGACCGTTGAGGAAATCTTCTTTGTAGCATTTCCTAGTCTTTGCATGTTTAATTTTATAGTCTTACTAATGTTTGAGTGTTTTCTAATAAATTTTAAAAATGTTAATGCTATGAAAATGTAAACAGTGGAATTTCAATGTAGCAAGAACTTATTTTCTGTTTAAACAGAGAAGATTCACTAACCATGAAGGCTAGGAAGGAAAATGGTTCTGTAGTTAAAGCACAGTCAAAACCACTTTTTTTTTTTTTAAATTTCTCTGACCTTCAACCTACCTGCCCTAACACAAATGTCTTACCCAGAATATTGCATAAGAAGCCCAAAAAACATCTATACAAAATAAATAGTATAGAAGAGCTTATTTGATAATGATGGTAATGCACCTCAAACCAATATTTGCTTTAAATTTCCACAAAAAGTAAATGAGGCATTTGTGAGAAAAGCAGAAAGGGTGTGAAAACCAGTTAAAAAAAATATTTTAAAAACCCAATAATCAATACATGAGACAGAACAAAACAAAAACAAATGAAAAACAAACAAACCAAAGAAAAAGATGACATCAAAATACAGACACTGCTGAAAACACTATCATAGCATGTTAACAGAACTATCTCAGATTTGAAAGGCTCTGCTTTAGCAAGAGCAGAAGCTTGTGAAACATCAGCTAAGTTCACAACTGTTCTCAGCATCTCATGTGATGGGAAAGACTAAGCTGCTGTTGCCTTCATCGAGCATATTTCATTGAAAAAACCACAGCCACTTTCATAGCAGGTGATTCAGCACTTTTCACAAGTTCAAATGACTTTTTTTAATTTTAAAAATGGCAAAGTGAAATTTCACAGAAGGTGCAAATCAAAACACAGAAACCAAATCAGTAAAGTTTATATCATGAACTTGAAATTCTGAAGAGTAAAAGTTAGAAAAATACATAAAGCAAGAAAAAAAAGCTAGAAAAGAATTGTAATTTTCTTAAAAATACATACATACATATTGACTGGACTATTTACACAATGAAATCAAAACTCAAGTGACTGGTAATCATGTTTGTAGCAGAACAATTGTTAAATAGCCCACTTATGTGCCTCAATATTTGGACTAAATCATCAAACTTTATCCATAACTTTTTACTACTTTTTCTGATCGCTAAAAATATACAAAGCAACTTAATACTGGAAAACACGTTTTTAATCAAACTTGAAACAAAGCCATTAGTAAACTCTAAGACAAAATCCATTTTCAGCAGCAATCTCATGAAAATTCCAATGTACTGTATTTCACCTGATGTCTAAGTTCTGATAACAGATACTCAATAATAAAATATTATGGGCCCGGTTAATATTGATATTTCCTGTATGACACTCACTTGATATCTTTTGTGTACAGCAGCACTTGAATTCTATAACTAACAATTTTAATTAAAAATAATTTAAAAGAAGTAACTTGCTTTTTGTTTGTTGGGGTTTTTTTGTTTTTATTATGAAGGTAAACCCAACTGGATATGAAGATACTGAGAACAAGCAAACAAAATCTTCATCAAAATCCATAAACTGTACAAATGAAAGATGTAGATAAACAAAAGAAACGCAGCAAAGAAAAACTAGATGGCAGCACCTACCTATTTTTCATAATTTCACAAGTATAAGCTTCAAAAGAAGATATGGAGGCAAAAATTTAATGCAATCTAAATAATCAGTGTTAAAAAAACTTCTGAATTTACTTATTATCTCTGAAGAATATAGTAACACAAGCAAACACATGCTTATTTGACCTGCATGTAATAGAAAAGTTTTGTTCCAGATTCTTATTAATTCATCCAAAGTTCCATCAAATTATAGCTTGTTTCCTAAAACTCTGTACCTGAACATGTTTTGGTTTTATATACCTGAGTATTTTCCAATAACCTTTCTCTTAAAAATCCAAAAGCATAGTTAGCTGTAATTAATATTTTCCCATCACAGTCCTATACAATCTTGTAATTGCACCTAAACTAAAATTATTATATGGTACAATTGTACCTATTTGTGCTTTTCTTTAATATTTTACTTAAATGTAACTGTAAAAGATCATTAAAATATCAAGTACACCATCCTATTACAGGAACTTCTCTAAATTACTGCTTTCCAGATACTGTTCTGTTATATTCAGATTCTGATTCTTTTGACTGAATCCATTTCACTAGTTCTGACTCTGTGCTTCAGACACTGTACATCCTGTTGGTACACGTGCCCATGAACCAGAGCCTCTGAGCTTGGCAATAAACTGATCAGAATTGGGACCCTTCCTATAAGGGTCAGCCTGATTGCTCATCCCAATTAGCCAGTTTTCTAGATTTCCACTAGGAATTGAAACAAGCAGATTACATTCAATTGAACACAGCAGCAATTGAAAGGAGCATAACTAAATGCCTAAGCAAAGATTACACCACCTAAGAGTCAAGAAGAATCCAAGTCTTCCTTTCAAAATGAATTTGCCTATCTTCTTCCAAAACCTAATGCAAAATCATCCCCAAAGCTGTACTACAATTGCTTACATCCTCTACTCCTGAAAGCTGAAAAAAATGAGACAAAGGGATTACAAGCAATAGAAGTCAAACAATAACTTAAATTGCAAAGCCAAGCACTCAAAATGTAAGAAACATCAGGTTTAAGTCTGCTGTGCAATATCCATTGTATGCCTTGATTGCCTAGGTGAAGCTTTTATCTTTGTGCATTTATCATGCAAAGACTGTAATTCACTGCACATGTACAGAAGAGATTGAAGCGGGATGAACGGGAAGTTACGCATCTTCATCTGTCTGAACTTCTGTGTTTGGCACTGCGATCAGCATATGGCTTTTTTTTAAACTTGGGAAGAAAAGAGGGAAGGCTGTATCATTTCCCTACAAAGGTAAATACTACTGTATACAGATATTTGAGTTCTGAACCTTCAGCAATGCAATGTGGAAAGTTAAAGCCAGTGTCTTTAAGAAAAGCATTATCCTAAGCCCATATACTACATCCAAAGGCAAATCAGACTATGGTGCCTCTATTTCAGCAGCTTCCAGTGTTCCTAGAAAAAGGTGGCCCCTTCCTCACCCACTGTCCTGGATAAGCCTGGCTGCTGGAGCTAGAGGAATTTTCATGGGAAACTTGATTCATTTCCCTCCCAAGTAGCTGGGAGGATGTAGCAAATGGTGGCCCTGGGATACAGGAAGAAAATCTTGTTGTATTACCAGGCTGCAGAAGTCATTTAGAATCTGGAAAGCTCTGTACATGCCAATCAAGTCAATCTCATTTAAGAACATTTAAAACATCGCCTTATTTTCCCCTCCTCTTTTTGCAACAGTGAAGGAAGAATAACTTAGTTGTCAAGGGGAGAGATTCGATGAGCTTTCAAATTTAGATGAACACTTTGGTAATTTTTCAGACAATCTTTCTTGTACTTTTTGAAAAAGTAATTCATAATTTGTTTTATATTCTCCAGTTACCACTCTCAGCTCTTAATGAGTTGCCAAAAGTAACTGACAGCTTTTGCAATTTCTTTGCCATATTATTTGATAACCTGTGAATTACATCTAACTACATAGCTTATAACACGCTTTAACACAATAATTACTTTGAACATATACACAAATTAACACTAAAAGCAATCACTTAGCTGAGTAACATTTGGACACGACTAGAAATTGGGGAAATCTGAAAAAAAGCAACCATAACACCTATGAAGCACGAAAGCTATGCCTTTTTCTGATACAGTCTTCATAAGATACTATTTCCTAGAACGCGGCAGATTGCAAATTTCCACCTGTGTAGACTTTGTACATAGGTAAAAGTAGAGTAAAGCACAAACTCAGACACTGAAGTACATCACTGAACTCTACACATTTAAAGCACGCGGCATTTTAATCCAAATAAAGCTATCTTAAAGTAACTGAATAAAAACATAATAGTACATTTGAGCTCTGCACAATAAAATAACAACCATTCCACTAACTTATTGGACAGAGAGAGGTATTTTAGGTTCTAGAGCTTAAAACCACACAGTCTGCAACGTTCATCAACATTGTAAAATATTTTGCAGGACTCGAGCAGTTAATGTTTATATTCTGTCTATCCTGAGCTAACGACACCAGCAATTTTTCTGTTCCAGTCACAGTGGAGACCATGGCTCTTGAATACCATAGAACCAGAATCATTTAGGTTGGAAAAGACTTTTAAGATCTTTGAGTCCAACTGTTAATATTACATTTTATAGACATATTTTACTTCATACACGTAAAATGTAAGACACTTTTTTCCATACATTTTAAATTCCTACTGAAAATTTTAATTCACAGGCTATAGCTTTCTGACACATCTGAATTTGACTCTGCAAGAAAAAAGAAGTATGATAAACTCTTAGAATTTACGCCTTTACAATATGTATTTAAAAGGCTGTTAACTATCGTTTTAAAGAACATTTCTAAGGTCAAAAATATATAAAACATAAGCACCATCAAAATGAAAGAAGAGTCTGCAGATCACATGCAGAGTCATGGAAGTTCAATATAAATTTCCCAAGGACAATATTAATTATTTCTTATCCTTGTTAATTACAACAAATAAAGAAATGAGGCGGTACTTTGGGCAGCTACCACAAAGATCTGTCAAAGGAGATGAATCCTGACATGCTACAGTGTCACAAATCTAATCCTGATATGCTAAAATAATCAAACTTTTGCATCCTGTAAACATTTATCACTCATAAGGCCTTGCTGGTTTCCTGTATTTTCAACTAGGTTATTAGCACTAACAAGGGTAAAGCAATATCCATAATCCAGTGAGGTATTTATTTGGGCAAAACTCTACACAAACACAATTATGTCTTTCTAATACCTCATTCCTGCAGATTTTAGTATCTCTACAAACACGAGAATACACAGTATCCTCAGTTTTATTTTTATATAAATCCAGCAAGTTAGACTATACTCTTTCTGCAACCTTAACTGCTTCATATAACTAGAGAACAGCTGCCTGAGGCCAACAACTTCCAACATTTGCTGTGCACACATCTTAAGATTGACTTTGGGATCCAAACTCCAGTCTTCTAATAAAGACTGAACACACACAGCCAAGCAGTTGGTCTACACTTCAGTAAACTTCCTAAGACTCTAAGTACAATAACCTCAAATTATTCTTCCAATGAATATTGCTCAAGTGTTTTCAAACTACAGACAATTTGTTAATACTTAATTTGCTGTAAGTGTTTCCATATACTGAATGTGTGTGGCTTTTTCTTTTCTAATTTCTAGTGGAATCTAGCTATCCTGGGCATCCATTCAGGATGCTGGGATATCACAACACTTCTGAATTCAGAGGAACAAGTTGGCACACTTACTGAACCAGTGGTATACAGCCTGAACTAAGTTCTAGCTAAAACTGAGCCTTCCAGCCTCCAAGAATCTCAGTCAGAACAAGGTCTGAAGACACTCTATAAAGCAGATTTTTTTCTGAAATAGAAAAAAAAAAAAGTCCTAGGCCTCAGAAAATAAACTGCTTTTGAAAAAGCATTTCCTGTTTTCACAACAAAAAAAGGGGAGGAAAGCACATGTGTAAACACACATGAGCTAATAGTGTGTAAGACAGGGGAAAACACAATGCGGGAAAGTAAAGTGAAATCAAGCCAGACATACCTGAGTTGTTGACAGGCGAAAAACAGGGCCAGTTGTGGGCACTGAAAGTCTGGGTGAAATGCTGGCAGGACCCTGTCCCTGCGTTTGTACTTGAGCCTGCATTTGAGCCTGTGCCAGAGCCTGCTGAGGCACCATGACAAGCTGTCCAGCATCTGTGCGCACCAAGACCATGCCTAATGAGAACAAAGCAACAATAACTACAGAATAAAGAATAATATGAAGTATAATACATAAAGAACTATCTAACTAGAGAGTACAGAATAAAATGAATGTGTAACGCTGCATTTTTTTTTTATTCTGGTGTAAACATGAGATTTTATTTCAAAGAAGAAAAGGAGCCCTTACTAGAAGGCTAATAGACTAATACCAAGGTCAGTCTTGAACTTAAATAAGAGCAGTTTATGGGTAACAGTGACTAAAAAACAGTCTCTTGAGCATATAGGCGTACAGCGAACTTTTAGCAGTCTAGCCACAGTCAACAGAATAAAATTAGAAAGAAATATTCATTAAAAGTAAAATATAACAACAATCTAGTATCTTAGAACAGAATTCTGTATGAACATACCATGGACAATGACACGAGAGCTTTACTAAAACAACAGCTTTAGGGCATGTGCACATGTAATCATTAGGCCAGCCACATTTCTGAGTATACAATATTTAAGACTTAATCACTGAGCATTAACACATGAATTTATTTGGTACCCACCATCACCATATTGGGAGGCACTACCAGTGGTTTAGACACCACGAAAAAACATCACCAAACCCAGAGAACCAATCCAACCACTCCTCAGCACAAAATGATGCAAGCATAGTTATTTTAGGGAAACGTCAAACAAAATGTTTTAAAACTAACAGAATACTTGGCAAGTGTTTGCTAACACTTGTAAATTACAATACTTTCAGATTATTTTCTAGCAATATATTTCACAAATAGAGGCCTTCTACACAACACAGCCAGTGCCGTCAAGTTTTGCCCTATGCTTTTCACAACCAGCAGGTGAGAAGAGACAATGGTTAAGTTCAGCCCTCGATCACCTGAAGCTTCAAGCTTATTCAAGATCACTGCAAAGCATGTCATGTGCTTTCTCTAGTTCACTCAGAACTAAGACACAGCTCCCCAGCCAGACTCTTTAAGAACAATTTTGAAGTCATTTCCAGGATACATTTTAATAATTTAACGTAGGCAGGCTACCATGGGTCTATAAACAGACAAACAAAAAAACCCAACAAACCAACACATTTTGCCTGCAACTACTGGAGAACCAAAAAATAGGAAACTAAGAAGTCTCTTTTATTCTGTTGATAACAGAGTCAGTAGACAATTTATGTGTAAGTTGCTTCACAAACATTTTTTAACTTTCCAAGGGCAGCTGAGGGTAAAAGCATACATGCACTTGAATTATTAACTTCTCAGAAAAAGAACACCTCAGTAAAGGGACACAGCTGCAACATACTGTGAGGATAAAGAAATCTGAACACTATTCTAACAAGCAAATACCAAATTTCAGAATTACTCTATACCAAGAAGGTCTTTCAGCCTCTGACAGAAATACAAATCCCAGTCTGGGGATGAACACGTGAGTGACCTGCTGCACCAATAAAAGCCCTCATTCACATAGTCCTAGGTGCTCCCAGCCAACCTGTACTGATAAAAGCACAAACAGAAGGTAAATTTCTCCTATGACAAACTAAAGAATTCTGGAAATCAAGCTTTAAGGTAAAAGGCATAGAGAGCTATAGCAAAGACCATATCCAAAAGCCATGGCTGTAACTCCCTGTCAAAGCCCAGAGAGTAAGTTTTAAAAGAGTTTGTATGTTTTTTTTTCCTCAAGATAACTCTCAAGACCCATTAGCCAGGCAGCAAACTTCATGGTATATTTTATCGAAAATTCTGTAAGCACATGATGTGTTTGGTACATGCCATTCCCAAACCATCTGGACACACAAATACCAGTACACTTCCAACTGGCCAAACAGGTATCACTTCTCTTACCCAAAACTCATAGGATGACGACTACCACTCATTAAAAAATACCTGTTCCATTTACATTACACAGATTCACAGGTGTGCTGTTAATTTATCTACAAATTTTCTAAAAGTAATCTTGAATTAAAAAAAAATAAATTGAATGGGGAGGACAAATTAGTCGCCACACATGCCACAGTTTCAATTAAAGTTGCAGACGTAATTACTAGTATAGATACATAAATGTTCATGTATTAACATTAGGTTTTAATTCAGTTCAGAGGACTTGAAATTTCTTTTACAAAGTAATATGTATAAATCCGAATCTGGTTCAATTATGAGATTAATTTTCCTTACTATCGGCCACATAAAGATTAAATACACATCTTATGAGCATTATATGCTAAATTAATCTATTCTCAAAAAGAGATTCTAAATTTATGCTTTAGACAGACATTTACAATATGGGAGTCTCAAAATTAATTATAAATGACCCACCAATCTAAAGAGTAAAAACTCAAAAATAACACCGTATTTTCTGAATAAATTCATTTCAGAACATACTATCTTCACGCTTACGCAAATTTAACGGATTTCAAACCAGCTGGTAATAAAATCAAAATCAAATTATAACTTTCCACAGTATTATTTCCATAACATTTTCTAAGTCTTGGACCAGACTGCCTTCAGGAGCTATCTTCCCTCTTCCGTTTGAAAATGAAGGCACAAGAAACTTCAGAAACTGTATGCAAAGTTATGATACACATTATCGTAGGTATATAGTAATTAATAAACGCATTAACCATGGGAAGTAAAAGGCTAAAGGCACTAATACAATCTGTTAGTTGGGTCTTCATGAAGCTACTCAGCTTTATGTTTGGAGTATTAGAAGCTGGACCAGGACTTGCATAAACTATAGCCAAATACACAACTCCTAAAGCTCAGCAGCAGCAAGTCCCCACACCACCACATTTCTGCTCCACTTAGTCAATAAATATTAAATATTTTAAAAAGCATGGTGGGAAAAGTAAATTATTTCAGACTACATCAATAGCTCCACATGTTATCATGCTGTTGATATTAACAGCAAAAAACCCCACCAAAACTAGATGAAAAGTTAAACCATCTCCTAAATCAAGAAGGAACAAAGTTACCGACTCTTTGCAACATGAAAATGTAAGTAGAGGACAACAGAAACCTTCAAAAGTTCCAATGAAACAATACACAGAGTAGAAATCACTAGGGTGAAGGGATGCTCTTTTGATTAGTTAGAAACCTGGCTGACCACATATTTTCAGTAATGAAAGTTAAGAAACTAAGAGGAAAATAAACAAGATATAGAGATTACTTCAGAGATGGAATTAAAATCTGATGATGTAAAGACTGCCCAGCCGCAGCAGAGAATGACATCATCGCACTTACCGCAACAAAAAATTTTACATTAAGTGACACAAAATAGCCTGCATATTACCACCTGATCCATGGCAGGAAAGACTCTTGGAAGAAGGAAAACTTTTCAAGACTACCAGAGTAAAGCAGAAAACTCAAAAAATTGAGTCCTTCAAAACACATATAAAATTATCCTTAGCTAACACCCCAGCTCTTTCTCTCGTGCACATCTGCTCAATACACCATTGAAAAATAACTTACCGTGACTGCCACTCTCTCCCCAAGACACAAATAACTTATCAACCAACACTCGCAATTACTTTGCATGAGTAACCGCTCGTCCCGTACCAATTACATCCTCATTAAGGGCAGCCTGTTTGTCAGATGTCGCCCTCAGACAGGTGGCTCTTCTTTTGTTTCCCTCACGTTAAGCAGCGGGAAAGCAACTTTTGGGGGGAGGAGGGAACTCAAGCCAAGGAAAATTAAAAAAAAAAAAATTAACAGGGGGTTAGAAGAGAAGGCAAGCCCGCGGCTACCGCGCTTCCACTTACCGGGCGGGATAGTGAAGCCAGGGGGCAGCTGGATGGTGGTCTGCTGCGGCGGTCTCACGATCAGCTGGGGGGCCACGATCCTGGGGGCAGCGCCCAGCGCCGGCCTGGGCGA
>WUAM01000323.1:38126061-38154856 GCA_024336885.1 Actenoides hombroni | reverse complement strand
GGCGGCTCGCGCAGGTGTCGCTGCGGCCCCGGGCTTGCGCCCGGCGCTGCCATCTCCTTCGCGGCCCGGTGAGACCTGTAGCGCTTCTGCGGACTCGGGTCGGCAAGGTGGAGGGCCGGCGACGTGAGGGAAAGGGCCGGGAGCCGCTCCCCGGGCGCCTCGGGAAGCCGAGGAGGTGACAGCGCGTATGAGCAGGGGCCTTGGCGTTGCAGGGGGTGCGCGAGAGCTGCCGTTAATTGTGTCCGCCCGGACTTGGCAGGGCGGGCTGAGGCACGGAGAAGGCCCGCGGCCCTGGTACAGAGCGGTGCCAGCGCGCTACACCGGAATCGAAATGGCACGTAATCGTGTTACCTTCTGGTTGCAAAGCTGCTGCAGTTGTGCTCCCTGCCTTGGCTTGGTACCCACCCGCTGAGGATAGATGCTGCCAGCACTATTCTCCACCGTTAGGGAGAACGGAAAGCATGCTCGCCACCAGCTGTAGTGGCTCAGCTCCTTTATGAGCTAACTCCTGCAAAGGAGGGAACTTGGTGTATTGTTGAAGCTGTTTGAAACCCTCAGGTGCACACTGTGTGCCTGCACTCACATTTGCACTGCTGTGTCCACGTCAGAGGTCTGGACACATATCCGAAGCTACTGCTTCACCTAGACAAGAAGAGTTGCAGTCATGCCATTTCCTAATGTGGACGCTCTTAAAGAGAAGGTTTCTAAATCAAAAATAAGATGCTTGGCATCATCACAGCAGCTCCTCTGGCTGTCATTCCCTCAGCATCCCCACAGGAAACTTGAGGTAGTTTACTTTGTGCCTAACACTTTTGCCATGGTGCTTCCGTGCACCCTTTTCCCATCAGTGCTTGCCTCATGCATTCAGAAATACCATTTAAGAGGTAGACAGTGTTCCTAAATAATTTCTTTGACAAATGACAGGGCAGCTTCTTTGATGAGACCTTCAAAAGAAGTAATTTTCCCCTTGTGAATAATCACTACCCACAGTTCACTGCATCTGTTCTTGCACACAAGTGATAACCACCACAGATTTGTGATGCTGCCAGCAGAAAACAGCCTGGATGCCATTATCTGTCTCTGCTGGCCTGCAATAGCCTGGATGTCTGCAAACTTGGACACGTTTGAGTTGCTGTTGTGTGGCCTGAGTTGGTGACTCATTCTTCGTTTTGCGATTTTTCAGGATTTTCCCCTAAATGGAAAGAGGTGAATAACTCACCTTCAGCTGCACAGTGCACTGATGGAAATGAGTGCAGGGCTCACATCCACACAACTCTTCTCCACTGCTCAATCTACTAAGTCCTACATTGTATGACTTGCTTGAGTCATAAGACTAAACTGCTAGTAACTGGTTTGTTACCATCAGTTTCCTCTCAATGTAGGTTACCTTTTTATTCAAGGTAGTGGTTCCTGATTGTCTGTTTATACCTTTAGGAGAAGGTTTATGATGAATCAAAATAAACCACTTTTAAAATGCATTAAAAATAAGTTGCACTAGTTTAATTAGGATAAGTTTAAATGTTTCCTGAAATTAAACCAGTGTATATTTCCTAAATAAAGTGGCCAGTGAAGGCCCAAAGGTGTGGTCAGGATGTATAAACAAGAGGCTGTGCAGTAAGTCAATGTGAAAGCACAGTAGTGCCTATTAAAAACAATATTATATGCACACAGATCTATATATAATAAAAAAATCTGCTTAGCAAATGAGTATTACTTTTATGGAATGCTAGAGCTCAATTAAATGTGGACTTTTTAACAAATTTCTACCTGCAAATTCAACTAAAACATAGTAGACTATTAATTTGCTATTGCACAAAAAATGAAGAATATTCATTTGGGTTAGAAAAAAACCAGGATCTATCTAATATAGTAATACTGCTGAGTCCCACACTTCATTAATTTTACTAGAGAAGATTCCATGCTTCCTTCACTGATTCGCCCGGATCCTAGACTTCATTTGCATACTATCTCCACAGTTTTTATAAGAGAATAAGTAGTTAGACATGATTCAGAAACTAGTCCTGACTATGAGAAAAGTTTTAGTATACATTTTTCTAACACTATGGCATTAAGCTGGGTGTCTCCACAAAAATGACCCAGGAGGAAAACTATTGCCTTGTAACTTTAGAGAATAAAAAGTAATCTTCCCCCCAGAAGGGGAAAATGGTAAGTCATGATTTATAAGACAGGTTTCAAAACTTAAAAAATTACCTACTTTTAATTAAAGTTCTGAAGTACATTTGGGGGCGGGTAATCTGTAAAACATGAATTCATGTTTCTTCCTACTCAGCTCTTAAATTGAGCCATTTTATATATATAAAAATGCTCAGAATAAGGAAGTATAATAGAATATTTTATTTAATAAAACATATTGTATACTAATTCACACTGGACTGCTTTCAAGTCAAGAAGTGATGATATCCATAAGAACATATATAACCTTGATGAAACTGGCCTTGGGCTTTCACTTTTACACAGAGAATAAGACTTTTAATGAAGTACAAAATCTGTGTGAACTTTTGTATTCATTTATTATTATGAACAATCTTCAAATATTTACATACTTTTCCTCATAGAAGACATCTCTGAACATATTTGTTGCTCTTTCATATTTAGGAATTAATTATGTATAGAATTAAAAAAAAAATAATTCAGAGACCACTGTGGTCATCTCATCGGATTTCTTATAAATACAATCTTTCCTGAATTATTTTTTGTTTTAAAATGTATATTACGAAAGTTAATTCCCATGGGTTTAAAATTGCCTATGAAAGAAAATACATCACAAAACTTGTTAAGTTGCTCTTCAGTTACCAACACTGTTAAACCCCATGCCCTTTTTCCAGCCTAAGCTTTTTCATTAATAACTGACTACGTAACAAGAGTACCACTGCTGGGTTATGATGCAGGGAGTAATAACAGTTTGCATAGACAAAAGTCATTTTGTCTTCTGAAGAAGTTAAAGTACTTAGAAAGGAGCACTATTTTTCTGGTATGTGACATGGGTTTCTCTCAAACACTTTCAGTGCATTCTATATACAATTTAACTATTGTAAGTTTAAAATAAACATTAAAATAGTACCCACCATGTTTGGGTAAGATTGAGATAACGTCTTAAAATGAATTTACAGAACTCTTTACATGTATAATTTAAATTCACTTTATGCTATAAAAATATTCTTTCAACTGCTGATTTTAAGCATTAATTAGAAATTATAAATTTCACAAATTGGAGAGCACAGCTATGGCTACAGTAACCACAGCTGTTCTAGAAATATGTCTAAATTTAGTTTCATGCATTTCAATTGCAATGGATTTTTTTATTTTTTTTTTTCTGCATAGCTAATAGAAATTTTGGAGCTTTTGTTCTGAAGTTAATTGTAAATACTTCGCTGTGCTCACCTAGACAGGACTTGATGGAGAGGCTTTTGTTTAAAATCTGTCACGTAGTCCAGGACATGTTAGATGCACATCACAGTAAAGCTCCCTGAGCACTCCAAGTCCTCAACAGTCAGTTGAATTTGGGATGAAGTTTCCAGAAGTCTCATATGGCTCCTATTTAGAAACATGAAGGACCTTCCAGAAAAATCTGGCTTGCTATTGTTTCAAATTTGCTATTCTGAACAAAATACTTGCTGAATCTTTGCAACATATTAGCGCCCAGTTGCTTCAACAAAAGCTATTAAGTATCCTTCCCAGAACTTAGTTTCTGTTGCATGTAATTTTCTAGACTGTAAATATAAAAAAAGGAGCCTGAGGCAAGATCATGTTTTAACAGTCAAAACCTCATTTGAGATTTTTTACCTAAGGCGTACAAATGCAATCTCAAAATAGATGTAATTTTTGTGTGTGTCTACTTGTACTAAAAGGATATATTTTTTAGGATTAATACTACACTCTAATCAAGGTTTCATCAGTAGTTGTGTTGCTTAGTATTGCTGACTACCTGAAAAAGTGCCAAAAGCAGAACAGCCCTTGAAACACGAACTAACCAGCCACCATCATCCGGACTTGTACAACTTGTGCATGACTCGATTTTAAGTTGATTATTAAGAATCACAAGAATTTGCCATTCTATGACAGGGTGGCTTAGGCCTCTCTCACAGAACCCCCAAAAATCCCCAAACCTACTTCCACATCCCCCGGTGTTCACAGCTACGCAGGTTCCCAAGTTGCGAGCGCGACCTCCCGGCCCGCTGGGCGGGAGCCTGGGGAGGAGAAGCAGCAGGCCCCGCACACCGCCCCTAGGCCGGACAGGGCAAGTGCGACGAGGCCCCACCAAAGCTGGGCCCGAGCCGCCGGGGAAGCCTCACACTCCGCCTGCGAAAGGCGCCAGAGGCCGTCGGGCCCAGAAATTAAATTCCCGGGCGGACCAAATGGCCGCCACCTCCCCGCCTCCGGCGGCCAGATCTCGTGAGAACGCCTCCAGTCCCGGCATCCATTTCGGGGCTGGAGAGATGGGGGGGCGGCTCTGAGGGAAGATGAAGGCGGCGGCCATGTTGGGAGCTTCAGGGCGCTTTTGGTGCGGGGTGTGCTGAGGGAGTCTGCGCAGGGAAAATCGTCGCTGGGGGATCGGCGCAAGGTCGGGCTCGAAGCGGGAGGAGTAGAGCGCCTACTACGATTCTGAGTTGGGCTTTTTTTGGTTGCTTGTGCCCGGCTTCAGGAACGCTCGGCAGGGGAGGAGGGGGGGTGTCCCTGACCGAGGAGCCAGCACCATGAGCGGGGGGACGCCCTACATCGGGAGCAAGATCAGCCTTATCTCCAAGGCCGAGATCCGCTATGAAGGGATCTTGTACACCATCGACACCGAAAACTCCACTGTGGCGCTGGCCAAGGGTAAGGAGCTGGATGAGTAGAGGACTGGGCCCTGGCGGCCCAGCAGCGCCTCGGGGAGGGGGCGGGAGGGGATCGGGACCGCCGTGCGTGCGGTGTCGACGTAGAGATCGTTGCGGGGCCCGTCGGGGATCGAACAAGAACCTGAAGTTGCGGTCGAGTCGTCCGTGGCGTTGTGGCGATGAGGAGGCCTGGGGTGCGAGAGGGAGGCCTGCAGCCTGCAAGGGCCCAGCAGCAGCTGCGAGGGCGCTTGGCGGAGCTTTGCTAAGAGTCCGTGTAGTTTCGGCCGGAGGCGCGTCCTCCCGCCATCCTCCCCGACGGAGCGTCTCTTGGCGGGGCTCTGGCGACCCGCGACGCTTCGCGGCGGAGGTGGAAGTGAGCAAGGGGCTGGGAGAGCGGCGGCTCGACAGCGCTGCGGAGGCCCCTGCTCCCGCCGCGCCGGCTGCTCCCCTGGCTTCGGGAGGGGTATGGAGAGCTCGGAGAGGCAGCCAAGGGGCCGTCGCGAAAAGCAGCTAGGAACGTTAAGTCTTCAGGGGCGGCTCAAAGGAGTCCTGAATTGAGTAGAAGTATGAAGCCTTTAGCGATGGAAGTGGTCCAGAGTTGGTGCGTAAAAGGGAGTAGGAGGGGGAGACTGGAAAGAGGATTTCACTGCATCGTAAGAATTCCGGATCTACAGGTTACAGGGCCGTGTACGACTGAACTCTTTTGTATCCTGGGGTAGGAGACAACTCGGGTCTAAAGGGGATCCTGTGAGTGCTAGGTTATCCACAAAGGCTGGCCGTGAGCTCCTCATTTCGGAGGTAGCTGTATGCCCTTAGAGAAATTGAATACAGACGCTGGCGAGAGATACTGGTTGGAGAATGTATATATGTGTGCGTGTGTGTATGTGTAAGAAAGTTAGGAAGATATGTTTACTGAGAAGAGAGAGACTGGGGAGTAAAAAAGCGGATCTTTGAAACCAGGCATCTGAAGGACTTGGCTGTTTCTTGCGCTTGATAATGCACTTTTAACCCAAGTATATGAGCCGTGGCAGTGAATTTGTAATACTCGGATGAAACATGAAGACGAGTTTTTTAATAACTTCTTTGTAACAAATTCTGTAAAGCTCAATGGTATTCTACTTTACTCTTCTTGACTATGTAAGGTCTTGCTAAATAATCTAGATAGGTATAAAAAAACTACAGAGTTTATGCAGCCATTAGGTAAGGGGGAAAATTGCTTCTCTTGTAAGTTAAATATTTGAGACTCGGAGTATTCTGATCTTCAGTCCCTGTTTGTTACGATAGGCTTAGCGTTCTAGCATGACGACAGTCTGTCCCCTTTTACATAGCTGGAATGTGAAAGAGTTGGCCCGTGGAGTTGATAGCGTGTAGCAGTTTGTTTGCTTTCATCTTCCATTTGCCTTCCTGGTAATTATTGTTGGTGTGCCTTGTCACTTTAAGGCCCTATTCTTCCCCTCCTCCCCCCTGACAATTGTTATTTAAGAAATAAATTGCTTTGTTTTGTGAATTCTTACATATATGCTTTGAAACATCTTACAGTAGGTTTGGTCCCAGGCTTGCATAATTTATTTATGGGTCATTTAGCTGTCATGATGTGAGTTTTGCTTATGTCTAAAGTTGCCTTTAGGTTAAATTACCTTGCTGGAATTGCATTATCTGTTTAAAGAGGACAGCTAGTATTTGTTTATATGAGAAAAAGATGAGCGCTGTGATTAAAAATAAATGTTTAGAAATTCCAGTTGCATACTATGATTGTTAAGGTTTGTACTAAAGCACTTGCAAGAATCCCATCTTTGAGGAGTTTGTGATCGTCTTGCTCTAAATTAGACATATTTAGTGCCGGCCAAGACAATTTTACATGACTTCTCAAGAGTAGCTAAGTCATGTTACGACGTATCTACTAAAGTGTGCATATTTAAGATAGACCAGTTACAGTTACAAATCTAATCTACTCTCTTCCCATAGGTTCTCATCAGAAATGCAAATCTAAACCATTAAATTTGCTTTAATAAAACTTGGCTGAGTTAGCTGAAGAATGTGTGTTTTGTAATACAGTGTTATGATTCAGAGGAGAATAAACCAGTATTTCTAGGCCACCTGGAACCAAAAATCTTGAGATTAATCTGGAAGCTGATAACCATATTAGACTGTAAAACAGTTTGCTGTGCTCATGAATAAAATGCGCAACTCTAGAGTATTCAGGCTTCTGAATAAATGAAGGCTTAGGCCAAGAGAAGGTGGTATGATAGCGTGTATGTAAGGGGATAAGCATGGTTCATTATGGCCATGTCTGTATGTGAAGGAAGCAGATCTTCCTTCTGAACTGTCTGTAGCTGTAAATAAGTTGATCAGGTAATAGTTACCTCTTCTTTCTGTGGGAAGGCCAGAAGTCAAACCAGAACTGTTTACCATGGATCTTTACCACAAATGTCAAATTTTCTGCCAGAAAGAGACAAAGCCACAAAAGATGAGTTGATGTTTTCAGTTGCTCTGCTGTGTAGCTGACTTCACGTCACTGTTACCTGGATTGAGTGCAGGGCAAGTCAGCATTATTCGTTTCCGAACTGAAATCACTGCAATTGTTCGTGACATCAAGTGCAAAAGTAGAGATGGGATCCGTTCTTGAATAACCACGGGTGTGCCTAATAGTAGGACTTCTGTGGGCTAAACTGGTCTGAGATTAATCTTAGGAAGTTGTACATGTGGAATGCCTTCATTTATCTTAAAACTACTGGGATTTTAGACATAAATATGATTTTTTGGGGTAGCTAACAGGATACTACTGATTGTAGTCTTCAGTTACTGAGGTGTAATCTCCTCTAGTTCTCTAATCAGCATTTTATTTACAAAGCTGTGATCCTTTCACTAGCAAAAGTTGTGGCATCTGCCTCAGGAGTCAAAGGAAGATAGCAACTGTTTAAATATTGAGCATGGTGTTTTTATCCTAAGCTGGAGCATGATAAGGGAAAGCAATGAATTGTTTCACAAAGTGTTAAAAGTATATTGATATTTAAATGTCAGGGGAAACTCCCATCTGTCAGTTTCCTATTACTAAGTGTGCTGTACAAGGATTTGAGGTTTTTATATGTTACTGATGTATGTATTTTCTTCAGATTGCCAGCTTTTTAGAGTTTGAAACCAAACATGACCCATTCTTATTGTCAAGTTTCAAGTTTAATTAACCTGGAATGTCCTTCTAGTTAATACTTCTAATTCATACTTAATTTTTATAACATCATGAAGTCCAACCAACTTAAGAATAGAGGGTTTGCAAGCTACTGTTAGGAGTAAAATTTTCTTGTAGTGAAGTGACTGCTGCCCCACCTGGAGCAGCTATAGGATAATCATGATGGATTATGATTGATCTTATATGTTGCAGCATTAAAAACTAGATGTGATCTTTCACACTACCAACACATAATGTCTTTCTCTTTCAAGGCACTGATTTAGAAAGATAGGTTTTTATGTAGGTAAGCTGTGTTAGAACAATCATATTGGGTCAGAAAATTTATTTTTTTTTTTTCCCCTGCCAACAGTAGGGAATCCTTAGGCATGTGAGGGTAAGAAACAGAAAATCATATACTGTCTCCCTGGTATAATACATGTTTTCAACTATCAGCTGTTGGACCATTGAGAGTTGCATTTGGAACCATTATAATGAAATAGCGTTCAGCAGTTTAAGAAGTAGTTAAACTTCTGGCATTTTGAGCCTTTTGTGATAGTGTTTTCCACAGTCTAATGACACATTAAAGAGAAAACTTTGCTTTCTCTTAGACTTGTACACAAAGTTAATTGGCTGAAAGAGTCAGAAATACAGACAAAAAAAAGTTAAATTCTTGTAAGGACATGTCCATTTCTTATAGTTCAGGGGTGGGAGCAGAAAAGGGAAGGGTTACATTTTTATTAATTTTATATGAAGTTATTTTTTAGTCAGTGACATGCTCTGTCCGTGCCTTGAGTTTTAGGGCATGTGTGCCAAACCAACTCTCTGAATAGTGTCACAGCAGAAAGATCCCTGTTGTCAAAGCCCACTCCTGAATGCTTCTCTCATATCTATCTCCCTGTTAACTCACCACCCCTACAAATAAGGGAATGCAGACAGAGTTAATTGTTCTGAAGGGTTGAGCCTGCCACAACTGGGCTCCTTCACGTTAATGCCTTTCTTGTAATAGCACTGGCATCTCAGCATGTTTTCAGGGAAAGGCTTGTAATATTTTGAAGAAAGATGGCAATCGAAATGACTTGTTCTGGTAGTGGTGGTCTCATTTTAGTCATGCTTCTCATAGGTGCCTGAAGAGTGAAAAGAGACTGGTTTGTGTGTATGTATGCTGCATATGAAGTAAGGCTGATAAGATTGTGTCAGTGCTGCATACAGAGACTGAACTACGTGTTTGCAATAGTTCACATTGCATGGGAACAGAGTTCTCTTTTGCTAATAGAATATATAGCTTGACTTCTGATTAACACAATGCTTTTCTGTGTTAACAGGTAGTAAATTTTGTGAACTGATGGGGAAAGTTGTGTTGTTTCCCTTGGGTGGTATAGTAGTATAATATACAGTAAAATATAGTATACAAGTAACATTGGAGTCAGGCAAAATCTGTACAGAAATTTGCCTACAGCACTTTAATATGAAACTGGTGGAGCCACTTGGGCATAAAGTCACACAAGTGAATCTTGTTAGGCTCAACAGTGTTAGTCTCTTTCTAGCTAGCTACTTTATTGTGTGTATTTCCACTGACAAAAAATAAGTTTGCCTGTAACAAGTGATGGTTGCCTTTTTGTTTGCAAGTCACTAAGCCAGTTTAGCTCATTAAAAACCAAAACAGAACAAACCAACCAAACAAACCCAACCAACCAAACACCAAAACACTGTCCTGGTGACTGTTATAAGATTATATTATCTTTCACATGCTTATTTCCTCTAACTTTAGTATTTCACTATATATGAACCACTGCACTTTTGGAGGAAGGATGTAGTCTGAGGAAATCCCCCCCAAGAGACAGAGCTGGGTAGAGCTCTAAGACTGCTGCTGCTCCAGTACCTCGTCTTTATGATACTCTGGCAACTTAGTATTTCTGATTATGCAAAACTATGGTAATAGCTATTTCTTTCTAAAATTCTATTGTACTGGCCATCTTTAATATTAGACTTTTTATTTTCATTGGTTCAGATTATGTTAAATCCTAATCCAACTAGGAGAGAAGAAACTAAAGATAGGTATCCCTTTGCAAAATGCTAAGTCACGTTCAACACTTTGTTATACTACTATCTGGAGGACCTAGCTGGGATAGACACTGCAAAAACATTGAGTAGCCCCTATCCTAAACTTTCTTAGACTGCTGCACATCCAGTTCTAGTTCCTTGCTTTAGAGGGAAAGTAGACTTGGGGATGGTTATTTTTGTTGCTTTGGGCTGAGGACGGAAGGTCGAATCCCAAATCAGAGGAGTTTGCTTACCCCTCTCCAGCAGAGCTAATCTTCATTGGATGAAATTGTCTTTGTATTGTGCAGAAAGTTGCACTAAAGCTGGTTTTGTCTGGGGCAGTGGAGAGGTAGAGTTAAAAACCCAAATGCTTTGTAGCAACTCTTGATGTCTTTTATTGAAAAAACATTGATGACCATATCAGTGTCTTGATCTAGTTGCATGAATTTCTTAAAGACAAATTCTAATTTTTGGTCTTGAAAATACTTCCTTTTGATGTTTTCATAATTTTATGATGGGGAGAAGGACAAATTTTTGAGATAGAGTAAAATCCCTTTGCCTCTCTAAGGTGTGTAGGTTATTCACTTCTTTTTTGATTGCTTTACAATGGAGAAAGGTAATCACCAGGTGTTAAAACTGTTCATATATGTGTCTTGTAATGTTGGCATTAATAGTAAAATACTTATCCATGTACCGTAGCTCTGACTTAAAAGTAGTACTTTCAAAGCAAACTTCTTACATAGTTCATCAGATTTATATTTCTATGTAAGGGTGAGATGTGATCCTCTAGATTACTACCCTTTTTCCAGTGTTGCTACTGCTTATTTCCTTCACTTTAGCTAGAAAGTGAAATACTTGAGTAACTTAGTGATCACACTCTGGCCATTTTTGTGCACCTTTCTAGACAAAATGGCTACTAGAGCAACCATTTAAGTGTGAGATGGAGAGAACCCATACAAAAATCAACTTTGGTTTTACTTACCAAGAGAGTGGGAAGGATGGAATGAAGGGACAAGTTTTCTCATGAATAGTGTAGGATGGCCAGAAAGCGAAAGGGGATCCTTGGTCAAGACAGTGAAATAGACAAGCTCAATGAACAGAAAGCAACAGAATGAACTACAGTAATGCCCATGACCACTTGATAAGTTGTTAGGCTGTTGTGTACAACTTCGAGTTAATTTCTGCAAATTCTTCAGCTGCAGTTATCTTTTTCTCTGGAGAAAGAAGACGTTTATCTTGTAAGCAAGGTTGAAATTCGCTTAATATATGCCTTTTTACACCACTGATGGTTTATAGAACCAATCAGAGCAAGCTTTCAGATGCACAGAAATAGAAAAGTTGATTAAATTCAGCTCAGTAGATGATACAAGTATGAACAAAATAATCATAACTGCTTAATGTTCACCTTCCAGTGTGGTGTTGAGTTGATCTCTGTACCTCTGAATTATGCTTCTCAAAAAGATTTGTAATACTCAACTGGTAAGCTCTGTTTATGCAGTACTAGAAGAAACAACAGTGATGGAAGATTATTGCTGCAGCTTGAGAAATGATTCAGTATCACTTTATACAGCTCTACAGGAAACTCTCCTTTTCTTGACTAATGGTTTTGTGGCTGCAAATAAGTGCCTAATGATATCTCCAAACTGTTGATGCATCTGAAAACGGAGGGAAAAGGAATTTTGGTAAATTAAAGCAAAATACAGATGTTTTCTCAGCATAACCTGTAGTACCTTACAAAGCAGACAAAAACATCTTAAAAGGCTAGAACAAAGACAGTTATGAGGGATTGTTAAAGCTGCTGAATGTTGATGTTCAATAGAATGCCACTGTCATGATTTTTTTTCTTCCTTTCTGGTTTCAATTCACTGTTTAGTTTCTACTTACAAAACTAGCTTTTGGAGACATCTCTCTTGAGATTTTGTCTGTTTCACTTAAGATCACTAACCCTAGGTGAATATAAAGGGTAATGAATGTAAAGGGAAATAGTAATTCAAAATATATTCGTAGACAGTAATAGTGATTACATGGGGTGCAAAGAGAACAGCACGCTAAGCTTCATCACTATGCAATCTGATAACTGGGAATCCAGTGAAGTGCATACAAATAAGTGTAATGGTTTGCTATGTTGCATGCTATGCAGGCCTCCTTAGGAATGTAGTTATTCCCACTGAGTTTACTTAGTTTGACAGAGATAGTGTGAACCTTACACCAGCGAGGAGAATGCATTTTGCTGAGTGAAACTTGTATATACATACCACTGTCTTGATTCAGACCTTGAATCTATTGAGAAATACTTTGCTTTTGGTAACTTTTAATATTCTAGTTTCTAGTAATATTAGCATTTTTTTCCTGATTTGCAAGTGCAGAATATGAAGTATGTAAACTCATGTAGTCCTCACCAGCCTTTGTTGGTATTCCTGTTGCTGTAATGTCCAGAAAGGGTTAATTTAGCAAAAGACCTGCTTTGCTGCTTCCCCTTATCCTCCAAAACAGTTGAAATACTCAACATGTGAGTGATAAGGAGTTATGTCTCAGACAGGAATAGAAGATGTGTCTTTCTGATCGATTTTTTACTGAAATTTGTAAAATCAAATCACTTATGTCTGAGCAGTTGATAATGTCAGAAAAATATGTTGCCTGTTTAATAAGGTTTTCTTTTCCTCAACAAAATTTTACTCTTTTTAGTTAAAGCTGTTGGTCTCTGCGCTATGTTTGAAACCTTTCTGTAGAATGTGGAATGATTTTTGTTATTTTTTTTCCTCCCTCCCTTCCCAATTTTGCAGTTCGTTCATTTGGTACAGAAGATAGACCAACTGATAGACCTATACCACCTCGTGATGAAGTCTTTGAGTATATTATATTCCGTGGCAGTGACATTAAAGACCTAACTGTCTGTGAGCCTCCAAAGCCTCAGTGTTCTTTGCCACAGGATCCTGCTATTGTTCAGGTAACTCAAACCCTATTTTTAGATGTTTGTTGCTGAAGGTATAACCCGCTAGCTTTAAGTGCTCTCTTGAGTGTTTAAAAATGAAAATGATTGTTGCTGTAAAGCTTATAACCCAATGTAAAGAGCTCTGGAAAGATTTTCCACTTTTTGTATCATGCATTTAACTGTGCAAATCATGCTGAAGTCTTAACTCTAGCACAATGTACCCTTGCAATCCTTTAAGGTCTTTTGCTAAATTTGATGCAGCTCCTGTTGGTGGTAGTTAAGAACTGTGAGACTGCATTACTACTAACCTAAATAATAATAACCCCACTGTCCTCCAGTATGTTTGGGTCTTTCATTGTTAGTGTGGTGTTTGAAACTTCAGGGAAAAATATATGACACTTTCCAAGTCTGCCAACAAAAGCTTGTACATGGTTGACGAAAGAGTCCAGTATCTGAGCTTCTGGGGAAAAGGCTGCAAAATTTTATGGTACTGTTTTCGCAAGTTTGTGGAATCTGAATGGTAAAAGTGCTTTCTAAACTGTATATATGTTTCTGAAATTTTTTCTGCTGTTGTCTGTTTGGAGTTTTCATGCAGAGTAATGGGCATAATTCATTATTGTTGTGCTGTTTCTGCTTGTGTTTAAAGTGGTTAAACTCTTGTTATTAAAAGACGCAACTTTATGAATGTTAAGGTCTTGTATATGTATTAGCCACAGTGGTGGTGGTAGGGTAAATTTAACAAAGAGCTTTAGACTTTCTACATTTCTTGTATTGCAGAACTATTTCCTGCTCTTTTTTTGTGTGTGTGTAAACATGAATTTCTTCAAGCCTGTTTTATCTTTAGTCTTCACTAGGATCTTCAACTACATCTTCATTCCAGTCTGTGGGGTCCTATGGTCCTTTTGGCAGGATGCCTGCATACAGTCAGTTTAGTCCAAGCCCACTGGTGGGGCAGCAGTTTGGTGCTGTTGGAGTTGGTATGTTCATTTTTATTATCTGGTGTTTTCCTATTAGTGAAGTTGCATGTGTGTGCATAGACAGTAGTCAGTGCTTGTAATTCCATCAACATCTTATCCTAAGGGCAAATCCAAAGTCTTCAATCTGTATCAGTCCCACAGTTAAGCTCACAAGTATAGGGTTTTTCATAAGCCGTTGCAGCTCAAATCAAAGCAATTATGATTGAGAACTAAACACCCTTCTCAGAGGGACAAGTGAGGAAAGGTTCCTTTATTGATGAATGAATTCTGTTTTGTATATATTCATTACATTCATCGTGTATTCGTTATATTTCACAAGTGGTAGAGGCAGCTCCTCCACAAAAGCCCCATAGCTGTGCTATCAACATCTACTATCCCAGGTTGACCAGGTGGTGTGTACCTTACCCAAGGGTTTGGTTTATTCAGCAATCCATGTGCCAGCACAGTCCTCTGGCTATTGATGAGATGTTAGCTTTGCATGAAGTACGCACGGGAGGTATTTGTGAGCTGCACGGGTCAATTGTTCCTTTACACTGCAGATAATGCTCTCTGAGACTCATTAACCAACTTGCATTCCTCCCTTAAAATGTTTTATTTCATCTTTTAGTTTTTCACATGGGAACTTAGATTCTTCTAACTCCTATGAGCATCAGTGTTACTCCTGGTACTGAAAATGTTTAGCTCTGTGAAGGGAAGGCTGTAGAGTTGACCATAACTTGATATCAGTTAAGAAGATGTGACAGTCATATTTTTGTTTAAAAGATGTTAAGTGGAAATAGATACCAATAACATTTGTTTACTGCTCTGTAAAATGCTGCCATGACTATGCTGTGTTAGTACTAGTGGTACTAAATATAGCAGTGCTCTATAATTTTTTTTTTCTTTTAGATAAAAAATATCAAGATACTATGGTCTTACCAGGTTACTATGAATACATATTATGTTGAACTTAAAGTATGTAGGAAGGACAGACTTAAGTGTATTTTAGAATAAATGCCTAATACAGCTTCATTAATCCTTTAGTGCTAATTAAAAAAAAAAAAAGAAAGTACAGAAAAAAGTCTAAACCAAGTTTTACAACCATGTTATTTCTTTCAAAGCAGGAGGTTCTTTAACATCTTTTGGAACAGACTCTTCAGCCAGTGCTGGCATGTCCCAAAGTGCTGCAGTTGGTTCTGCATTTACAACAGATGCAAGATCACTAAAACCACAGATGTCTCAAGGTAAATCTTTTTTAATAACTCTCTGATCTATTTGACCAGTTGTGCCCCTGTGACTTAGGTGGTTGCTAGAAATGCTAACCAAAGAGGTAAATTCTATCAGGAAAACACTTGGTATTAAAACTTGAAAGACCTGAGAGGCTCTGTACTTGCTCTTTCTATGTGTTTTCCTTAATCCTGGCATACTGCATATGTAACTGTTAGCAACCCATTTGTTGTTATCCTTAAAACATCTCTATAGAGGAGTAGGACTTATGACAGTTGGATAATGTTATCAAATAGGTGCATATGTAAACTCAACAGCGAGTTTTATTGATAGTAAGACAAAACTCAGGGTGCTTTATGCTGATTGAACAGTGAAGTCCTTCAGCCTACATTTTAAAAAATCTTTATTGCCAATGCTGTTGGGATTTTTTAATGTATATTTACATATATAATATTAACATCAGATCTGATTGCCTATAGAGATAGTGACATGATGTCTAAGTCAGCTTAATAGTAACAGAAACTGTATGGGTAGTTTGTGTAATTGGGAAAAGAAACTAGAAGCTAAAAGGAACTTCCTGATGCTTTTGAGTGGCAAAGAAAAAAGAAACTAAGTGTTGAGCACTTTCACCCTCATTTTCCATGCAAATATGTTGAGATTGCTCCTCAAAAGACGTTATTTCCTGCTCTTCTACTCTTCATAGCTGCAAGTAATGTGTGCTAAGATATATTCCTAATGCTGTTTTTAAGATTATGTAGCCATATTAAAAGGCAAAACACTTTGCTTGTAGTAAAGAGGGTTTTTTCCTAAAATCTAGTTGAGATTTGTATGCTAATTAGGACTGCTTTCTAGCATTAAATGAGTGGATTACCAAAAATAAATAGGTTCTACTACTATTGTTGCATTAATTGAAGGGTGGAGAAGTATGCTGACCACTTACTGTTTTTGTTGGAAGAGTAGCTTGGTTTCTGTAGGTAAAATTAAAACCCATATGTTCTTGGACTTAATGTATGACATGTGCTCCAGAAGAACATGCATTCTGCCACAAAATTTCCTGTGGGGCACCAACAAGTTGGGTTTTTTCTGCGTGTGTTTGCTTTTAAAAATATTTGTCATCTTTGTAGATTGTACCTGTGGTGTGGTTGGTTTTAGTTTTTTGTTTTGGTTTGGTTGGTTGGTTTGTTGTTGTGGTTTTTTGGTTGGTTGGTTTTTGTTTTATTTTTTTTTTACTTAGATTTGTCTTATTCTAATTCCTTAGTAGATTTACTCTATGGTGTCATAAACTTGTCTGGCTGGATCGAATATCTCCATTCTAAACATGCTTCTTTATTCAGTCATACGTGCTTCAAATTGAAATATATGAACCTCACTTTGTGGGGAAGCCTCTCATAGCTCCTTCATCTGCATTATGCCTGGTGCTAGCTCTCAGTTTTTCATTTATTTTGTGGAGATCATGCAACAGAGTGCACTAGATCAAATGAAATTTCAGGATCTTAACTGTATCTCTGCCTTTGTGAGCAGTTACTTTCCACTTGACTTTCCAGGGAGGCAGAAGGAGTATTTTTACCTCCAGTCTATCAAAAAATTTAATTCCACAGCTAAATGCACATCACAGATGGGTTGGTAGGGATTAATTGTCCTACACACTTGTTTCTTTTAGACTGGGGGAAGGGAAATTGCTAAATATCCTTCATTCTGGGTTAGTGGATCTGAGGGTCCAGAAATATTTATTTCTTCTTTGGACACAGCTGTCTTGACTGGTAAGGCAGATAAACCTGTCAGTCTAGATTAGTTAAGAACAGTAACTCAAATTTGTAGATGAGAAATAACTCTTTAGGCTTTGGTTTTGTTTTGTCTGTTTCCCAGGTCGTTCAAGCCCTCAGCTAGATCATTTGAGAAGGAGCCCCACCATGGAACAAGCAGTACAAACAGCTTCAGCCCACTTACCTACTCAGGCACCAGTTGGGAGGAGGAGTCCTGTACCAACCAGACCTTTGGTGTCTGCTAGCCAGAAATCACTAGAGAATCAAGAGCACAGACGAGGTAGCTTTGGATAATTTTCATATGGCTTACTTTATCCCATCACATAGGAAGTACCCTTTCTGAGGGTTACATGTAGGAATTTTCCTGCTCTCCATTATTGGTAGGCTGGTCAGCAGAGACCTGGATTATGTATATTTCTTTTTAAAGTCAAGTGTATACTCTAAATTATTTTTTTTTCTTTTATGAGTTAAATTTGTGGTCTACTTTTAAAGGTTTGGATTTTTTTTTTAAATCTGAACTATATATATACAAAAGTATGGTCAGAAATACCTAATTGGATAAACAAATCATTTTTTTATTTCCAACTTTAGCTGAAGCACACAAGGTTTCAAGATCAGAAAATGAACTCAGAAATGAAAACAAACGACAAATTGGTAAATCTTGTTTTGAGAAATAGCTATCATTGTTTTCAGACTTCATAAAAGTGGTTTTTTTTTTAAAGTCTGCTAAAATACACCGTTGTTTGTAGTTTGCAAAGTGCTATGTCTTTAACACCAGAAATCTTGCAGTTCAGATTACAGTAATAAAGAGTTTATGTATTTAGAATGCTTTGACATAACTGTTTCTAGTAACAGTGACTTTGCATTGGGTCAGAATCATATGCACACAAAAAATCAGCATTAAAGAGAAAAATCTTCTGCTTTCTCTATATTAAGCAATTTGTATAAAAATGCAAAACAAAGAAGTATTCATGGATTTATAAACACAATAGTCTGGAATAAAACCTGTTACCTTTCTCTGAAAAGTCACTGACATTTTAACTCTTCTCCTGAAAGCTTTAAATGACTTCTGGAACTTTTAGTACCCAAATTTAGCACTATTATGTTTTCTGTGTCAGTGCTGTAATTATTGTTAGTGAATTTACAAATTACAAGCTGCTCCAGCAGAACATTTAACAACAGAAGTGCAGGAAGAGAATGCATGAATTCCCAACCTGTTACCCAAGGAATTTAAAAAAACCCCAACAAAACAAACCAACAAAAAACCGAAACATCCCACCAAAAAAAAATAACCACCACCCCCCTCAAATTAAAACCAACCGACAAAACAAAACCCAACAGAATTTCCTTCTTTTTAGTTCCAGGGGGACCTTCAGCACGGAGAGGCCGTGGAGGTCACAGAGGAGGCCGAGGAAGATTTGGTATAAGGAGGGATGGTCCAATGAAGTTTGAGAAGGACTTTGACTTTGAAAGTGCAAATGCACAATTCAACAAGGAGGAAATTGATAGAGAATTTCATAATAAACTTAAGCTGAAAGGTAAAAAACTTTTTGCTTTATATTTGAGCATGGAAAAACTGTCTTGCTGTTTTAATCCTAGCTTGGAGAACAACTTTTCAAAGGGCTGTCCTACTAAGTCTTATTTGCAGTCATAAAAAGAAAAAAAAAATTAAAAAATAAATTAACAAGTAAACTGAGTTCATCTGTTTATTTATATACTTAGATCAATATTTGAGTTCTGAAGGAATTTCAACTAGGAAATACCATACATCATGTTCTAATAAGTTTGTTGGTTAAAAATACAGATTACTTGAGCAGAGGTCCTATGGTGTGAGTTTACTTTTGTTTTCTGGAAAATACGCAATAAAAGAAAACGTGTATTTTATGTTTTCAATTATCAACTGACCAAAAGCAATCAGAAAAACATGAATTTGGGTTCTGAACTTTGCTGGAGGATGCACAACGGTTTCAGTTTAAGAAAGTTTCTATTTGGGTTTATCCTTTTCCAAGGAAACAAGGGAGTAGTTCAGATCCATACTGCCAGCAGTATAAGTTTGTTTTCTAGCAGGCTTCTGTTTTAATTACCTCATTCTCTTGTGACCAGCCACCTGTTCGTTACACTGCTGCTACTGGTTTTGGACAAAATTGTCGTGGGTTAAAGTAAGGAATTCTCTATTTCAATAAATGGTTGGCTGAAAGGTGGGATACAAAATTTGGGAATAAATGGTAAAATTTGAGTAGAGAAAAACCACCAGTAGAGTCTCATAGGATTTTTTGTTTGTTTTTCTGATGCTTGCCTCTTTCTGGATCATTTTTTAATGAGTTGACAGTTTGCTGTTGATACTAATTTCTTTCAGAATCATAAAGAGGATGGGGAAAACTAACCATAAAGAGCTATAGAAATATTCCGTGACAGAGTGGTAATTTGTGTGTGTGTTGTGGAAAACAGATGAGCTGGTTATCTGAAGTTTATGATGAGATTACAGTTGTAAGCATTTAGGAATGTGACTTTGAGATAGTAATAGCTAGTTCTGTTGAACCATCAGATTCTTTTTCTGTACTGGCCAGAACAGTAAATTGAACTTCAGGCATTATGAGGAAAGAAATATAAAGTCTGTTCATGATACAGTGTCTTGAATGCTGTCCCTGTGTCTCAAAGGAAATAACTGCAAAGCCAGAAGACAAAGAAGGTCAGCAAGGATGAGCTAAAGCATGGAATGTCTTTTATGAGGAATGACTAAGTGAGGCTTCTAAGTCTGGAAAGAAGGTTAGCTAGGAGGTTAGAAAATAGATGGCTATCAAATCCATTCTACCACAGTTGTTTTGTGTTGTTTGGTTTGGTTTGGTTTGGTTTTTTTAGTTAATTAAGCCCACAGAGAATACTGAGGATATCAAACCTCCAGACAACAGCAGCACAACATCAAAATTTACATGTTAAATTATTTGACTGCCACATTGAATTTTGAAGGGGTTTTTTGTATTTTTGAGCATTCAGTATAGCATGTGTCTGTCTGTCGGGGAGTAAGTGAAGAGTATTGTTTTGTTTAGTACAATGGTCCAGAAAGCTTCCGGTTACTTTTGTTTTCCAGAAGATAAACTTGAGAAACCAGAGAAGCCTGTAAATGGAGAAGACAAAGGTGACTCAGGTGTTGATACACAAAATAGTGAAGGGAATGCCGATGAAGAAGATCCACTTGGACCCAACTGCTACTATGACAAAACCAAATCCTTCTTTGATAACATCTCCTGTGATGACAATAGGTACGGCCTGCAAGGAGAAGCTTGTTGGTCTACTTGATGCATGTTTATGCCATAACATAGTGCCAGCACTACTCTTTACAATCAACTGTGAATTGAAAGTGCATAAAGCTTATTTCCTCATGCAGTGGAAATAAACAGAAATATGAAGAACAAAATTTCTTTGTGGGCAAGAGCAGTATATTAATAGGAAGACATCTTTAAATGTTGGTTTAGAACCATGCTTCTGCAATTGAGTATAAATACGCTAGAATCTCCTTTGCAGATTTACACAAGTGGGTTGTTTTTTGTTTTGTTTTGCTATTAAATTACCACTTTTGTTAAACTGATTACAACTATGCTTTGGTAGTGGTTTTGAAGTAGATTACATAACTGTCTTGGCCAGTGGTGTTCTTCAAATGGGAAGATAGCATTTCAGGAAAAATCAAGCTCATCTTTTGCCGTCACCTATTTATTAGATAGGATGATGTGGATTACTGACCTATTTTGAATTGAGGGGGATTACTTTGTTGTACTGACAGATAGATTTAAAAAGCTAATATCTGTTAACTACAAACTCTTAATTTCTGTTTCTTGTTTTAAATTGCAGGTAGCTTTTATTTATTTATTTTATTGTATGGTTCTGTGTCCAGATGATACAGACTGTGTCCTTTTGTATAGGAAACTCTTATTAGAGTATTGTTAATGTATAATTAATGATACTCTAACATATCTTTTTTCATTAAATGAATTTTGGCAGACACTTAGGTTCTTGCCAAGGGATAATGTGGAGATTTACGATGTGATTAATGTATAATTTTTTTTTTTATTTCATGGTCTTTCTGGCAATTCTGACTAAGCCAGGCACTCTTCCTTCTGAAGTGTGTTTTAAAACGGTCTTTGTTCCTTGTGTGTGGCAGAGAACGGCGACCCACCTGGGCTGAGGAAAGAAGATTAAATGCTGAGACCTTTGGAATACCACTGCGTCCCAATCGTGGCCGCGGAGGGTACAGAGGCAGAGGGGGGATTGGCTTCCGAGGTGGAAGAGGCCGAGGAGGTGGAAGAGGTGGCTTCACTGCCCCCCGAGGATTTCGTGGTGGATTCAGAGGAGGTCGTGGAGGCAGGGAGTTTGCTGACTTTGAATATAGGGTAAAATATATTTAATCTTACTATGACCTGATCAACTGGTTTTGAAAATCGGTGCTAAAAAACCTATTGCTTTAAGATTTGATGTTGAACTAGAATTTCTTGCTTGAATAATATTTTGAAGGTACTCTGAGATACTTGACTGAAAGAACATTAATGCAGAAATTTTAGTTACATGGCATCATTTTACTATCAAGAGCAACCAAAACCAAAAGCTACCTTTCTTCACTTGCCTTAAGTATTTGTTCTATAGCTGCAGTTGGTGGGGAGAAGTAAAATTCTGCAGATTTAATACAAAATGTGAAATGGAAGCTTTTTTTCCTAAGCAATATTGTACAATGTAAATATTGAGAGGGAGTAATTTAACTTGCTTCTAGTGTGCAGTGTTTTTTGAATTCTTTGTGAAATGAGTTGGCACAAATCCTATAGACTTCTAAGATCCTATATAACCCCTAAAATAGAGTAACTGAAGTTTCTGAAGCACAGTGATCACCCTTTGCAGAAATAAAGATGAAAGTATTTGAGTTCTGTAAGGTCCTGTCAAACACTTCTTTCTGTCTGGTTTTTGTGGGTTTTTTGTATTTAGCTTTATGTAATTATATCTACTAGCTGTTGGGAAAGCTAAGGCAGGATTGACTTTTTTCAGAAAGTCATTCAGTAAAAAGGAACTGTGGCAGATAAGCCATAAAAGCTTCAGAAGGAAAGACCCCTGTCCATCCCATAGAGAAAGTGTTTTTAAAATATTAAAATAAGTACTGCTACTTTATTTTTAGTTAAATATGAATGATGCTTTAAGCATTGCACAGAAGCTGCCATGTAAGTCTGCTAACAGAGGTATCCTGATGCTTTCATAATCACGTAAGCGTAGAAATAGTCATTTGTTCTGCAAGAGCTAGAATGTCTGAAAAGCAGAATCTTCTTTTACAGTGTAGTTGTGCAATTTGTTGCTTTTGCTACACTATTAAGACATTCATTTTTCTGCTTCCTGTTGAAGCTCTTAACTCTTCTTCCTACCAGCCATTCAGAGGAAGGACAAACTTACTTTTCTGCCCCACCTAGTGAAGTGATACATTCTGGGCTGGTGGGATCTTAGACACACTTTTTTTTCTTTTTCTTGGAAACAAAAGTCTCCTTCATGAAAGCTCATTGACCATACACATTATGTAAATCAACAGAGCTCTGTTGGTTGCAAAATCAAAATCTTTTAATACTTTCAGTGCAAAGTATTTTTCTTGGAATTAAGTGCATATATTCAACTGGCATACTGTTTAGAATCAGTAACAAATTTAATGAACCAGTTTGGTACAACTAAATGTAGGCTTTTACTGTTCCGACTCGGACTTTTCCTGGGAGCTTACTGCATGAGCAGTTAAAATTTTGCAATATGCAATCTTTGTGTTCTGTTTGAAGATTTAAATATTTTGACCTTAAAAAAAAAAAAAAAGGGTGGTGGTGGTGTTTCATCACAGAAGATTTCTGTCTGCCCATCAGTTAATCCTCCATTAGTTTGCAACAATTAGACCTATGATTTAAATAGGTTTTTGGTAGGTTAGAGTGAATTGGAACGAGGGGTTGAAAATCAGGTATCTGAGGGTTTGTGCCTTGCAGCTAGTCAAAGAGACAAGCTGCTTCAGCATGTGCCTGGCTGGGTGTGTTGTGACTGGGTGCTAACCTGGTCACAGGGAGGTCTTCATTCTGGTGGCAGAAGGTGGGAAGTAGCCATTGCAGTGCATCTTCTCCCAGTGCTGCTGCCCAGATTAGTTTGTGGTTTTTGTTTTGCAAATCAGCCTTAACTTTATACTGTTGTTCCCTCTAGAAAGACAACAAAGTCGCTGCATAGTCTACCAGAAAGCTGAAACCGGCTGAACGTCTAGATCTTCTTGATCCAGAGAATTAGTTTCAATCTCTGCAAAGAATGAAGTTAATTTGCTGTATACTTGTCACCAGCACTGGGATTTAACTATTTAATTTCAAAGGGGTGTAATGCAGTTACTTTTGAAAAATGGCCATCTTTGAAAACAGTGAGCATTAAATATATTTGAGACAGAAGGATAAGTAATTTCTTATGTATAGTTAATTATAAAGCAGTACTTCGATGGAGTTTAAGTATTTTTTCATCACTGAAAGGATTTTTCTTATTACTAAACTGTATTTGATAATTGCTTCAAGTTGCAAGGACAATTGTATGCAGAAGGCCGTCGATACTGTGAGTGTTTTGATCCACTGAAGGTTGTTTTTTGGAAATCCTGTAATATCCCTTTTGAGATAGTTGTACTTTTATCAACTAGGGTGCTGGACAGTAGAAAACTTGCTTTGTCAGTCAGATATGTACACACAGTAAATACTGTTTCTTAGGCAAAGGAAACTTTTTATATAGTTGTAAAATTCCATTATATCCCATTGCCAAAGAAACATTACAAACTTTGTATAGCTGTATAAAAAGCGACTAATTTTTTAAAGAATAAACATTTTTAAGTCGGCGAACATACTGTGTTATTGCAAAAGTTGATATGCTGAAGAGCACTGAATTAGTTGGGGTTTTTTTCTTTAGCAGCTTTTCAGGCTTAAGTGTTTGATTTTATATTTGGGCTATAATGAAGATTTGAATATGTTCTTCCATTACACACAACTGGATAGACTCTTCACTTCTCTTGCAAGAAATTGATTTTGTAGTTTGTGGCATATCACAGGATTTGACCAAATTAAGGAGGTATTTTCAAATAAGGAGAAAATAAATTTTCATATGTCAAAATTTGCAATTTTACTTAGTGATAAATATTAACTTTTTTTAATACTGGACCAGGCACCTGAGTTTGTGATTCTCCTGGAGTGCCTGGGACAAGGATATGTCTCCATTTGTCAATTCTTGAAATGTTAACTTTGTTGTAATACCTGTAGACATAAGCAATTTAAAGAATTCTTAGTGTTTGAAGTTGTTTGCATTTTGATAGACCATAGCTTGGAGACATTAAGACGCTGGTTCTAAGACCGTGAAGTCACAAATGACATAGTATGGACTTTTTGCCAATTCTGAATGACTAGTTTCAACTATTTGATATGCTGAAAATAGAAACCTGGTCATTTGTGTCTGTATATGTATATGAAGGCCACAGGAATAAAGGGATCCAAAGATTAAAACATTTTGATCTAATTTGCTGACTTTTTTTTTTTTTTGTTACTTTATCTTCACAATGTTCAGTGGTGATAAAGATGTGGAAAACTGCACTGTTAGAAAATTGGAATATTTAAAAGTGGTTGATAGAATCTTAATTTTATAACTTTTGTATAGCACTACAAGGAAGTATTTTGTAATTGGTTTCCTTATTAAGGTCAAGTATTTGGCAACCGTAGATGTTAGATAATATTGTTTAGTAATGTTTTTTGCATGTTAACAACGATGCCTTTCGGGATCCACAAATCATGACTCTGAACCACCTGTTAAGGTTTCTGACCATAGAGGCAAGTGCTGTACTGTTGCAATAACTCTGTATAGTGTCTGAGGTGTCCCAGGCTTATTTAAACACGATGGATTGTAAAAACCCGTGCTGGAGGCTGGGAGGGTATGAATTTCGGTCTGCTCCCTGCGCGGGGGTGGCGGGTGGGTGCTCGGTGCCCAGGCCGCAGCAGTGTGGCACCCTTCAGGCTACCTTGCTCCACGGAAGGGAGGCTTTCTCTCTCTCGGTTTTTTCCCTTTTTTTTTCCTCTTTTTCTCACTTTTTTTCTCTTTTTTTTTTCCTCTTCTTTTTTTTTTTTTTTTTTTTTTTTTTTTTAAATTTTTTTTTAAACCCGAATAAAGTGTTGAACACAGTGGCTGTGGTGAGGTGAGTTGGTGCGGCTGAGGGGGGGGGTTGCGGGCGGTCCTGTTCCCGAGGGCGGGAGCAGCGCGTGCGGCCCAGGGCCGAGCCGGCGCGCGGGGGGACGCGCTCCCTCCGCCAGGGCGAGCGGCGATGGCTCCTGGGGCGGGGCTCGCGCTTGGGCGCGTTCAGCCGTCCCAGCGCGAAGGCGGGGCCTGAGCCCCGCGGCGGACGTGCCGAGGCGCGCGGCGGTTCAAGGGGTGGAGCGTGCGCCAGTGGCCCCTGGGAGCCGATCGGCGCCTGCGCGGGACGGGGCGGCCGGTTCCCGTCGGCCCTTGCGCGGGGCGGAGGCGCCATGTCGGTTGCGTTCGTGCCGGAGAGGCTGCGCGGGAAGGCGGAGGTGAACCAGGAGACCCTGCAGCGGGTGAGCGGGCGTGAGGGGCCGCGGCGGCAGGGCTGCAGGCCCTCCCGGCTCGCCTGAGGTAGAGCCGGCGCGGCCTCAGCCTCGGCGGGGGGGGGGCCGGTAGCGGGCGGAGGCGGGCGGTGACGGCGCGCTCCTGTGCCCTAGCTGCTGGAGGAGAACGACCAGCTGATCCGGTGCATCGTGGAGTACCAGAGCAAGGGCCGAGCCACCGACTGCGTGCAGTAAGTGACTCCCCGCGAGAGCCGGGCAGGGACTGGCAGGCGCTGGCCGGGCTCTTACTCGCGCTGCCGCCTCCGCCCCACCCGGAACCTCGAGGGCCTCGGAGCACCCAAGTTCCTGACGCGTGTCAAACGCGGTTCTCCTTTCCGGAGCCTTCCTGCCGCGCAGAGCAAAATGCCGTCGTGCTTCTTAGGAGGCCTCCGAAAAATTATTCTCACGGATCTGTAAAGCAAAAATGCTCTTGGACAGAGTCAATCTGATGCCTGCTCCTTTTCGTCAAGTTTTTTTGTTCTATGTTAACAGGAAAACCAGCTCTATCGGGCAGACTTTTCTTTACTCCCCCAGTGTGTTTAAAACACTCAGTGGCATTTGCAGACAAGAACGGGGAGTCAGCCTGTGGTTCTGCAGCAGTTCAACTCTTAAGAGACCTGAATGATGGGCAGGCTGCCAGCAGCTGCTGACGCTGGGTGCCTGCTGGTTCTATATTCAGAGCAGCCCATCAGTGGAGCTTTGTCACCTCCCACCCCTGGGCAGCTTTCTTAACAGTTATGTATCTTTTCAGTGTTGCTTGTACAAAGATCTCAGTGGGCGTATTTACTGTCAAAGCTGACTAGAAGCACAGACTCTCTTCCAGAGTGAAGTTCAGTGCAGTATATTGGGCTTTTGAGCAAGAACAGGATATGGAGGTGCTTGGCCCAATGTGTTATTACTGTTTTCATAGTTTGCCATTTCTTTTCCTAGCAGCAAACACTGATCAGATTAGGAGAGCGACTATTAAAGTGTGGGTATTTTGCTAGTAAAGAACACATTTCCCAGATACTATGTTTCTTCCTCTCGTAGGTACCAGCATATCCTGCATAGAAACCTCATTTACTTAGCTACAATTGCTGATGCAACACCACCCAGCACACAGAAGACCGCAGACTGACTGCACACACCTGGACACAAGCAGTGGTGCTTCAACAACCTGTAGAAATACTTAGTTTAGAGTCCTACTTTGAGCTGAGGAAGTGTGGTCTTAAAAGGCAGGTAAAAAGTCATGCATAATTCTATATTAATGTGAATGTAGTTTTTGAAGTAATACTAGACTAGCTTTTTCCCCATTACTGTCAACAGAACTTCAGGGTAATAATTATCACACTCCCTTTTTCCCTCTGAAAAACTCTATGTAGTATACTTCTGAAAACAGCCTACCAGAGATGCTGTTGGAGGACTCTTGCAGTCTCAGTGAAGAGACTGTTTCATGACTACAGTTGTGTAACAGGGTAAGCTACATAACTTCTCTCTGCCTCCAACACGACAAAGTCAAGTTATGTTGCCATACATATAATTCATAGACTGTTTTGGAGCTTGTATCATAGGAATTGTTCTTAATAAACTAAAGTTCTTTATAAGTTGTATTCTATTCTGGATTAATGGGACATGTTAATAGAGGAGCAGCTCAGTGATTTACTGAAAAAGAAACATTAACTTTTCTAGGAAAGATGGGACTGTTGCATAACTAAAAAGTAACTAAGTGCAAGGGAGAAATGGAGCCTTTATTTCAGTGAGAAAAGGCTGGGTGCTTGCCCTCGTTGTGTCAAGACTTTCCCTTTTTGCTTGAAGTGCTCTGTACTGCAGACTCTGTAAACAAGTAAATTCTTGCATAATCAAAATAGATTCAGATGCTTCCTGGGTATTTGTCAGCATTTCTGTTCAGCTGTGTACTTGTGTACTCTGATCCAGAAAGAGCACAGCTTCCTTGCAGGGCCCAGTGCATTTCAGTGGCATGATTTAACGTAAGCTAAACTAAGAGTCTTGCTAATAGTTCTGTCGGGGGAAGAATTTATTATTTACTCTGCAATAGCTGAGAATTCAAATAACTTGGCATGAACAACACTCATTTGCGCTACGAGTTCATGGACACTTCTGAGGCAGTTTCTGTATTGTGTTCTTCAGTGCAGTCTACCTGAAGAAGTAGCCTGAAAGATGCTTCAAACTGTACAGTGCATAAAGTTCATTTTTATATGATGAGTCAGGAAGTAGGCAGTTGACAATTTTCAAACCGTTAAATAATCCCATGTTAATGAAATAAGATCTTTGTTACACACCGAAGTTACAGTTTAAGGTGCTGCTCGTTTTCAGCAAGGTGCATATTTTAAACAGGTATGACCTAGTAAATGTATATCTTTAATAAAGCAAATAGTTTACTTTTACAGAAGCTTTAAAATACAAAATGTACAGTTCCAGTTCAGAAGCATTAGCTATTCACAAGAAGCACTGCAATAAGGGTAAGTTAACTAAGCACCAAACCCCTGCACTTGGCAGTGTAAGTGAAGTTTAATGGCAAGACTCATTTGCCAAGTGCAACAATTCTTAAAATTACCAGTGTTCAGAACAATCAGAAGCAAAGGACAGAGTAGCACCTACGTGGTCAAAATGCAGACAAACTTTCTTTGTTTTCACGATTCACTTTATGTAGGTCCAGAAACTTGCCAGCATTTGTAATTATGAATAAACTGCAAAAACTATAGCAATAATTTTGGCACTTGTTAGAAAAAGTTCAAAATCAAATGTTTTCGTTAACTTCCATTTTGGTCTTAGTATGAATAACCAGTAAGTACAACCAAATTTAGGATTTAATATTAGATCTAAATGACAAGATTTAGGAAACTCAAACCCATTCATCAAGTTAAATAACCACTAACATTTTCAGCAGAGGGTTTTCAAAATTATAGTAGTACAGACCATTAACAACTTACAGACAGAAGCCACAATGATTGTGCAAAGCACATTACTGTAAAAAGTCTATGTACAGCAAACAAATCTTTGTAAACATGGTAAGTATGAAGTTTCAGAAAACATGGTGACAATATCATAAATACAGGCAACATTGGCATCCTCAAACAGCACAAAAGATAAATCTGGGCCTGCAAATACAGCCCGTCACCATACAAAAAAAAAAGGTGGATGGGTTTTCAATACCCAAATAACAAGGAGAAGTTTGGCATCTGAAAGAATTATGAAGTTTCGGTCTGAGGGAAAAAGAAGAAAGGAGAAAAAAAAAGTCAAGAATGA
>WUAM01000323.1:38068102-38125961 GCA_024336885.1 Actenoides hombroni | reverse complement strand
TTTGGTATCTTTAGATATAGATGTACTTAGTTTGTAAAAACAAAAACAACAAATGTGCTTTATCTTCATTGAAAAATTATGTAGTTAGAACTAATAACCCATTTTACTAGTAGTTAACATATTAGAATGATATGACTTAAGAAAAATACAAAAATAAGATTAATACTGTCAAAACTCTTATACCAGAAAATATTGTGGTTTTTAGACTCTTTCAAAGATGAAATATGAAAATTTAAATAAGCTCTAACTATATAAAGAATCTTCTGTAATCTCAATTAATATACAGTGGGATAGCTGTACATGTATTTACCATTGTTCTTCAATTTTTAAGCACCAGTCACTCTCCCGGATCCACTTTGGTTGGAAGATTCTTCCTAATTCCACAGGTTCACTTAATGGCACATATTGACTGCAAATAATCACTTTATCCTTTTAAAAAAAATAATGTTCTTTTAACTAACTGCTACCCCACGTTTCAGTTTAGTATCTTCTGAGCCAGCTCACAATTTTTCATCAACTGTAGCATCTGAAATAAGACTTTAAATATATGCAGGTAGTCTTCTAGGCTATACTTTCACACGCTTACGGACCACTGTGTGGATAATGCCTTTGGCCAAATGAAGCAGTAAGAAATGGTGTATTTATCTGAAAACCAGTGTCATATTATCCACACAGATGCCATCTACTTTAAGCAGCTCAGATAATATTTGTGACACAAAGTTGAAAGGTTCTGCTGATTTTTGCTTATAGAGTAAGGAAACTGCCACAAAACTCCATTTCTCAACTGTTTCTGCAGCAGTTTCATAGTGAACTCACTTGTATGGCAGACAAAAAGCTGCTGTTGCATGTTTAAAAAAAGCTGCCCACAGGCCATTTATGGAGAATACAAAGGCTTTACAGCTTGTCCATTATAAATTTAAACACAGTGTTGAGCAAAGTGACCACTATATATTTGCTTCAACGTATTCAATGTGTTTCCGTAAGATGTTTAACTATAAATCTATATGAAAAATAGCTATAAAATACAGTGTTTCTTGTATGGTAGTCCTTCAGCAGTTCTTTTAAAAAAAAGGTTTTGAAAGTAAAGGCAATATACACATTTTTAAAAGCATTTCTACATCACAGTTTTGGGCTGTTTCATGTACATCAAACAAACATATTGGCCTTATTTGCTCAGCACTGTAAATGAGAATTCAAGAGTTTGTCTCTCTTACCCAAACCCCCTCAATTCCATATTTAATGAGATAAACAGGATACAGCCAATACACAATTGTGAAACAAAGGATACGTAATTTACGTTTGGCCCTGTGCTGCTTTTTCCAATATGAAAAGCAATTAGTACTGATGCAGGTAAGATGGTCTGCGTTCGTGCTTTACTGGAAAAGATTTAAAGCCCTTATTCATCTGTTTGTGCTGGGAAGCCTGTTGTGATTGCTGCTGCTGCGCATAGGCAAAGTTAGAGGAAATTCCCGCTGCTGGAGCACAGTCGTTGGCTGCTGCCCACATGGGTGGCTGGAGGATCTGCATCGTGTCACTCCACTGGCTGACAGGGCTGCTCATCGGATACAAGGATGTACTCTGACTGGGGAGCGTGTTTGTGACGGAGGACGTGTGCTGCCAGGGTGCCTTTGGAGGCCAGGTTTTGGTTTTACTATCCTGAGGAAACAAAATTAGTTGGTTTGAGGGTTTTGTGTTGTGGTTTGGGTTTTTTTTTCCCTTGTTTGTTTCAGTATCAAAACACTTCTCTTTTGAGACAATACTTATCACCTTATCCCCTCAGGACATTTTCAGAAGATTAATTAGTATTTGCAGGCAGAATTGATGCACAGATACAGATACAGCACCCTCCATTCTCAAAATATCTACCTGTTGAAAAACATGTCAGCATGTTTACTTGACACACGGTAGCCCTGCTCTAAGTCACAATTTCCAGTAAAAGAGGTAATAAATCTGGTGATACTTGAGTTTTCTCTACACAGATGATGAAAATTATGTCGTCTCTTAGCTTAACTTGAAATCTTTGGGCTTGTGATGAATTTCTGCTACAAGGGAAAAAGATAAGTGATTTCCCATTTTAGTATTTAGACTTGGTAACTTTGATGAAAGCATCTAGTACTAGAGAACAAATGGCTTGGGCTCTAGTCGAGGTAAACAATCTGGAGATACAGTCTGGAGATGCAGATGCTATTGTAGTTGTTTTCCTAGTGTAAAACACCCCAAAATGCAAACAGGAGAAATGAGTAAGCAAAACTCTTCTCAGCTTACCTGATTACGGTCGTCTGCTGCAGAAAGAAGAGGTGGGGATGGGAGCATATTGGGTTCCTGTTCGCCACTACTGTGTTTTCTGCCCAAAAAGAGAGTGACATTTACTTTTTCCCCTCAAATGAGTCATCCACACTAAGCTGCTACTGCCATATACCATTCTGTAGTTTCAGTCTGTCATACTTGACAGCCTAGAGGATATAGTGATGTTTCATCTTGTTTCATGTATTTATTTATTTTTTACTCTGTACAGGCAAAAGAATGCAGAAAAATTAATTACTGAATACTGTCAGAGGCTTGACAGTGCCATAGTTCTTTGAGCTACAGCTTCAGCAATGTGCACACACACTTTTGCAGAGGTCAAAGGAAGATGGACTAGGCTTCTGCCCACTGTGAAAAAATCTGCCAGAAATTGCCCTTTCCCCCCCCTCCCCTTGTTTCCTGTTTTCATTTGTGTTGTTGGTTAGTTTGTAGATTTTATTTTTTTCTTATATTTTGAAATAACTTTACAGACAAGACAAAAGAAACACTTGAGCAAGTGAAACATCTGCTGAAGCAGTGACTTTACTGAGGAAAAATGTTACACGTTTGGTTTAAAGTTGTGACCTAATACTCGACCATAGAATGGTAGGGGTTGGAAGGGACCTCTGGATATCTGGGTTTTTTTCCTTGGTTTTGATTGTTGTTTTTTGGGGGTCGGGTGGGTGTAGGTTAAAGCAGAATCTTTGATCCTTTCATCCTTTAGTTAAAAATAAAAATAAAAATCACCATGCTCCAATCATCAAGTCTCCATGGGTAAGCAGTCCTTCGTGGGTCAGCTTTAGAACACTCAACCCTTTCGCCTTCCCTTGCTGTATAGTTCTAGCTATGGTATTTTGTCAGGCCCTTGCTTATAGAACGTTGTTCTTCCTAAAAGTAACATAAGACAGTAGTACTGTTACTTCAGCTTAAGCTTTTATTTAATGAAGAACACTCTCTGGAAACTATTCTGCTCTGTTCTTAAGAGCACAGGCTTTAGTTGTTCTTGCTCCATGATCAATCCAGATACCTGGTGGCTTGGCAGATTAATTCATCTATTATAGGCCTGTTCTGTTTTCCTTCCCTGCTTCTTTTTTTAAAAACACAAATAATTACTGCTTTTTCTGTGACTGCTTGTTACTTATCTCTCTTCCAAATAATTTTGGTTTAGGATTTATTGAAGCTCACTTCCTGTCCCTTCTACATAATTCAGAAAATAACTCCTCTTTTGCTGGATTCCATTCAACCTGTTTCCCTTAGTCTCATTATTCTAACTTCGCTATACTTTCTGGCAACACATAATAATAACTATCCAGGTATAATCTGCAGCAAACTGGCAGTACATTCACAGACCTTTTCCTGGCAGCAAAAACCAGACAATCTATCTACATCTATTTACTCTCAATTGTTCTGTGATTTAAAAAAACCAACAAACAAAAACACCCATAAAAAGAAGCCAGAAAAAACCCACCAGAGTATTTGGCCACAGAGCTACTTTTATTTTCTTTTCAGAAAAGGCTCTGAAAAGTAGTTTGAGAGAATGATCCCAGATGGGAATTGGGTTGGTGTTCATGCTTCATCTTGTGCCTTTTATTATTGTCTTAACTACCCTCTACCATGGAATTAAGGAGGTTCAAAGATCTTCCCCTCTTTTACAAAAGCAGAAAGCAATTGCTGTAATTGATACTACTACTACTTTTAAGTGCATTGTTCATAGTTGAAAATTTTGGGTTAGTTTTTAATTTACTAAGCTTATTTATGAATGCAATTAAGTGTCCTCTTCATATTGTCACAAAAAAAAGACTAAATAGGCATGTGTTAACAACAACTAAACCAGTGGTGGTAGGCAGGGTGAGACAAAAGTCTACATGACATCAGTGGTATTTCTTCAGTGCCACAAAGCTGCAGCAGAAACCAGGAAACAGGAACATGCACACACAACGCCAGGAGCATGACACAGCTGCAGTGAAGTATGCAGCTTAGAAAACCAATTCAATGATGACCTGTAATGCCTCAGTAGTTTCAAAGAAGTGGCATCCAAAATAGATGTATCTTTGAAGAGGGAAAGTGTCAGATCTTTTCTGGACATACTGAATTTCAGTTAACAACTGGCCATTTGCACAGATCCTTGTTTGTACAAGGAGGCAGCTACTAATATAACTCAATTTGGGGTTCCCTAACATTTAAGTCATGATGATCTGTGTCATCAGTGTAGGTACACAAACATCTCCTCCATCCAATTAGCAGGAATCTCCTTTGTGTGGCTGCTCAAGTGAAATTCCCAACAAAAGAAGATCTTACGAAGCAGTATGTGTTTTTGTTCATTTTGCTCACCTTCTCTGCTTTACAGCAGCAACCAGGTCTGGCCCTGAGAACATGGAGAACAAACTGTCTCCATTAGCAGAAGAGGTCTCATCACTTGAACTGGCAGAGTCTCCTTGAGTACCTGACCAGCTATTTGTCACATCACTGCAAGACAAAAGGTTGTATTAGTCCTTGCATTTATAGTGCCTGGTCCAGACTGTAAGCCCTAGTTAGTTATGCTGAATCTTTGTCACAGGTGGTACCTCACAGCACAAAGAGATGTAAATAACTGGTAAAATGTATCAGTAATACAAATACTTTCACTTCTGAGGGATCACATCAACTGCTTCGTCTGTTACAGACACTATTTTACTAAAATAATTATTTAAAAGTGCCTCTTTTGGTCAGGAAGGAAAAACAAGTGATGTTTGGTTTTGGAATCACTAAGCACTTGACTTTTTCACTGCAAAACTGAGCTAGAAGACATACTTGTCCTACTGGTTTTAAGCTAGCTTGAGAGTCATAGCTAATTACATTATGGACAGAGCATCCTGAAACACTTCTAATAAAGAGTTATGACTTGGAACAGACTTAAGAACTACTCATGTAGCTCCTGTAAGGTACCAGCCTTATTGTAGCAAGAGTAAGTCACTAAAATCTAGAAAGCTGAATTCATTCAGGCACTGCAACTTTGATAGCAACTTTTCATCTAAACTAGGTCTTAAAGGTTTTCAAAATACTGAAAGAAAACCATTCTGAATGAACCTGTGCTAGAAATTCCTTATTTCCTCTGTTTAAGCCAAAGCCATTCCACATTCCACTCTGAAGAAAACATCAAACAAATGTCAGTGCTTCAGTATCAGCAAAGCAGGAGGGGCTCAGGTTTCTCACTCTTGACATAACAAAGAGCAGCTTTCACAGATGCAGCAGCACTTGGAAAAAAGCACCCAGTATTCCCACATTCTGCTATGTTTGAGTGTAAAAAAAGATTGATATGCAGTAAAAATAGGTAGTCTAATCTCTTACCCTTCTGTGAAATACTCAGGAAAGGGCCAGGTTTTATGAGGATCATCAGGAAGAGGCCAGTTGCTACGTGTGTTGCTCGTACGACGGACATGCTGTGCTTGCCTCTTCTGTTGCATAGCCTGGTTCACCCCAGCAACATAGCGGGCAAATTCTGGATCAGAGCCAACTGAGTAAAAGAAACCAAGAAGTCAGTTGCTGACATTCAGCTATTTCTACTGTCATTATTGCCCTCATTTCATCTTTTAGTCTTGAGTATACCCCACAACAGAAAATAATTGCCTGATAACAACGCCAGAAAACAGTTGATACTCTTGCTGGAGCAGTGAAGAACACTGAATGGGAAATGTATTTTTAAAAGTATCTATTTGTCATCCATACATGGTAGATAATAATTCTCATGTGGAAGTACAACCTGCCCCTTGTGTTCCATCAGGGAAACAGTATTTGTCACTATGATCATGTCTATACGCTGAAAGGTTGAATAACTCATTAGCAGACACCAATGGAATTAAAGCCTGTACATTTATACAAGCTCAGAGAAAAAGAACATAAATTTATTATAGTTGATTCCAGGTTGCAACATCATTTCCAGCTGTGTTGTCATCTTGCTTACTTTGAGAAATCAGAATCTCAGATGGTTCACATTAGAACATACACGCCAGAAACTGCTTACTTCTACAAAGACAAGGCAATTTTGAAAAGATTCTGATCCTGACTGGCAAAATACTTCAGAATAAGATATTTACAGTAAAAAATAATTCTTAAAACTAAAAACTCTTCCTGTCTTAAGTACTTTGTGACCAAAGCACCTGATAAGTGATAAGCATGATCTTGAGCAGACACAGCAAAAGCCTTAATCCAGAAGTAGTTTAAATGCTCAATTGATCACAGCAAGTAATGAATGTATTAAAAAGAATGCTGTTATGAGTCAGTGTAACTGATTTTCCAAAGTTTCTGCTTCTTTTCGACTTTTTTTCTGTTGGAAAACTTTGCAATCTGACTGGATTTATGGAAAAAGTCTAGGCTCCATGCACAGCAATTACAGCAGGATGCACAGAGCTGCTGGTTTCGGAGCGATGGCTGACAAACACCCAACAAGCATCTTGGAAAACAAATCAGTCTTTCATGTGATGGTTCCCCTATATTCAATTCAGCAGTTAGAAGAATAGTTTCCATGTTTTCATTTGGCATATTCAGAGAAGAGCTCCACAACGTTTTGTTGGATGCCAATTAAAACTACCATGAAGAAATTAACTTCTGTTTCTATACGTTTATTAGATAAGCAAGGGACAGAGCTATCTGACAGCTGTACAGAAAAAAAATAAATATGCCCACTAATACTTATTCTCTGTAAGAAATACCTTTATGTCAGTTTTAAGTTGAGGCTGGAAGCTAGACAGATCCTCAGATCTAAGGCTAGATTTTACATAGATTCTGAAGGGTGTCAATTTTTTTCCCCCATGGATAGCATGAAGTGTTAAATTACTTTTATATTCAAACCAGCAACTTGCGTTCACTTTTACCTCACTAAAAACATATCAGGCAAACAGATTTCTTTTTATCAGACGTGGTTTTGATTTCATTCTTTCACATCTGTGAAGGTAATTCAAAAGACCTGGAGATACCAACATTCCTTCTATTAGTTCTTACTGCAACATTCCTTCATCAAGTTCTTTCAGATGATAAAAGTACTACAAAACACATTTTTTGGTAGCTAGTTAAGCCTTTGACATGAAAAGCTATCAATATGATACATTCTTAATCAGCAGACTTGCAGCTGAAAAAAGGAACAAATCAAGTAGCTTTATGTAGATCAAAAGGAAAACACTAAAGAAATGTAACAGATTCAAAATGCTAAAAATGTCAGTCCTTTGTATAGATGCATTTTTTTTCCCCCGACACATACATGTATTTGGTGCTTAGTGAAAATAATGTTATCCTTCTTTAAAGGCTGGGATAATCCTTCAATATATACCAGAAGGACATTTTAAGTAAGATGATGCTAATTCAGACTTGTAATTGTTAAGCTTTTGATAATATGATGCCTATTTTTGCCTTATAAATGCCACTAGTTTGTCAACTAAGTTGACAATATAACTATTAAAATTGAATCAAATGAGCTGCTCTCCCAAATGCCTACACAGTCCGAACACATGCACGCGTGCAAATGAGTATGGGAAATGGATTCCTGGTTTGATAACAGTTTCTCCTGTTAGTTCCAGTGCTGCCTCCCTCCAGGGGATTTTCATAAACGCATATGACAAAGTTTCTGCAACTATGTTCCAGGCCAACATAAATTATATTTATGAAATAATAGATATGTAAGTTGTTCTTAGTACTATTATCAGAAGATTTCCTTCATCTCTCAGACTCTACAGTCAGTGTCATAGTCTTCAGCTATTTGCTTGTGGCTATAAAATTTTATCACTTCAGCTTAAATAATAATTTATCTATATTTACAGTTTATTGGTGGTTCAAACACATCTGCCAAACCACATCACACTTGCTCTTTAGTCTCCAATCCTTTGGCATCCAAGCTTGTCACTGCAGTAACAGCTGCAAAACAGGAACCAGTATGGCTCCCATAAAACTGCACAGGAACGGAGGGGAAAGGCAAGGATAGGGGAAGATGCAATCTGGCTGTATCTCCAGACTGCAAGACTGGGGGAGAGCAGGAAGGATCATTTTGGGGAGAAGTAAAATATTGAAGTTCAAGAGTTTGTTTTTAAACAATTTTACAAATTAACAATATAAGAAACATACTCTGTTAAGTATCTTCCAGTACTTTGATGTGGTCCATACAGGAAAGGTCAGAATACTATAACTGGGACAAAAACCAAGGAATTTGTTCCCATTCTTATCTACTAGTCAAAGTTGTTTGTACTTCAGTTCACCTTCTGTTGAAAATGAAAAAAGGCATACATATGAATACCTGCTTGCCTTTGTAAGCACCCTAGCATGTGGTGGATAGCACTAGGAAATGACAGTTATTGCTGGCAATATTTAACAGTATTCTTAGTAAAATGACCCTTATAAATACATTAATAAAGGAAAAGAGACACACCTGCAGGGTCAAAAGGCAAGATTTCTCCCAACATCCCAAACACTCCATCAGTTTGGTCACGATTTGGCCATGTGTTGTTTCTAGGTCCTTGTGGTTTCTGTCCTAACATCTCTGACATCATATTGTCCATATAGCTGCTCACAAGACCCAAGCTGTACAAATCAGAGCTTAAATCTGAAAAACCAGGATTATTCCACTGGTTGATATGAGACAATCCAGCTCCAACAGCTTGGGCTGGCTGCTGTGAAGAATTAGTCAGCCATTTGGCAGGTACACGTTGCTGTGGTCCAATAGGTTGAAGCAAGTGTTGGTAATACTGCATTTGCTGCTGCTGCTGCTTTTGTGACTGTTGTTGCTGTGACAAGCCTTGCTGAGAAGGATGCAGTGGTGTGTGAGAGACAGACTGCGGCTGCTGTTGTACTGTTCCCGATTTTTGTTCTGTTGCAACAGAGGATGCAACAGAGTTCCTTCTTTTCACCATCGGAGAAGTCTGCTGGGATTTACCCATGTTAAAACCAGATAAGAAATCTATAACATCCTGCATTTCTTGGTCAGTTGGTAAATTCATACCTTTGTCATCCTTGCCATCGTCTGGTTTGAAGAAGTTGTCCCGTCTTTCAACTAAAAACCCATTCACTAGCTGATTATTTGTGCTCTGCATTGACTGCAGGGGATCTGCAGTCCTAGGAAAATTGCCGATGTTCAAAATGCTTTGTAACCGGGTGTCTATGTTAGTGGGCATTTTAGCTTTCTCCTCTGAGCTGGAACTTATGAAGACATTTTTGGAAGGTGTATTGGGGATTGAGTAACTTCCAGTATTACTTGTACTGGTGCAGGAAGTTTTTTTTGTAAACCGTGAAGTCAGTTTTGAGAATGTCTTTTGTAGGCCACCTGAAGATTTGCTTCCATTTCCAGATGGCATGTCAACTGGATTCCCAAAGTCTGAGATTTCACGCTGTAACTGGATCTGAATACAAGGCAAAGCTTGCTCCCTGCATCAACAAAAAACACGTGTATCAAACCACCCAATACATAACTGAGTTTATACTTTGGACAAAAATGTTTATTTGGGTAATAACTAGTGGAAAAAACAAAACAAAGATTGCCAAGTTCATCAGCTACGTCTTATGGTAACAATGCAAACTGTTACAAGTATTTGCCATAGTATTAACTACTTTCCATTCCTTAAGAAACTTTAATCATGCTTCAGGACCTAAATAGAGACTAATTTAATATAAATTAAGTACTTTTGTAAGAGAGAAACAAATGCTTTTGTACACTTGGATAAGCTGCTGGTTTGGTTTTAAAAAGACTGCCATGTCTCTGTACAAACCCACGAGGTACACACGTGGATCACCAATTTCTTGCTCTCAGTTTGACTACTGCTTTCCCCTGGTACTATCAAATTCCTCAGTACAGGTCTTTCAACAGTGACAGCTTTGTTTAAACCAGGAAAGTACAGCACGAGGCTCAAGAGGAGACATACCTTCCTTCCTTCCACCTGTGTATGTCAAAAACAGCAGTGTAGAGCACATCAACTAGTCCCAAAGTCTTCTCTGGATCCAGACTCCTCTGTAGCAAAGACATTGTTGCTGGATCTTCCTTCAGACACCTGTAATCATTAAGGTTAACATAAAAAAAAAAAAGAAAAACTTTTATTTTTTATCATTGAACAATTTTACCATACTAGTCAGATAACAAAAGGCCAAGTGATGCACTACTACTGCTCCTACAGAGGTGCAACTAGTAAAGGCAGCATAATATGTGAATGCCTAAGAGGTCCTAAGACTATGCCTGCAGCCCCAATTTCTTTCTACTGTTGAATGGACAACTAAGCTATTTTTAGCATTATGAGTTAATATAATTTATTTTTAAGTAATGATTAATGATTAGCTCTTTAGTTGAGCGGGCATAATTCAGGCACAGAAGTAAGAAATAACAAATACCCAAAGCCCATTTCTGGAGAAAGGCAAGAGCACTCAACAAGCCTGACACAAAACACTAGTGCATGGTGGAGTCCAACAGTACAAACCCCAAGCCTGCCAGACTCCATCTGCAAAGTGACTGAGCATAGCCAACAGTCACGGGAAGCTTTTACTGAGCTGCAAATGTGCAGGGTTAGTGAATATTGCTCATTAACAGCACAGAAACAGGACTGAATTTGAGGTGAAATCAGCATAAGGAGAATCTGAGTACCAGCACATGTGTGCAGTACTGCCTGCCCCGCTCCGGCAGGGAGGAGGAGGAGGAGGAGGAGGAGGAGGAGGAGGAGGAGGAGGGCGGCAGCGCTCTCACTGGGGGTCGGCAGGAGGAGCTCTTCCAGAGCACACAAAGCCTGGCTCAAAGTGCTCTGCCTTATTTTCATTCTTTCATAATAGAACAATTTACATAAAGAGAACAGAGAAGAGCCAGTTTATAGAGGAATTGAAGATGTATTTGGGAAAACAGACTATCAGTTGACTTGTACTTCTGGGTATATCACTGGTACCATTAGTAACAGGCTATCTCATGAAGGATTCAGATGAATGAACTGTGTTGTACTGAAATTCACCCAGTACTCCTAAGTAAGAGGAAAAGGAAGTGTTCTAATTCCAAATCATTGTTTCAAAAGGAAAGAAATCCTCACTGAACCTGCAGATTAATCCTACCATTCCTTCCTAGGCAGTCAACTAAAGTGGTAGGAATAGCATCTTGTGGAACAAAGAGTTCTACACTTCATGACAGTGCTTAAAGAAAAGCTCAGTGAAGAAAGAGCTAAAGGTCTCATTAATCTCATCTTATTCCTGGCCTTCCTGAGGCAACAGCTGCCAGGGAGGAGCATAACAGGAATACTATTTGGGGTTTTTTTGGGTGTTTTTTAATATCTCTTTCATCATCAAGCCTTTACTTTTTCTTTAACATCCCATTTTAGTGCCCCAGCACTGCCTCTCTTCTGTTGCTTCCAGAGGCAGCACTAGTACAAAGACAGCTCAAGTAGAACTGTCAGTGTCAGAACAGTGGTATTCAAACAGTTTCAGATAAAGGAACTTAAGGAATATCTGCCATAATAGTACAGTATTCTCTCTTCCATTTGTACAGCATATTTTTTCCTATATATTTCATCCACAGCCATTAGTATAATCTGCAATACTGGGTTTTTATTTACCAAGTTGACGGAACTTGCACCACAATTCTGGAACCTTCTAAACTTATCTGAGGAGCATAGGCTTCTTTATTTTCAATCTGTGCTGTGTCCACAACCACCTAGCAAATAAAATGAAAATAAAAGGGAAATGATTTTAAGAACTAGTTCTAGTTATTCTATCACTCCTGTAGTTAAGATGCAACAGTCTCGCCTCCCTGCCACGCTACAGGTGGAAAAAAAGAACCCGATAAAACCAAATCAGCTCACCAAATGATTATAAGTTGATTTATATTTTAATATCTAAAAAAAAAGAAAGAATATAAAATTACTCGTTTGATACTGTAACCTATATTTCACGGACTTAATTCTACTCAATTACATACTGTAGTTATGCCTCACTACATAGTTACCAACTGCTTTACCTAACAGCAGGTAATTATCAATGGTTTTGTGTAACAGCCCTTATATTTGAGAGGTTTGGCATTATTACTGCTTTAATAGCTCCAAAACACCTGTTTATCAAAATACTTCAACTGCAGTGCATGGTATGATATAGACAAGTAGTATTCAGTCTGAAAACACTTCCCATAGCTCGCATTTCTTAACACTCCCACCACCCCCCTCCTTTTAAGGTTATAAAACCTTAAAACACCACCACCACTTCTCTCTTCTACCTAATAGAATTGTACTATTAGTAATTCCATATTATATAAAGCGAATAAAAGTGACTGTTCAATTTGTTGAATTCTAATCCCTCTGCAAGACATCATGAAGATATATGGAAGATGAAACTCTTGAAAAGTAACCTTCTGTCATGAGCCTTTCTTTTTATGGAGTTGAGAAGGAATGGATTCACTTCAGCTTCATTTAAACTTTAATACCAGTGATAGCAAGTTCCATATTTGGTTCATGCTTTCTGTTGTTGTCCAGTCTGCATGGGTTGGCCTTTTTGATCATTTCCATAATTTCCTATTTTGGTCATGCTGAACCAGCAGCTTTTTGGCAGCACTCAGCAGTTCTTGCTTCAGTGACTAGCAGATTAGCCGTACCATTTATCCTTGAAATGGCAAAAGTCCTTTGGTATAAATAAGCCTCAAGGGATATTACTGGCTTTTCTGCAATCATCCTACACTGGTTCTACTTCTAACTGGTTGTCTGCTACTGCTTATGAAGAAATGTGAAATATGAATAATGCTGAAAGTCTCTTCTGCCTTTTGCTTGAACAAAACCATCCAATGACATGTGAACAATTACGTCCCACCTTTTAGATATTTTAGCATAAGGCCTTAATTTTCCTGCAGTTGACTCTAGGCATTTCCCCAAGTTTACTGAAACTTGTAAAACATGTCTAAACACAGTGACAAAATGCCACGCTATTATCCACTCATGAAAACACCTCCCATTTAATAACAGGGCAGCTTCATTACTTTTTTCCTTGTATTTGTACCATTTTAATTTTATGTAATTTGGTAATCTGCAATTCAACTATACTGCAATTAGAATTGGGATAAGGAAAGAATAATTTAGGAGTGATTTTTCTCAACTCCCAAGAAAAATACTGTCTGCATCTCAGACCTGTAAGTCAGAACTAACATTCTGATTTGTGCAGACCTAGATCAGCTTCTGGTAGTGGGGCACAGTCTGGGCTTTGTTGGGGGTGTCCCTCCCCCCCCTCCCCCCCCATCTCCCTTTCTTCTCTTTAAAAAAAAAAAGTTCTACATGTCTCAACATTGTTAGATAGACATCTGGGATTTAATCATTGCAGAAGCACTAAATCTCCTAGTAATGCACGTTTTTTGCTACAGAAAGATTCTACTAGCATAAAAAAGGATAGCTAGAGACTCAGTTAACCTTCCCTTCATTACCTTGCATGAGGCCAATTCAGAGTTTTATTTGCACTCATCTTCTGAATTAGACTATTTTAATACACATTACTTTTATTCACACATGGAGGTTTCTTCAGCTGACCCAAATGTGAAAACCCAATTCTTAATATATATGCTAAGATAAAAACTGCACTTGAAAAATTATTTATGTTAAAAAACTGAGGTCTAAAATAACCAAGCCAACTAAGTCACATCTCATTGTGCTTTCCACCCTTCGTAAGTTTATTCTTAAAAGGCACCAGAGCAAAACAGGCTCCAGCCAGTGAGACTGTCAAGTAATGTTCATTTTTAAAATCTGGCATTTAAATGACAAATTTACACACAATTCTGAACCAATGCAGACAGCTTAGTTTCTACAAGCAGTAAACCAAAGACAACATAATATTGTCCCATGATTCATTTATCCGAGTTCTACCCAAAATAAACTTAAAATAAACACATTCTCCCTCCCAGCATGGTGAGTGCTTAGAGGATAGCTTCCTGTGGATTGGACATCTATTGTTCTTGGTTTACAGGTGTTTCCTCTCATCTCTACCCCAACAATCCTTTAAAGAAGCAAATTACAATTTCTCATCATTGCATGAGGCTACTTACAAGAATAATTGAATCTTGTAAAAAAAAATGATAGCACATAGTTCATAAAGAAAAACCTCAGCCCTCACACCCTTCCAAACTGTAACAAATCACAGCGAGAATGAACAAAGGAGAGAAGGCTCACAAGTATTTTGTCATGTGTATAGCTCATTGCTGGGGCTTTGAAGATAGAAACTTGCCACTTTCAAAACCTGAGGTTTATGCAAAAATCTTTGGGAGATGTTTATGATTCAACACAAGTAATATTTCTTATATCAGCACTGTCATTTGGGAGAACGTGTAAGTTTTATGCTGACAACTCTCCAAATGTTATGATAAACCTGAAGAATGTCAGTGCTTTAATTACCAGCAGGTCTAACTAGTTATGTCTAGACTGGGGGACATCAGATTTCCAGACTCCTGAGTCCAAGTGTGCCTCAGGCCACTCTCCAGATCTCATGGGGGCAGGACTCGGGTGTGCACAACCCTGAACCCCCCTACAAAGAAAACGGTGGGAGGTGCAGGATCCTCCAAGGCATTCTCCTCATCTAGACACACAGGAGCCAAGAACTCCTCCTGAGTAATGGCACACCCATAGGGCTGCTGAGAAAGAGTTTCTTCATTGGCCTCATTTCCCATACCTTGCTGATGACTCCCAGTATCCTACCATGAACTACAGCAGATGAAGACATAATCCCACTTACCCATACCCTCTTTTCTAGTAGTTCTTGCATTTATTAAATTCAATTTTTTCTTACCCAAGTGGAAATTTGATCAGTAAGTAAGGATTGATAGCAAGCGTGCTGCTGCTAGGATACTGTCTGTCCCTTTGTCTTTAGGCTGCCTTTACATGGAAAGCCAGTTGAACTCCAAGCATGATTTGAACTTACTTGTCTACCAGGTATTTAATATTAAGGCAATATCTAATGTCTAGTGTCAAAGGAATGATTAAGTAGAAATATCTGACAAATTTATTTACAATTTATCATTCACCGTTACTAGAGAACCTATTAATGGTAACAAAACCCACATGGTTTAATGAGCTAGGAGGGAAGGTCAAAGTCAATCAGCTATGTGATTTGTTTGAAAAAACATGGTATTTACAAAGTAGGTGGCAACACAGATCCTTTCATCAGAAATTACAAATTGCTTACAAAGTCCTGATGGCCTGCCATCACCCTGAACAAAGCATCAGTAGATCAACCAACAAGAAGCATTTAGCTCATTGGAGGTGAAAGATGGTTCAAAGAATACTTCACAGAAACTATCATAAGCTATAGTTGTGTTTCCTTCCTATTCTACTGCACTCTTGTCCCCACTGTATTTGTCCAGTCAAATTAAAACTCTCAGTACTCCAAAAAAACCTAAGTGTCATGAATGAACACTTTATTAAATTAAAAGATTGTGGTAATTTAATTATGGGAGCAGAAATTAATTTTCTTATCAGAGTACATTCCAAGCATCTATTTTTAGCAACTGTTTAGATACTGTAAAATCCATGGGGTTTGTTTCTAAAGAACACATATACATATACTACAGCAAGGTATGATATTTAGTTGCTCTGTCCTCTGTTGGAGATGTCAGGTACCATCACATGGTGCAGTGGACTTACTGGTTTCTGTTGGGCAGGAAACCCAGCTTCCATTCAAAGCAGAGAAGAAATTAAAAAATGGCAGTTTTTACAGCTAATCTGAGGTGGGAGGGGGCAAGGGGTGTTTCTTTTTAAACGTAGTCACCTATAGACTTGAAAAATCTTTCTATTTCACTAGGAATGATCTTTTCTTGTGTTCTAATAACGGAGACTATGAAGTACACAGTACATTCTCATCAACTACAGGGACCATCTACAAACTTGCACTCTACAAGGATACATTTTGTTCATATATCAAGTTAGCTGCAGCATTAAAAATGAAGAAACACAAAGTAACATAACGGAAATTAATTTCTAAACTCTCTAAAGTATCTAGTTTATTTTCAGGATGTTGAAGTAACCCTTTATTTGCTAAGCATATTCATAGTCACTTACCAGACCGGCCTGGCCAAATAACAATTGTACAGCAGTTTTGCAGGCTCCTCGCCAAGTGGAAGGGCAAACCTGATTTAGTACTTCAGTAACAGGAGAGTCATCCCGTGGTGTAAGTCCATTATGGCATCCAGCTTCCTTTATCAACTGCAGCATTGTGTGCTGGGGAAAAAAACAATTAAATAAATCATAAGAACTTTGTCATGCTAAACCCATGACTCTGAAATGTTAACACCACAGCTTCCATATGGATTTATTATTTCTCTACACATTTTTCAAACCGTAATGTCTGTTACCTCTGAACTGTTTTGTAGAACTAGAAGAGCTCAACTGCAGAACAGAAACATGGGAGATGGTCTCTGCTCTTTGGAACATGTTACTCCTCAAAAATCATAGACAGTATTTTTGCTTATACTCTTGAAAAATGGTTTAAATCAAAACTATAAAAAACACTGCCAAGACAACAGAAAAGCAGCATTTTGAGCTGTGGACTGTTTCAACTCTTTCAGGAGCAAGTAATTGGGCTTATCTGGAAAAAAAAGGAAGACAAAACGGCCAATACTCCTACTAAATGGCATCTTTTCCATTCCTTTGTACTGAAAATACAATTAACTTCTCCACAATTTTAACTTATTTGTTTAAAAATGGATTTTAAAGTTTGTAAGAAGACATTAAATGGAGCTTTGTTACACAATATATTTTCAAGTACCTCCCATAGCACCAATCTTGGCCAGACTTATTCTCACACATAAGAAGATAAAAGCTCTGAAGTGTGTCACCTGTTTGGGGCACCTGTAAGTGCTTGTTTTCCTCTGCACTTCTTGATACCCACCCCACCTATTTGCAAAAAGTTCATAGAAGCTTCATTACCTCATAGACTTCTGTGCTTCTCTCAGAATGGACTGAATTTGCCCAGGTGGTTAAAACATTATCAGAAGCAGGCACAGACCTACAATGTTATCAACATCTTGTTTCCACAGGAAGTCAGGCTAAAAATACGCACTTGTATAAGTTTGGCACTGAACTTCTACTGCAGTTGTTCTCTGAATTTTAAGGAGTTTTACTGTTTTCTTTTTTTCCTTCACTCCTGTGGTTACAGTCAGGGTTATTACCGTTTTCAGCTTCAGGTTTTCTGCTGCAGACTCATTAAAGGATATTCCTTTCAGAAAATGTGATCCTATCTGAACAGGTACAGTAGGCAGTTCACACTGAATTGGCTGAGGTGGAGTCTGTCTCCTTCCTGTTTGCTGAGCTTCAGCTTCACTGCAACAGCCCTAAAATATAAAACAGATCAATTAGAAAAAAAAAGGACATCAGAAAATCCTTGTAAGAGTCCAACAGTTTGGGTTTTTTTAAATAGTTCTTTTCAAGGTGAGGAGGGATGAAAAAGAGAGCAGGTTTAGCACATCCTACCTGAAGACTTGCTTCAATAGCTTTTGGGTTCAAGTGGAAGCCAGCCTTCATTGCATATTCACAATGGCCTAAACTCTCCAAAGCCACTTTGTAAGCCTGACATTAAACAAAAAGTTGAGATAGAGCAGGCATATCAGCAAGTGAGCAAACATACAGTCATTGTGTCTGCATACATACGTTAACAATTGTTACGTGGATTTACCCTACTCAGTTCTATGGCATACACACATTTATCATATAAAGTTCTGATACTGTAATTCTCAAATGCCCCATGGCTGCCTGGAGTACATATTTCTGCATTAATACACTTTCCCTATTTCATTCCTTGGCCCACTGACTGTACATAAAAGCAGCGGACTTTACAACACTCACCTGCAAAGCACTATCAATTTTCATGTTCAGCTCTTTGAGCTGATGTTCAGGGATTGCTACACTCTGTGAGCAGAAAAGTTGCTGAACTTCAATTCCTGCCAAACATCCATCACAGCCTCTCTCTCGCAGCCGAGATGTGGCCTGTAACATAAAATAAAGACCCAAGGTGAAGAGGGAAAGATTAATTACTTTTCAAATTACAATTAATGACATTTCAAAAAAAGAGAGAAAAACACCCAAACAAATCCAGAGAGTGTAGAACATTTTATAAAGGAGATAATAAGCAGCACCTGGCAGAAATGATTATTTGTTAAAACGTATTAAACCTCTACTGCTACTCTGAAAGTACTAATCTCATGTAATTTGTATGTCATATAGGTGTTGGCTAGCAACTTAACATTGTTTGCTGTTACTATTACAGCTCACTCTCAGGACTAAGGATCCTGTTACACAGGCCACATGAAGACTGGTTACCACAGGAGGGACTTAAAACTTGAACATAAAGAGGACACTTGCCACAGGAACAGAATAGGAATTTCATCACGTGCACAAACACTCCTGTGTACATCATAAGGTATTTTATAAAATTAAGGGCGATTACAGTGGTGCAGTTTGATAAGTCACATGACTCTAAAATCAACTTAGCACAGCATAATTCTGAAACATGAAAGGCCAAATATCTAGTTTTAACTGTACAATACTACACTACCAAGCAGAGTAAAACAAATAAAAAACTACTCTCAACTGCATTTAAGGCCTATGATATAGCTTATTTTTCAGTCTAGACACATTGCTCACCTCATCAACACATACAAAATGACAGCATTTTCCAAGTAAAAAATCTTAAAAAGGAAAAATAGTTTTGAGCTCAGTAGCTCAAAAGTATCATCTTAAACTTTCTTCTGAAACAGCAGTGTATTCTCCTGCCAGAGGCCAATTTTTATATGGAAATAATGGATTGCCTTCCACCCCACAAAGTAAAAATTTGGAAAGATTTCAGTATTTTAATCTCCCTTCTATCAAAATGTAGTCTATCTACAATTATGAGAGCGTGCACAGATTTTTCTTATGCTGTCCTAAAACCCAATACAAACACTTCAGATTAGATATTTTAGTCAAAAATTGAGAAGTTTCTTCTATTGTTGTTCTGGAACTAGGTATAATCCATGGTTTTCTCTTCTCCTCTCTATGTTTAATAAAGGATTTGTTTAGTGTAAAACTTGTACTAAACTCTATATCAAAATAGAGATCTTATTAACAGAAATAGCAGAAGCAGGCTGCTAAGGAGCTAAAAAAGAAAGTTAAGACCTCAGAGACTGCACACTCAAGTTTAATTTTAATCACATTTTGAACAAACTTGATAGTAATTGCAGGGCATTTCTAGAAATTGTAATATAGTTTTAAGGAAGTATGTTCAACATTAACTGTTTTTATGCAAAAGGAGTAAAGCTATACTAGCATTAGACTTGTTACAATTGTAAGTAATACACCTAAAGCACTCCCCATATCCCTCTTCTAGTCAGTGAAATAAATCTATGCTGCAGTAAAAATTACAAATAATGCCTCTGAATTCATAGTTCTAAAGTAAACTTGTTTACTTTCACGTACTTTGCAGAAGTTAGTTGATAAACCTTGACATGGTCAAGATGATTAACAAGTCTGTATTGGGCTACCAGATGAGACCTCAAAAGCACATGCTCCAAGTTACATGAATTTAAGGAAACCGTGCACTCTGAATCCATTTTGATCTATCAGTCTGCAGACTTCAACAGTACAAGGGAAAGCAGAAAAGCTCATAAAACTATTTTTCTCCGTAAAGTACTTTTTTCAGCAAGAAAAGTAAGGATCCCACAGATGGCAAAGGTTTGTGAAGATACAAGCCCAGAGTGGTACATTTAAGTAATACAGTTAACATTCCAACAACTGATGGATCAAGTAACATCAAGCTTAACAGCGCAAAGACAAAAGTGTTAAAAGTTACCACAAACATTTTAAAGTATAAAATAGAATTCATACTCAAAATTTAAGAGGAATAGACATTACCTAAATAATTTTTCATCAAGATTTTGCTCTGGTTTTAAATGACTTCTTGTATGTTGTTGGGTTTTTAACATTTGCTCTGTCTGCCAAACCACATTTGAACATTGTTAATTCATTACTAACAAAGAGCTGTTTCCACTGTTTGTTTGGGCACTCCTTTTGTACAATCATGCCACAGAGAAAACTTGACGCAGGGGCAAAGATAGTATAATCACCATATGGGTAAAACAAGTTTTAGCATCTGAAACTAACAGCACCAAGTCTGCCATTCCAAATGTAGCATGTCTTTTTCTTCCACTGTTCGTGTATCCGGCCGAATTTAGATTTCACTAAACATAACCATCATTTCACTACATATAATGTCACAATAACACGACCTCCGTACCTCTGCTGCTCCTCTCCATGATCTTATTGCATCTTCTAGCTCATTTGTGGGGCTTAAATTTGAGGCTCCAGCCCCACTAACATTCTTTCTCTCCTGAGCTACAGCTTCGACAAAGCAAGAGTGTGCCACTGGCTGGACCTTCTGCAAAGCTTGTGACAGGAACTGAAAGTGGACCTGCATCACTGTCAAGAAGCATCGTCCAAGTACCTGTGGGAGAAGAAGCAAAACAGTTTCAAGCAAATAGAAGATTTTGTGGACATCTCCCTTCTTCCTTTTTGATCAGTGTTTGAGGTAAGAAACTAAGTTAAACTCAAATATTTTTAATTAAAATAATGCTTCAGATCTTAAGTGACACATGGTATTTAACCATGTACTTAAGGTAAACAGTGAGTGAGCATTGGTTTCTATAAAATTAAGGGAAGATCAAACTGGTTCCATGTCATTTTTACTTCTGCACTCAAATTATGGTTATTTGGGGAATGAAAGATTTGTTAAGTTACTTAGCAATATCAAGCACATAAAACAATACAAGCATGGGAGCAACATATTATCACATGGACAAAGTCAACAGCAAAACCCACTTGCACACAAACCTAGCTGAATTTATGCTAACAAAACCAAACAATTTTAAAACATTAACATAAAAACCAGAGAATTTTAATCCAGCAGTCTACCTTCCAAGCAGAGTAATAAGCATCAACATTTTGCCAGATAATACAGTGGCAACACAATGCCATTTTTAGAATATAACAGCGACTGCAGAAAGCACGCAGAAAGTTGCAGCCCTGTCACTTGCATTGTCTGACAGGAACTGCTAACGCTGGCACAAATCCTCTCTTCAGAATATTTCACTGAAATGGGTCATGTAATACTCCCTCGGAAAGTCCGAGGAAAGGCAGGGAAGCAAAGGGCTGCTGGAGCCTCCCCGTACACGCTGGGCTGAGGGAGCACCAGCACCATGCCAGGGAACGATGGGCTCCACATCCTGGACCCAAGACAGACATACGCCTCAGTTACTACAAGCAAAAACAAAACAGGTCTCAGGAACTAAGAATTTAGGTGCAGCCACCACACGTGGGAGAAGAGAGAGGAGTGCAGCCATCCAGAAGGACAGCCTGGGGAGCAGAGAGGCACAAACAGGAGTGCTCCGTCTACCTCCAGGGCCATGCTCTGCTATGCAGACAAAAGCTTTCAACAAAGCAGAACTAGAACACCGCAGAGAAGCAGGGATTCTTTCATTTACTACAGAAAGTATTTAAACACTATTCCAAGTGTTTTGTTTCTTTTACAGAGTTTGTCTCACGAAGTGGTTTAAAATGTATATTTGACCTTGATTTATTAAAAAAGACTCGAATTCCATTTTAGGAATAATTCATAAAATACACAGATAATGTAGAAAGCCATCATGCCTCGAAGCAAATAAATCATCTGGCTTCTTTTCAACTACATTCTTTTGGAGTAAGAAGTATTCAGACACAATGATCTTACTGGCAAGGCTGTGTAGTCACACCAACAGTTATATGCATTAACTATCTCCTTCAGAAGAACCAGTGGTGGCCATGCATTTTTCCACTGCATCCGGACTCCTTTTGACATTCCATTCTTGTTCAATCACTTCCCTTCTTTGTACAAGGCATAAAATTAAACATTTTTGGTACTTCGTCTGACCTCTGAAAGTGGAGTTTGCCTTATTAAAAAAGCAGCCAGCAAATGATAAAATGAATAGCACTGCAACTTCTCTGGCTATTAGATTGGAAAGATTTATAAAGAAAACTGCAGGAATAGGCAACCAGTGATCTGAGTGTTTCTGTGTACAAAAAATGCAGTTCTCAGGGGAAGAAGAAACTAGGACTCATTAGGAATTTCAAGATGATTAAGTTTCAAAGAATATTTAAGGTACAGAGGTTGAAGTTCCCCCTACCTGGGAATAATGCTCAAAATAAACAAATTACTTCATTTTTTAAGTGGTAACACACAACATTCCTAGTATAATTTACAATGTTAAACAGTGAAGATAAATAGTAACATCTGCTTTACCAAACTTCTGTTCTGTTTGTGAAATAATCTATTTCAGTCTTCCTCAGAAATGGGTACGGATGGTTTTAACTGCTTAAATAAAATGCAAGTGGTGGAGGATTTTTGCACTGTTAAGCTCCCACTGCAGATGCCAAAAACTCATTTTGCTTTAAAGTTCACGTCTTGAGGATTTTATTCCAAAGAACCAAAACCCTGTCTAAACTGTGGGCAAGAAGTACAGCCACCACCAGTTTAACAAATAGAGCCAGGGTTGGCCAGCAACCAGGGTGGAAAGGAATATGCTGAGTCTCTGGTACCAAACCTGCAGGCCAACATTAGCATATCCATGTGGCTTTTTCCCAAACACACCATTGCTTTTTTGAGTTTATTTTCCCCTACTTTCCCATGAAGAAAAGTTTGACTCCACTGCTTTAGAGCATATCAAGAATTATGGGGTCTAATACTAGGACTTAAGAGAATACGCAGTAATCAAAGATGAACTGGAATCATCACAGGTGTCAACCAGCAGGCTTTTCTAAGTACTGGTAGTGTTTTCTTAAACTGTTTCTTAGAATCATTTATATTGCACATATGGCGAGGTCTTCAGCTTGTAACCCTTTTGTCCCAAGAAATACTAGCACTTTGACTTTCCTAACCCGTTACCAGGTAGGACAGCTATCTCTCTCAGCAGCTGAATAACCTTACCCAGAGGAATCTGTCTTCTTGTTAAGGCAGTTGGAAGCAATGGGACTTCTGGGAAGATCTCAGTTCAGACTTCCTTGTCTCCACCAAGGTGAGGAGTTTAATCAAAGAGATTACATACAAACAAGTGCATCAGGTGGAGAAGCAGTGTGAGGTTACTTTGTCCCATGTTATCCTCCTAATGGGGCCACACTTTGGGTATTTTGCTGGACAAAGTGCACACAATTTTGCCAGATTTCATTGCTAAATAATGATGCCATGCAAATTCCCTAGCAAACAAAGTTTATACAACAGATTCTTTAAAACAGAACACTACCACTAATGAAGTTAGCAAATAACCATCATCAGTCTTCCAAACTTCATACAAACACTGACTTCGAGTTCCAAGTACCATTTTATGTAGTAGAAATTCACCACCACCCTTTTTTTTTGTTTTTTGGTTTTTTTGCTATTTCCCTAAACAAACAAAACACCCCAAAAAACCAAAACAACTCAACATGCTTATCCAATAGTTTCCTACTACCCACATTTCCCTTGGCAGAATTCATAATGGCTTTGGTAACAACAAGCCCTGTGCACAACCTGTCTACCCACTGAAGAGGCCAGATTAAAACAGCAATATAATGAAGTTAACAATGAGGTATGACTCAAACTGATGTACCAGATTTTGAGATAACACCCTTTCCCACATATTACTGAAAGTGAGCAGAATATTATTAGTTTTTGTACGTAGCAATGCCCTGTAATTCAAAAAAGTGATCTCGTGACAAAAACACCTCCAAGGGAAGACACAATCCTGCTCATTGAAAAAGAGTTCCCTACAACGCAAACGAGATTCCAGTGGAAGTTTCACCTTTACATCTACATTATTAGGAGACACGGCCAACCTAACAGACAGATTTCTGCTGACAGTCAACCTAAAAGCACTGATAATCTGATATTGACAGCTACTCAAATACAAACTATAACTTAGCAAGAAAGCTCTTAAGTGTTAAGTATTTTAAAAATAAAAAGCAGCAACTAAAATACAATACAAAATATTCCCGAAGGCAATGCTAGCAGATCTGAGCGCAGACCATGAGACTATAGAGTACAGTGGCATTCCAGCAAGCCATAGCATTCCCTACTTATTTGAAGCAACTTCTAGCTACCAAGTTCCTCAACTCACAAGTCTGAAGCCAATCCCTGCAAATCACAAGACAGATAATAGTTTTTAAAATATATTTAAATCAGGATTTACAATGTTTACTAAGGAAAGTCTACATTTTAGATTTACTCAGACATTTTTGTTCCACGAGCATCTCATTCAACAATCTTCAGCTATTTTATGCACAGAAAAGCCAAGAATTATCTTCATTTAATACAAAACAGAACATCCAAGTAAATATCCTGTGCCCATTCATTCTTCCCTTTTGCTTAGGAAGGCAACATGTACATCTCTGTCATTACTGCCCCTTTTAAGACAGTACACAAGCTAAATGTAATTAAACCAAGATTCATTCGTTGCATATTGCAGTTGTGAGGCTGCTGCAAAGCTACACAGATGAGGAATTACACAAGCTTTTTTCCAGATGCCCCACCCCAGTATTTCCTTTAACACCTCTATTAACAGAAGCACAGTTTTACTATACCATTCCAACTTACAACACTTAACAACAGATCTGGAAAACTTAACATAAAACACACTCTCCTTCCCCCTGATTTCTGAGCTATTCCTCACCCACAGAGGCAAAAAACACCCAAGAATTAATTGTTTTTTAAGAGGGGAAAAGAAAAGGCAGAAAATAAAAATCAACATTTGCATTTCAGAAATTCAGAAACCTTGGGAAACTCCGTCACCAACTCTTTGATCAAGAAAAAGTCACCTTCTTAAACATCTTGGCAGACAGTTCTGAACTAGCAAGCTCTGTTCTGCTAAGAAACAATAAATAAATTAAAACCTCACCCACTGATGCTACAGTCCAGGTTGCACAGTCTTTTTTAGTCCAAATCAGCATATGTTTATCAGAACTTGCAAGTTTTCTTGATATAGCCTTCCCTGGGGGCTAGAGCCCACTATGCTAGATAAAAATGTATGGCACCTCAGAAAAGCTATAGGTCTCTCCTAACTAAAGCCAAACCTGCTCTGCTTATATTTCTTCCACAAAACATACAGCTTTTGTTGACGAAGCCTTAAAAAAAAAGTGTATTTTCCTTAGCTGGGCTCATGCCTCCTTCTCATGTCCTTCTCCTGAATTTGGAGTTCTCTCCTGCGATCATGAACTCGCCTCCCGCTGCTCCCATCATACCAGACTCCATCCCTCAAATCAGAGGCTTTGGAGTTACCTTTCCTTAGCACGTTGCCAAGCTGCCACTCATACTGCTTCTCACATGTTCTCTCCCTTCTCTCCCCTGATCAGTGAACTCTGAAGGTCTGGCAAGCCCTTTCTATTTTTCTGCTTCAACTGTCATTTTTTTTTATCTTGCTGGTAGTTTCATGCAATGTTACTTCTCAGGGAAAAAAATAATAAACGACCCACTTTTTACAATTAACATTTCAGCGTAAATAGCTCAGTCTTCAAACCACAGAAAAGCAGAGTAGGAGAGGCTCTCAAAAGGTCATCCTACTGTCCCAAGCAAGGAGCAATTTCACCTGGGTCAGTTTTGCTAGATGCAGGTTTAACCTGTTCTGCAAGTTCTTCATGATGGATGCTCCCTACCCTTTGTAGCAATCCCCATCAGTGCTTTACTGACACTAGAAAGTATTTCCACAGCATCTAATACGAATCTCTCCTTCTGCATTGAAGTTCATTATTTCTAGCTCCACTTCACATGGACATGAACAGAACACTGCCACATCTTCTGGCTGCTGCTTACATACCTCAACAATTCTGACTTTCCTTCTTAAGTCTTCTCTTCTGTGAAGTCAGTCTTTTCAATTTGTCCTCTGAAGTCTATTTCTTGGATGTCTGATTACTCTTGCTACTCTCCTCTGGTGTCTCTCCAGTTGCTCACTATTTCTCTAAGTGCAACAGCAGTGGTGCATGGATGCACTGTTGTGTTTAAGGCCATAATAACCAAAGCGAAGAGAGCTGAATGCTTATTTCATGGTTCTTGCAGGTTACAGTTGTGTTAAATACATGATAACTGCCTCTTTGCACAATAACAACATTTACTGATTATTTGCAACCACACTACACAGACTCCTACTCAACATATGACTACCATAAGCCCTAGAACTGCTCTTCAGAACTTCTGCCCAGTGGGCTCCACTTGTGAGGCTGAAAATTGCTCTTTAAATACTGTAACATTCAGTCTTCCAGTTGAGATGAAATTCAGAGGGGAAGACTCATTTGTTCAATTCAAGCTTATTTTTAATTCAGCAGGTCTTCCAGCATACTGAAATCATGTACTGTCAAGTCACCCACAAACTTAAACACATCCTCTATACTGACTTCTGCCAAGGTCCACCTCGACAGTGAGCAACTGATAACTGTTTCCTGGGCACAAGCATCCAGCTAGCTTGCCCATATACTTAAGTCATCGAAACCACGCTCCCTGGCTGGCTTATAAAACAACCATGTGAGTCAGTGTCAAATCCTTCAGTTTTGCTGGTTCATAAGCAAAGGCAAAATGCAGTATCTGTCTCATTACACAAAAGGTCCCATCAATCTTGCATATTGACTTTTTTTTTTTAAAGCTATGTACAAGACGCAGTTATAATTAAGAAAAGGTGTATAAGTGATTTTGGATAGAAGTCCAATTAAGGAAGAATGATACAAATCCACGTGCAAAACAGTATCCCCCAAGGTAACTTACCTCGATGTCTTGCAGGCTGAACTCTTTTTGATCTTTAAAGTTCGCAGCTCCTGCACTCAGTTCCATCAGCATTTTTGCTATTTCTGGTTTTATTGCTGCTGTGAGTCGACTCGCCGCTTCCATGACATGTTCCTGCACGTCTTTCAGTTGCATAGCTGCCTTAGAATAGTGCGAGTTCCTAAATACGCCGCTGAAGAGATCTGTAAGGAAAGTGCTCGTTCGGCAAAACACGTTGAGCGCATCCAGGTATTTGGAGATTCCCTGCTGGATGTCTGCGATCGGAGTAGTGTGGGACCCAGGGTGGCTGCAGCCGCCCGCAGCAGCGGAGGAGACCAAAGGGGATGCCGGGCTCGTCGACGCCAGCGGCGCGCTCAGGGTCCTGCCCAGCTCGGGCATTTGATACTGCTGGTGTTGCTGCACCTTCTGCTTGGACCCGCCAAGCAAAAAGCGCCGCTTGTAGTCCATTTTGCTTTCTTGTGCACTACAGCAATACATAAGTGAGTGTTTGTCCAAAGATTTCTTGAATCAACAATCACTTGTCAAATTCCTTCCTCGAAGATATAGTTATGTACGGTAACAGTGGAGAACTGTGTACATAAGTTTCACAAAAGGCATTTCAAAAAGGCAAGCGTCTGTATAATCCGTATCAGCAGTGAGAAAGGCAGCAGATTTGCTGACTTCGTATTCTCGGCGTTCAGTGCAGCCCTGCTGCAGTTATAAACTGTACTCAAAAAGCAAGCCGAAGTTTCTTAATCATGCTCTGTCCTCTGTCCCTTGTTTGGTATTCCACTGCACACAGAAAAGCCACACTGGAGCAGAGAAGTTATCGCCTACGATTTCTTCAGGAGCATATTATTGTCACTTGCTGTAAAGTCTACAAAAGTTACTTTTGTCAATGCAAATAATAATTTTAGAAGCAATACCTTAATGCAATTTCCCCGTTACTAACACCGGGAGAAGTGGAGCAAACCACTGATCAACAGCGATTGCAGAAGCAGTGCAGAGCCTCCTTTCTTGAAAAAGCAAATCCTTATGTCTGCAGATCAAGTATTTCCAAATGTCTTGACAGATCCCGTCTGCCAAATTAGTTTAATTGTAGTGTCACTTCTTAATACTGGAGAGGGAAAAAAAAAAAAGCAAAAAAAAAAAGCTGGACTGTGTTTACAGAAGACTTTGCAAGTATAAGCTATTAAAAATTAGAGTGTTTATTATTGCAAGCCTTCTTCCCCTTTCCTTGTTTGTTGAGGTAGTTGTTTCCGTTGTGATGTTAAGAAGTGGTGCTTCCAGACTGCATTTGCCCTCAATTGTAGACTCAGAACAAAAATGCACAAATGTATTTGTAAGGCCTCTAGGTCATTTCCTGTGAAGGGGGGAAAAAAAAAAAAAAAAAAAAGAAAAAGTTTACATATTATGGAACAATGGGATTGAAGATTTTAACTCCTGCAGTGTCCTGGAATACTTCTCCAGGAATATGCTGTCAACAGGATGCAAGATCAAAAGGAAGCGAAAGTCGCGCTGACAGTTGCAAAGGCAATTAGATGGTGTCATCCTGTTACCAAACTCAACGCCGATGAATAGTTGCTTATTAGTTCTCCCATTCTAGACCGTCAAGACTACAGCTAATCCCCCGTGCAACCCTTACACAGTTAAGAACAGTAGAAGGCTATTAATGCAGAGCTCAAGGGGAGTTAATCACATTTTCTAACCTCATCCTTTATAAATAATGTAAGAATTAAGGCAATGAAACCTGTTTTCACGTACCCTAAGTTATTGTGGAAATCTGAGAATCCCGTTCATTTTAATAATTTACTAAATCAACAGATACAAGCTCAATTTTTTTCAGTACAATAGCAGACATACGTCTGAATTCTGAGACTAGCTGAAAAATACAACATACACATCCCATTTCAGGATGGCAGGCAGCATCTATTACATGCAACATATATGAGGCAGAACTGCCTGACAGATTGGCCTGACTCTTACTAGACATGAAAGTAGGGAGGAAATATAGTTTCTAGTAATGGCCTGGTGGTACTAGCAAACTCTGGTGCAGCTGGAGAGCCAAGAGTGCTTTCTTGAAGACACTTCTAGGAAGGTGAACAGAGCCTGAGCAGTGAGAAAGGGTGAGTTTGCAGCAGGTGATGTTCAAGGCCAGGCTGGAGGAACTAGAGCCTCTAGAAAAGGGCACGAAGATTTTTAAGCCCTTACACTTGGCCAAATGCAGCTCTTAACTACACAGGGCTTGGCACCTCATGATCATCTTTACAGGTTGAAGTCATTTAACCACATATACAATGGCTACAGTTATCCTAGGAGCTCATTTACATATCTTTATATACACACATACACATTAATACAAGACAAGATTTCTTGGTTTTTTTCTTCTCTGCTCTATGATTTATAGCTTCTTTCTTAATCCCACCTCGATACCAGTCCTGAACAGGTAACTTTTTACAGTGCTCTTCACTTCGAGTGAAATGTTCTATTTCTTGAGACTGCAAAAGACACGGATTAACAATGGAGGGATATTATCAGAAGAAAAGTATAATGTAGAAAAATATAATTTGTTCAACCAGTTTATCTAGTCCCAGCTATTAGTCATGCTTTAAGCCATTCTCTCTCTACACATACATGTAACTTGATTTGATCAAATAACATTCTTTTCCTTACTGTAGCAATTGCAATGTACAAGGCTAATATATCAAACATTTCATAATAGGATTTTTTTCCCTGAGCACTTAATAATCCAGATATAACAGGAAGAAGCCCTTTAATTCAACAACAAAATGTTCCTTTAACTATTATGTTGGAGATAGGAAACCTGTATTAATCCTGCCAAAATCATTGGGGAATAAAGATTTCATCCTCAGTCAAAATTTCTTATTTTCATCTGTCTGAAGAAACACGATACCAATTTGTTCACCTAATGCGTTCTGACAGATACACAAAAAGCCCCCACAAAGAATTAGACAAGACACAGCAAGACGAAACAACATCCAAAGCTGGATAGTCTCACACATGCTAAAAAAACAGACACAAGTTTTTCAGGAAGTCGTTGTTGCAGACAGTTCTGCTTCTGAGATAGAGAGTAAATATTCTTTTGCATTCTCGCTTTTTAAAACATGATAAGCATAAAAAAGCCAAAATTCTCATATGCATCCCTTATTAAAGTACTCTAATTACTTTCTCTGATTACTTTCTTTCCTAACTACTTTATACATCTCTCAGTATTCACACTGAGTATGTCAAAATGAAATAGACCCATAACCCCCAGAATTTTTAGAAAGTCGTGGTATCATATGCATAGCTGAAAACATTTTTCTTCTTGCTTTACAAGCTATGGTGCCTTACAAGTTTTCTTGATTACATATAAATGCAGATGGAACGTAAGAGTTGGTTAATTTATATGCATAAGTAAATTAGCAGTTATTTTCCCTAAGTAGATACGAATTTCACATTGCGGAGGAACTTTAAGACACTGAACTGATCATTTGCAATGATCTGACATTTAGCCAATACATAAAACTGTTACATCCTAAAAGAACATAAACACAATGAATAGATAAAAAGTGTTTCCGTATCTTCTAAAGCTACAAACAAACATGATGAATCATTGAGTTTTACATCTGGACAGTTTCATAGTCAGACCTGCAGGTACATGTTCAATTCTTCAACTTCAATAGTCTCTGGTAATAAAATCAACACAAAAGCTTAGGGAGGACAGCTTATATCCAGCATCTAAAGAGACATTTATTTAAAGAGAGGAAAGCTACAGTTCTCCACTAGGCATGTGGGTAATGCTGCATTTCTTACACTTCCTATAATGAGATCACCAACATGCTACGTACATAATAAACATTCTTCCTTTTGCATCTTCTGATCAAGTGAAGCAGAGCATGGTTCCCACGCTCTCCCCTCCCTTCCCCAATGCTCTTCATGCATGGACTAGAAGTGGGGGCTCCATATTGTAGCTATATGAACTTTATGTCAATCTACTCTTGCCATTTTAGGAAAACAAAAAACAAATCCAAGTGTTTCATTCCAGTGATAGAAGAAAAGCATGTTATCTGTCCAAAATATAAACCTTAAGCTTGTACTTCATTCAGCAGAAAACAGAAATATTCAGAAATCAAGCATAAAAAGTAACAAAAAAGTTAGTGTGCCACAAAAAAATGTTATTCCTTCCTTTATGTAATCAAGGCCAAAACAGTGTTGCTCATATACTATAATATATATATAGTTAATATATAGTATAAAAACAAGGTCCACAATGAGCATTATCCTGTTGAAAGCTGAAAAATACTGCAGTCAAGGAACAGATACTGCTTTGAACTGACCATCAGGCATCTGCATGACTTGCTCTAACAATGGTCATGTTTGCATAGAGGAAACAGAAATTGCATGAAAATGAGTGCATACGCAAATCAAGGTCACTACTTTTTTCTTATATAACAAAATTTTTTGCTTAGCTACTTCCCAGAAAAATCAGAAGTTATTTTCCCCAAATTTCATTCCTTGTAAGAGACACAACATGGAAGACTTTCAGACAAATGGAATTTGGCACTTGAGTTTCTGTTTTGGACCAGAAACAAGGGGTCTAATCACCCATCTGTCCTATTTGGGATTACCCTGCTAGAAGAGGAGGCAACTTTTTCCCTGAATCAACATAGGAAATGGAGCAGAGGAAGTAGTAAGTAAAATGTACAAGTCTATTGCTAGTTACACAAGTACCCACACACAACTGCTTTCAGACAACTTCATCTATCATCTACATTAATATTTTATAAGCCATGCTAGTTAAAAAAAAATTAATCAAAAAACCCTTCTTTTTCATGCTTTAAAAAGGGTTCTGATCTGAATATTAAAAGTGGCTTGCAAAGGTGTTCTTTATGAATTCCGCTGCCCTCTCAGTGAAGGTGCAGTATAACATACATACATTAGTATAACATACATTATTAAGATGACCAAAACCACCTTAGCTACATTTTTTGAAAGTAACAATTCCAGACGTTGTACATTGTTCTAGTTCTACGAGATAGATTTCCAAATCTCAGGATGAACTTAACATTGCAAACACTATTCATGTAAAACAACCAAACATGAAAGCAACTACATTCAATTTATGTCCCCAAAAAAGTAACTCCAAAAGAAACAACCCAGAGCAGCAAAGTTACTGACCAGGGAAAAGCCTGAACAAAGAAAGGCTACTGCAAGGCCAGAAGGCCAGCAAGCTGTTAAGAGTGAAGGGCCGTCTCTTGAGAGCACACCAATTCCTTCTCGCATTTAGTGACACAAACCTTGTGCAAATCCAAGTGTTACTCCACTGTGAAAGGTGTCATTCCACCTTCAGGTTCTTCTGGCACTAACATGTACCTCAGATCCATCACCTGGCCAGGCCATACAAATTCCAAACAGATACCTTAAAAATTAAAATATTCCCAAATAGTCTTCAGCATCTGAACAGCAAACTGGGAGCAGAACCATATGCTATTTCCTGAAGACCAGTCTTCCACTGTCCCCAATGCTAGCTGGCTCACAACTGAGAAAGATACCAGCTGAGGTCCAACCAATATCAATTTGTTTATCAGCACCTCACAATGTAACTACAAACATCCTGGCCAAGGAAACCCAGTGGCCAAAAGCAGGGCCCCCGACTGGGAACACCACGCAGCTCACCCCAAATCCAAGCGTGCCGTCTATCACCAACCAGGCTCTGCTGCTTCACTCACCTTGAGCACCACACTGGCAAGGGTGAAGGCAAGATGACAGCAACGACAGGAGAGACGTCAGCAAGGGACTCTGGAGAAGGCCACACTATAGAAAGGCTTCCAATCAGTAGTCTACACAAAAGCAGGGACACTGTACTTAACGGGAGAAATGGAGTTGGTCCCAGACAGGGGCTGTGTAAGGCAGGCTGTGCTGGAGCGCTCGAGGCACAAAGGAGCCATAACCACATCTCCACCTGGAGGGAAAAGCCACAGGCTGTGCGAGGCCTAAAAGGTGATTTCTTGCTTACCCTTTTAGGTAGGCTACTAACTGTAGGTAAGAATACATATGAACTAAGACAGATGATGGAAACTCTTTCCTCCAAATAAAATGTCAGGATCCTTGTAAATAAACAGGTTAAGAAAAACAGTCAGGCAGTCCCAACTCCTTTGGGAGGGGAATTTTAAGACAGACACCAACATAGTATTCTACAGATTTTTAATTGAGAAATGATTAATTTTATACTACCCCAAACTGCAGATGGATTACATCTGCAGATAAGAGTGTATTGAGCATTTACAAAATATATCCATTCAAAAACACAAGAAATTGAAATCCACATGCCAGAGATTCAATATTAAGGATATTAGAATTTCAGTAAATCTCGTAACTTGAGAAATTAAATTGTGACTTCAGCAACACCTCCAAAACTCTCAATTAATACACCACAGCGATCGATATTAAAATTACCATAAGAATGACAAGTGTATAATATAGTCAATCCATCCATAAAGAGAAATGCATAGAATTAAGTGTGAGAGGTTTCAACGTTTGTTTTCATTTTTTAAACACTGTCCCAGACATACAATTTTTAAGAATAATATAAGAGCTGAAACTACATTTTGAAAATTCAGCTTTTAGTCAACAAGAACAGCTATTTCCAAGTAATGCTGACTGGCAGAAAACACGCATTAATCTCTGACATCAACCAAGTTATTTTGCACCTGTAATTTCTTACCAACATATTATAAATACTTAAAGCATGCAAATGCTTTTAAAGAGGTTGCCAAGTATCATTATCTTCACCATCAGGGCAAACGGGGCTTACAGTTCCTCAGGACTCTCTCCACACAGCAGACACACAACAGACCCCAGCAGCCTGGGAGCCCCAGAGCCAGAGAACACAGGCCCTGCTGGTCAGCCTGTGGGCAGGCAACACGCGTCACCAAACCCCGACTGCTTTTGGTCAGGTGCCCACACTTAGGCTACAAATCCAGACAGGAAAACCAACCTGGCTTTTCAAGGCTGACAGCCTTTCTGACTGGGTGGGCTGCAGCCACTAGAAGACTCAGGCACCTATACATTTCTTTGGGGGTGTTCTTCTGTCATCTAAATTACAGCAATCTCCTATTAGAGGAGGACAGCGGGCAAGAGGGGAAGAGAGAGACAGAAATAGCCTATTATACCAGTATCATTTTAGCTCTTGTTAGCTCATGAATTGCTTATTGGGATTCCTTTTTGGCTGCTTGCCCAGAACAGTTGGAGGGAAAAAACAAACCAAAACAAAAAGAGTAGGCAAGCCAATGCCTAGTGAACTCATGAAGCTCCTGTCGGAAACATCCTCTTTCCAAGGTGACCTCTTCCTCCCAGCTCACTAGATGCTCTGGCCCACTCTCCTGGATACTCCAGGGTCAGACAGATGTCAATAGCCACAGTGTTAAAACTGATTCACACAATCACAGAACGTTAGGGGTTGGAAGGGACCTCGAAAGATCATCTAGTCCAACCACCCTGCAGGAGCAGGACCACCTAGAGCAGGTCACACAGGAACGTATCCAGGCAGGTTGTGAATGCCTCCAGAGAAGGAGACCCCACAACCCCTCTGGGCAGCCCATTCCAGTGTTCTGTTACCCTCACCATGAAGAAGTTTTTTCTCCTATTTATGTGGAACCTCCTATGTTCCAGCTTGCACCCGTTGCCCCTTGTCCTGTCACTGGATGACACTGAGAAGAGCCTGGCTCCATCCTCCTGACATATTTATAAACATTAATGAGGTCACCCCCTCAGTCTCCTCTTCTCCATGCTAAAGAGACCCAGCTTCCTCAGCCTTTCCTCATACAGGAGTTGTGTTCAGTGTCTTCCCTCCTACCAGCTGGGGACCATAGCTACAGGGACTATGTAGTTAGTGTAGTTTAACTAGAATCACCAACCTGAGCATCCTATTTACATGTATACAAATCTAAACAGACCAACTTACACATACAGAAACTCATTTCATTTACCAGGGAAATGATTACAACCAAAAGCATGCTGACTTGTTAAACCTAAGCAGAAGACCCCAGCAACATGGTTTTAACTCAAAGACCAATTTCACTGATGAAATATTTACCTAATATTTATAGACAGTCTCTGAACTGATTTATTACATCTGTCTTTTTTTCCTTCAAAATGACCCTCTTAAAACAGTTACTTGTTTACTTGTGTCTTTTGCATTTACACTGAAAAATCCTCTAGAGGCACATCTATGTTAGATGCCCTAAATGTCAAGATAAAAATGCCTCCACATGCTGCCCAAAAAAACCCAAGTCACCAAAGACTCTGTTGTGAAAACCTCTCAGAAATTGAGAGAACTGGAAAAGGCTGAAGAACACCAAATTTCTGGACCTAAGTAACGACTGAAGGTCTTGGCTACTTGGCACTACACAACCTCACTTACCACCTTTAACCCCCCACAAAAGAATCTGTAACCCTGAACTGTAAAACTACACTCCCTACAAAATACACTTGAAAGACCAGGATCTCTAAATCAGATTCAGAGTTGTCAGTATACTGAGCTGGATTTTTCCAAGGCAGAGCCTAGAGTGCATCAGGAGACGGCTTACATTTTGTTTGAAGTAAAACATGTAACACACCAAACAGCACTAACTGAAGTCTCAGCAGTTAAGATATGACAGCAAAAGGAAAAGCTGGTGAAAGGAATGTGCTAAACTGGACCTTCTTTCAGACTTGGGTGCCTCACTGAATGTCAAAAATAGATGCCTGTGTCAGATCAGGTTCACTGTTTCAATCCTCTCTTGGCAATAGGTATGAACGTTATCTATTTTGAAAGCAGGGCCAGTTCCCTTTTGAAAGGGAACTGTGGGTGCAGAAGAAAAAGAAAAGTAAATAATGTCCATTCTTTTGATACGGTAGCCTAACAAAGCATTTGCAACCTGCATGACACGTTTCCATGCAATGTGATTGCAGCCAGATGAGACTCCAGACTCCATCTCTCATTTCCCCAAAGGGTGCACTTAACATCAGCCCCAAGCACACCTTCTCTTGCTCCTTCATCACAGTTGTAAAACATGCCAAGATGAGGAAAAAGCCCACAGGACCACAGTGAGAGAGAGCATGAAAGCACAACTTTCTATGGAAAAGGCACAGCTCTGCCTCCCAGAATAGATCTCCTGCAGAATTCTTTGATTCTGGACACTACCTGCAAGACTGCCTCGGAAGAGAGATCTACTCACATGAGAAGCCAGTTGCTTGCAGTCAGCCTTTGGAAAAAAATTCACTTTTCTTCAGAACGGAGTGAAGAACTGAAGGCCATGGTTTCAAGGAAGGGATGGAGAGCTGACAGTTTCTAGAAAAGTCTTGAGAGTAAGATAAGATCTATTCCTAAAAATAGCCTTTTTCAACCATAGATTTCACTTCCTGCTGAAGGGAACGGAAGAAGAAAAGGCTGAATTAAAGAACTATTGATTTAAAGCATATGCAGAACACAAATATTACTTGGTCAGGCTTGTGCATCATGGTACAACTGTGGCCATTTGAAATAATTCCCCCCAGACCATCCCCTCTCAAGTCTTCCCTTGTAAACCCACCCAGCACATCATACATGCACTTCGAAGTCTTTCTAAGCTCCAGCAGAAGTCACCTATGTTAGGCTATTCTTCTTCACTCTGTCAGGCTATTCTCCTTTACTCGTCATTCCTGGTTGCAGTTTCACTTCTAAATACATTTAAGCACAAAAAGTGTAGGATGATATTTCCTTGTTTAAACTTAACAGAGTAAACAAACATTAAGAACACAAAATTTAACAGTTTCTTAGTTTTGTAGTGGTAAATACAAAAATCATGATTTCCTACGTTTCTGAAAAAGACCAGCTACCAACACAACACAGCAAAACACAAACAACAACCAAAAAAAACCACCAAAAAACCCCACACAAACAAAAAACCTTTACAGTCCTATAACCTCTACTATGAGATATTAAAACTTCGTGCTCACTTCAGCAATGGATATAAGCATATTATTAGTTCCAGTCAAGTTAGTGGTGTCTCTTACATATTCAAGTGAGAGTTAAATCTCCTTGTGAAATCATAAATTGCAGCTTTCCAGCATAAGCAAATGCCATACGTATTTTTCAGTCTCATTCACCGGGAAGAGTTCTTTTTTAATAAACATTTTAAAAAGCATGCTAAAAATTTCTACTAAAAGAGGTTTAGGAAATTGTCTTGCAGAGCTTAGTTACTGCTGAGTCAGCGTAGATCAAGAAAACAAGCAAAGAGCTTTATCTAGAGCTCTATTCCCACTGGCCTAAAGTGATTTGTCCACAGACCCAAATACTTCATCAAAAGCTTCTGCACCTAGAAAAATGGGAATAATTCCCACCCTTTGGCAAAGCACTTACAGAAATAACAGAAAGACATTCCATAAATGCTACCTTCAATACCTCTTCTTTCAAAAGGTAGGTTCTTCTGAGGAAGTTTCATTATCCCAACCAAACTGCCCTTAAACAAGACTTGGAAAAACAAGTGGGAGTAAGAGCCCAAGTCCAATACTACAGCACTGAGGCATGACATACTACCTGCATTAATATATACGTGTTTGTCTGTGGTTTTATTTTTTTTTATATATATATATATATATGTACACGTGCACAAAGAATGGCATAACTTATTTACAGGACAGAGGGACTAAAATAAAGAGACTAGATTAATTATGGATAAATTTATCAATTCGTAGATGGAAAAAACAATCCTAGCCTCACGTACAAAATGATGGGCTCCAGCCTGATCATTACCTCTTAGGAAGATGATCTCAGTCTTACAATTGATTGCTTTTGCTAAACTGTCAGCTTGATGCTGAATGACATGAGTCAGAGAGTAAATCTTCAATTACAAATTATTAACAAAGGAATTTGGAAGGAAGTGGCTGCATTGGGAAAGCCAGAAACATAATTATGCCACTATGTAAATCCACGGTTTACCCACACCTCAAATTGAGCATGCAGTTCTGGTCTCCCTATCGCTTCATCTTCCAGGGGGTTCATTTGGCTTACTAAAGAGACAAATCATAGGTTCAGGAAATCCTATACACAGGTGATCATTGTGGGCTATGCTCATTTAAAACTGTCTTCAAATTCACCCTGTTCTTGCCTTTCCCTAGGTATCTTGTCTACAACCTCCATGGGATAAAAAAGGTTGAGGTACATCAATTTTGAAGTCTGAATCAGCATGACCACTTTTACCTTCTTATTCACTCCAACTTAGTGATGCTCAAAAGCATTATATCACAATGACATACTGTTTATAATTGCTCTGGAAACAGAAGCATTTCCTCATCAATAAATCAGCTGTTAACTTTTAGACAAGGCTTCCAGCCATTTTGCTGCTCTTGTCAACATAGATACTACATTTCATAAATGCCACAGCACTCACATTTATTAGCATACACACATGAATTTTTCCACTGAAATAAATATCCCTAAACCAAATTTCTGGACTGTTTTAACTGAGTTTGTGATGCTATGCAACTCTTAAAAAAAGAAAACCCACAGTCAGAGTAGTTTCAGTACACATTTTATTTATTTTAGTAGTGTTAGGTGATAGTAGTATTTCAAGGCAGTGACAATATACATTTAAAGCTCCTCTACAAAAAACCAAAACAACATTCTAAGTACTAGAAGCATAAGACAGATTATGTACAGAAAATCCTGTAAAGGCTTTATGTGATTTACTTTTTCTTTGCCTGTTTGCAGCAAGGATGATGAAAGCTTTCAAAACATTTGGAGTAACTCAACACAAACAATCTTTACTTTCCCAAATTACTGTGCTGCTTCTGAATTCTCAACACTTGTCACAGGATGTCTGCAAAATTCTCTTGATACTACACTACATCAAAAGAGAGAAAGAAAAAGTCCTACAAATGTGTTTTCTTAGTTGCATAAATTATACCAATCCTAACCTACTCATATACATTAAGTGGCTACCATTAGCATGTATTTCCACAGGTGAACTATTCACCTTTTCATATTTAGGTATATGACCATACTATTTCTTTGTGACTGACATTAAAACCTAATCTAATATTTACTCCTATTTATTCTTTTTGGTAGATGGTAGAAGCTTTATCCATCTTAACATTTGCCTTCTCCCCCAGCTCATTCACTGAAAGTCTCTTACTTGAAAAGTATTAAGTATTCTGAAATGATATGAATTTCATTTTCAAAAACAGGGAACAGGAGCACGTATTAGAAAAACCTGACATCAGCACATACACTTACTGTCTCATGACAGTTGCAGCCACGAGCTTTTTTTGTCATCCAGCTAATGCAGAGATTCCTCTCTCTGTACCACAACTCCCGCGCACTGAGAACAGACTTTCCGAACGCTTTATGGGCTTGCTGTATTTGAGTAGCAGCAGATTCATCACTGAACAGCTGGAGTTTTGCCCAGGAAAACAAACTACATTCTCTACTGAAGAGAGGGACATGATGATTAGGCCTTTCATATCCCTCTCATGTTGAAAATTATGGAATTATCAGAAAACTGTAATCACGAAAATGTGAAACTAAGGAAAATGTATTTTTTACTGCAAATGAACATAATTATGTTTACCATATTTGGGCCCAAAGTTGGCTGGCAATTCATCTGTATACAGACAGCAATATCTGATTCACTGTCACAGGATATGAATAAACCAGAGCAATCCAGTATGAATAACAGCCTCCCTTCTTTAACAAAACCAAACATTAGTGTGTACATAATACTCCAAGAGCATCACACAGTACTACTGTGAATACCATTCTGTAAATAGCAGCAGTTGCATACTTATAACCTTAATTCTAAAAATCATTACTGAACTAGATCTTCATAACAGGAGACCTTTCAACCTGTCAGGATGCTTTATTTCTAACAAATCTATGGTTTTTAATATATTAGATTATGTAGAACTGATTTCTGTAGTTCATGAAAGAACAGTGGTGACACAATTTGAGATCATAAAGATTAAAAAAGTAGGAATAGTAGCATTCATACTTCATAGCCTTTCCTCATTTTTTTCCTAATCAAAAAAGCTGTTTGTGTGTCTTGGGCACAATGTTCCTCTCCTCATGAAGACAAGAACTTAGAAGTCTTAATTAAATATAGATGAGATTTTTAAAATAGCACTAATCCATCCTGCATAGTTTGGGTCAAAACATGATTAGTTATAAGATTAAATGTAGCACTCTTCCAGTTTATAAATACCTAATACTACTCAAATGAGAAAAATATAGCCAAATTTACTAACTATAAACTTTCCCACTTCAAGATCATCTGAAGTTTAGTGCTTGTCTAGTTGTTCTGCAGGCTCTACACTGCAGACAACTATATATATATATATATAAAAAAATCTTTCCCCGAGTTGCTCTATCTTCTGCAAATGCCATTAACAACTGGTTCAAACACAACTTAAGCACCATAGACAAAAGGATTCTCCTCTTGCCCTTCTTCAGCAAGCCCCTGGGTTTCAGCAAATACCACCCCACCTTCACCACAATGGTGACAGCTTACATCTTTGAGACTCCAGTGTCTAGTGCCTTCTGGTAGCTGCTTCAGTAATCCTGCTTTCTATTTCAGTCCACAGAATAATTTGTTGCCTTTTATCCACACAATGTAACTGCCAAAATAGGCCACAGGTCAACTGAAAATCAAAAAGCTGCAGACTGAAGGCTGAGGAATGCTAGACCAATCCTAGCTCTTTGCCATCCACCCCTTACACTGACACAGCTGTAAGATATTTCTGGGTTTAAAAGCAATTAGCTACTTGGGGTTTGCATTTTATATGTTCTTCCTAGAAAGACTAGCTTGATTCAAAGTTATTTTCCTCTTATGAAGCAAAAGACTGTAGTATTTTATCAGGTTATGTTTTCCTGCTCCTTTAGAAACAGTTACCACCCTTAACAAAAGAAGTTTAATATCTTCCAATACAAATAAATTTACACATTTAGAAAATGAATATATATATTTTTTATATACCTAATGTAGATGCTACCAAGGAACATAACTTCCCACAAGAGCTACTTGCTAACAGATGCACAGATGGGATTCCGCCGGCACGTTGCAGTAGCACACAGAGCTGCTCTGGCTTTAAGCTGCTACATGAAGTACATGGCATGAAAAGGCACACAGCAGTCACACTGATGTTCAGATAAACACTGATGTGATTTGACTGATGTAATGTGATTTTTCCTTTAAAAAAAAATAAATAAATGCCTTGTTCTTAGTTTACAAATTATTCCCCAAAGAACTCTTGAGTATTTCCCAATAAAATTCTCAATTGTTAAATAATTATCAATCCTAATTTACAACATGTAGAGCACCATCATATCACCTTACCACAACCTGAAAGTAGAAGTACCTACAGTTTTATATAAACAGCTAAGCTCTCAATTATGGGCATGATTTATCACCAGGTAATGTGCCAAAACTTTCTGCACCAAGTTATGCAAGACATTTTTAACCCAGCAGAGGATACAATGAGATATTTATGTGGGTATAATACATCTGGAAGAAAACCAGACGTAATGTCATAATCCATTAAAAAATTAACATGATGTGATTGATCTATTCAGTAGAAATCACACATCCATAAGCAAACCTGAAAACTTAAGCTTAAACTTTTATTATTTGTTAGATCTTTCTGAAAACTCACGCATGTTCACCCCTTAAGCACCTGGTACCAACAGTCCAAGATATCACATGCATGCATCAGTGGGAGATCCTAACTTCATACCTAATCAAGTACACACAAAGGTATCTCTCAATATTAATTAAAAGAGCTGAATTTTATTCACAAATGAAAACTGCAGAGAAATATTTTTAAGTAAGTAGCACCTTCTGATGTGTCAATTAAAAATTATTATCAACATGAAAGACTAAGCTTACATTAAATGATGTTTAGGTGATTTAAGCCAAGCCATGGTGACACTCCTTCCCAGTAACTTGACAAAGGGCTTTCTGCTGCAGAAATTGCGACACAGTGAAGCTCTGGCAGCATAAGACATGGCAAAGATGCCAACTACACTTAAGCGATGTTTCAATACCAGCTGATGCATCTATTACAGATCTGGCCAGATGCCTCTTGAAAATATTTCCTGAGTATTAGATGCAAAAAAGTGACCTTTTTCCCACCAGGACTGTTTGTGCAGAGGGTGTGCCTAACAGCCAGGACCAGCCCACTGGTACCAAGCACTGCCTATGACTAATCTGGCACCAGCAAGCGATGGTGAGGAAGAGGCTACAATACACAACACTGAGCATCAGGGCAATTTCTACTTGATACATTACTACAAACTCCCCTAGGCACCATTTTTAGCCACTGTTGGATTTCCTCCCTTCTCCCCATCCCCCAACCAGGCTCCAAACCTTGAAGTAACCTTGTTCTGTTCCCCCCCTCCAGAGACAGCTCCATGCCTGAAACATAACCTCTAATCTTATTTTCTATTTCTAGCATACAATTCACGACCCTTATCCCAATTTTTTAAATTAAATATCTTCCATGTTGCAGACTCTGCTCCCTACAGTCAGGATAGCACAGAATATTTCAGAATATATACTCATATGTTTCTCGTTGAGGACAACTTTACTTTTAAGAGCATTAGAAACATACAGCATTTATGCAATACAGGTTTAAAAGCCTCTTGTGAAAAAAATTGTTTTCAGTATTACCGTCAGTTCTGCACTGCAATGAAACAGCTCTGTTTGTTACAAAGTCTAAAGACCTGAAAAAACAACAGATCCACACTTCAGGGCACTTTGCAAAGCAAGGCATTAACTTCTGGCAATTATATATACTTGGGGTATCTGTGGACACTAAGCTGAAGTCTTACAAATTACAGGGGCTTATTACAAATGAAGTCTTCTCAACTGACACCATCTATTTATGGGAAGGACTTTGCTTAAACTTTAAGGTGTTTGTTTTTTTTTTTTCAAACAACAAAGTATGCCATTTGTTTGCCGTCCATTCTGTAAGATTTCTTACAGCAAACAGATTACCATAAACATGGCCTACTGGATCAGATGACCATCGAGGCCACAAGGGCAGTAGTCAAAACGTATACTTTTAACTAAGCGGCACTATCCCAAACCCTCTTTCATGTTTGTACCAATTATACCCAATTTGTACAGCTGCTAGGGCAAAATATTCCTCTATGCACAAATTCTTCCACAAAAGCACTTTGATACAGAACAGCTCCCCGAAGAACGAAAAAATATTTTTCTGTCTCCACAGAGCTGAAGACCAAGAAGTTTCCAGGATGCGTCCCAAGGCTGGAGGCTGCAGCCTGCCACGGCCGTGCCCTCGCAGAGCTGCCCGGAGCCACACGTACGCCTCTGCATTTTCATCCACCACGCGCCAACGCTCTTCTGCCTGCCCCCAAATAAGCTACTTCAGTCCCAGAAAACACAGCCTCGCCAAGCGTGGAGGGAACGTCTGTCACTGCTCAGCCGGCTGTGCGCTTCCCCTGCACAGAGGGAGGGATTTGGTCACCATGCATTAGTGAATACTTGTACTTTCACTCTGTGTAAGTGAAGAAAAGTGAATTCCCATGTACCCATATATCCAAATATTTATAATGCTTATACCAAGCCAGTAGTTTCAAAACAAGGCCAGCTATAGCCATATGACTTTCTGTAGATTAATCAGAAAAAGACTCAGCCTAGGATGTTAATAGCAAAGAAATTGCCCCTGGTATTTTACAAAATTACTTTCTCAATTGTATTTTAGACATAAGCAGTTATGGGACAACTTGACCACGCAAGCAAAGCCGGTTCAAGGATTATTCCTCCTTTCCCAAGACAGGAAGCGTTATGACGTGCTTTGTTAAATTCATATATATGTTATCAACATGCTTTACAATAAATACAGTTGGCTTCACATAGGTCTGCACAGGCAGTTCTAGTAAGTACCATTAGCTGCTTCTACTTTCTCCCACTCCTTCAGCTTCCATCCTGTTCTCAGCAGGGCATCGTTTGAATTTATTGCTAGTTCCACAGAAATTGAATACTGCAAGTGGGAGGACAGCCTCCAGCAATTAAGAATATAAAAGCAGATAAGTGAACATAAATCAGACTAGAGAAAAACAAGTGTGAGAACTGAAGGTAGCAGAGTTGGATTTTGAAATGGACTGGAAAAGACTAAGTATAGAAACTGAGAAGTCACAAGCCATCTCATCAACATACTTCTTGGATCTATTTGGATCAATTTATACACTGAAGCAGAAGTTAGCCAGCTAACAGCAGCAGTGCAATTCTAGGTAGTCCAACATGAGATTCACTCCTAGGTGACTACTGGGGGAAGTAACAATAATTTCTTTCCTTACTTAAAAATAAATAAAATTACATTGTCAATATAAGTGATAATTGCAAGTCAGGACTGCCCTTCCCTCAGACAAAAAAAAGTTATAAAAACATACTTTGAATCGTAACTTCATTGAGTCTTAAGTGTCAACATTTGAAAGCTGCTCCACCCCACTTCAAAATGAGGACTATAAACATCTCATAAAACCTCACAGATTCTCATGTCAATGAATGACAGCCACAAAAATTTATCATAGCACTAGGAAAATATTTTCAAGTCTGTTTTCAAAAGGGTACTGTTATTCAAATGGAAAAAGAGTATCACATCATCACTGCCCAACAACCCAACTATTTCAAAATATTACATTCATTAACCATTTTATTACTGTGGTCTACATGAAACACGTAACTGAAGAACTAACATACTATTGCTTGTCAATGTAAACAATTTTTAACATGTTTTCCCATAGTCTCTGCTTTTAGTATGAAAGTTACAGAAGCAATTCTGAAGTCCACACTGAGGACAGTAGTAAGAAAGTCTTTAGTTTTTCAAAACTGTTTTCACTCCTATCTTTCATTTGTGGGAACAAAGTGTAAGTGGTTTTAGTCATGTAAGAATATTTTTCATTCATCATAAAGAATGAAAACCAAGTATGCAGCAAAGGAAATCCATACTTGACACCATTTTAAAATCCTCACTTCACTGGGAAAGGGCTCCTGGAGTAGAGTCACTGATGCAGGCTGGAAATGCATGATGATTTTTGTGCCTTAATTTGGGATAAAGCATGCAATAAACATTCTACTGAGTCAAAACAACCATTTTAACATAGAATAGTCCATATGAAACATGCAGATTACTCAATGAGCATCTGAAAACACTTAGGCTCACTGAAAATGAAGGGATGCTTTTTTAACTTTCTGAAATCTGAGAAGGATTTCTGAAAAATAATGCCTTCCACTTAGAGCCTACCAGCATCATCAGGTGAAGGCATCATACTGCTAACAGCAATAATGTTACTACTGCTGGCAGTACCAGAGCTTCAAGAAATAAACACTGATCACTATAATGGCCAATTCATTGTTTTGTTTGGTAATTAACAATACAGTTAATTTTTAAGTAATTTAACAATTTCATTTTAAATATTAAGTATATTACCAAGATCTACAAGAACATTATCACATTCTAGTAAATACTGTATTTAAGAAAATATTAGTTGTCAAAATAGGAAACTCATGACTTCTGACTGCTACCTGCCCCAAACTTCCACAACACATCTGATTCAGCCCACATGCAGCTTCCCTTCCCAGGGAGCCTGTAGCCTGCTATGAAATCCTCCTTCTTCCAAGAAGCCAGACACTTGTAATCAACGCCTGAAGAACCGCAGACAGGGATGTTCTGTTTGAACACAGATCTCATCTGAGACATTCCCCACATGTTCACCATTTTCAAGTTCTTCCAACCCCAGCAGAGTTGTCACACAATGGCTATGGCCCAGCCATACTGATTTTGGACAAAACTCAATGCCCACTATTGCTCCATAATCAATATTGTGGAAAAAAATCCTTCCACACATCTCAGAAGGCAAGTAAAATTAGTACTTAGGCAAAAAGTACACCTTACATCTGCTTTAAGATAAACAACACAGTAATAGACCTCCACAGAAGAATTCAGTGCTTTGAAAGAACCCTGCTGCTAGACCCTGAGATCTAAGGCTCAAACTTCCACTACAGCTCTTGACTATGATCTCCATTTAGAGATAATGCATAATCTTCCACATTTTTTCCCCATTAGGCAAGTCCTGACAAAAACCTAAACGTGTGTGCACTCTGCTCCTGAATTACTGATAGCAGCAGAAAGTGCAAATCACTACTCACAATCCAACAAAACAGCTAACACACTTCTGCATGCATCATTTCCTGCCATTCCTGTTCTCCAAAGTACTACATGGAAATTTAAAAAAAAATATTAATCTGGAAAACTGTGTTCCTACCACTAGTAATGTTCCTTCCTTGCAAGGCTCTGTAAGGATTCTGCTCTATTTCTAGAATTATTCTGTTAGGCAATTACAACTTCCACATTCTGCATAAACCTACAACATCTATCTGTAGAAATCTCTCGGGGAACACTACAATGAATAAATGCAGGCATGCTACATTGATCATTTTTCAGCTTATTTTTCCTACTTTTAGATTCACTCCAGCAAGCTTAAAAAACACAGCATTAGAGATGCAGCCTTATTGCATGCTAAGGTATTTAGGTATTTGGGGTTATCCACAATACGTATTTTTCTGCAAACACCTAACTATACCTGTTATGTGCATATTACATGCTGTACATTCTCCTAGATTAAGGGATTTGAATTTCATCAAGTCATTTTCTCAAAATTTCCATTCTAGAAATAATTACCTTCCTTCAGAGTGTCCAGTAACACCATGCAGCTGGAGCAGACCGCACCACTTTTTGCATTTATTATTTTATTAGGAACAATGTGTACTGCAGTCAGAACTAGGACTAACCACAATCAGAGTATTATTTGATACACCAAGGGATTTTTATCCTCCACTACCACTCATGTATTGCTGTGCAGCAGAGAGCTTCAGCAGTGCTTCAGCTCCACAGCCACTACCACTCATACCAAACTCAGTTTAGAACAACAGGAAATCTTTCGCATTTTCAGCAAGGCAGATTCTTTTCCCCATCTTTCAACTAACATTCCAATCCTCACTGTGCAATACAAACACGAGAGTTTTAAATAGGAATTAAAGTGCGAAGCAGAAAAAAAAGCAATAAAAGTAGGCAAAAGAATACAGGGAGAAAAGGAGAGTGACTACATTCAGCAGCATGAGAAAATTACATTATTTTGGGCTTGTCCATGAAACTGATGGATTTTCTTTACAGCGTATCAGTACAACAATATTCAAAGTTAAGATTAAACTATATTTTAGGTCTCTCAAATGATATCAGGCATTCTGATGCTTTCTGAATTGCTGTATGTGTATCAGCAAGTTAAACAGTATAGTTAGTCGTAAAATGGAGTCTTATCTCATCTTACAGCTAATGTATTATTCTGTAAGGAATAGAAAATTATTCCACAGACTGCTTTTCATATCTTTCAGGTGATTATCTTGGCATTTCTTTGCCTCTGAAGTTGGAACACAGACTCCATTTAAACAGACATTTCTTTGTTCACATTTTGGACAATAGAGTGGATTTTTGTCAGAAGTAGTGCTCATTCACTACTAATAAAAAACAATTTCCATGTTATATTAAGCAATCTAAACTAGTAAGTTCCTAGAAAATAACCACTCAAGAAAAAAAAAAAAAAATCAGTGAAAAAAACCTTGTGGCATCTAAGATTTTTACAGCATCGGTGTATGGTAAAAACCAAGTATTTCTGTCAGGTTTCAGCTTGCTATTAATCAGTGAATGAAAATTTTTTACCTAACGATTTATTTATTCTAAAAGGTTATATTGTGTAATCTCAATGATTACTCATTGAGTTTATGACTATGAGTAGTTGCTTTGCCATGTTTCTTACCATAGTCTTCAATATGAAGGTATTTAACAAGAAACCAAAACCTGTGATCAGAGAAAAGAAAACAAACAAGAAAAGCAGAAAGCAGAAGGAACGGCATTCCCGTGTAGGTGCAACTAAGCCACGAATACCTGCCACACAACCTACAGCTTACCACCAGTCCAAGCTGAGGCAATACCTTCTATATGGAATAACAGTTTAATAAAAGAAAAAAAATTTCACCAGTGAAAACAAAAAATAATTCTTTCCTTCACACCACTTACAAAGCATCAGTTTCAAAGTATTACTACTTAAAATACTGTTTCTTACCTAAAAGATACAGAAAGTCTTATCAGTGCTGGAATACATAACAGTTGTAATACAAGGGTATCTTGCCTTTGAGGACACATACTGGTGTATAAGTCGATTTATCTTTCCCTCTCAGCGTTATTCTACAGCTGCAACTGCTATTCTCTGCTTTTTTCAGAATATATTAAGTGGATCTTCTGAGATTACCAGGTTTGGATTATTGCACGTGGAGTACTCTCCCTCACAACACCATCTTTTGGGCAAAAAGCTATCTGCCTGTCACAGTTTAAGGTAAGTGAAGACCTCTATTCCAACAGCTTTAAGCCAATGGTATGTCATAGAAGAAAAAAACCCCTCACAACAGAAACCTTTAGAGACAGCTAAAGAAGGGGTAAGAAGTCCACTAAGTCAACGGTGCTTTGAGGCATGATCAAGTTTTTCACATGCTACAACCCACTATAATCAGTACTCACACAAATCAATCTTATCCAGGTCTGCTGTTCCAAATTACACCAGTTTAACTTTCCTCACATTAGGATTTGTTTTAGAGAAAGACATCTACCATAGACATATCACTCAAGATGTCCTGCATTCGTATTATAATTCGTTCATCAATGCACTGAACAACTGAATCAAAACACAGCATACCTTCCTATCTATGCTTGTAATTATGAGGACTGTGTAACTCATAAAACCTTAGGTTAAAGGAAAAGGAGCATAATTTTGTACTGTAGAAAATGTCATAAACTATACTTACCCCTGTTCTTCTCGATATACGATTTAATGTTCAGTGAAAAACAACAGAGCAGAGTCGAGAAACTCAAGCCCCAGAACAGAACATATCAAATAGCATATGCAAGGAAGACAAAATATATTATTTCTCTGAAACCACAAGAATTTTTGAAAAGAAACAGCCTCGTCTGTGCTGGAACAATTTCAGAGTAAAATACAGATACAAATTTTTAGCAGAAAGTCACTGTCCGAAAGACATCATTTTCTCCTGTTTCAGGACCCAACTTAAAACTTCAGTAACAACATACTAGAGCAGATAGAAAAGCATCCACTGGATGCACTGTGAAGCTGAAAAAGCCCACAAAAGTGTGAATGTCTCAGAAAAAAAAAAGAACAAACCAACCACAACTTAACATCAAGTCAAATTTTATCAGTCATATTAGCAGTAGTTTTCTCCATCTATCACAATGCACAAAGTTGAAGGCCTTTCAAGTGGAACAAACACAGAGCAAAAGGTGTTGAAACACAAGAGAAGGCAGTCTAGACAGACATTTCCATCAATTATCCCCACAAGTGCAAGGGATAGAGAAGCACACGTCAAACCACAAAACAATGAATAAAAGAGTAAGTAGGACTCTGAAGAGACCAACAGCAAATGCTTATCTGTTATTTCCTCAGAAACCAACTTGAGAAGTTTAGGTTAAAAACACTAAATTGTCACAAAAATCCCACATGTCAAAGCATTACACAAGCAACAAACTGTGCAGCTGTTTAAGAACCAATTAATATATTGTACCTTAAAAGCCAGAAGAGCTATTCATCCATGAACTCTGGATTCTGTAAGCCACAGCAATTCACACATCCAGTATTCAGTCCAACAACATGTCTGTTTAAAGCATACTCTTCAGAAAATCATCCAGAATCAAAGACACTATGAAAGGTTTTGGAGTAGTAACTCTGATATCTGACCAGCAACAACTTCAATAGCATTAGAGATTCAGTAATAAAAACAGTTCCTGATGCTTGAAGAACAGCATCTGTGACCTGAAAGAGATCTCTGAAGCCTTCATGGTCACCCTGATATGGAAAGAGAAGGCAGAGTGAGAGAGGAGCTAGAATCTTTTAACCTATGTTCAGAGGAAACATAATTAACAGGCAAATCATGGTCTGTTACTCATTTGTCTGCCTGTATCAGACAATCCTCATCAAAACTCCTAACACCCAACTGTTCAGAAACTAAAAAGGAACAAAATAAAAAAACCCTTTTCCTCCTGTGTCTTCCAAGGAAGAAAAAGCACTTTTCCCAAAAAACATTTCCCTGAATCTTGTGTGTCAACTACAGATTTAACTCTATCACACCAATCCATCACCACAAAAATGTAACGTACCTACATAAAACCAAAAAAATGTATCATTAGTGGTTTTCACCAGATTTCACGTCCAGCGACATCTGCAGAGCAATAGATTTCACTTAATCAGACCAGGATCTTTTCTAACCACAAAACCAAGCAACAGCTTAATTTCAAAATCACACAGGTCAGAGGTACCACTTCTCCACACAGATAACACAGGAAGTGCACTTGACCAAAGACTGCCCACTAGACCATATGCTGCCCCATGACCCAAATTATTATTTCAGTTTTAAGACCAAATGTTATATGAAAGATATTTAAATTAGGATTGATAACTTGGACCAGTAGAGTAACTTTGCTAAGAAGAACTTGTGAAGAAACTCATGTTAAATTCAAGGTGAAATTTTTTATAAAGTTTGCTAAAAGTTATTTGGTAATAATTTGTCTCAAACTTTACAAAGCCTACTCCTCTTTGGACCTGAAAGGAGGTCAAAGTGCTGAATCTGAAATCACAATCTGTTGCCCTAGAAATTGTCGAAATGTTTAGACAAAGAAGTTTATTATGAGATTTAATAGGATTGCTGGAGAGAAAATGTTTTCATCCTCTTCCTGAAAGCAACATAAGACAAACTGAAAGCTCTTTGAGCCAGGACTCTTCCCACATTTCAATACAGAATCAAGCGTGTTCCCAGTAACAGTATACATGCTCTTTTTTACAGTTTTGTTCTAATGATTGCCATTTCCTCCCAGCACTCCGTACAGTTTTGATCAGGATGGAATTCTGATCAAAGTCATAGAAATAAAGTTCACTTACGCTTGCATTAATTTAGGCAATTTGATTTTTAGTTAACTTACCCTGCTCTTCTTTACACAACCTTCAGCAGCTTCTCTTTAAAAATAGTTAATACAGAAGTGCAAGTTACAATACTACCAAAACTTTAACCTTACTTGTATCATAATTTCTGTATCTACACTGGTAGCTGCCCAGAGTTTATTTGTACTCCACTGTAAGTTAGAAAGTACTCCCAGTTTGCTCTCTGTAGGTGAGGAACATACAAGTACCCACTGAAAGCCCTGCTTTCCTGATGACAGCAGCAGCAACCTGGCAGCCTTCATGATTTTGTTTCCACTACTGAGAACTAAACTTAGTAAAACAAAATTCCAAGCATTACCAAATCTCACAGATTTTTGATTTTTATTTAATAAATGAAAGGTTTTAGCTTTTCTAAACGATACATGCACATTTAGCAGTAGACCTATTTTTCAGAACCATACTAAAAGTCTTGATTACATCATCTCCTTGTAAATGTTCATCTCACGTAGGAGAAAGGGTATATCTTATTACTTTATTTAAATATTTGCAAACCGTGTTGCTCAGCCAAAGAGACACAAATATCTAACTTTGTCTTTGGTAAGAGGCTAAATAAAGTTTATTCTGGAGCTATGAAATGCGCACTAACACAGTTTTAATTAACACTATTCCACACTACCCGGCCTTCAATTCCTGCTTGGACAAAGAACTCCAGGCAATATTGCTGTTCTCCCCTCAGGCAAAAAAATCTCCTATCCTTGGGGTCTTTCCATCTTTTACTAAAAACAGGTGCCTTTACAAAGGACAAATGATGAAAAGCTGCATTCATTTCTACCTTCACGGAACAAACATGGTTTCTTCTGAACATTTGGAGATGACAAATTCATTCTACACTGAAGTTACCCTGCAAGATGCATGCAGAAGAACATGTGGACCTGGAAGAATTCAATTTTTAGGTAGCTTCTTTCTCCTTGTATTCTTCCTCCTTCTACATAATACCGTCTGGCGCAAGACTTGCAAAAAGCATTCTGAGAAAAATTTTGAAATACTCAACAGAAACATATTACGTTCCTCAAATCTTTTGGAGTCTAGCACAGAATTACATTTAGCCGAAGTGATCCTTCCCCCTGTGTCTGAGGATGGAGCCACAAGAAAATCTTTCCACAAGAAGAGTGGTTTTGTGTCTGTCCTTTGTAGTCACTAGAGTTGCTGCTACCTTTCAGCATTTCTGCTGTATGCTGGGCCACATAAAAAGAATGCCTAGCTTCTTCTGGATGAGATTGCCAGCTTCAAGTATTTTTGAAGAACTTTTTAAAATATTACCTTGTACTTAGACTCTCAGGAAGCAACACTTAAAGGATCTCCAGATTTTTCTGGAATGTGAGCTGTAGACATTCAGGTGCTTTATCTTTCTCTGGGGAAGCTCTTGTGCTTGGACTCAAACTTCTCCTAGGGTACAATCAGCAAAGTTCTGTAGTCTGTACAGAAGACCAGGAAGTTCAACTTTCATTAAAAAAAAACCAAAACAAAACAACACTAGGAACATTGCTCTGAATATCCTGATATCAGACAGATAATGTGGATGTGCTTCAAAAGATCTAATTTTACCCCAGTAAATCCCAAGGAACTCCTAATACCATCCAAAAATTCATAAACATAGGAAGTTATCACGGTGAGGTAATCTACTTGGGAAATTAAAAACACTCAGTTACTGACAGGATTAAAGATAAATTTCATTGCTAGATGCCTCTCACACTAATGATTCACACTAGGGATGCCTGTAGAAAAGTGGAGAAAAGGTCCATCACAGTTCTTTCTTCCTACTCTTCTCCCACTCTCTCCTCTACAACACATTCCATACGCTACTTTAAAGTTCCCAAAATACAACATATTAGCATTAAAGAATGAAAAATCAAAATCATATCTCCACCAAGGGAAACGTAACTTTCCCTTGCATTCAAAAACTGTTGAAGTGTGTTGTTCCACTCACAGACTGCAGAATATGCTGCACAGGACCCGTGAGGAATTTTCTGCAGTCAGACAGTAACATTTAAATGTCAACTTCGAATGCACAACAGAACAAGAATCACACTTAAAATACTGTTATTAAACACCCAGTCGACACTTGCCCTTAAAACTTCCTAACATACACACATGTAGTGTCAGGAAAGAACAACATTAAAATATCCAAACCTGAGAAGGGGGGGCTGACAAGGTGGTAAAGGGATATTCCTTTTGAATTTTTAAAGTAACCTGCCTTTTGCAATGTTATTGTACAGAAATGCTCACCAGAAAACACTGGCATCTGACAAGTACCCCATCGAAAAGTGACCAGACAAACAAAAAAAAGTCACATTGATCAAAAAAACCTGATCACTTGAAGAAAACAAAACTGTTAGAAAAAGCAAGAAACAAAAGACCACAAAGACAAACGATGGCTATGTTGCAAGACAATGAAAATCTAGCTAGCCTAAACCAGGAAATATGCACGAGTTATTTCAAGGAGCAAATTTTACTAAAAACATAAGGAGGAACTGGTCACAATTTAGGGAGATATTGTAAAGATGTTTCCTAAGGAGTTTTTTACTCTGATGTGACCCTAACCATAAAAACACAGGGTAAATTTTTTTTTTAAAAACTACAAACTTTACAGCAAAAAAATTTTAAAGTTTTGCTTTTTAGCTATTCCAGCAAAACAAACAAACAAAAATCTAAAAGAAAATAAAAATCGATCTACTAGTGCTATCATGTTCTCCTGTGAGGGTTTTCCTTTGAAGGGAGAGTACTTATTTCCTTCATGAAAACAGTTCTCCAGAGGAAAGCCCTAGAAAATCCCACTCCAAACCTGAATTGTTTGAATGAAGTTATAATAGGTGCTTGCCCTGATAAGCTGCCATATGTTACTATTAGACCGAAGCCAACGTACCACCAATGGTATGCAATACTACCCCTAGAGAAACATCTGACTGCCTGTGAAGGCTCTTGATCACACCTGAATGCCTCACAGAGCCTCAGTTACTCCCACCTCAGATACACCCACACTGATCTTCACTCAGACACCTCAGGGTTCCCCCCAGCTACACCTGGAGTTCTTCACATTCCCCTTTTCAGCCCTTTTCTTTCATTCTTCAAAGGTTAACAAGCATTTCTAGACCCTCTATTCTGTTTCCCCTACACACATCCCTCTTTTTCTTGTATTCCAAGGCTGCTCCAGCTCAGGTCCCTGGAAATCAGTTTCCCCTCACGTAAAGGGTATGACCTGAATAAGAACAATCCCCCCTTCAGTAACCAACATGCTAATCCTCATTAATTACAGTAGAGTAAGACAACACTGATACTTCAAGACCACAGCCCTCAAAATAATATGTCTTGTCACATTAGAACACTTCAAAGTGAAACACCTCATAAAATCATGAATCGTTTTGCTTGGAAGAGACCTTTAAGATCGTTAAGTCCTACCCAGCACTGTCAGGTCACTACTAAACCATGTCCCTCAGCACCACATCTACATAGCTTTGAAATCCCTCCCAGGATGGAGATTCCAGTACTTCCCTGGGCAGCCTGGGCCAGGGCTTTACAACCCTTGTTGTGAAGAAATGTTTCCTAATATCCAATCTAAATCTCCCCTACCTCATTAACACCAACATTATTTTTTTTTCTATGAACCTTCAAAAAGGTATTTCTTTATTTTTTCCAGTCACTGTTTTAGCAAAATACAAGGACTGGACTGAAATGGTTTATTCACAGAACACTAGAAGACTGGAATCATTAACAGAGCAAATCAGGAATTAACCTGCAAAAGCAGTCTTTGTGACACAAATGCCTCCTACTCCCCACACGCACACCTTCATAGTTTCTTCAGGGGCAGAAGGGGTGAATATCTGAACTCCTCCTGCCGTAACATTACCTTGAGGTACAGAAACAGCAGAAGAGACAAAACCAATGCAGAGGCACAAGATACCACTACTACTAGCTGCTTCTCAGCAAGTCTGGAACACATCTTTAACAAATTCTACTTAACTTTCAAAATACTTTTTTCATCCCCCCAGTCAGAACTTCAGATTTCACAAATAGCAAGAAACAGCACCTTTAGCTCTGCAGTCCCCATATAAGCTTCCAGCACTGCTTTCAGACACAAAATCTAAACAGAACCTGGAATATGATATGGCTTGCAGAGCACAAGATTGCCTGCAGCATGTTACTAATAACTTGCTGTTACCAAAAGGCCAATGAAGCTTAAGAAACACCAACACAAACATATCACCAAGCTCTAGGAACACCAGCGTGATTGTAACGTAGATTTTGTCAGGCCCAGCAGAGCCAGTTGCTCTCTGAGCCAGCCACAGCACAATGTTTTGTGATGAGGTTACCCATGCTGCTGGAAATGTCATCTTTCATGTATGATATAAAACCCCTTCTATAGCTACTAACAATACCCTGGCATTGTTTGCAACATGTAGGGTGTTGCTCTGGCTAACATCCAATTCCAGTAATAATGTTCTATCTACCTACAGTAACCACAAGAAGATATTCTTCATTTTCAGCCGCAAGTGATTTTGCAGCACAGCAGCAAGCTCTGAAAGAGTTGCCATACTCCACTGCAAATCCCGCATTTCACTCTGCATTTGTCTGTCTGCATACACAGAGCAGGCGTTTCTCTAAAACTGCAGAAACACCTTGAAATGACTGGGAATGAAGGAGCTCTTTTCATATGGCACAATTAGTCATATCAGCAGTGATAGCTATTTTGAGCAGCACCCATTAATCACTATCATTAGCAGGATTTCTGGTGTACCAGCATTCATTGTACCATGAACAAGTCTTTTCCTATTACAGTACTACTATATAAACAAAAGCAGCGGCACAATTTCCCTCGACACAACCCTCTTTTGCGTAATGAGAGCCAAGTGGCAGCACTTAAAACCACAGTCAATCCAAGGTATGAAGAGAAGTTTACTTACACCTTATAGAATGGCAAAAAATACACTTGTTTTGCTTCAAAGGAAAACTGGCCGTCATTTGTATGCTAAGGAAGAAAAGGTTTTGAAACGTAATAGTGGGAAGAAGTGGGGGAAAAAAGCTCTCAAGTTGGAGACAGCAGGGAAAAAAAAACCCAAATGAACAAAACAAAACAGAAAAATAAGCTTCAAGTAGAAAAAAAAATTCAAGTGATGAACGACAAGTTGATGCCTAAGAACTGGAAGAAACCTAGACGTCTCTTTTAAACATTTGTAGCAGATATTTTCACATTATTTTCTGTAAAGGATTGTTCACCTGCTAATTGAATTCCAGAGTTTCTGAAGAGAATTTAAACTAGAAAAGTATTCCCTGTATGCATTATTTCTAGTTTCCTAACACCTCTGAGTAACTCCTGATTCAGAATAAGAAATGCCAACAGAAGGGTTTATGCCTTACACTGACCTAGGAAGCAGTACCACAAGATGCATGAAAAGCAGTGGCTCTGTGCTGCTTCCATCCTAGTTCCTGAGAGCCCAAAGGTTCCATGAAGCACCAGAAACACGCATGTTGACCTGAAACACACCTTCTTCACAACCATAAATTAAATATTTAGAAAGTCCTTCCTCCTAGGAGGCAAAGTACAGAACAGAAAATAAAAAAAGAAAATGAAACCTTGTGAAAGTCTTGAACTTGGAAAAATAGCAATTCTTTACAGAATGGTCCATCTTACCTTCTGTAGAATTGCTCATTAATATCCATGATGCACAAACAGCACCTGTGCAGATACCAAGATCAGCCAACACACCTGATCCCACGGGCTGCATACCAAAACCTTCACGGGGCTGGGAGCTACATGACATCTACCACATGCCTCAGAGGGGTGAGGGGAGCAAACCCCAGGAGCTTCAGCCACCCATCACCCACAGAAAACAACAGGTCCTCAAAAGTAGCCCAGCTCCTTTGCAAAACAACACTGTGCTGAGAGAACGGAGATATCAACAAACAATAGCACTAAAAATTGTGCTAAAATGCACAGCGACCTTTCCCCCCAGCCTCCAGATTTGAGATTATCCAACAGCCACACCAGCAGCTACAAGCTGCAGCGTACTTTGGGAACCAAGCCTCAACCTTTTACCAGCTGTGTGCCTCCAGAATCACAGGGTGACCAACTCTGAAAAGCGAAGCAGTTTATTGCAGCTACACAACTGACATCTGCTACTCCTCGAGACTCCCACGCATATAAAACCAATAATGACAATAATGGCCGATTTACACCTGTAACAATGTTGAAAATCTCACAAACAAACCAGATCTTTCCACTTCTTAGCCAACATCCACCTGACAAATACGTCCTGCATTCCTTCCTCTCCATTTAAACGATAAAACCCCTCAAGCAAGGAGAGGCAAAGGTGTACTTGTAAAGTTTTAAGCTACGGCCCCAAATGAAGCACCCTCTCTTACCTGCACTTACCGCACACATACAACGTGCTACACAGACGGCTAAGTAACAACACACAGCACTGTCAGCCAGCATCAGGTGAGCAGTCCGTACAAGCACAGCCCACTGCAGTGGCCGCCAAGACGGAGACGCTCCACCCGGCGGGCCTTCGGGCCGGGGGGCGCGCAGAAAGCCCGCGGCGGGCACGGTGACGAGATTTGCTTTACGGGAGGCCAACGTTACAGCCCTCCCGAGGGTCCGGTCCCACCGGTACCGCCCGGGAGGCCCGCACGGCAAGCGAGGCCGTCTGGCCGCCGGGAGCTGGAGGCGCCGGGGACTGGGCGTCCTGTGCACCATGTTTGTGCCCCCTGGGTGCCGGGGGCGTTGGTACAGGGGCCCGGGGGTTTCTGTGGGCCTTGTTTGTG
>WUAM01000323.1:38048061-38067062 GCA_024336885.1 Actenoides hombroni | reverse complement strand
CCCCCCGCCGGGCCCCGGGGGGGGGCCGGGCGAGGGGGCGGGCGGAGCCGCGAGTGACAGCGGGAAGGGGAAGGCGGGAGAGGGCGGGTGGCTGCCGACCGAGGGGTGAGGGGTGAGGGAAGGGCAGGGGGCGGCGGGCGGAGGCGGGCAGTGGAGGCACCGGGGTTCCCTAGGGTAAGGGCACCGCCGGGGGCATGGGGGGTGAGGTGAGGCGGGTTGGGGGGCGGCGAGGTTGTCCAAGCGAGGGGTTGCCATGGACCGCCCGGGACGGGCCCCAGCTGCGAGGGGTGCAGGCGAAGAGGGGTGAAGGACGGCCGAGCAGAAGAAAAGGGGAAAAGGGGGACGGGGAGAGAGTGAATATTTTATATGCGCTTAAAATAATGAGGTGTCTCATTCTGTTGTTCTGCAGTCAGGTGCGGTGTCCTTCCTCAGTAGAGGAATTGGTGATGGAGATGGCCAGTGGTGCCCACAAAGTACTGTGTTGCGCTTCAGAATTGCCACCGGGAGAAGCTGCAGAATTCAACGCTGCTGATAAATGGATTTATTTGGGAATTAGGTAAAATGCACAAAAATGATCTCAAATTGATCCTTTGGACGTAATTGTCGTAGTGCTTTAGGAATTGTTCAGAAACGGGCCTGGTCTGTGATGGCTTTGCTGTGTGAGTTTAAACTGGCTTGTTATTTCTTGGGCTTAATGCAGATTTTGTACAGAAAAGTTTGCTATTTCCATAGAAATAGTCTTCTGTCAATCCTGTCTTTCATAGTAGAAAGTGATTGTTTTTCATTTCCAAGGCTGATTTGGAATATTACATTTTAAATGGAGCAAGCATTTAATAATGTACAGAAATGTCTGACACAAATTACAAAATAAGGTAGCATAATAGTAAGAGAGTAGTTTAAAATTCTTGAATATATATAAGCAAAAATGTTGTTCACATGGCTTAGCACCCGATGATCTGGCTCTAAAAAAAAACCCAATAAAAAAAAATACCAAACCCACACATTTGGACATGATACTAATAAAGTGCACATAACAGTAATCTCCACCAGTTCCAGTGCTGCTAATCAGAAAACTCTGTGGGAAGAAGTGAAATTGTCAATTTATTGGACACCTTCTAGCCACAAGCTAGAAATAGTCCTGAAGTTGTGTCTGTGGGGAGCTGCCTAGGAGCAATCTGCGGCTTTGTTTTCTTCTCCGTAACAGATGGTTGCTGGCAGACTGGGCTTCTCATCAGTGCGTTCCCTCCAAACTTTTCCGATCCTTGCATGTCTAGTAAGCGTGTCTCTTCCTAGTAAATTTAGTCCTCAAATTAAGATACCTGGGAAATACTTGGAAAGCGTGCAAGGGAACAGAAGGCTGTCGTATTGTTGGCTCCTTTGCGAGAGGGGTGTTGAAGTATTCTTTGTACTGGAAGAGTGCAGTAAAAGCCTGGAGAAGGTACCCTTTTCTTTTATTTCTTTTTTTTTCTTTTTTTTTATGTCTGCTTTTAACTAAGTGGTAAATGAAACATTGTTTTTAAAAAAGACTGATGAGGTTTCAACAAGTTTTTGATTGGAAGGAAGTATAGGTGTGAAGTGGAAAAACTGAGTGTAAAGCAAGTTGGGAGGAACAGATGAGGAAGGAAAAGAGAAAACACCGGGATGGATTTTCCTTCCTCCCAGCCCAGATACTGAGACTACGCCTTAAAAGTAATCCAAAAAAGTCCACAAAATGCCTCCTGTTTTTTGGTTTTGTGTCTGGGGTTTCTTTAAGGAATGGAGGAATTAACACACACAAACAGACATGTATTTTTAGGGTTACTTCTATTTCCTATCCTTGGGAAGCAGGGTGGCCAGCCTGGAGCTTTTTAGCTGCAGTCAGCTCTCTAGGAGCTCAAGCATCACTCTTGTAGTGAGGTTGTGTCCCATCACCTGTGCCGGGGATTGGTGTAGGAAGAAGCAAACCATCAGGAGTTATTAAGGCAAACATTACCACTCACTTGAGTCTTGTTACATGTCCAGTCTTGGCGTGTCCAAAAAGAACTAGAGAATCTGTGGTGAGCTGTTGACATTTCCCGCCTGTGAACTCTTCTGCTCTCCAGAAACCCTTCTGCTCTCTAAGCCACATACCTTGCAGGTCTTGGTCACATGAAGAGCATGATACAGTGCTTACAGGATCACCGCAGTCACCTGCCCTGATGACTATCTGGCAATGGCCGTTCACCAGAACTTTTCCCAAGAGTGCTAAGTGTTTTACCAACAGATCCCAAAACTACATAAGCCACGCTGCCTAAAGCATGCTGTATTCACAGGCAGAAATTTGTCCTGCAGACCTAGTCTTACGGTTTAATATAGTTCATGAACTTGTTATTTCACACTATAGGCAGGGGTCCAAATCTGCTTCGTGTTTTGTTATCCTAGTGATTTAATTGTATTCAGTGGATCTACACAGAATTTGGGTCTGTGCAATCTAACAGTGGAGTTATACACAATAAGCGTATTTTTTATTTTGAGTTGCTAGATTTATTTACGTATTATTATAGGGTTTTTTACACTGCTGTATAACAACTTTTAACACATAACTGTTTCTAAAGATTAGACATTTACTTTGAAATTTATTACAGATGAAGTTTATAGATTAAGAGCATCAAGGAACAGAAGACTGTAAGAAATCCTAGCCTTAAAGCTAATATGTCTTAACCAGATGGTGAGAATTTAAGACAGACTGAGAAATGAATAGGAAGTTCACACTACTTAATAAGTATAGAGTATGAAAACACTCAATTCAGCAGAAGTGCATAATAATCAATGCAGAATAAAGAGGAAACTCTTAAGGACTAGAAAATATGTAGTGCAGATATCTATTGTGACATCATACATTAAAAATATTTTCCTGAATGCTTACAATGCTACATTTATACTGAATATTCTATTTATTTTGTGAATTCCAAATACTGTGAAAGATTTGTATGATTAGCTATTTAGTAAACCAGCATAGAATAGATATATGCAGTTATTCTCATGATTTTCCTATTGCTGTTGTGTATGGTTGCAAAGTGCTTTCCAAGACCTCCATTGAATGGGAAGGGAAGGAAACCAGTGCACTGTTCAAACAAAAACTGTAACAATATTGTTTAGAGAAAGAGGAAACCAGCTTTGGAATGTATTATGAGTGCAGTCTGATGTCATGGGCTGGAGGAGGAAGAAATCATTAGCTCAGAAAAAAAGCAGCCCTGGCACAATAACCATGTGCAAATGATAATAAGGATATGCGTATCAGCAAGGTGTAGGATAAGATTAGGAGGATGTTAGTAATAAAATCATTCAAGAGTGCGTTGTTTTGTTAAAGGAAAAAGCTAATTTACGAGAGGTTGTTGTTTCTGTTAATCGGATAAGAGATATGTTTAGGAAAAGGAAATGCAGGGAAAACGAACATGATTTTGGAAAATAGACTTGATCACTGATGTCCTGTTATATCAGCAGTGGTTTTCCCTTTATGGTTACTAATTACTGTGAAAGCTGTAGTATGTAGCATGTTGAAGTACAGGAAGAACAGCGGTAGTGTTGCATTAATATTTGGACTGTGCATTTGCAGTTGGAGGGTCAGAAGTAATGAAAATGCAAGTTTAGATCTAGCTGTGTTATACAGTTTGTACAATATGTCACTGTCCTGGTGGCTTGTAGCCTAACTCGCTCTTGCTGTCTGAACGTTTGACAATGCAGGCATACATGTAGGCAAATAAGACTTCTAAAAATACATTTCACAAATCATCCATTCCAGCTGTCAGGGTGAGAACAGTCCTTTTGTCCTGCAGCCCTGGACAACTAAAATCCTATTTCAGACAAGTGAAATTTAGTTATTTGCTGCCTGACAGGAAAGCTGCTGACCTATGCTTTATACCCCTCGGTACATTGACCGGCCATTGTGTCCAACCTGAGGCTTAAAATGAGAATTGGCCTCTTGCCCAGCTTCTTTGTAAACACTACCAAATGGCAAAAGAAATGTGTAGTTAGAGCCCCCAGCCTGCTGTTTGGGAAAATTCTTGGCCATTACCTCCACAGGGCAAGTCCCACTTTGGAAAAGAGTGAATGTGACTGGCTGTATATGGCCACCTAAAAATAAAAATAGGGACAATCACCTTTTCTTGTCAGACAAATCAAAGATCCAGGTCACCTTAAAAAATCCTAGGCTCCAAGCCAATGTTACTGGCTATAGGGAAAATAAATATATATATAAAAATCTCTTCATCCTACATGGATCAGTCCATTTTTCATTGAAGTGAATGGAGGCCATTGACTTCAATTGATGTTGGATGTGTCCCATGACCTTCTAGTTTATATATTTAGACTCCCCATACTAATCTTGTCTTCTACAGGTCTGATGTCATCACCATTATTATAAGCAGAACTTGTCACTTGATTAGCAGCAAATAACTTTCCAAAAAGTAGCCAACGAGTAAGAATGTTTTGTAAGAGTGACATATGATCATGACTGCCTGCAGTCCATTTTTGTTTACAGGCAGTGGAAGAATTTCAGATATTTCTAAGGTCAGTGTCCCTAGTCCAGAGATGAAGGAGAAGACATGTTTTTTTTAAATTGCTGTTCTGCTTAAAAAACTGTCTTCCAGTTGTGCTGAAATGGAGAACTAGACTCTGAAATAAATTCTTTGCCTGTTGGTACCAGCTAGATGGGGACAGGAATGGAGTACTCCCAACTGCATGCACAAAATGCTCATTGGCATTTCATATTTTTGCTTTAGGAAGTCACCTACTTAAACATATGTATAATTTTTTTTTTTTTTTGAACGTCTGGTGATTCAGATGTCTGGGATCTCATTTTGCTTGTTTTCTTGAAAACTTCCACAAAAAGGAATCAGCTTGCAAAACCACAAAAATGTACTTCTCGGCCAGCTGTGGTAAAATAGTTTGCATGGCCATCTAAGTACTGGAGAAATTTTTACACTTAAAAAAATTATTCTGATGAGTAGCAAATAATTATGAATTCATTATTAGTTAGCCATTAGCCGTTGGCTTAGGACTGCTTGAAGTACGCAGCAAATGTGGAGGGATTGAGAGAATACTTGTGAGGCACAAAGAACTGGTTTTGACATTTTGTAATACTAGATCTTGGAAGATTTTTATAAAACAGATTTGCTGTAAATGTGTGAATGAGAAGTAGACTTTTTGGTTTTTAACTTAGAAATGAATATGGGATTTCAGTATATTTCATTGTAAGGTTGTGACTAAGAGTACAATGTAATGCTCTGTAATTGCCCAACTTCTTTTAATAGGGTATTTAGGGCTTCTAATATGATAGAGTCTAAAGACTATTTAAGAAGTGAAGCAAAATTTAGAATTAATTCCAGAACATTTATAAACAGATATAGAAAAATAGTATCCCTTCTGCTCAATGTTTGAAATTAAGGCTACCTGTCAAATTATGGTTTGTTTGACCTTGTAAAACTGATTGCCATAAGGTATTATGTATGTTTCAGATAACAGAATTTGACTTTCTTAGTAAGTGTCTTCTGTTGGACATGTAATTCTTATTTTGATACTCTATACTAAACATGTTACCATATGAATGGTGAATTTTAGATTAGTTATTGTAACATATTTATAGACAGAAAATGATGTATGTTTACAAAATATATATAAAAATAGTTGAATTTCTCTAGAAAGAAGTCTAAATGGTAGTTTTAAAGAAGTTCCATGTGGTAGTTCCTGCAACACAGGACTGTTGCAGGGGGACTGAACAGAGGACCGAATGCTATTGCATTGCCTCAGTTTCTGCTAGGGCACTGTAACAAAGGCAACTTAATTTCAGCTGCCTTGCTGGTACTGCTATTACCTTTTGCCTATACAGATTATTTTCCATTGTGGAAAACTGCCAAAGAAGAAGTAATTTTGTAATGGAGAACATGGAATTATGAAAGTCAGTTGAACAGTAGGGTAACAGAAATATGCAAACCAGTATCTCCTGGGTGATACTTTGCTAAATTACTGGATAACATACATTAAAATTTAGTAGATAAAGCTGTGATCTGATGCAGGCATGACATGTGAATGAACTAGTCTTTTCTCTGGAGTTTCCTCATTAATTACAGAAATACTCAAAGGCCTCAAGTGGGATTGGGATTTAAGTAATCCACTTACAGGAAGGCATTTCTCAGGAACAACAAATTATGAGACTGACAAAGCTTCTTTCAGAAACTACTCTTGCTAAACCCCTCAAAACAGAGCCTCTTTTGCGTGTCCTATCCAAGCCAGTCCAGGTCTCCTGGTGACATCATGAAATGTGAGATGCCTATGAGCTAGTCTTTGGCCACGATAGAGCTTTGGCCACCTGTCTGTCCTATGCTTGAGAAGATATTCGGGATGTTGACGGAGAAGAGTGGGACTTACCTACTAAAACTTGGCAACCCTATCTCGTCTGTTGTCCAAGGGACCAGTGCAGCTAGCAGTGCTTGATTGGCTGAGTACCATTTTCCTCTGGCTCCAACAGGAAAGCTGATGTAGCTGACCTCAGTGCCAGATTTCAGGTTCTTGATTTGTTTAGTCAGCTTCTAGTGCATTCGTATTTTCTCAGTAACTGCTGCCAAGAGTGTGTTTGGTTTGCTTGCATTGTGGTCCACCATCTGGACCTGGTTCTCCTTGATAAATTTGACATCAGGTTTGAGTAGCTCACTCTCCTCATCATTAAACTAACAGTGCCCAGTGACTTTTTTGTTTGCTCGCTTTTTAAACTTTCTGAGCCAAAACAGTAGACAACTATCTCTGTTATTAGATGCCAATATTGCGCTGCTGGATATGCCAAGGATGCAAGAGCAGGTCTCACAATGTTTATCATTCACTCTACTGTTTGCTTCTTCACAGCCCAGAAACTCCCCAGTTGGGTATTCATTTGCTTGAAGTTTAAGGGCTACCAGAAGTTATTTCTCTGGCATCCGACAATAATTTTACATCCTTCACCATCTTCCAAATGCACCTGCCCATTTAAGGCAGATGGATGCCCTTTATGTCTGAGTGGGCTAGTTAAAGTTGGCCTCTGCATCCCCTGTCCTAATTTCTATGTCCTCCTTGTTTCAAGAAGCACATTCAAACCTCTCTACTTTTGGGTCCAAAAGTCCTGATTCATCTGTCATTAATATAAATTGTGTGTAGCTTTGTTAAAATTGATAGTTGTGTTTCCCAGCTCTTTTGCACAGAATCTAATCAATTGCAATATTGTAAAAGGAGGTATAGAAAGCTACCAAGTCTCCATCAGACTATCAGATCACAGTTCTCACTGGTGTGAGAGGCAGGAAACACAATATTGGTCCCACAAGAACTGCACGTATGCAGTATTCAACTCTTCTGTGAGTTGTCGTATCTGACAGTGTGAGAGACCATGAGATAACAGCCCTGTGGTAGCAACTGACAACTGAGGTTTGAGGGGAAGGAAAATTTTCAGCTTTGTGTGTGCACTGCTAAATAATTCAAAGCAGCAGATCAACAGTACCTACAGGTGCATTTATTTTAATTTCACACTGATGAATCAAGATACAAATGTATGTACTTCAGGTCCTTTTAGGCACACAACATCAAGCCAACGGTTACTAAAAGATAAGGCAGTAGTAAAGGAATCTGCAGGCCATAAAAATTCTATGCATCACTTTTTTTCTCTTGTTTGATTTTGCATAAGTTAGTTTTCTTTTGGAATTTCAAGAGTTAGGGTGAGGAAATGATATGATAAAGATCTTTCAAAGTTAAGCTTTGATAGTGGTATTGAGTGTCAACACACTGTATGTAAATCTCAAGGATCTTTTTAATTCCAAGAGTTGGAAGATGAGTAGGCAATAAATAACAGGATACAGAGTACACTCTTTTTTCTTTTTAATGAGAGGATATTTCAGACATGTTGATGTAGCTGACAAGATGTTTGGTTTAGCATAAAAGAAAAAGGAGAAGAGATGGAAATGCATAGTCATGTAGGAAATAAAAAAACTAATTAGTAAGGGAACCTATTATGAATGGATCATAATAAATTAGCTTATGCATAGCTTCCTCTGCATAAGCTAAATACATGATGCCTTAATATGAAATAAAGGCAATACAGAATGATAAGCCCATCATTTTTGATATTTCACTAATGCTATCTGTAATTACTTTTTATCCAGCTCAAAGACAACCTTAAAACGTGCCAAGAAACACATATGTAGATGCACAGGTACACACACATATTTGTTTTATCTTTAGTTGTTACCACAGATAATGGGAGAAATAAATGAATTACCTGTTTTTACAAAGATTGATATGATAAAAATCCAGAGTTGATTTGTCGTATTTATCTTTGGCTTTCACCATACCAAGGGCCACAAATAGAAGAAACTGTTAAATAAACTGCACTAGCATCGGGGCTTATAAATAGCATTCTGAGTTGTGGATACAATGCAGATTAAATGTTTTCTCTTCTGTACAAATTTGTAGACTGTTCTGTCCTGTCATAGAGACTGTATCAGACAGTAATTATGAAAGTAGTGAAAAACTTCTATTATTGTGCTCTTAGAATTATAGAATGGTAGAGGTAAGAAAGGACCTCTGGACATCATCAAGTCCAACCCTCAGCCAGACCAGGGTGGGTTATATTAAAATGTACAACATGCACATCTAGCCCCTAATCTACAAATAATCTGTAGAGTTGTTGAGCTAACATGATTTGCTTTTTCCTGGAGTAACGACCCATGTGTGAGCTTGACTGCTGTGTCAACCAACAAACTCCTGACTATGTGTACACACGGAGACCCCAACGATGATTTCAGAAAAGTAGGATTCGACACATTTGTCCCTGATAGGAGTTGTGGATTTCTCCTCATATGAAGGAGAATATACTGACAGTCTTCAGAAGAGTTGCTAATTTTGGCCTTCTGATTGCAAGTTCCATGCAACTTCGTGTTTTGCTTTGTCTCACAATTCTAGGAATGGCAGTTTCCTGAGAAAATAAAGGTCATAGTACCTTGGGACACTCTTAAGGGTTTTGTGCATGTAGAATTAGCAAACCAGCATAGTACATAATAAGAATGAAGTTCAATCTGTAGTGGTTTTATACCCTATGTTTTTAAGAGTGTATAATCATTTTTTCTGAAAACACATAGACAGAAATCTTTGTAAAGCTCATTTCTCCAGCTGTACAATGGCATACATGTAATTTGGGGATTTCCAGCCATGACTACAGTAGCAGTAACAGAAGATATTTAAAGTTTTTTAGCTTTGATCATGTTTTTTCTCAATAATTTTAAAAGTCAGGGTGCTGCTCTTGCAGTGAGATCCATTTACATATAGATTTATTGGAGGCCCAGGACCTGCACTTGATGTGATACCATTCTGTGTCTAATTACACTCCCATTTTACATAAAATAAGTGTAAGCATTTGTTTCAAGGTCAGCAATTTATGAGTTAGGAATAATATTTGTAAACAGCGTAAAAATCCAGTTCAATAGGAATTTGAAATCTCAAAAATGCAAAGATCTGAGAGTTTTCCCGTGACAAAATTGTATGGTAGCATGAAGGATGAGGTACAAAGTTCTATCTGTAATTTTAGCCTGCAATTATTTGCACTGTAGTCATTTGTGCCCTCTCTATGACCATATCCTTTTAAATTCAAGGAGTCTGAAAATGCACACAAGCAAAAAATGCAGGCAGGTATTTTAAACAGAATCTGTAAAAAACAACATTAACATGTAGATCTTTTTGAAAAGGTTCAGTCTACAGAACTGGGAGTTTAAAGAGAGATACTGGCAAAAGAATCGAGCTCATCTGATATGTACAGGAAAAAACCTCAACCCGAAGGGTAGACATCTTCTGAAACAAAATCTACATTACCAGAGAAATTCCTTGAACTGAAACAAGCTGCAAGATGGGCTGATTTCTTAAAATATTAATAGTAAATTTTGATGAGACATTCTCATTATGCGTCCACTGATGCAAATTCATTTCATTTCAATGATACTAAATCTTGAGACATTACATTTATAAATGAATATCAAAGGATTGTTTCTGGGTTTTTTTTAAGACCCCAAGATTTGTTTGGCACGTAGCTGAACAATCATTTATCTTTGCTGACAGCCTGGTTTATGTTACTAGACTATGTGCTGCTGCACACCAAATGGCATTGCCCAATTGGGTTTTATTTTTAGGCTGCTTTGTAGCAGATGCAGACTGGCACGTCACTGCTTACTCCAGTGATGTGTGTTACATTCCCAGCAGGAGCCCCACTGAGAGGGGAGGAAGGAAACTAGTCGCAGAAATTACAGCAGCGCAACGCACAACTCTCAAAACTCTGCTTTAGTGGGTCAGCTGCCAAGAATTAGCTGTGGATGGTACTTTAAAGCTGGCTTTGCTTCCCATTAGGGACTTGACTTGCAATCGAAAAATCACGCACAGGGAATTTGCCAGAAGTTTGAATTAATATGCACATGACCAAAACAGCTAAAGCCCCCTCCTATTTGATACTGCAAACTGCTAATCCTCAGATGTGTATGCTATTCCCTGCAGCAATAATGAACGCTTAAAGTAGTAAGCATATTTTAAGGAATATATTCTGAGAGCTTGGTTCTGCTGCTTTCAAGATGAGCAGCAATCTTTGTGTTAAACTTAACAGGAATAGATCAGACCCTGTGACTGCAAAAAAAGAATTTTTTATAAACCAAAGTAACTTAAATGTCTGTATTAACCATTGCCATTGTAAAAAGTGATTTTATCTGGAAACAGGTAACGTTTTCTCTAAATAAAGACCTCTGCTCCCTATTGTACAGTATATGTGCAAAATAAGTACAATGTGTAATATTTATATAATTATTACACACAATTATAATAATTAATAGGTAATTAGTGCTAATACAAAGTATAATAAATATAACAATTACCTGGAAAAGTAGTAGTTATGGAATCTGACATAATTCCACTAACATCAAAATGAATTTCCCATTGTTTTCAGTGGAACCGTATTTACCTAACTGATTGGCTCACCTTATAAAAACAAAGAGAACAATGATGTTTGGATCACAGACCTGCAAACCAAGCTTGAGCAGTGATTTCCTCTGTGAACTTGGTGAGTGCTTTTGCTGTGAATGTAGTCAAAAGTATACATAATTTAACAACTTTGCTATCTTCTACATGAACAAAAAAAAAATTGCTTGTTTTCTTTTTAGATGAGCAGTTCTCCTGACGGTTTGTCTTATTAGTGTGACAGCAGCAATGCAGTTGTGCATGCCATTCCATCATTAGCAGAATTAGTAATTGTGCTTCCTGAATTTCTATTAATTTTCATATTAAAGACAGCAATAGTAACTTTTAATATTAAATGGACCAGGGTGACCACTAGAAAACTGATCTTTATGGAAACTGTAAACTGAATATAATATAAAAATCAGAGGAGGCACCATTGATGTTCTTTCAGTCACCTTTCAGAGTAAAAATCTTATTGCAGCTTCTCTGCTTGTAAAGGGAAAGAAATATGTAATGTCAAAAAATGCAGCAGGAGGAATTTACCAATTTACTTGTCAGTATTGATTACACCAAAAATGCAGGAAAAGCTTTCTGCGTACAGTTGGCTTCCCAGAATACACAAAAAGAATAAGTGTGCTCAGAGCTGCATTTGTGTGGCCACTGGAACCTGGGTGATTGCAGGCCATCATCAAATGGTCTTTCTGATCAAGCAGAAACCCCGGCTGCTTTTGAAAGGGGCAGTCCCACCACACCCTCAGCCTCAGCCTTTGCTGTTGCTCGTGCTGTACATGCCATGATTTTCTTGGTGCTATGTGCTAAGCCACTTGATGAGGCTTGAGTAACAATCTTCTGCTGTGTGTTACCGTTTTTGCCAGAGGTCTTTTGGAAAAGAGAAAGATTTTTGCATGGACTCTGAAGTGGACCCCAAGTAAGCAGCGTGATGCTCTGTAGTGTCATCTACAGTTTGAAAAGCACTATTGTGCAGGACATGATTTTATTGCCAAGGAAGTCATTGCTGTCTCAACATTTTCAGTTGTTTCTATATTAACGTTTATGGTGCAATTGCCAGTTGACCATGGTAAATACTTTAGCCTCAAGTCATACATGTACATCTGAAGTGATTTTGAACTATTCAACTAAGTGTTCTTGACCACTATTAAAAGCTCTGATTTCTGTAGCAGTGGACATTGCTGAAAACCCATAGTTCTTTGCTTATTCACAAGAACACCCTTCCTTTCTGCACTATTTGTTATAACATTATGGTAAATTATAAATTGGTTTCCTGCCTTGTTAAAATCCATTCTGTATAGAGGAATTGTACCCAGGATGAATGTATTTCTATGCTACCAACACAGATTTATATCTGTTAGCCAGTAATTGTTTCATATAACAAAAAATAGCAGTCTTTGTTAGAACCAAGACATTTTAGAGGCACTGTGACTTGGTAGCTTTAGCAAAACAATAGTTAACTGAAGAGGAGGTATTTTTCTGTGTGAATAGAAATGATATAGTGTCACAATTTGTAAATTCAGGAAACACATCTTCTAAAAATAACTCTTAACTATGCACCTCTCTCAAGTGTACGATTCTGCTGTGGGGTGTGGCTCCCATGATCCTATAAACAGTAGTACCTGTGCTCTTCTCAGAAGAAATACATAGTTTAACTGCACATACATCTTAAGGAGACAAGAGACCCAAATATAACAAAAAGGAAATTGCTCTCATCTTACAGAGTCTGATTAAAGCTTTAGGCATAGAGCTTTTAAAATGACAAATGCTCAGTGAAATAATATTATGTCTTCATACTCCAGAGCACTATTAATCTGAGGTTTCAGGACTTTCAGAAATGTTAATTAACTAGTTACCATTCATGTAAAGTGCTAGCATTACAGTCATTTTGTCGGCTAATAACTGAAGCATGGAAATATTAGGTTCTTCAGAAAGGATGAAAAGGGGGTTCTCTGCCATGTGTATTCCCTATCAGGTATTTACAGATGTTAACTGTTTATGCAGTAGTGATCTCCGTGGATCTTCCATCAAGTTAGCCCAAAAGGAGCAGGGACAATTCTGGGAGAGACTGCGAACAACATCAGTCATACCCAAAGCAGGATGTTAATGCAGCCTGAAGCTTTCTTTGCATTGGACATTTGGCAGCCCAAATACGATAGCTAAGAAGCTAGGCAGTGTTCTTAGGGATTTGAAGCAGTTGTATACTCAGGGAAAGAACAGAGACACTGTTGGCTGCTCTGCAGCATCACTTAATTTTTTTTTATTCCGCCCCCCCTCCCGAAAGTTGCCTGCTATATAACTAGGGTAAAGTGCAAATTAGGAAGCCACTGTTAGATCTATTGAAATGCATCTCTGCACAGGCTTGCTCAAATATGTTTGTGATTTCAGTATAACTAAAGAATGTGATCATTGTCGAATAGAACTGACAACATAAATTTTGTGCAGTGTGGGTATAGGAATTGTTCAGCTAATATACATTTAGCCCAATGTCTTGTTTCAAACAAAAGCCACCAGCAGATGATTTGGAGGAAGATGTAAAAGACCCATAGGTAATGAATAATCTGATGTTCAAAGTCTACCTTTTCTGTAATATTCTGTAATTTTTATGGGGGGGATTTATTTTTAATCACACGACTTTCAGGCCTCATTCATTTTAAGGGTAGAAGCCAAACATCCTTCAGCTTGCCCTTATCCCTGGTACAGGCCATTCTTCTCATCCTTGCAATTTCATCTAGTTCTGCAATATGCTTTTCTGAGATCTTTGCAGCCCATATCATTACACCTTCTTCCAGATGAAGATATCAGTATTGATTTCTCTAACATTCTCCAACTTACCACTTTTCTTATGCATCTCAGTATTTTGTTTACTTGTTGGAACCACAACTAAACATGACCTCAGTTGGTTTTCTAAGCTGATACACTTTTTTAGAATATGGTGAATAACACAACTCCTCTTCTTACCTTCCTTAGCACAATACTTTGTAGTTATCAAAGTTGAGTTTTGCTTGCCTTCAGTCTCCTCACATGATGTTGTCTAATTGGGGTTTTTGAAGTTCTTTCTAGTCCTCTCTAACCTTAATATAAATAACCTGTCATCTACAGATTTTGCTGCTCTCTTTCCTGATGTTTGCTTTCTTTCCAGATCAGTAGTAAATACTTGAAATCCCAGAGAGTATTTATTTTACTTAGTAAAATTGCTAATATCATTCTAATACCAAAAGCTCTAGTTTGACAATTTTTGTGAATTTGGTGCCTTGGACAAATCTCTGGCGTTTTAAGGGTAACACTTTTCAACAATACTGCTTATTAACAGAGCCCCCAGTGGAACTCCTGAATTTCCCCTTACCTTCGCTGGGTAGAGAGATGGGCCAGCACTGATGGCATTCAAAAGTATCGCCCCTGTGTATAATCAACAAAGCAGGTGATGCGCAGATTTATTTATTTATTTATTTTATCAGAACGGTTGTGTTTGTGTGCCGTCATTACAAGCGGGGTTAAAAGCAGGTAGTAACCATGTTGCCACGCCCCGGTGAGGGCGGGGAAGGCGGCGGGCGAATGCCCGGTGCGGTGCCGCCATCTGTCGGCAGCCGCTGGCCGAGGCTGCGCCAGCGCCGCTGCAGCGCCGCGGGCCCGCAGCTGCGCACGGCCCGGCTGGAGAGAGCGGTGCTGTTCGCTGCTTCCGACAGCCTGACTTGCCTTGCCTTGCCTTGCCTTGCCTTGCCGGGACATCCGCCCGGCTCTGCCGCGTTGCTGGGGAACCGGCCGGGCAGAACAGGAGCCCCCCGGCTCCCAGCTCTGGCCCAGGTTGGTCAGACCCTCGTGCACATCTGAAGCTACGACCCGTGGCGAAGTCTGGGAAGCCCTGGCAGGTCTGTAGCGGGAATACTGAAGAATACCCCCAGCCCTCTGAGAGGGAAAGAGAAGGGAGTGGAATCTGCAGTATTTGTTGGTGTGAGTTTTAAAACCTGTAAAACCTGCAACAGATAAAAAGCATATTCAAACACACAGTTTTGCTTTCTAGCCAAGGAGTGTTTGCATACCATGAATCTAATCAATGGTGATACTTTTTAGTCCAAAAGATATGACATGAGACCTGGAATCAGGAGTGTAGAGTTCTAATTCCAACGACTCATTAGAAAACCTTCAGAGCACCATGTAGAGGTTTACTTTTTCAGCACTGCCAAGCTGAGATGCTCTGCAGCAAGTTTTGGGAGTGCCAAGTGAATTCAAGATCTGACACTTCTGCACAAAATCCATCAATATCCATGCTTCCTAAACACGCATATTCCACATTTTTGTTTTAATCTAATGAATCAAAAGTCCTTATGAGGACTATATCAACCATACAATTACTACAACCCAACAATTACTACAGACAGAAATTAATTCCAATAGACAAGGGATAAAACATAGGAAGAATTAGCAGAGGGGGTCTTAAACCAGGTAATCGCCACCTGTGATTGTTGTCTGGGCAGACTTTAAAAGTATTCTGAAAAGATAAGCCCAGGAACAAATACACAGGGTGGAGAAAACCCATGAATATAATGGAAGCATTGATTTTACAATGCATTGACACTTTTTATGCACATACTACACAGTGGTCCAACAGAGATGGGTAACTGCTGCTCTCCGTTCTGTAGAAGACTTGTATTACTTCTCCCCTTGCAAGTTTCCTCCACTGTTGCAGGTGCCACATACTCTTCCTCTCAAATTGTTTAACTGATGTACCTAGCAAAGTTAAATTCAGAGCAATTTCTTCCTGTCTACCCTTAGCAGGATTTTCCCCTCTCTGGGACAAATCTGAAACAGAGTTTGTATCTATCAAAGTCTGGGTAAAAAGATTCTCTCTCTTTGCAAGATATCCCATTCTTAAAAATTGAGGGCACTTAAATTAATTAGAAATATTTCAAATTGTAGGTATAGATCAGTTCAGGTATTTCAGAATTAGTACACTGACACAGTCAGTCATGACCTCAGATGACTATGTCCTTTTTTTCCCTGAAGCCTGGCCCAGTTTCACAAAAAGTATGTTTCTTTGCTCATCTGTGACCTACGCCTGCTGCACCCAATTCACTGTAGTGAGTGTGCATTCAGGTTTCTCTTGCTGCTTAAACCAAAAGCTGATGGCTGTGAAGCATTGTCCAAATCTGGCTCCTTTTATGTGTTTGAAACGTTGGACTATATTTGAAAGTGTAGCTCTTACTAGCAGTTCTCAGAAGAATCTACTACTTTCTCTGTGGCCACTCACGTCTTTTGTTTCATTAGTGGAAAACAAAAGCAGGATTCAGGAATGTAGTTTTGTTTGCTTTCATATAATAAAATAAGTTAGTACAATGGACTTAAGTAGAGGTGGAATTATATCTGAAAATTTTTATCATGACAGAAAATTTCAATTAGGGGAAATTAGCCACTTGGCTCTTTCTGATAAATTAATCATAGAGATTATCTATTAAACGTGCCACTTAACCTTCCTGGCTTAAGTGCCTGAGGCAGTAGTATTTAGGCTCTCCACATTCATTTGGAAATATTAATTTCTATGTAGCTGTCTTCCAAAATGGAATTTTCACTTGTCTTTTTTATAAGTAGGTCATTGTGCAGCTGTTGGTAATAGAGGCTGGCATTTGTAAAATTGTAAATCCACCGCTGTACCCTATTGGTCACAGAACTGGCCTCCATCAATTACAGAATATCCTTTGCCAAAGTGCCCTTCCTGAGCCCGAGGGAGTGCCATCCCTCGCTGTGATAGCCTTTGGCCTTTCTGGAATGGGAACCTGTTCCAGACAGCTACTGTGCAAGAGTTAGAGCACCTCTGTGTTCACACTATCTGTCTTCCATTAGTTTTAAGGTTTTGCCTTGGCTCTACATTATCGCTTCCAGCTACATTAGAGCTGCCTTAATCTTGAGGGAAATTGGTATGACAGCTATCAGCTGTCAGAGAAGCAGCTGTCTCAACGGCTGAACCTCCCCGGTCCAAATCCTCCTTCTACCCTCTACAATGAAATCAATTGGTCTTTTCAGTGTAGACAAGGCCTTACTGTCCCTGTAGTGGTCAGCTGCTGCTGCACAGCTTATGGAGAGACAAGCAATTCCTGGAACAGCTACAGGCCTTATCCTGTGGTCTTTAAAGATTAGAATTAGGACCTTGGCCTGGATAACTTTCTCATATGTCATCAAATTTGCATAGTCTGCTGCAGGGGTGGTTTGAACTCCAGAACTCTCTAAGGTGTGTATGCCCTGGATCCTAGTGAAAGAAGAGAGGAAATAAGAAAGTGCTGGCACCAAAGGAGAGGGTCTAAGAAAAGAAAATATGAATGGCAGATAGTTTATAAACTTTAATGAGATAGAGCAACTTAAAAATCTTAAAAGAAAGTAAATGGAATTTACATTATGTGAGCCGCAAACGCATTAGTTATGGGTAACAAAATCAGCATTTTATAAAGCAGAATTGGCAGCAAGGCAGTGATGTTAAAGAGGTTGTCTGTACTGTGAACTAGAAGTAATACTTTATTACCTTATTGATTACCTGAGCCTATACGTTCTTGCACAGATACAATTAAGTACAAGAATACTGCTTGTAGATATGTGATTTGAAGCCAACAAAATACCACTGACTTTGCGTCCAGGTCAGATAAACTTGAAGTTAAGACCTGGAGGATTTGGAGACAATTCAAATAGTGCAAGGACTATGATAATTAAAAAAAAAGACGGGGAAGGGGAAATAAAATTGGAGAGAGCTGTGTTGCAACTTGAACTGAGGTGCAGTTGGGCAGTTGTGTTACGTAAGGACATGGGATTCAAATTTCATATGAAAAGGAAAAGAACAATTAGAAGATTCACATACAAGATTTTGGTTTGCAGCAAGGAAAAGATGCTGATTCTAGTGCTTAAGACTTCGGTTGTGATTTTAGTCATCTGAGTCAAGTTCATGCTCTGTGACTCTGATTTAGGCCCAGATCCATAAAGGGGCTTAGGTACTTAAAATATGACTTCACCGGGATTTATTCACCTAAGCCGCCGAGTACAATCTCTGGAATGTGACATACTCCTTTATACACCCGTGGTTAAACAACATTGTGCTTTATGCCCAGAACGGCCTTTTTATCCCCTGAAGAACAGCGCAGCTGCTGCCCGCCTGCCCTGACCTGCCTTCAGTGCCACCGCCCGGGAGCGGCCCTGGCAGCACAGGCCGCCAGTCCCACGCCGCAGCTCAGGCGCATAAGCTCCTTATGTAACGGCCGGGGCGAAGCCAAGGTTCTGGGAGTGCCACCCAGAGCAACCGACATGTCGCGCAGGGGCCATCTGAAGCAGCGGGCAGATGGTGCTGGCAAAAAGCACAAGAAGAGGGCACCCCTCTGGGGAGATTTAGGGCCTAGTGCAGGTTTCAGGGTGGCGTTAATGCCAGGCCGGGGTTCAGAGCCGCATCCCCATCCTAAGGCCTGCTGCTGGGACCACGGAGTGAGCGGTGCTGCCCTGCCCACGCTCCACGCTCCCGCTGCCACCGCACCCCTCAGCTGGGCTGCGCCATGCAGGACCAGGCCGCGGGGAAATAACCCCGAGAAGAGACGGTATTTTTAGCCTGGTAAACTTCCGCTGCGGCTACACCAGCGGCCCTGACACTGCTGCGGCGGTTGCCCGCGGGCGGCAGGGCGGCCGGCGAGGCAGGGCCCGCCGAACCGCTGCGCCAGCTCCCGCCGGTCCCCTGCACCCGCCGCCTCCTACAGGTGCCCCGTGACGGAAAAAGCGCTCCTCCCTCAACGCAGGGCTTGCAACCCGGGTACTCTGGGCAGCGCCGGGGACCGGGGACCCCTCCGCACCCCGCGCGGCGCCCACCCCTCGCGAACGCTGTGGCCACCAACAGGATCGGGCGGACAGCGCCGGACGCCGCCGCCTCCCGCTCGCAGGGATCCGCAGGCGGGCTGGCCGCTCCTCCCTCCCCGCTGGCGCGGGAGAAAGGGAATCCCACCGCCCGGCGGGGCGGCCCACGAAGGAGAAGGGGGCCGGGGCCGGGGCGGGGCCGAGCCGGCGGC
>WUAM01000323.1:37975447-38047961 GCA_024336885.1 Actenoides hombroni | reverse complement strand
GCCTTAGGGCGTCAGGGGAAAGTATGTGCCCTGGGTTTTGAAACCAGCGTGTTGCAGGAGCTCTGTGTGCTCTGCTCGTGTCTCTGCGCTAGCTTTCTGCGCCTCAGCCTTTCCTGGACAGTAACATGGCGCTCTCTGGCGATCCCCATTTCAAGAAGCTGGTGGAGTGGCACAAGGCGAACTCCCCTAAGCTCGTCCTGCGGCAGATGTTCGAGGCCGACAAGGACCGCTTCCAGAAGTTCAGGTGAGGCTGGGCGGCTCCCGCCCGCCCTCCCCCGCGGCTGAGCGGGGAAGCAGCCGCCCTTGCTCTCCACAGCGACCGCCGTGGCCCGCCGGGCCCTCGGGCTGCCGGCACGCCGGGCGCTTCCGTGTGTGAGGCCCGGGGCTGTGTAGGGCTCGCTCCCTGCTTCTCTTCCTCCCTCAGGTGGGCGCTGCCGGAGAGCCGGGGCCTCGCCGGGGGTGGGAAGGATGCGCCTTCCCGGCTGAGCCCCAGCCAGGGCTGCGTTTTCCGCGGGGCCGGTGGAGTTCCGCGTAGCTCCGCTCTCGTGCGGCCCCGGGAAGGGAACGCGTCCGGCGGGATAGCGGGAGCACTGCGCACGTACGTGCTTGCTGTGCTCGCCGCCTTTCCCACCGGCGTGCGGTGGGAGGAGGGCCGAGGCAGAGCGGCTGTCGCCGGCTGAAGCCGCGCCGGCCAGTCGGAGCTCGGTGGCAGGCCGGGCACACGCACCCGGGGCCTGCAGCTCTCTACCGGGAACGTAGCGTGGGCGGGCGGGAGCCCCGCCGCGCCGCGGGGGGCAGTGCCGGGTGGGGGGGGCCGCTCCGAAGCAGCCCCCGAGGGAGGGCGGCCCTGCCCGCTTGTCCTTGACTCATCCTTGCGGCAGGGTACGTGCCGGGAAGCACAGCACTGGGCTGCGGCTCGCACAGCGGCATTGTGGGTCCTTCGTTTCTCAGTCTTTCGCACCCGTGTGCTTAGTCATGATAAGCTCCACGGTAAAATCGCGAGGAGCGGTCCATCCGTGTGTCCGTACCTGTCAGTAGTACGGCTGTGCCTGCCCCTGCCCTCAGGTGGGGTTGGGGGGGGACTCTTCCTTGCCTCATGCTGGCCACGTTACAGAAAATGCATTGCAACATGTTTTTGCTAGAGGAGGAAGTAAGAGGTAGAAGCAGTATGGTAATATTCAGTGGTTTCATCCTGTAAAGTGGGGCTCATGTTTTCTGTACACTGGAGACTGTGCTGAGCAGTCATGCTCGTGGTTACATTGTTGGTCTATACTAGCAATCTGGAAAGTTTAGTGCTGTGTAGATGCATCCCTGACTTGAATTTTAAAGTGAGCCTGGGTATTATAGATAGGGTGAGTTTTTGCTCTCGAGTGGTGAGATAAGACTTGTTGCATGTATTGAGCTTTTCATTAGCATCTTAAGTAAGGTGACTTTCCCTTTGAGCCCCTTAGATACTTCTTAAATTGTAATTTAACTTTGCAAATGAAGTTCTTAGTATCAGTATATGAGAGTTAAAATGTCATTTGCATTGATGGAATAGGTATGCTAAATTTCTGGAGTATTGACCTCATCTGGCTCTTCTAACAGATTTTTTTATATCGTTAAAGAGCTTCATTAATGTTGTCTTGCACAAATCTACTAGCCCTTGTAGAATAGGACTAATTTTGGTTACAAATTTTCCTTAACTCCAGTATATCCCACAAGACTGAAGTCAGTAACATACTTGGAACAAAGGGAAGCAGAAGCAAACTAGCTAAATGAACCAAAAGATATAATCAAGAGGTTTTTTATATGGTTCCTTTATCAATGCTTTAAACAAGTCATATTGAGGATAGCACTGCATCTTAATCTCATTGTCTGTCACTTTAATATTATTCAAGCTACCTTAACCATAAAATACACTCTCAATCTCAAGTAATCTGTTAATTGCCCTTGGGAACATATAATAGACTTTGAGTTTTAGACTGCCACTGTTTTCAATGAACCGAGAAGATACTTACCAACAGTTGTTTCAGGCACAGATTCTCACCTCTAACATGTTGTCTCCACGCTGAAAGCAGTCAGTATGTCTCCTAGATTGCTTACTGGATTTTTTGTGAAACCTTCTTTACCAGGATTATGTTTCAAATAGTTGCCTGACTTGTTGTCCTTTTGTGGTGCCCATAAGGATACAAAGTAGTTCAAGTGTTGCAAGTTTAATTCATCTTAGTCCTTTAATGATTTCAGTCCTGTTTTTTTGATAAACCAACACATTCTAGACTTCCAGGGGAACTTTCTCATAGCGAAATACAATTGCAGAAGTGATAGACTGCATTATTTTGATGGACCCGCTTGTATACCTCTTGGTTATTGCCACTTTGAGCCAGAGTTAACATCTGTTGAAAGCATAAGCAGTCTGGAGTTTTGGTCATCTCTAGTTGTACCTCCTCATGTGAAATTAATTTTTGAATACATAAAATTAATTTTGCTAGTTACTATCATAAAATCATTGAGAATCTGTCTTCCGTTAGAAGGAAAAGAGAAACTTAAGCCCATATGAAAGTGCTTCCTGATACTAGTTCTGGAGAAATTTCAAACTTGTGGGACTACTTTTTAATCTGAATATTTTATTTCTGAGCACAAGTATCTATTATTATAAGAATCTTACACTCACTAAATATGTCCAAAAGAATGTAGATAAAAGATACATTTTTCCTTTTATCTTTTTTCTTCCTCTAGAATTTTATATTCTGTTTTCCTGATTTGGAATGGAGTTGTACCAGGAGGGTACACCTTTGGCTTTTTTTCACCCAAATATAAGGTCTGGTAGGAACCAGTGATCTTAACAACATGGGTTGTTCCCTAGAAACACTAGTAGTTTTGAGGGGGTTAGAACTGATATGGTGCAGCCATTGTACGACTCAGCAGATAATAGACACCTGGATGTTGTTTAAGGTACTCTTGATGCCAAGAGCTAGTGCAAGGTATAAAGCATTAGTGTTACACTCTGCTAGTTGGCTCATCCATTATGAAGGATGAGAGAGCGCTTCACATCTAAATTGGAAACATACCACCAGGGAATCCATCTGTAATTATAGATTTAGGGGTTGTGTACAAATTGATTACTTTGTGTTTAGATGGGAGGTAAAATCTTTCAGAGATGCTGCATCGCTCAAGTGTGGATGTGGTTTACGTGACAAGACTCTTGTTCCACCTGAGCAGCGCTACCATTAGCTGGTGCACTGCAGAATGGGTAGGACAGCAGAATGCATCTGAGCTGCAGGGTTTGGGGCTTGTGCTTAAACAGAATAGATCTCTCAGTCTAAGGGTTTAAGATGGGATTACACTGCATGCTGTGTTCCACCTTGTTTGGGGGAAGCTGGATCTGGTAGCCATTGCTGGATTTATTTTTCTGCATGCAATGTTTTGGGATGCCAGCTTTCTGCAGTTTCTTAAAGGAGTAGTGATTTGAATATAGCCAGAATGTAATGGGATACTTTGTCTTCTGGGTCTAGTAAGATTGATTTTTATTCCTCTAAGCGGGGGAAAAAAAGACAATGAATTGTAAAAGTAAAGCATGTGTCAGGTAAATATGAAAAAAATGTAAGGATTTCATGTTCCTGGAATAGAACACTATCTTTCTATATTAAACTGTAGATGAGGATTTTGAGTTCTAAGTATCTAAACTGAAGTATTGGTATACTAATGGCCTTGCTGTGTCATTAGTAGAATGTATTCAAATCCAAGACCTTTCTTCTAAATAAGTTGCACCTGTTTTTATTCTTCTGTACTGTATGTGAATACATAGCAAATTTGGCAGGTGAGAGGTAACAGCCCTTCCCTGCACTAGGATATTCCAGGTATCCTTGTGGTGGATGGTCAGGGTTTCAGGATTACTGTTTGCAGCCCTCTGAAGAGAAGGGTCATTAATAGTATTGATGCTGTTTTCCTGTTCTTGCCTATAAAAGAAGCACTCCGTGATTGTGCCTTTCTTTTCTTATTTATTGTCTCTAGTATTTTAAGGCCAGAAAAAGGCTGTGTTACTTCCATTTTTCCTGAAGTTATTGAAACTACCCAAATGTCTAGGCTTTGCTGATTATTACTGTTACTGCAAGTTCAGGTCTGTTCTTCCTTTACAGAATCTTGCCTGCTCTGTTGTATTGTATCTGTTTGGAATAGCAATTATGCCGTTGTTTGTCCATGCAAAGTCTTTGGCATACATGGTCTCTAAAATAACAGTGCATATTTCTGTGCTCAAGTATTGGGGAGGAAAAAGCAGGAGATAATGGGCATGAAAACGTGGAGAATTTAGATGCATGCAATTTCCTGTGTCTTGTGCATGTGGAGTAAGAGTAGGATATAAAAGGCCTTGTATGCTCTTACAGAAGGACTGCAGAATTGCAGAACTGATTCTTCAGTTTAGAGTAAATATATGTATTTGACTGTAAATTAATGCAAAGAAGAAATGGGTAGAAAGCTTCTTTAAAGGACTAGTGGGACTGTAGAACTCCCATGAATACAAGGCCAGTAAATGCAAATAAGCTCACTTCATTTCTATCGGACTACTATTTCTGTGTTTTATTTTGATCAAAAGTGCTGCTATTCTGGAGTGTTGTTAGGCTGTAACTTTCAGATGATGATTAGTTAAATAATTTGGAGACTTCCACAATGTCACTGAGGATAGTGAGCCTACACCATGCACAAATGGGGTTTAAGTCTGTAGTAGTTGACAGAATGTTTCGGTACATTACGTTAGATTTTCACATCAGGCTTATTCAAGTCTCTGCATAAACTATTTGTTGAAAGGACCTGTAGGAAGGCTTAGATTTTTTTTCAGCAGCAAAAGAATGTGGTAAGCTTTTTACCTGTGGTGTATCTGGCAAATGCCAATTACAGCTAGAGAATGCCAGTAGCTCATTGAAAACAGAATGTCACTGTCCAACTGTGCATGAAATATGTTCATTGTATTTGGACTTTAACAAGCAGTAAGTGGACATTATAATTCAGCTTGTGGAAAACCACTGTCTTCAAATAAAGCAATACCCTAGTATGTAATTTCATGAAACTTGTGGGGCAAATTGGTCCTTCAGGTCATCTTTACTAACTCAGTATAATTAGAATCCCAGTTATTTTTTAATCTATAGAGGTGTTATTGTCTTGCGAAAAATTATTTCTCTTCAGGAATGTGCAATTAACTTGTTTGATTTGACAGCTTGACTCTGAATACCGATCATGGGGACATCTTACTGGATTATTCAAAGAACCTTGTTACAGAAGATGTGATGAAAATGCTGATGGAACTGGTAACTGTTAAAAATGTTGATTTGATAAACCAAGTAGTTTTTAATGTTGACTTACTTGCAACTGATTATTCTAGCATTTTTATATACATTTAACTCTGAATTTTAGAGATTATCAAAATTAAAAGGTATCTGTTTACAAATCTTGGTGCTGTTCAAAGCCTTGCGTTGTTCTTTAGCCCCAAGGTACATAGCCATTTTTTTACAAGGCCATTTTTCTATGTGCCGATCTGTTTCTTGTGCTCACTGAAAAGACTTTTGCCTGTATAACAGGCTAGCTGGCATATGGCACTGTTATTGAGGTCTGCAGTAAAATAAGGGAGATTCTTATTAAGTGTTAAGAGAAGGTCATATATTCTCTGCCTGCAATTGAAAGAATACTTCATATGTCATACAGTCTTAGTTTTGAGATTCATTTGCAGTTGGATGTATTTTAAGAAAGAAACTGTTGTCATTAACTTAATTTAGCATGATGTCCATATTTACAACCCTTCCTTAACTATTGGTTCAGCCAAAGGCTTAGACCTGATAGGACACAGATTTTTAAAAAGGGAAGAACTAGCAAAAATAACTATAGCAAAATTACCTTTGCTACTCTTCAGGTTTTTTAATAAAATTCTAAGCTGGTACAAAGAACGATTAATGAATCCTGTAGCAGTATGAGAAGATGAAACTGAGTAATTAAGAGATTAATTGCATCTTGGTCATTCAGCACATGTTACTATGTAATCTCTTAAGGAAATAAGCTGCATAAAAGTACTTGTATAAGAGTAAGAGAATCAATTTATAAGCTAGAATCTAGTGGGTTTATTATAATAATTGTTTCCCTGTCTTACGTGAGAAATGTTCACACTCTTTAATGTAGCTGGATCTTTGTAGTGCATGTTGACTTTCTACTATTTTTGAGAGGAATCTATTTTTACATTTCTCAGGCCAAGTCAAGGGGTGTGGAAAGTGCTAGAGAGCGCATGTTCAGTGGAGAGAAGATCAACTTCACTGAGGTAAGGCCATTCCTGTCCATGGCTCTTCCCGTCAGTTGTATCTGTGTATTATGGATGTTCATACATCAGTGAAAGAAGTCCTACTCTAATTGCTACTCTGAAATATTTAGTGGTTTTCATACTTACTGCACTACTTGAGAAATTTGTACAGCTCTGAAAAGACAGAATAAAATGTGTGAATAAAGCTATTCAATCCTCCCTTCAACACACATGGTGGTTTATATTTGTTTTAAACTGCTTGGTGGTATATCTTTTTTCTTGCCTTCTCTTCCCTCTTTGGTAGAGAGGAAGATTAGTTGTATCTTCCAAAAGCCATGGAGCAGAGTATTGCATTCCAGGTATCCCTTACATGCTTTTTGTGTAATGTCAGTGTTCATAAAGCTTAGTAAGCTGCTGAGGGAGTTTTAGTGAGGGTTGCGTAAGACTTCCTGCTTTTGGGTTGTTGATGCTACTGATCTTTGGGTATGTTTAACAGGCTCTAAACAATCTTGGGAAATTGGCCACCTATTTTAGTAAGAGGATGAGTATGTTCCTGTTTCTGTAGATCTGAAGGGTGTAATTATGTACCTTTTCTGAAGCGAAAAATAGGATGAAAACTGGAAATGCACTCATTGTGCGATTTATTAGTCTGCCTTTAATATTAAAGGCTATTTAGTATGCTTGAGGTAAAGTCATAGAAACTGGTAGGTATTTCCTGTGACTTGGTGATTGACTGATTTAACTGTTGCACAATCTGCTTAACGTAACTCAGTAGTTGGACATTGTATTGTTTGTGAATGCTATGTGTTTGTCAAAATACACAGATAAAGCTTCGGTGGAGAAATGTTTCTTTCTGTATTAATGTCTTCAATTCACAGCTGTCATTCTAGCTAGTGAAAAAAGGAAGCAGGAGAAGAGGGCAGTAAGTCTGAAATCTACCTGCAGGATTTTTTCTCAGCTATTGCCCTGTCACTAGCCTAATTATATATAACACTAATTATTGCAAAGGCAGCCAGTCTCTGGCTATATATTATGGAGTTACTCTTCATTGTCTGAGAGCAAACATAGCAGCTGAAGGCTTCTCAGAAGGAAGCAGTTTTCACAGAAGGCACTTAAACACAGTATTGAACTGGTGTTTGGCTTCTCCCAGTAGCTCACTGTTTTGCCACTGTCTTGATACAGCAACTTTATGTAGCAATTAACTGCATGATGAGTCTAGAAACAACCTGTTCTTTATCAGACTTTCTCATTTACATTCAGAAGTTGACTTATTAGATTTTGTTTAAGTCTTTTCTGATTGTATAGAATATAAAATTAAGTTTGGCTCAAGAATATGAGCATGTGGGCAATGTGAAGTTATGAGACCTTAAACAGGATGCTGTCAAGCAGCATGCCTCAGTAAACCTGAAGCAATAAGACAGAGCTGCTTAATGGCAAGAAGTGACTTGTCCACTACTCTTCTGATTTAGAACTCTTTTTAGTTATTTGTCTTCAGTCTTTAAGACTTGTCTGTATTTGGTGCTGCAGGCATTGGCTGCATGGTGTGATTATGTGGAAATTCTTCACAGTGCACCCAAGCATGTCATTGCCAGGTGTTTGTCCCAGATGAGTTAAAACTTGCAGCTTGATACAGCACAAAGACAGTGCATTGCAAGGGAACTTGTATCTGATCAATCATTATGGAGATAGTCTTCGTAACCCACTCAAAAAATTACTTGTTAGGTAGTAGACATCAGGTCAAATATGACTGCTTCTCTTGGTCAAGACAAAGCTTTCTTCAAGTCTGGTAGTGAGCAGAATTTACCAAATAAATTTTCGTGGTTGTGTTGCCAAAAAAAAAAATTGCCTCTGTTCCCCCCTAAATTTAAGTGGGTACACTTTGATAATTAGCAGCTGAAAGTCTTCTTAGTATTCAAAGCCAGTAATAACAAACTTGATGATTTTTGAATTAGCATTTGGTATTTAAATCATAACTTGGCAGCTCATATTGTCTGTGTTGTTTTTGTCTCACAATGCCTCTCATTGTAGTGAGGAACAATGATGTAGAGCAGACTAATTTTTTAATTTGTTCATTAGTATTGACTAATTCCTTCATTCTAGATTAAAACTGTTAAGATCTTGAATAGGTAAATCATAGGCCAGATTTCAGTGCTTTATTTTGTGTATAACTGTGGAGAATTAATACAATAGGGTGCATGCCAACAGACTTTTTTCATAACTATCACCTATGTATCTGGTGTGCAAGTATTTGAGGAACATTCAATTATGAGCAGTGGATAGAATGATGTGGCTACTGTATTCCTTTTTTGTCAAATGTTTAAATATATATTTCTCTTCCTATATAAAATTGACTACTTGGGATAATTGGGGAAGTGCCAGAGAAAATTATGCTATAATTGATTTTCAGTATTGTCATTAATAGGAAACAGCTTCATCTGTGTATACCTCAAGCATGACAAAATAGTTAATATCACTGAGTACTGAATATTGATGAATTCTGAACCTCAATCATTAAATGCTTTTCAAGTGATTTTTACCTTTCTTTTAATGTAAACATGCTATTTGTTTACTTTGCATATTATGTGCTTTTTGTAAACCTTCTACACTTAATCTGTTAAGTGAGTGTGATAGCTGGTAGTGTGTGTATACACATACACACACTAACTACTGCTCCCCTAGTTCTAGTTCATGTAAAGGCATTTTAAGTCTTGAAGACGGTACTGTACTACTTCTGGAATGAGACACCTGGGGCTCCTGGGCATAATTTGGAAATAGGTTGATTTCTTTCCTTCTTGTTTCAGAACCGAGCTGTGCTCCATATCGCTCTAAGAAATCGTTCCAATGTGCCAATACTTGTAGATGGGAAGGATGTTGTTCCAGAAGTAAATAAAGTGTTGGACAAAATGAAACACTTCTGCCAGGTATGAAGTACCACCATAGCTTATTTTTCATATTTCTTCTATACCTAGCCTGGTTCTTACACGTGTGTTGGGAAGAAATGATTGTAGGATGGTTCACAGGAATTATTGTGCTCTTGTTTGATGTATGTAATGGTTCTAGCTCAGGCATGGAGTTGGAGCTGATTTAAGTGTGATTCACCTTTCCCTCTTCTCCCAGTTGGGTTTTTCTTTAGATAGCTGCCTTGATCTTGCCCTTTTAGTAGTAATCTTGTATTTCCTTCAGAAGTCTTGTAAATCATTAAGTACCGTTCAGATACTGTCTTATTTCTTCTTGTTATTTTTTCAGTGACTTAAGTAGAAACTGCCTCTTTAAATTTGTGTAAGATCAGGAGAGATGAAGAAGTTCCCAGCTCACTTGCAATTTAATTATGCTCTACTTAAATAGTTTTTTCCATATCTTGTGGTTTTAGGTCAGTTTGATTTGATTCTATTCTGTTTGCAGCATGAAAGCTTTTTTCCCCTCCTTAGTTAAATACAGCAGTGAACAACTAGCTTCAAATATCATTAACTGTTCTTTGATTCTGTACATCTTGAAAAGGTAGGCATCTGTGTGATAAGTTAAGGAAATGTTATGAAGATCTTCACAGAGCACTCCACCGAAGTCCAATTTGTGTGATAAAACACAAATGAAAAGCTCACCTGATAGTTTTAGTGCATTTTAAACATGGCTGTGAGGCACTGAACCTGCTTTGTTGCTCTTGTCAGTCTTATCCAGGTGGTAGTGGCCAGTATCACTGAACTCATACCTGTTAAATTATAGAAAATGAGCCTGGATTATCTCCAGTTCCTAGTGGATAAATGCCAAAGCCACGATAACCAACAGCATTGGTCTGAATTTGGTAATTTCTTCAGATAATGTAAGACTTGAATGGCCACAGAAATTCTGTGATCTGTTTTCCACTGTAGAGTTTTCAGCTGACTAATATTTCAGTAGTGTGAAAAGAGTTTTCACTGGTGCCACACTCTTTATTGCTAGATGGCTTCAGTCATTGGAGCCTGTGAATATCACTTGCCATGTAAATGTATCTTCTTTGCAAAATAAAACAGATGTTAAGCAGTTTCTTTAGAAACATTAACAAAGATGCTTGTTTTAGCTGACTTAGCAGATAGGATTGTAAAAACAGCAACATCTGCAGGCTACAGGAATGGTGTATACTAAACCAATTATCTGATAAAACAAAGCTTTTAACTTAATATCTGTAGGGAAGGAGAGCAACTATCAGCACAACGTGATTTGTAGAAAAATTGCTTTAGAATTGGGAAATGTATGTAGAAGGATGTGTGATCCTAGAAGGATTCTTTCTGTGATTGGAACAAACAATGCATAGGCTGTACATGATGGACAAAACTCAATACAGTGTTAATCCTGGTTATTTTGTTTGTCAGAACTTAACAGTTAAGGCAGCAAAAATAGAGCAGAAACTTATACTTCATGCTGTTAAGGTGAAGCCCAGTAATAAATATTAATGCAAAACATACATGCAATAGAAGAGCTCTTTGAATGTTTCATTTACCAATAAATCTTTATGTCCATGGCTTTATTAATTTTTTTAATGTCACACAGTTTAATTAGTGAAGTTGCTTCTAATTAAAGATACTTAGCATCTCTTCAGATTCAACTATTTGTTGCAAATAGTTTAATGCCCAAGATTTTTTCAATTTTAGCTGGATTTTTTTTGCTTTTGCCAAAACTGTTGTGAATTTTATAGCAGTCCACACAGAGTTTGATATTGCAGTGTTTAAGTGCGCATTAGACTAACACTTGATAATTGTCAGACATAATCATAAGTCTAGCTAAGTAGGTAGCTTTGAGCATAGGCTTTAAAATCTAGAAGCCTGAAAGTTGTCTTGTACAACAGTGTGTGAAAACACAGCTTATGTCCAGTGGTAAAATCACAAATTTTAGTGTAAGTATAAAGTAGTCTTTGTAATATTTTCTCGCCACAGAGAGTCCGTAGTGGTGAATGGAAAGGCTACACTGGAAAGGCAATCACTGATGTGGTCAATATTGGGATTGGTGGCTCTGACTTGGTAAGCTTCTAACTTCTACACATCTTCCACATCTTCTTGTGTGTGTACATGCTTGCACTGATAAGAAAAATGTAATTGTTGCTTCTCTCCAGGGCCCTCTGATGGTAACTGAAGCCCTGAAACCATATTCCAAGGGAGGCCCTCGTGTTTGGTTTGTATCCAACATTGATGGTACTCATATAGCCAAAACCCTGGCTGAACTTAAACCAGACACTACGCTCTTCATCATTGCATCAAAGGTATGCTTAATACAGGCATAGGGTGTGGCTTTAGCTAATTGTTAAGGATTCAGTCAGAGTAGAGATTTGTCAGTAGGAAGATCTAGATCAGGGACTTCTAGTGTGAACTATTTCTAAACACACCTGTTGTGATTCAACCTAAACTTGTTGCACAAGCTTGTGTTGACTTCTGGATCCCTAAGTATTTCAATAGCAAGTGTTGAAAAATACTTAATCTAAACAAGTAAGACACATGAGCAATTTCGTGTCTAGGGTGTATTTCTCAGTCAACACAAATTCACACTTCAACTGTGAAAGTTTATTTTACTGTACTTCTCTGTGGGTGGAATGTAGGATCCTATGTAGTTATCTTGGAAATACAAGATCTTGTTGTCTCATTCCTTACTTTTATATAAGGTTGCTTTTGATCCTTGATCATTTGTACAGTTTTACTTTTTAAGGGTCCTGGGTTTTTTTGCATTAGTGAATTGCATGTAGTTTGGTAATCCTCATTCTGTTCTAGAGTAGTAGCAAAACAGCTTCACCTAAATAACTTCAGTGCTGTGTTCCTTGAGCACTATAAATACTAAGCCTCTTTACTTACAAAGAGGTAAAGATAGTCTGCTGGTAAATTATAAGATGACACTTCTGAATATAGCCTTAAATAGCTGCCTTTAAGTCTTGCCTTGCTGATAACTTATTCTGTAAACATGCTAGCTGCCATCTTCCTTTGAGGAATGCATCTGTTTTAGCAGAGGAAACTGGTGAAGACAGACTTCATAGTTACGTAACTTGGATTGCCTTCATTTGTAAAGCACAGTAGAACCTTTTTGCTGTTGAAGACAATCTACAATAAATGAACACGTGTGTAATGCTGGCCATGCTCTTTGGTGGTGCTCATTATCTTATCTTGGCAGTACTGCAGCCGGGCAACAACTTATGGAATAATAAGGAAACTTCACAAAGTAATACTAATGGCCACTTTGAATAATTGAGTTCAGGGATCACGGTTCAAAGGCTTAGACTGCCAAATTAAGAGTAACACTGCAATTTCTGTTTGCCAGACTGTAGTTAGATAATTGGATATATTTGAAAGAGAATGAATGGCATTTTTATGTTTTCCATAACAGGCTTGTGTTTCATAATGAAATATTTCTAGAGATGGATGAGACTAGGTTGAATCTAGTGTTCACCCTTAAAGCTAAATTTTGATGGTTGAGTAAATCAGAATGGTTGTAGATATTTGCAAAACTGCATGACTGAACTTCTGTGCACACTTCATGAAGCAGGAAAAGGGTTTCCTCTAATCAGCAAAACAAAACTATGGCAAGAGTCTTAGAAGAAATGAGTGTTCCTACATGAAAAAGTAGGCATTGAAGAACAAGAGGACAAACCAGCCAGATTATCCTCTTTTGATACTCAATTAGTTCCTTTTTAGTTGAATGGTAAAACTTCATATTCAGTGGAAGACTTAACCAAAGCATTTGTCTTGAGGTTTTGCATAACAGTTTAGGGGAGGGAAGGTAGGAAATGAAGAATAATTATTTCAGGTGGAGATATATGCTAGTTTAAAACTAAATAGATAAGTCTAGCAACACTAGTCTACTGGGTTGATAAGCTTTCTGTTGTGCTGAAATCTGGCAGTGACTGCCAGTTCTGAACACCTAGAATCATTCTGCTCTGATTATCTAGAACATGGGACATTTTAGCAGTCTGAACGTGCTCAAGTTTTTAGTGTTTTACATACTTCCTTGTTTTCTCATGTGCAGACTTTCACCACCCAAGAAACTATTACCAATGCAGAAACGGCCAAAGAGTGGTTCTTACATGCTGCTAATGATGTAAGTTGAATGTGTAGGTTATGCAACAGAACAACAGATATATTCATTGTGGAGCTTTTCCCTGGTCATCCTGTGCACTTTGGAGTAGAGCCAGTAGCTGCCCAAACACAGGCTGTGTTGCTCAGCAGACTGAGTGTTTCAGAGCTTCATGGTTAGTGACAGGCTGTTATGTCCAATCAAGGTGATAAACCCACTAGCTTTTCATTATAAATGGTTCTCATGCATTGTTCACCCAAGTACTGCCTGTTAATTAAGTGTTGTGTTTGTCTTGGAGCTGGCTAATAATTTGATGGAATCACTGATAAGAAATACAGGAATATGGTATCTGTGGCATTACATTCCAATTCTGGGCAAATCTTAAAAAAACTAGAAATTAAGCATGGTTGGAGTAATATACTAACATTTCTATGGCAGATGGCTGTGCTATGAATAGAAACCTTTTGTCTGTCTCATTCTCTCCTATTTTAAAAGTGGGGAGAAAAAGATACTGCTGGCTCAGGTAACTAAAATGGTCATTAATCCCTTCCAGTCAGGGTAGTTGTACTTTGTTTAAAAGCTGGGCTTTTAAATTCCTTACTAAACTACTGTTGCAGAGAACTCGTCTTTTTTCACTGGAACACTTACTGTAAGACCCCAGTCTATACTGGAGCTTGAGATTTATTGGTAATTCCAGTTGTCTTGGTCTTTTGACCTTTGCCAGAAGTGTAACACTTGTACAACAAACTTCATCTGCTCCATAGTGGTGGTAGTGATGTTCCAAACTGATAACATACCCTTAAGGAAATAGTGCGCTGCTCTAAGTAGTGACTGCTTACAGAGGGCTTCATGAGAGTATTAGCAGAATCTTGTCTTCAGACAGGTATGTCCACAAATCCCATGCTAAATGTGAATAAGATGATTTCAAGTAGATAATGCAAAAATAACTGATGATAGTCAACAATATTTTGTTTAAATGGTAGTGGATCAGCTTTATGACTAGAAATCAAAATAGTTAGCATTCTAGATCTAACAATCTGTTTATTTTTATTAAGCCTTCAGCTGTGGCCAAGCATTTTGTTGCCTTGTCTACCAATGGTGTAAGTATAATATACATTTTATTTTTCATATGTACCTTTAAGATGACCTCATTTTAAAATCCAGTAAGGAAGCCTATCTTTAAAGACACCATTACTTGAATACCAGTAGTTAACCTTCCTTTTGAAAGTAAGCATAGTTTCTACTGGTTTACTGAAATACTTCTGGAGTATCAAGACTGGACCTTCATTGCAGATCTGTGCTTTTTGTGCTGGAGCTTTACACCTGAAATCAACCTATCTTATCCTTGAAGTGACTGTGCTGTTATTAATGTTGCCTGTAACTGCTTAAGTGTGTGTGAATGCAGTCATGTAAACCAAGAGTACTCTCTTAGACTCCCAAAGTGCAGAAGTGATGCAGGTAATTTATGTCAATCTGTAGCATATGTTGAGCATAGAGTACCCTGTTGTGTTCTATGCAGAAGTATGAAGTAGAAGGACCAATAGCAATTAGAAAAAGACTGCAATAATTGAGGCTGTCAGGTACTGTGGTGTGAAGTTCCTTTCTTCCATTCTGGTTCTGTTAAATGTAAACTGAATGTCAGTTCAACTCCTAACAGTATTACCACTTGGAATGATCAGAAATTGAATGTATGGTTTGTATTTTTTTGAGACTACTGAATAGTGATAGTGATTGTTGGAAACAAAAGTATACTTTTTTTCTGGTGGATGCTATGTATTTTTAAAATACAGGATGTAATTGGAGAATTGTCTGTAATAGGTATCCAACTTGCAGGTTTTTATTAGCTAGACAAAGCTTTTTTAATAGTGTTCATTTTACCTATGGTCTGCTTACGTGATGGGTTTTTTTTTATTCTAGCCTAAAGTTAAAGACTTTGGAATTGACCCAGAGAACATGTTTGAGTTTTGGGATGTAAGTAAATCTTTCATTTTCTGTAGTAGATTTTAAGTGTTAACATTTTCCGAATCGTTAGATTATTCTAACTAGATGTCAGGAAACTGCCAAAACACCTGAATTGTAGAAGTTGTATTCTCTGTACTGAAACATGTGGAAACTCATGACTAAATGCAAATTGAGAATGTGTTAGACAAGCAAAAAAGTTTTGTCTTTTGGCCATTCCATTCAAGTCTTGCAGTGGAAGGTCTGAAGAGGGGCCTTCTGTATCCTTGGCTATCTAATCAGCTGTTGGGTAACAGGAGACACAAGTCTTGGCTTATTCTTCTGTGTATGTAGTTATTCTAAGCTATGACATTTGGCTGTTGAGGTCTACTGTATATGATCTAGGCCTGTAAAGGTCAAACATCAGAAACAGGAGCCTAATTTGATATTTTGTAGCAGATGCATATTTTAAGTATACTGCCCTTAGTCTTGGCCCTTAATCAGAAACAGGTTTGTTTATCTCTTATAGACTACAAGCCTGGCAAACTAGATTTTAAAGCTGCTGTCTGAAATTATCTAGATCATTACCTTTCCCTAGAGTGTGTCATAATATTGCTGAAGCAGGCTCTGCCTACAGAGGAGTGATATTAGGAAAGCACCTAATACAAGCTGCAAGCTTACCTTTTGGAAATTAACTGAAATCAAGGAATTTGCTTCAACAGATGTTATATAAATTGTAAAGTAGGATAACTTTGAAGTCTCAAGAAATGCATATGTAAGGATTCATTAGGGGGTTGCTGTAAGGTGCAGGTTCCCTTGACCATTGCATATAATGTGTAGTGAATTATTGCTAGAAAGAATATTGATTTTGCTGAAAATAGTCTAAACACATGCTGCTGTTTCCTAATAGTTTAAGTTTGAATGTAAAAGCCTTGCACTTCTGTATAAACACATCTTTTTGTTTGCAGTGGGTTGGTGGCCGCTACTCTCTGTGGTCTGCCATTGGTCTCTCCATTGCTCTGCATATTGGTAGGTATTCCTGTGAGGTAACATTGCCAAGAGTTAGTCTGTTTGTTTCAGGAATATAACTGGAGTGCATTAACAGTAGTGGATTGTAGATCAGACTTGGGGCAAATATTATTTTACCTACTTCAGTGGTTGGATGTTTGTGCTATGGAATAATCTGTAATGCAACAGGTGTTGAGATTTTTAGTACTATAAATGCAGTTTCAGAAATGAGACATACTTGGGTACAGATTGCCCAATTGTATCTCTACAGTCACTTGAGTAGCCAAAAGTGCTTGATGCATGTAAAGCTCTGTCAGTGTTGAAAATCAAGCCTTGCAACTGCCATTTCTGAAGTATTTAAGAATAGAATATTTAGTTTCAGTGACTACATACATGCTGAACATCTAAATCTTGTTTCCACTTCTGCCTGTGAGCTTTGTTTAGCATTGCTAATGATCGCCTCCTACCATTACTTCCTCAGGTCCCTAGTACTTAACTTGCTAGGCTGTAGGGCCTGATGATACTGGAATGCTGCTTCTATCGGCAGCTGAGACTGGAGCAAACAGACCCTTGAAACTGATCCCCGCCTACTTGTTGTATTGTTATGTAGTAGCATTGGCATATCTGATGCAGATCTCACATGTAGATGAAGAGTACCCAGTTGATGTGAAAGAGCTGTAAGAACTGCTGTGTCCTGGTGAGCAGGCTGTTCAGCAGCCTTGCATTTATTTCCTCATCACTTCTTTCAGATAATTAGTCTGGAACCAAATAAAGCTAGAATTCCCTTAGACTGAGCTTAGAAGAAAAACATTGGTTTTGGTGGTTTTGGAACGATATGAATAGGAGTTGTCATGTGTAGAAAAATATGTGAAGAGCAAAATAAACTTCAGTCAGGCACTTACTGTTTTGTCTGCAATAAAGTGCTCATCTCTGCTGTCAGACAGATTTGGTGCTGACTGCTGACATGCCAGTCTGTCTGCACTTCTTGCTCTTACCTCCATCTCCTAAGGCTGATGTCTGACTATAGGTAGAGCTGCTGCTTTGAATGCCAAACATTTCATCTCCTTTTTTTGATATAAGAATCAGGCTTTCTGGTTTTGCAGGAAAGGATGGTGTTAAACCACTCATTAGTGAAAATGAATGGTGATATAAATGCCTAGTTTTAGTGAAGAGAAATCGGGCAAATTAAGAGAACAGGGAAGAGAAGGTGGAACTTTTTTCGAAAGACATTATTGCAGTTATTTCTCTTCAATTCAGAAATCCCTGCTGTACTAGCCTTGCCCTATTTTTTGAGGGATGTCTCTCCCACAGACTGAAGTGACTTAAGTGTTCAGAATTGTTGAAAACTCTGTAGCCTTTAATACAGAGCATGGTTTTAATGCCTCTGGTTTTCTTCAATTGCTTATTCTACCTGAATGGGGGTTTTAGGCAAAGGCTTTTGAAGTATGTTTCATGAAGTTGTACTTGCTCTGAAGTCCAGGCTTTAATCATAACTAAATACATCTGGCTTATGGGATGCAAATTTCAGCAGTCCAAGTGCCATGTAACTCAATTAGGTGTTAGGAGGTTTGCTGCAAACAAGGAGTCTCAACTGTTTTGATTGTTTCTAAGAAAAAAAAAGTTCAAGTTTTAATAGTAAATAACCAGTGACTTCTTCCATTGTTAGGTTTTGACAACTTTGAGAGTCTGCTTGCAGGAGCCCACTGGATGGTGAGTGTGGGATGCCCATTTCACATTTTCTCCTCTTAAGACTTTTTAGGAAGATAACTGAAGGCAGGTTGATTTCTAAAGTTCAGCTCCCCATGTCACCTCAATGCTTCTAAAAAATGACTGTGCTTGGGAAGCCCTCCCTGGATCAAAAAAAAATAAAAATGTAAGAGGTGGAAAGGATGACATTTGCTTTATCTTTGTCATTTTTCCTTTGTCACACAGGATAATCATTTCCACACTGCCCCGCTGGAGAAGAACATGCCTGTTCTGTTGGCCATGTTGGGAGTCTGGTATATAAACTGCTATGGGTGTGAAACTCATGCCCTTCTGCCCTATGACCAGTACATGCATCGCTTTGCTGCCTACTTCCAGCAGGTAAGGCTCAGATGAAGTAAAGATTTCAAGAAGTGAATATTTAGTTTTGCATCTGTCCTGGTTCTAGAACCCAAGTTCATGTTTCTAGGTTAAAATTGCAGTCACTTAAATTCATGTAATCAGGGACCTGAGGAGACTGGTGCCAAGTTTATCAGCTTATTTGCTCAGGTTTTTTCTAAGACCTCCATTATCTTGATATCCAGAAGTTAATCAGCTGTATCTCTATACTCAGAAAATTTCTATAAACAAGTAACACTCATTCTAGTGGATGTATGTGTGGAAACTTGCACTGGTGCTGTGTGGTTCTGCAAGGAAGGTGATACTGCCCTTCTCTTCTTTTAGGGTGATATGGAATCTAACGGCAAATACATTACCAAGAAAGGCTCTCGTGTGGACTACAGCACTGGCCCTATTGTTTGGGGAGAGCCTGGCACCAATGGGCAGCATGCTTTTTACCAGCTCATTCATCAAGGTAAACTGAAACTATTCAATACCTTGTTTTGGAATTAAATTCTGAATGGCTACAAAGCTGCAAGAGTCTGCAGAACTGGCACTGATTTAGATGCTGGACTCTTGATCTAACCTAGCATCGCGTTGCTGTGGTGCTCTTAATTAGTGGCTTTTGGAGACAAAAAGTGCAGGTTTTAACTCTACAATAAGGAGGGTCAACAAGCTGAAACTGAGTTCTGTTGTCACTTCCCCCTGCTGTTAATAGAAAAAACTTTTTAAAAGTTTGAGTCTTCCAGTAACTCTGAAAACAAGAGGAGAATTGAAGATATTCTAAGACTTTCTTGTTGCAGGGTTATTAACATGTCATTGTCTTACAGGAACTCGCATGATTCCCTGTGACTTTCTGATCCCAGTCCAGACCCAGCATCCAGTCAGAAATGGTTTGCATCACAAGGTAATGTGATGGCAGCTGTAGGCATTGAAGCTTATCCAGCATTGCAGTGTGCAGGATTTCTAAATGTCCCTTTGAAACTCTACACTTAGGCTCTATGAACACTTACCATAGATTTGAAAATACCTATGTGATAACTGCAGGTTCTGTGTAATGTATGTAATGTGGTGGGGTTTTTTCTTCAAGAACTTGAAGCTGCGGTTCCTGAGGCAGATCAGTGCTGTGGCCTGTTGGCCTACTGAGGCTGGAAAGAGTTGAGCAATTAAGTATTTGGAGAGAAAAGTCCTTGTAGGAGTTGTAAGGAGTAGGAGTATAATCCTTTCAGAAGTAGGAAGAAGCCAATGCAAACTTCCCCAGAGATGCTATTGCAAGCCTGAAACTCTAGGACAAAATTTACTGAGTATACTAGCACAGCTAAGGTTATGGCCTTCTGCATATATACTTTTTTAACCAGTCCATTTTTTTAATTTAATGTGTCATCCAACTAAGGTTTTTAGTGAACCATGTATAACACTTAAAGTTCCATAGGTGGAAACCTATCTAGATCTACTACTTCACATTTCAGAAAAAAATGGTGTTTCCTCACTAAATTTCAGTCTTGAAATTGCAAATCTGGCCATGATTTCAGATTACAGGTACTATTTAAATTGTGTAGTAGTACTTTTTGTAAAGTAACATCAAGTACAGGTGAAAGCTTTAGAACATGACTTTGCAAAAAAAAAGGGGAGAAAAGGTTTCATGACTGTAGATACAGTAAGAGTTTGTCTTCAATGTAACAAATATGACAAAACTGCACATGAATTTACAATTGAACACGAGGCAGGGAATAGGAGACTAAACTTCTACTGTACTGGTAGGGATTGGTATGTGGTATCGTGTGGGGGCCAGGGGGGTCTTTTATGTAGAGTAAGTACATCTTAGCTGGTTACCTTTGACTAATCTTTGCACCTGGCTTTCCATTCATATGGTCTATCGTGAGATAAAAATACAGCCTATACTGGGTGAAGGTGTGTGAAATCCTCGCTCCTTTGTTCTACTGGGAGGCTCAGGGTCAGTTTCAGCAGGAGTGGGATTCTGCAGAATAGTCCTGGTTGGCTTTGAATACATTTGCTATTAAAACAGTAATCAAGTCTCCTGGAACTCTCAGGTAAACGATATCAGCAGTTATGCAGCTAAACCTATTGCACCTTTTACTGCCAGAGTGTTAAAAACAACAGTTAACTCTAGACTGGGTCTCAGTCTAGATTCAAGCACTAGGTATTGCTAATCCAGCGAAGGGAAGGGTAGCTTGAGTTGATCTTTTCATTTCTACCTTCTAGATCCTTTTGGCCAACTTCCTTGCTCAGACTGAGGCCTTGATGAAAGGAAAGACTGCTGATGAAGCTCGTAAGGAACTTCAAGCGGCAGGACTGAGTGGAGACGCTTTGGAGAAGCTCCTTCCCCATAAGGTAAGGAGGCTTTGGCGCTTGACAGCTTCCCCCCCTTAGCTGGGGGGGTGGTGCGGGCGCTGTATCTGCTGCTCGCTGGCGTTTGCTGGCGGGGCAGTGCCCTCCGGTGGCTGTGGAGTGCTCCTGGCGCGACACTCGCCTTACAGCCTGGACTTGTCAGGTCTCCTGGAGCAGTCTGAGTGGCACTCTTGCTGAAGCGTGCCGGTCTGGAAGCCTTTTGAGGCATTTTGGAACAGATGAGTTAAATCATCACTACCTCTGGAGTATTGACTTGTATTTTACTTCCAGTATCCCATAGTAGCCAGTGACGGTGCTTGGAGATAAAATTTTGTCATTGTTTTTGAAATAAAACATAATGATACAATTTTGTTTGCAGTTGTTAATCTGTAAAGCTTTCAGGGCTTTTATATTTGCTGCTAATAAAAATAGTCCAGGGTGAGATATGTGGAAAAATTGCAGTTTATATTTTCCTTAAGTTTTCCAACATACTAGGTAACAATGTAACTGTTCTCTTGAAAGGTCTTTGAGGGAAATCGACCAACCAATTCCATCGTGTTTACAAAACTCAACCCCTTCACTCTGGGAGCAATCATTGGTAAGGAAAGCATTCACAGATGAGAGATTTATTAAGACTTTCTGAAAGTTTATTGATAAACCTTCTGTTCTGCTTATAGCTATGTATGAACACAAGATATTTGTTCAAGGAATTGTCTGGGATATTAACAGTTACGACCAGTGGGGGTAAGTCTCCTTGATCTATTTCTTGTATACCTGTTGACTGTGGTGTTCCTTAATATGTTGTGCCTTGGAGAACAGACAAATGAGAAGTGTGTTACACTTGGAGCAAATGATTATAGGATAGTTTTAAATGAAAAAAAATTAAAGGGAAAATAATTTCCTTCATAGAAGGGAGGGGAAGAATTATTTTACCTCTCAAAATGTTCAGTGGGCAGTTTGAATGACATCTCTTAACTAAGAGGTGGTCAGTCACTTGCTTTTGCTATACTTGGAGATACAAGAAAATTCTTGGCAGATGCCTTAATGTATAGTAGCCCTAGGTCTAATGCAGGCTGCACCTGTGACCAAGGTTCATGGTAGAGCTCCATGTGGAGAACAGCAGCTTTGAGGCATTTGAATCTCACTTTTAAAAAAAAAAGGAAAACTTCATCAGGAGTTCATTGGATTATTTTTAATCTGTAGTGACATTAACTGTATGAAGACTTATGAATGAGAGGGGGATTGGGAAGAGTGAGATTTTTTTCCAGAGGAAACCTGCCTGTGCTGTGAGGGATTATTTTGAACAGCAAGTTTGCTCTACAGGCCTAGAATAGCAGTTTACACTAAGCTCCCTTCAAACAAAGACCTATCCTACAGCCTTTATGTTTTCATAAAGAATTTGCTATGGTAGAATAGTTCTAAATAAAATATTTTAGTAGAAACTGAGAATGGAAGACTAATAAAAGCTACTGTCTGCTATTAACTCTGAAATCAGGAGTGAGATAAGATTAAGTACAACTTCTACTGAAACACATCGAAGTTGAGAATGGCATCCAAAACTAACTCTGGGACCTGAGGATGCAGTAGAATATCCTAGGTTCTTAGCCTCTGTGGCTGTAACCCCTGGGTAGCACACTGATATTGGGGAGAGCTTCCAGGTCTGCAATTCAGCTGTTTATTGTCTTGGTGCTACAACTCAATGTTCTGAGTGATGTGATGTTCAACGGTGAACGTTAGCAAGCTGAATGCTTTCTGCATTGGGGATGTCCTGGTTTGGGTTAGAACAGAACTAAAAGGTGGACTGCGTAACACAAATGATTACTGAAGGTGGAAAGACTCAACTTTTAAAACAAGCCTGCCTTTCTCTAGACATCCTGTAATTTGAGAGCTGTCTGTTCAGTTAAGCAGCTGTGAGAACTCCAGTTGTTCATGAGTGTCACCAAGTTGAGTAATATTACCTTTGTCAGTAACTTGCAAAGGGAAAAACATTCGTTGTAGTGTTCACTATGAAGCTACTTTTTTTGCTGGCATCTATTTAAGTTCAATGACTTATAGCAAATATTCTTAAGTTGCTAGCACTAATGTTCTTCTTTCTTCCCCTGTTTTTATAAATATAGAGTTGAGCTTGGAAAACAACTTGCCAAGAAAATCGAGCCTGAACTAGAGTCAGATGCTCCAGTGACATCTCATGATAGCTCAACGAATGGGCTCATCAATTTCATCAAAAAACACAGAGCCTGAAATGAAAGATTTGGAGGACATCGACAATCTATCCACCGAATACCCAGATCTGTTGTAGTTGTGCTTTTTTAGCCACTTCTAACAAAAATAGCACTTTACAGATGTAGCTTCTTCACTTGTTGCAGTTAATCTTGTTGCGTCAAGTGTTACAAATGAAAACTAGTTTTGTGAAGCCCAGAGATTGTATAGTTGCTTTCTAATTTTGTGGCTGTTAATCTGTAAAGTGCAGTTGGTATGTTCCTTGGTTCTTACCCTCCAGTTCCTTAAAGTTGATCACATACTGATATTAGAAAATAAAAGGTATGATGGATAAGTAAAACTTCTTCACTCTGTATCTTTAAAGTGCAGCACTAGTAACATTTGCCTCACTCTGTAAGGTCCTCTGAAGCCAAGTGAAGTAACTTCTGTGTTTTTGGACTGGTTCTGCTGTAAGCTGGAAACTAGAATGTGTTCAAAGAATCAGATTGCGTAGCTTGATGCAGTTGAGCATGGTACAGGGTTTTTTCCAATGCTACTGTGAAGAGGAAATCATACTAATCTTTTGTAAAACATCTGATTTCTCCATGAGATATGGAAGCCTTATCTGGACAGCTGTCCTAAAAGGAAGTAAGTTCTTAGTGACAGTGTTTCGGGTTTTTTAAGCTTTCAAGTGTTTGAAGGAAAAGCTTGATGGTATCACTTGCAGAAGAAATGTATTTTTGGTATCCTTCAGAGGCAGTTTCTCTCAAATCAGCATCACTGTTCCAACAAACAAGTAGTAGAGAACAACTTAACTATTTGTTAACAAGTTGTTTACATCCTGTTCCTCATTCTCTACCACTGTAACTCCTCTCTGCTAGCAGACTGGCATGCTGTGGCTATTGTTCTGTAACACCTTTAATAAAGGTAAGACACAAGCATTGAAAGGAAAAATAAGATGTTAACTTTGATTGTTATACCCTAAATTCTTCATGACAAATGCTACTGTGGCTATGGTGTCTGACCTTGTAGCACTTCATGCATATCTTTGCTGCACAAATTCCTTGGCAGCATCAAAAGCTTGATCTCAGTGCTGTGGCCCCCTAACACCTCCATAGCGCTTGACAGCCTGGTTGCATGCATTTGAGTTGTTCAACTCAAACTCAGACTAATGATATAAAGTGCTTAGGTGCTTAGGCTTTGATCAGCTTCATAAAGCAGTTTCCCCACATAAAACATGGTCACAACTCCTGCCTCGAGTGGGTTCTCGTATGTTTTCATAGATTTTTAAACCTTTCATCCACCTGTGTAAGAGCATGTGCTAAATAAAACACAGCTTTGTCTTTTTTATGGAGGTAAGTGTGAAGTGGTGTCTTTGTGTAGATACCTGTCACACTTGGAGTGGTAAAGTCTATTTTGTCTTGCTGCTGTAGTTGCACCTTTTGTCTTGCTTTCTTGTAAGTTAGACGCCAGCAACTTTCTTGAAGAAGGAAGTCATATGTGTTCTATAACTCTGGTTTTTCTCTAACCTTAGTATTGTTTTCACAACCTGCAGCTGGTTTAGTGATATGAAATGTCGTCAGGCATGTTACAGCCTGTCGGGTGTTCTGCTGCCACCCTGAGACTCGAGCCACAAAGCAGGACAGCAACCCAGAACGACTCGGAGGCGGTTGCTGGGTACAGAGGCAGCGCTCCTGCAGCGGCGGATTGGGAGCCGGGCTTCAGCAAAACAAACCCGTCCCTTTCTGGAAGCGCTTCCCCCTTGCCCTGAGGGGCCGCTCGCGCTCCGAGAGGTGCGGGGCCCCGCGCGTGCCGCGCGAGCTCGTGCAGCGGTGCGCAGTGCCCCGGCGCGCGCCGCCCCCCGGGCCAGCTCTGCCCGGTTCCTGCCGGGGCGGCCCCGGCCCGCGCTGAGGGGCCCAAGGCCTTGGGTTCGGCTCCCGGCGGTCCTCGGGTGCGCACGTGCTCCGCGCGAGCTGAGGGCGGAGCTGCCGCGTAAGGGAAGCGGCTCCTGCCAGCAGCCCCTTCCTCACCTGGGAGCTCCAGCCGTTACCTTCCGCTTTAGAGGGTGGAAATGGCTGCTCCGGGCTGTAACAGCTCCTGGCTGTAGTCAAACGCGGGATAAAAGCCGTAAGAAGATTTAGAAGATGTATTTAATTTTTTTTTCCGTGCAGCAGTTGAAGAGGGTGTGGTCAGAGAGGTCGCAAATAGCCTGCAAAGGAACAGACTGTGGCAATGTTTTGAAGATGAGATGGCATAAAATCCACATACCGTTCCACAAGTCATTTTTGGTGACAAGTTGGAGGCTAAGCCAAGAAAATAATGGTGTGCTTGCCCAGGTCTCGCTCTTCCCTGGGAGTGTCCTTACGGCCACATTGGAGGTGAACAGTGACCAGACCCTCTGGGCTGCTCTGGTGCTGCTGTTATTATCTTTGCGGCTGTGACACGTGTCCTGTTGAATAAAAAACACAAGACTGACTGACTTCAGTTTAAATCCCCTTGCATAATATTTCTTCATAAATAGTGCTCTAGTAATGAGAAGGTCTGACCTAGTCAGCTCTAGTTGGGAAAGTGTAATGGGTATTTCTGAGCTCTCTGATGAAACTGTGTTGTCATGCCACAAGAGAATGACGGGCAGTAACGTGCCTAAAGTAAGCAGAAACTTGTTAGACCCATGAGCTGGAACAAGATCCCTGATCCTCAGCCCAGTGCATCATCCACAAGACATGTTCCTCTTGAAGGTCTCTAAGGAAATGCAATGTAAGTAGTTGAGTCAGTGATGTATGTATATAAAATATCACTATTACACTTGCATGTTACTTCAAAAGCTACTGTAACTTTGAGAAGTCAAAATTCATTACAAATACATTTTGAGAGTTCTTGATATTTTTAAGGGGGGAATTACTTTAAAATAAAATTGTTAAATTTGTATTTTCACTGGGCATATATTTAATGTCAGTATGAGATTAAATGAGGAATATGTTCGCACTGTAATTAATCTTAAAAAGAATCTCAGAGCTACAATTGTGGTGAAGGCATCTTCTGTCTCTCTTACATGAAGAGAATTTGTCTGGAGTATTCAATAAGTGATCCCCTTTGGCCCAGTTCAGTGGTCTCATCTGCTGGGGTTGTTCTAATTTCCAAACTATCTGGCACTACATGCAGAGTTCCTGCGGACTCAATGGTGGTTATGGTTTGAGCTTAAGACTGCTTGAAAGAGGATAAGGTGAGTAAAATTTCCTAAGCTACACAGAGTTTCAGTTGAACCTGTTGCATTTCTGGAGCAGCAAAAAGTGATCTTGTATCTGCTGTGTCAGTGCTGAAGCAGCCATGAGTCTATACAGATCAGTCAGGTAAAAAGACAGTATTTTTATCTTGTGCATTCCTTTCTGGTTTTGTGTTTTTCCAGACAAAGTGCATATATTTAAAGGTTCTTAGGAATTATCAAAGCAGATGACTTTTATTGGTTTTTTTTGTTAAAAGGAAGTGGATTTTTCTGAGTTAGGTAGATAAGCCCTTGTGTAAAATATAATGAAGTTTAGAGCATTAAAGTTTTGCATAAATCTGGTTTTGTGTGATATTGATGGGGTGTGCATCTTGTCAGCTCATATGTAGGTAAGTGAACTGGTTTGCAGGGTATGCTAATAATAGTATTTTAGGGACTACAGAGTATGCCAAATAAGAAGTGATTTGGCTTCCAGAGTTAAGCAACTTGGGATATTAATTATTAATGAAGAATCAGCAGAGAAGAGCCTGCTTCTTAGCTGCTGTCTCAGTCAAACTTGATTGTTAGTAACTATACTGCTCTAGCCTCTTTGAGAGAGGCTGTTCAAATTTTTGTTAGTTTTGTGGTATATGGGGATTGGGGGGGGGATTAAAATAGACCCAGAGCTAAACATTTCCAGAAGATTGCTAATGTCCAGATGAATTTTGTGCCCTCAGATTTTCTTTTGTGTTCATTCCGAGTTTTCTGACAAAAGAAAAGTTACAAATTCTCAGGTTCTCATGAAACAAACCAACAGTTCCCAAACTGGCTGAATGTATTTCGAATTTCAAAAAGCATTCATTAATCATGGTATCTGGATGTTACTTGATGGTTTCGTGAATGGATACATCTCTCAATATTTCTTTATATAAATCTCAAAATACAGTTTAATGTTTCCTCTAAGGAAATATTTTGAGCCCAGACTTGTGAACTGATGAGTCCCGTGTGAAGAAACAGTGTGACTGTCCTTTCAGTCCCTGCTGAGTAGGGCTGTCTCGGGCTGAGAGAAATAAAAGGAGCTGGGAAATGAATAATCCTTGCAGAGACTGGAAGCAGACTGCATGGTGGATTCAGCTGAGGCAAGAGCTAGATGCTAAGAAGTTGGCTTCAGACCATGTATCTGGAGCATTCTCAAGTGTGTGGCAATTCCTAGAAAGTCTGAGCTCTGGCTTTCATCACTGACAACAGCCACAAGGGACAGTATCTGCTAGAAAGATCCCTCTTGCATAGAAAAAAAGCATAGCATATTGTTTGTTGTTGGATAGATTTGCAGTTCTAGTGAACTGTAAAAAAACCAAACTCTTGAGTAATATTTTTTTTTAATATTCCTATGTGGTTTTGGACTGAACACCTTTTATGTCTTTACAGGTTGCTCAAGTGGGTACCCAGTGTCTAAGCAATTAGTAAGTTTGATAAATTCAAACCTTGAATATGACCGGATAAATATTTCAATTTACAGGTGGTCTAATTAACTTTAAAATTTTATGTAGGCAATCCTAGATTAACTCAAGTGACTTGTTGTGCTAGCAGAGCTGCTTGTTTTAGGACTCTCTCTCCAGGTGTTTCAATAAATGTGTCTACAGCAGTACTTTTTTAGCTATACAGACAAACCTCTGTGCAGTTTTGCTTTTTTGCTCTTGATACATTATCCAATAGGTCTTTTTAATGTTTGCTTATTCTCACAAATCCATTAACACAGGCAACAAAAAGGCTGTTGGCATAGCTTCATGGCTGGGTAGTGTCTGTTCTAGCAGCAGTGTTGCCTGAACCACTTAAGAAAACCAGTATTACAAGAGAGAGTACAGGGCATCATCTAGAGCCTCGCTGGAGTCCTCTATAAATAATTATATCAGTGTTGCTCTTCAATTGCCTTCTAACACAAATTACATGGTTTTTTGAGTTGGAAGATTTATACATGATGTAGGCAGTAGATCATTGTAATTCCCAGGATACATTCCTGCTACCTGTAATCATGGTAGACTTTGGGATGATAAAAGTGAAAAAAAGAATGGGTATGGGGACTCCATCCACTCTAATCTTAAAAGTATGGAGCGTAGTATAAGGACTACTGGCCCAAGTACGTATGTACCATCTTGGGTCAAATCCTGCTTAGTTACATTTTCATGCAATTGAGATGTTACTGAGAAGACTTGTAATTCAGAACTAGGATTTTCTGGACTAGTGAAAATGTCTCATTGACTTTAGTAGACATTGGTTGGTGTTGGATTATTAACTGCAATAATGAGAGGGTTCAGGTCACCTGGATTATTTGGCCAAGATATTTTGGACTGTTTCAGCCTGGCTACAGATCCGTGTCTCTATGGAGTGAGAGTTAAAAGCAATCGTCTGTGCCAAGAGGCAGACAGGTGTGCAAGGAACTTAATGTAGCCTATAGTCTTTCTAACCTGGCTTTGTAACTCTTTTCAGAGGTGAGCAATGTTCAACAATAAAAAGGACCAATTTCATTTGGAACATGTGTACCTTTGGGGCTAAATTAAAGTTATGGGAGAGGACTGATACTAGCTATTTGACATGGTAGAAGGGGTCCTAGAGCAGTGTTCTGCCTTGCTAAAAGCATTTTGTTGTTAAAGAAGACTAAGCAGGAGCAGATTTAATATGGTGATGCCCCTGAATTTGACGGTACCTTTAATAAGAAATATATATGTGCATATAGATACACATTTCAAATATACATAGGGGTTTTACGTATATAAAAATACATTAAACTTGTTTTTCTCTTGAAAGCTTCAGACATCCTCCTGGGAGATACTGACATTCCCTTCATATTGGGTGGATTTACCACAAGGAAAGCAAGAGGAAACTTAAAAGTGTCCGGTTTTATTTAAAACCTTGGTGGTCTTTAACGGCTGCCCCACAGTTCCAGCCTGGTACAAACTTAAACAGAGCTCTTTGTTGCTCTTGAATGTGACATAATCCTTTCATCTGGCACACTGAATGAAGTATGCACATGGCTTTTTTGCTGCCCCTGCTGGGCTGCCTTGTTACACCTTCAGAGCAAACCACCCCCCAGTAAAAAAGCTTGGACTTTGTCATCCACCCTAATGCCAATAAACAACAGATAACTATGGCATCTTTTGGCTTTAAAATGCTGCCCCTCATTAAACTTGTGTTTTGAGGAAGGAAACGGCTCCCCACATCATTGTTTCTTGCAGATACAGAGTACATTTTTTGGTTGTTTGCATGTTTGCTAATTTGAAGCTCTTTGAAGAATCCTACAGGGAGATCAAAGACAAAAGATTAGAACGTTTTTAATAAAGTGAAGAAGGATCAGGTTAGATCAAAGGGACAAGCTGACAGGAAATAAGTAGGTGCCGTTGTTGGCTGACACTTGCATGCTGTAGGGTGATTTCTGTGTTAATGTGAGGTCAGGAGGAGGATTGCTTTACATCTTATTGTCTCCAGACTTTGCTGACTGGGTGTGTCTTTGTACTTCGCTTTAATCTCAAAAATTAAAGCCCATATAGTCACAGTTTGGCTCAGCCACATGATTTTTCTAGTTGTTTATCTTTGATTTTGAAATAAAAATAAAATTTGGAATGCACCAGCAGGGTATGGAGGTAATTAATTGGCCTGCAAGGGGATTCAGCTACAGGAATATTTGTTATGAGGCACTGAGCCTCAATCACCCCCAGTGTCATTTCACTGACTTTAAGGGAATTAAATTTTACCCCACTGTCGTAAGAGGAAATGTTTTCTTTATACAGACAAGCCTTGTGCTCCCAGGTTGTACCGCTGTAATTTAACGACTACAATGAAAGTAATCTATCCCCTTCAGTTTGGATGCAGTTTTAGGGGTAAAGAGCTGCTAATTAGATAAGAGTTTATTTCCCTGGGAGGTTAGAGCAACAGCACTGAGGGGAACAGGATCACTGACACTCCTTGCCATCTTTGGCACGTAGGGTTGTGGTGGATGCATGGTAGTCTGGTGTCCTGGCTTATGTGCATCAGAAATAAGGTGCTTTACAAAATACCCTTTCTTCTAATAATAAATGGCCCTTCTGCCTGATGTAGCCAGAAACAAATTCGATGACAGTCACAGGAAAACAAGCCCATTTCTTTACTGTGTGATAAGTGATTCTGTAGATGCACAGAGCTTGATCTCCCTATGGATCTTCACAGGTTTAGAAAGCAACCATGCTTGAGAGATTTGTGTGACTTTGTCTCCATTAGCAGGAAACCTCCTTAGCCCAAAAATATGGTTTGGGGCAAAGATGCAGGATTGGGCCCAGAGAAACAACACTTCTTTTGTTCCACAAACAAAAGGGCTAGTAGCATTAGCGTTCTGCTCAGCACAAGTATGCACGCAGTTGCTCCTTCAGCACTGGGGGTTTCTGCTGCCTTAACGCATAATAGCACTCTGATCATTAGATATTTTATTGGACATGATGAGAGGAGTAGTTTTGTTTGGTTTTTTTTAAATCCAGGCATGTTAAACCGAAATAGCAGCTTATGGTATGGCCCTAACAGAGCTGTGCTCAGTCCCTTGCTTATTGCTACAATACAGGCCATAATCATACTTTATTAGAGTAATCATACTTTATTAGAGAAATGTGTTGTTATTTTTTGTTATAACACTTTGCAGTCAGTTCTGTAAGTGAGCAATCACTCTACAGAACCAGAAAATCATAGAATCACAGAATGCCTTGGGTTGGAAGGGACCTCTAAAGGTCACTTAGTCCAACCTCCCTGTGGTAAGCAGGGAAATCCTCAACTACATCAGGTTGCTCATAGGAAAAAAAGTATCAGTAAAATTACCTGAACTTATTAGGGCAAAGTAAAACAAATAGGAAGAAAAGGTAAGTTTGCATTTGGGACACTGAGGAAGATTTGTGAGTCTCAGAGGGATTTTGGAAACAGCACTGGATTTGACTAATGTGCACCAGTGGGGGGAAAGCATTCCTTTCCCTAGCTGTGATGTGCCCAAGCAGAGCTGCTCTCTGGGCACATGTGGCTCTAAGCCAAAGCTTTGCATACTGCAGTGTCATTTGCTGCTTGTGAACCTTGTAAGGGTGTTTGAACCTTTATCTAGGGCTCCTGATTAAAAGCCACATGGCAGATTGTATGAAGGGCTGCTGTTCTGGATATGGTCAGGATCACTTCACGATGCAGTCAGAATTCAGCTTCAAGAGATGACCCTGGGGATGCAGTGCTATTAAGCCAAGAGTTGAGAATGGCATATGGGAAGGAGTCAACCTGGTTTGATTTGGAACATTGTCTCATTTTCTGTATTTGGTTGCATTCCATGGAGTCTCCTGGGCTGTCAGTCTGTTAGTTTTCCTGATTTCATATGCTTCTCCAAGCTTTCAGATGTAGAAGTGACTAGTCATTCTTTTTGAGTTTTATCTGTCCAGTTAAAACACTGAATTTTTGCTTAAATTTTAGACACTTCGTGGAGCTGTTCTTCTGCAGTAGAGTCACTGGAGAAAGGCAAATGCTGATTGGAAAAATACGTAGTGATTGGATAGTAGAAAAATAGGGATCTTGGAGATCAGTCTAAATCCTTCTGAAGTTGTGAGGGATACTAATGAGACACTGGGCAAAGGTTTCTGGATTACAGAATTGCAGGAAAAAATAGGCCATAGCCAAACCAGGAAAATCTGTAGTTGAAAATTGATTCAGTTGTATATATTAGAAGATTACATTTATTTAACACCATAAACCTACAGGCATTGAAGGAGTTTGATAGGACTGGAATGTAATGAAAATACAAGGTACTCAAAGTAGTCAAACAGTATGAAAGGAAATGGAAGAAAAGGAGAATCTTTTAATGGACTTTACAGAATGAAAATCAACAGTTCCGGGAGAGGTGTGAAGAGGGGGATGAAGATGTTGACAAAGTGTTATGGTAACAGAAAATTCAGTGATGAAACACAGATTTCCCTGAGGAAATCATAAATCACGTTTAGCCTACAAGGTATGCTGGTCCCTAAATCAGCAGGAGTCTGGTACCTAAATAGCTTTCTGTCTAGTCCCAGATGCTTTACTTCGGACTTTTCCCTTTACGTTTCATGCGGTTTTAAATTTAAGAGGGTACTCATTTTCTTTGAACCAAAGCATGCTAGTAATATCCTTAATATATTTATAAAATGAAGAGTCTTGAAGGATAGATTGGGGTTTTTCAGAGTTCTGAAATGCTAAGTGTTTTAATATCGAGCAGAAAGCATTAAGAAAAGGTTGAAAAATGACAGGGAGCTGAGACTGAATAACTTTGGGAGGTTTGATTTATCCCAGGCTTGCATCTTTACCGGGTCTTTGTGGTTCATTAGATGTGGGACTGCAGTGGTGGCATACCAAGAACAAATACTTATGATCCAAGCAGAGATACAGCAGTTTGCTGCTGCTGCTCTATTCATCAGCAAGCACTGTTAGGTTACGGTGTGTAGCCGGAGGTGGGAGGGCTGGAGCAGCCTGTGCCCACTAGATGGTAATGCTGGCTGTGACATCCTGCTCCTGCAGTGTCAGCTCCCTCCTGCTCGCTGGGGCCTTCCCTGCTCCCTCCCCCCGCCAAGGAAAGGAAGTTTTGAAAACTAATCAAATGAGAAACTTCAGATAAGAAAATCTATAGGGTTTTCAAGGAAAGCAGGACTTAATAAAGCTTAAGGTTTAACATACAGCTTGTGGCAGTGTACCAAAGCCTTGTACAGTTGTGCCTTATCCAGTGATAGGTGTATATAATGTCTCTAAGTTTTGGGATGGCTTCTGAAATTGTTGAGCCTTCACTCTACAATAACCACGTTCAGCATCTGCTATCTCTAGTTATTTTAGAAAACTTCATGGTAGTAAATTACAGTCTTTGGTTCAAATGACTGGATGATAGTGTTGGTACTGGCTTCAGTCTGAAGGTGATTTTTGTCACGCTGGTGGTTTGTGGGGTGGTAGGAGTGAGAGGCATTTAAAATTAAGTACAGAAAGCTATATGATGAAGTCTTTGTTTAACATGGTGTCTAGGATTGAAATGGTGTCAAGCTAGAAATTAACCCAAACTGAAAAGGGAATTTAGGGGAGAAAATATGATTCTTTGATCTAGCAATTGGAGAGAATGATTTAAGAAAAGAGATCACTTGATCTCCTGACTGATCAGCTACATTTGTGTATCATTTAAAGGTGATAGTTTTTGGAAGCAAAATGTTTTGAGGCACCAAGATCAAACATCAGGTCTTTCAGGACCCAAAGATTAACTGAGTACCGTTACCCCTTGTGAAATATGGGGATGTCTACTAGAGAACTGCTCCAATGCAGAGCAGTTTCATGGGGCTTTTCTATTGGTGAGTCTATGAAACAAGCCAGGACGTAGTAGGATGATAGATACAGAAGGACAAAACTGTGAAGGTCTGTCCCTGAAGAGGTTGCAACCCCAACTCACATGAGGGTAGCAAGTAAATTTCTGGGATCGTTTTTACAGAATTTCAGAAACTTCTGAAATGTTTGGGAATATCAGTCTGAAAAAGAATTATGATTTTGAACTTGGTGTAAATATTTAAAAATGCAAAAGAAAATTTAGCTTTCAAATCACAAATATTAGTTTTTTCCATGTTGTTTTCTGGGTTATCTGGCCCTTGTTTTGCTCATGGAGTTCAAGGTTGCTATCCCTGTTAATCTGTAGTATTCATTTGAGATGGACAGAGGATGAGAAAGAGGCACGAATATCTTATTTACGAACATTGGCAATATTTACTGGGGCAGTGGGGAGGGAACTTTTACCCTTGACAAAGTGTGGATGGGCATGTCAGGCCCTGGACAGCCCTGCCCTGCTGCAGGAGCCCTGTGTTTGAGCTTTCCGAGTACATAGGGTAGGTGAAGAAGGAAATGCAGCCATGCCAGCTCCTGTCTGCAGGTGCCACGGCAGGAGAGGCAGCAGGGAGGCTGTGCTCTTGTACTGCAGCCGTGGTGACTTTTCAGCTGTAAAACAGCCAAGTAGCCTATGTCATACCGAAATGAAGGTTATGATAGGTCTATAGAGGCTGACATAATTCCAGGTAATAAACAAAATTGCAAGCCAGAGGTGGGGGAGACCCACGATGTCAATACATTTCAGGGAGATTGTCTGTATTTTGTGTTTTCCCTGCAGTTTGAACTCATTCTGGAGTCATGCTGTGCAATTACTGCTTTCATCATCTTGCCTTTTCACTCTCAATTGGGTGTTTATCTCCCTTCAAGAGTCAATATAGTTCAAAGTACATTTAAGCCCCAGCATTAAGTCTGGACTCAAACCAGTGCAGTAATGTCCTTTCAGTCTTCCTTTATACCAAGGGCGATGTATATTGCTGGTTTAATGCTGGCGATGGAGATGTCTCGCATTCCCTGCTTTGAAGCAGATTTTGTATTTCTACAGAAGCAATTGATAAACACATGCCATTTCTGTCCTTCCCATTTATATATGGCAAGCTGTGCTATGTAACTTTACTTTTACTAAGCCTGTCATTGTAGCAAGAACACCAACATTAACAACAGCAAAAGTTGGTTTTCATATTCTTGATCCCACAGTCTCACCCATAAAGATGGGATTTTGGGTTGGCATAGAGTCCACTAGTTTAAAATTATTTCTTTGTGTGAGTTAAGGTTTCACTGGGTAAATCAGTGCCATGGCCAAGGACTGCATTTGTTAAGATTCATTTGGAGTAGGAAACACGCCTGTCAGAATCTGTTTGATCTATTACCATACCTTGGCTTGCCCCCTAGCCAACCAACTGCATTTTGACTCTAAGAAAAATACAGTTCAACTCCCCATGAAGGCTGGTTTTTTTTCTTAGCAACAACAAAAAAATCAGTTACTTTTTTTTTTTTCCTTATCTGGGTTTACTTAGGTCTTTCATTAGTTGCATTTGATTTAATTGTCATTTGTTAATTTAAACTGATCTCTACTAACTGTTTGTGTGACTGGGGTGGGGGGAAAAAAATTCCTTACCAAATCCAAGTTATATTTCTGCATTCTTCTCCCTGAAAAGTAAAACATTAACATTAGGTGAAATGAGGCATGTAGCCTAATATGTTAATTATGAAAACAGATAATAATTAACTTTATTAAAGCTCTGGAGTGATTAAAGATTATAGAAAAAAAAATTTTAAATATATTTCTGTATTTTTAAAATTTCTAAATGCCTTCTGAATGGGATTGGAGATGTAGATGCAACAGTCTCAATTCCGTCAAGATGCATACAGCTCTGACAATACAGGATTTCACTTTTGAGGATAAGCTTGCTGAAATATTTGAACAGTTTTCTCCAGAAAATTTTAAATCACACTATTTTCATTAAAAAAAAAAAAAAGGAAAAAATATTAGCATTTTTATAATTAAAAACAAACCAACAGCACAACAAAGGAGCAGTGGGGCAATTCTTACCTAACCTATATATTTTTTTAGACTTTGGATTTATTACCTGCTGCTTGTGCTAGAAAAGACATAGAATACTCAAGACACAGTAAAAAAACCAAAGTCACTGTGGAGGTATTTGCTGAGGAAGACTAGAAATATTGGAGTAAATAACGCATATCCTACTAACAAGTTGGACAGTTCTCTTCATTGTGCACCTGGCATATGTATTGAATGGACTTGATGATCTTCAAGGTCTTTTCCAACCACAGCAAATCTATGATTCTGTATTCAGATTGACAAGACTGCTACAAATCCCTGTGAGAAGTGTGGGGAACAAAACTGAGCGGCTCTGAATTTGGACTCTGCCATTTGGGAAACCCTCCCCTCTCTGACCTGTGTCATCATGTGAAGACTTGATGGGGCACACTGAGGATGTGGCAGTGTCTGTAAGGTCCTGGTGACTTAGTGTTATACAGCCACTGGCTGTGGTCTGATGTAGGAGTCATTTTCAGTGGGACAGTTATCTGAATTAGTGCTTCTCCATGCTCAATGTTTGGGCTTTAGAAGGTATTTCTTCAGTACACTCCCTTTTTTGCTTTTCCTAAGTTTTGGCTCTCACTGATCACACAGGCTGTAGTCCAGGAGGAGCAGAAACTCCAAAACCAGCAGCAAGCTCAAGGTCTCACTTTGAGGAAAGGGAGCAATTCCCAAGGATGGTGTCTTACCTGGTAAGACTGATTTTTGTGGGGATAGCTGCAAATCTTCTCAGGCCCAGCAGTGTTCATATGCATTCCTCTGATGTTGCAGCTTTGTCTTCTGCTTTGCTTTCAGGTATCAAGACAGTTGTGGTAAACACATGGTATTTGGTTGAAGGAATACTTAGTAAAGACAAATCATGCCTTTCAAAGCTGGAAACTTGAAGTTAGACTCTCAAATCCATGTTTAGGCTGCTGCTTATGGTGGCTGGTTTTCAAGAGTATGGAGATACCTTTGGCTTCCATGGTAGCTGCTGAATGCAAAGCACTGTAAGAAGTCAGGCATCTCATTTCAAATATGTGGGCACTTGTTTCAGACAATTTCAGCAGAATGAATGTGTCAATGACACTTTTCTATGGACTTAAAACAGAATCAACATTTTCCTTAAACCAGAAGGGGGATCAAATTATATGCAAATGTAAGATAGAAAATAACATCTGAAGTGAAGCCTAAGTCATAGGTTTGCATAACTGGAATTTGGAATGCATGCTGAAATATAGGAAACATCCTGTATTTGTCTTCTCAGCACGCTTTTCTTCCGTGGAAGTTAGCAGGCTTTCCTGTGTCTGAAGACTGCGGCTGTGATTGCCTCTGCTTTCCAAGGGAAAACCTGTGCTTCCAAATGGAGAGTTCTAGATCTTGTTTGTGCATTTTGAAAGGACAAAATAACCAACTTCTACAGTTTTGACAAGGAAAGATATAGTTGTCTGTGTGTACTGTGGAACAAAGGATTTGTTGCTTTCCCCTCCAATAAGTTGATGGATAAATCACATATTCTCTTGTACTCTCTATTTCCTGTCTTTTCGTAAAATGCTGCTAATGTTTGTCTAGTGTGCAGAAGGCAAATGAGAGGGGAGAGAACTGACCACAAGAAACTGAATTGTTTGGACAGTTGCTTTGTATAGCTGTATTACTGGGAAAGAAGAGATTATCTTGACAGGTACTGGTTTGATTTTAAATAATTGTAGGTGTTTCTTAAAAGGCAACGGGCATATGATGTTAAATTGGAACGGGACTAAAGCAAACACAGACTTTCTCCTTTCACAAGCTCACAGTCTCATTAGGGTGAATTACCCAGTACTGAGCTCTCTGTTTCTATTATTAGATGGTTATTGGGATCCAACCTAATTAGTTTAAAGCTGGCTTGGGTATCTCTACACAACACTGCTGTTATTTCTGTGCTGCTGTGGAAACACAGTCTAAAGTCTTCATCTGAAATCCATTAAAGTTAAAGCAGCTCTTTCTGTTGGTTGAATGAGCTTTGCGTCAGGCTGAAAACATGTCAAGAGTACAGTACAGAAACCAGAGCGCCCAGCAGTTGGGTCCAGGCCTGGCATGTCTGTTGGGTCCTAGTGCTGCAGGGAGGGTGCTGGGAATGCAGGCACGGGGTGCCACAGCAGGGGCACAGCAGCCTGAAGGGCCAGGCCAGGCAACTGGTGCAGGAGGCGTATGTATAATGGAAAAGCACAGTGAAGGGAGTGGCAGAAATCGGAGCATCAGAGAGATGAGGGAAGACTTCTAAGAAGTTTTGCCAGTGATGTGAGAGACTCAGATTTTGTATGGAGGAGGACAGAAGGGCAGTCTGGTACAGCTGAAGCAACTCACCAGTGGAAAAGCACTCAGCCAGTGTTTCTGGGAGAAGCAGGCAAGTAAAGGCAGGGCTGACAGTGGGTGATAAATGACACTACAGAGAACAGTGAAGGGAGGCAGAAGTTTGGTGGTAGATATAAAAGTCTTTGCTTTCCCAGTGCATGAAACAATTTGATGCGACCAACGTGCTCTTTCAAGAAATCCAATCTGACAGGAGTGGGGGAGCAGCAGGTGAGCCCCAAGGGCTGCAACAGACAGTTGCTCTTCAGACAGGTAGAGACATGAACATGCTAAGGGGTGATACACTTCCAAAAAAAAAAAAAATCTGAAAAAGCATAGCAAGCATATTTTAGGGCAGGATGGAATGTTTGCTCAATTAACTAGTCAAAACAGGATTTCTTTGTGTTTCTCTCAGCACTGCAAAGGGAGGTCCCTTTATGAGAATCAGATTCTTTGCCTGTATCTTCGTTACCCAACATAGACCATCTTCAGAAGCTTTACTAGCATTAGCTGATCCTGCTCTGTTTTCTCCTGACCTGCCTGGATATCAAAAGCGTGAAGTTGAAATTAGCTTGCTCAAAAACTCTGAAGGCCTTGCTGTCACAGTTATCACACTTCTCTTTTCCTCATATAGGTAGGATCATAAAATTAGAAGGAACCACCTTTCATTAAGCCTTACTTGCTGCCCCTGTGTCATAGTTGTGTTTGAAAGTCCCGAATGGTCTTCACAACACCCACTCCCCATGCTTCCCCAAACCACAGGTTGCAAACACACCTTGTAACAATTTTCCCTCTTCCACCACATGGCCTAAAAAGTCAAGTTATATGTAAAAAGAAGTATATACAGTTTCCTGGCCTATTTTGGACAACAGGAGTACAGCACCAATATGGTGCAAAAAGCATAGGCTTATTGATACTAAACCAGCATGTTCAAATTGGACAAGAACAAACGAAGCAGACCAGCCTTCCTCAGCCTCTCATTTGGTCTCCTGTATTAGTACCAGACACTGTCTCAAAGCTTCTCTGAATTATTTTTTTTCTATTATTTCTTTGTTGAACCACCTCTATGCAACATCATTAAAAATACTGTTAATTAATCATGAGTCTCCATTAACTATTGTATTGTGGACCCATCCCTGAAGTGGCCAAAAGTTACTCAGATCAGTGGAAGTGGCTGTTACTGCTGCAGCTGCACTGCTGCTGGAAGTCAGGCTGTTTGCTTCTCACCCTTGTGAAGCTCTTCCTGCTTGTTGCCAGCTGCAGTACATTGTCTATTGCTTCTTGTGGTAAGGGCTTACACTCTACCCCCATCTGAACAGTAGAATGAGAGAAAGATCTACTCTCTGGGAGGCTGACCAGTATCTATAGTCTCTTAAATGGTATAAAGCGAAGAGAACCAGTCTAGGGCAAGTGCTGTGCCTACCTTGGCCTGGTGTGACACAACCATTTCTGCTCCGTGCTTGGGCTAGCTTGAATTGCCTGTTTCACTGCAGATTCCCAAGCACTGGTAGTAGACTACTGTGTTCCTTCGGCTCAGGCTGTTTGCAGGGGCAAAGTGCTTTTCCCGAGCCAGGTCACCGGGCCTGTCTTGTCAGTGTATAGTTAACGCACTGGTGAAGACATGAATCTTCTCAGTGCCCAGGGAGGAGCTGGGGACTGACAGAGGCCGAGTGGTACTGGGCTGTACGGCTGTTTGCTGTTCACCTTCAATGAGCAAGAGACCTCAAGGAATATATACTGGTTCCCTCCAGAGAGGCTCGGGCCACATAATGCAGATCTAGACTGCGTAACTGGGGGGACGACTTCTGTACTATTCACTGACATGCTGTAGAGGACAGTAGCTCTTATGCCAGGTACAGGGTCAAGTCCTAGAGACCTCACCAGCCTTTAGAGGCCTGAGGTGTGACTAGACTGGGTTAGTGCTCTGCTGCAGCCTCTGATAAGCCATTCAATCCCTTTATACTTCATTTTACGTATATGATTCCCCGTGCTATAAAGCTGAAAGTAGACAGAAAAAAGGATGGGATAATGTAATACTGCTGTATGTTTTAAGAAGTGAAAGTAGACAGAAAAAAGGATGGGATGATGCAATACTGCTGCAATGAGGGCATCTAAAAATGGATATGTTACCTTCTCTATTAACCTCCTGTTAAAGCCCCTATTCTTTAGAACTGAGATTTTAGCCGCATTCCTGCTGTGCCACAAAGAACAGGATTCCTAGGAACCAGGAAACTGAGCTAGAGTGGATCCTGAGCCTGAAGGCTGACCTGTCCAGTTACATACTCATTACAGTCCTCAGGCCTGAAGCCTGTAACCATTTTTATATATGGTTATATTTTATATGTAGTTCTGCCACAACTCTAAAACCACTTCAGCTACTTCTGACTAAAGCCAGCTCCAGATTGTTATTGATGCCATGTCAAACTGAGGCTGAGTGGTGGCTACTGACTGACAAGGTGATAACATTGTTCCAGTAGTGACCACACTTAAGTAAAGAAACAGAAACATTTTTGGTGTCGTTTTTGTTTGCAAAGCCCTGGCAGTACAGCATAGTTTGATGACTGGTCAGGGATGTGCGGAACCCCTTGCTTCACTTGGCATTTCCTGTGTTTCTTTCCCAACAATGTGGCTTTTGACTTTACACTAATTAAAATGTGGGTGCTTTTGCCACCAGCAAGTGAACAAAATGTAGTATGGAGTATGAGAACAGCCTGGAGCTGTCTGGCAGGTAGGTGTTTTCCTTCCTTAGGACAGGAGCAAACAAAACCACGTGTGTCTACAGCCAGAGTCTGATTTTGGGTGCTTGAAGAGGGTGCATAGGGAATCCTAATGTAGTCAGCCTACAGGCATGTTGGGAATCCTACTTTTTTCCATTTAGTTTAATTCTGTCCTTGTATCCTTAGGACTATAGCAGCCATGGCTGTTTGATATGTGGGCAATCATAGGCCTTGTTAATGCTGGTGAGTAAGGTAAATGCTTTCTTTCATAGCAAGCAGAAAAATAAATGAAAAGCCATTTCTAGATTGGTCCTAGAAAGCAATAGGGAGCTGAAGTCAAGGTGTGGGGTTGCTGGAGAATTTCTCTGGGAGCGGTGGAAAGTGTGGAGGGGTCAGAGACCACTGAGCTGCAGCTGTGTGGGTGGGTGAACACAGTAGGGGAAAAGAAGATAGGAGGTAAGGGAAGAGGTTCTGGGCAGAGGCGGAGAGACAGGGTTTCCTGAGAGACAGGCCTGGCTAAAAAGGTGGGCTAGGGATTTGTAAGGTAAAGGGATGTTTGTTGTTGTTAGCACTGGGGCTGTATATCAAAGGAGCAGGGTTTGAGTATGTTTCCTTTAAATATGAATTGTTGCACCCAAGAAATACCTCATCTCAATTTTCAGCTTTTCACTCTGAAGCAATGCAGCCCGATGCCGAGTCGTTAAAGACAGAGCAAAACAGATATAAGCAAAATTCACTGTCGGGGATTGAAATCTCTTCAGATTATGCAGACATTTTAGAAAGCAAACAATTAAGCAATTGACTGGTTTTGGTTGGTTTGGTTGGCTTTTTTTATTTTTTTAGAGAAAAAAATCCTGTAGGACTGGTGATTGTTTTGATTTTCTCATCTTGCAGACAAGCATGGTTGGTCCTTCTCTCTGCTCTACCTAAGCACACCTCATGCACACAGGTCCATAACCTGGCGAGCCTTCATTCATTACAAAGTGAGAGAAGTTCCCAAAGTCCATTAGCTATAACATGGGAAACATGTACACCTTTCTAATACACCTGTTCTTTAATTTATAAAAGCACCATTCTAATTACACTGTCTGAAGACATAAAAAATCTTATTTACTGTCTTCGTTTTGGCTTGAGTATTCCAATTTTTATATATAATTTTGCTAAGGGAAACGGTGACTTCTAGTTGTGGCCACTTGACAGTTGCTCTGTGTGTTGCCCAAGAAATATTATATTGTTTCTGTAATTTGGTAGGACCCTTTGGACTAAACAGTTTGACTTTTTTTTAATTTTTTTTAACTTGTTTTGGTATATTTTAGCTTCTGGTTCACATTCCTTCTGATGCTGCCCTGGCTACCTTTATAAACATCTGAACAGTTACTCTGTTTTCAGATACAAAGAACAATAGCACCTCAAGTGCAGTGAAAATACCAAATATTGATCTGTCCCTTGAATGCCAGAATAGCTCAGCAGGAGGTATACAAAATATTTCTGAAAAACGATAGCTTATCACCTGCAGACCTGGAGATTGCTGTGTGTTATTACAAAGACTTGCTGGGGGGCTCCAGTGACCTCCAGCCTTCAGCTATTTGTGTCTTTTCCAAGGCAAAGAGAAAAAATCTCAACCCTCTCCACAATGTTTGCATTCACCTCGCTTTCTGTGTCTTTCACCTAAGTTTACGGAGGTGCACGGAAACACATCAGCTGCAGTGATGCACCAGCATCACCATTTCCCAGCACTGCTGGAACCTGATGCATGGGTTGCTTTCAGAGTAAAGATTTGGCTGGCTTTTTTATGCCCTTGCAAATATCTCTGTAACTTAATCAAGTGGGGTGGGTTTTGGAAATGTGACTCTTGCTATATATAATATTATTGGATTCCTATTTAAAACCAAGCTGCACCTGAATGCTGATTTGCACTGTGCACTCTGATGTGCTAATTATTCCCCTGGTCAAAACATGCTTACGTTACCCTGGGGATACCAGAAACCTTAATGCTGCTTTTCCAGTCAAATTTGGCCCCATGGGGACAATGAGGGTTTCTGTTTGCTCTCCTGGCTTGTGGGGGCACTTGCAGCCCCTCGGGCCACCACAGGAAGCTCAGGGAACTGGCAGAGTCACCGTAATCCCCAGAGTTATCCTTTTTGGAGAAACAGTCTTTCTATTTCAGCCTTTGCTTTTTCTTTTGGACGGTTCATGTGTGGTCCTCACAGCGTATTTCTCCAGTTCCTGGGGCTCTGCCCTCTGTTTCTGCTGGAGTGAGAGTGGGTCTGCACTCATGATTTCTAATCAGAGAATGAGAAATACCGTGCTTGAGGGAATGACTAAGGAGCATGGGAACCCCAAGCTTGTGGTGGAAGGTGAAAGAAAAAGTGATCTGTAAACAGTAACTCTGCCAGGTAATGACGTGTGCATGCGAACGCCCAGACCAGCCAGCCCTTTAGGGCTGTGTTTGCAGGACTCACATCTTAAGTGCAATGTCCCTGTGTATCATGGAAAGAGGTGGCACAGCACTGAGGTGGCAGTGCCTCTCCGTGGTGTCACACAGGTTCTCAGTTATGCCTCCACATTTTTTTTGTTGTGGCAATGATGTAATAGGGAGTGATAGTCTCTCTCAGTTCCCCCTTTTACCTTCATGAAACAGGGTGATAACTGTTGTAACAGTTCATCAGAAGTTAAATGGAATAGCTGACTTGAAGTTTTGTATGGGTACATGGTGGTGTTCAGTCTGTGTGTGCCTGGGTGGGGAATGGGGTAGGAGCTGTTGTCAGACCTTGGCTGTCCTAGGAGGTTTTTAGATGAAGAAAAAGGATTTCTTTCTTTGCTCTTGAGAAGATGTATGAGGTAGAAACTTCTAATTTAACAGCTGTAAATTGAAAGTGTGCCTGTCCTTTGTCCCCCTTATAGGAAAGGTGGTAATACTCCTGGTCTTCCTTTTTTCTGGGGAGAAAATGGGTAGAAGGCAGTGTTTGGGATGGGGTAGTTGCAACTGTCTGCTTGGTCAGTAAGCCTGTCTGACGAGCAGAAGGAGAAACAAGAGCTGAGCACAGTTGATCCAGATTTCCTTACACGCTTGAGAAACAAACTTGGTGACACAGAAGGTAGGTTTGAGTGAGCAAAATAGTCAGTCTCTGTGTACAGCATAAATCTACATAAAATTCTGTGCCTTTTTTTTTTTAAACTTCCAATGTTAAAAATATTATGGATCATGCATATTACATAGGAAATTGCTTCCAATCCAGTTGACTTTTTACGCTCTACTGCTAGGAATGTTCTAGCTACTTTCACATTCAAGGTGATATCTCCATTCTGTTGCTTTTAGTACAGAATTAGGTATCTTGTGGTCCTCTTAAAATGTCACATCAGTTACTATCACAACTCAGGCTTCATCATGTAATTCTGGTTTGGTTTATTCAGTCCACTTCAATATGGTCATTGGTCATACTTGTAGTGTGCTCAGGTCTTTGCTGAGATTTCACTCAAATTGTTAGTTTGAATTGGCCATGTAGGTCAAACATTGGGTCATATTGATTCCTACTGTGATGCACAAAAAATGAATGGAATACCAAAGCTGAGCTTATCCCAGTATTGTCAAAGTCTGCCACTGAGAAAAGGTAGGGGTTTTTTAATTGTGGAAGGAGGGTAGTTACAACAGCTGCTGAAATACCTCTGACTTCCCTACTGCAATTTCCTAAACTTAAACAAACCAACCAATACGCAGAGCTTCAAATTGGGATTTTTTGTCATTTGGATTTTTTTTTCTGCAAACACAAGAATTACATATTCCCTTGTGGTTACTAACTCCCAAGATCATTTAATTTAACTCCTACTTTTACATTTCTTATAACCTGACTTTCTCTCCTATTAAAAAATGATCATTCCTTGGGTACATTGCTCTAAGAATTCAAATTTGATTTTTTTTTCTTCTGTTTTACAATAGAGGGAGCTCTAAAGAAACTTATCTTTCCATAAAAAGAGTAAACAGACTGCAACTTCAGAAGTGCTTGAGAAAAAAGCAGTGTCAACATGTATGCCCCTCATGCACATTCATGTTTTGAAGTGAACTCAGACCATCCTCGAGTTCTCTACCCCAGCTGAGTTCTCATAGCTTGCTGTGTAGAGGATCATCAGTAGCTTTGTGTTGCCTGATAGGAGTCACTCTGGAAAGCTCATATAACAATACTTTTCCCATCAGGATGCCTGGGGGGATCAGCTCCTGGTATTGCTGTACCAGGGAGCTAAGTGGTCTTCAATACAGGAGAGTTACAGCAGAGCATATCTTTCAGGATGGGTGTTTTCATGTGAGTGAGTGCTGGACCTGCAACTTTAATGGAAAGGTTAATTCACACTGACTGGTTAGAAATCATGCCCTGTGAGGTTGGTAGTGACAAATGGAGTTATTAGTTATAATAAACGGTGGTCACAATGATGCTGAGGTGTTCCTGTAAGGGAAAGCAGAGCAGCAGGGTGGCTACAGTGCCAGCGGGAACGTGACATCACCACCCCTGGGGCTTTGAATGTCTTAGTCATCCTCTTCCCTGGATACAAAATGCATAGCAAAGGGCTTTCAGACTTTAAAGATAAAAACATATTAGAAGCCAGGCTGGTGCTAAACCTCTAAGTGCTGTGTGTAGAGATTGGGTCTGGTTTTATTAAAACCATCTGTTGACAATATATACTTAATATCCATCAGGGACCTGTGGATTTTTTTTGTAACTGTATTTGTATATGTAGCACCTGAAAGCACAAACAAAAGTTCTTCCAAAAATCATTTTGATTTACACTTTTGGGAGGAAAAAGCATAAAATTTCTTCAAATAGTTTTCTGTTACAATGTAAATATGCATTTGGCTATGTTATTAATGCTTTTTTCAATGAGTTTCTCTCCCCAAACACACAGGGAAATAGATTTGAGAAAAATCCACCCTTCCTACAGTGGTAACTTTTAGAAGAAGCAAGATGCTGTTTGTGGACTTGGTATACCTTTATTTTCACAAGATTATCTTTGTTATAGTCCTTGAAGCAAGGCCTCTTATTAGCAATCATATTTTAATTATCTTTCAGAGGCTGTTGTACTAAAATGAAATTACTACTTTTCTAAAAAATAAGAAATTAAAAACCCCTGTTCCTTCCCCAGCTGACAAGTGTTCTTTAAAGTGGAACATAATGCAGCAATCTGTACATCCTGCTGACTTGTTCATACTAGAAATTTTTCTCAGGAGTAAAATGGCAAAGACTATGCACTAAATCTTTGTTCTCCTACGTCTTCACGTTTGGGCTAGCATGATGTTTATTTTCTGTCATTTTTTGTTTGTTTTGTTTGTTTTGGTTTGGTTTTTTTAAGTCTGCCAGCTTCTGACACAGCAGACATCGATGGTAGATGTTTGTCAGCTGGAAAGTGACTGCATATCAACAGAAAGAATTTCAGATATCACAAATTTAGCTTTCTGGTTTTGGCCTGTACAATTCTGTAGCATTTCAAAATATGGTCTGCTTTGTATATTGAATCATATGGTTAAAGAATGAAAACTTCTGTATTATTGAACTGAATCTGAGTTCTCCATAACAGGGATTGTAGAAGGCTTTTATTGTTCTTTTCAAGTCAGGCTCTGTGCAAGCAAAGGTCATACTGCAGACATAACTGTATTAACAAAACGCTTGCTAGTAGAGATTGTTTTGCTTGTAAACCAATACAACACAGGTTGATTTTAAAACAAACAAACTGTGGGTATTTTTACTCAGGATAAACCGTGTATATTCTTAGCCATTTTATGCATTCTCTCTGTATTTGCAAAATGCAGGAATGGGTCTTGTTTTGGGCAGAGGTATTTTCACGAGTGCTTGCTTCAGAGTGTCTGGAGCGTGCTGCACTTGCACAGCAGCTGTTCCAGAGCTGTGCTGAACCTGTCACCTCACAGGGCTGAGGCAGCGGGAAAGCTTTCTCTGTTATCCTTCTCTAGCTAGCTAGAATTATAAAAGCTTACTTAGACTGAGAGAAAACTTGCTTCACCACGGCTTCAAAGTCAGTTGAAATTGTGTTAGGTAATTTGATCCATTTTGTCTATAGAGTCTCCGTGGGCTCTTTAGTTCTCAGCACAATTGGAAACCCCAAAACTTTTACCGAAAGAGAGGCTGTAGTTAAACACCATAAAATACATATTTCAGGTGGGACAGTGACTGAGGCCACTGTGAACAATCTGGAAAAGAACAAGCCCTGGCCCGAGTACACTCGTCCATACAGGAGTGGGGGGAAACTCGAATCTGAGTGGTGAGTTCAGAGGAGAAGGGCCAGCACAGCCTCTCGTGCTGATCTCCTGTCCTCTGCACTGCTTGCAGGAAAGCTCTAACTGCAAGATGTAGTCATGGAGGAGTTTAAGACTCCGCAGTTTATCCTGAGGACAGGCTTAGCCAGGAGAGGTTTTTGACTCTCAGCTAATAAGCTGTTGTGACTGTGACATATGGCAGCCACTACACATTTTAAATTCACTACTTTATTGTGCTCAGCTGCCTCTCAGTCTAATAACACAGAGCTGTTAAGAAGGGAGCAGTAGTACAAAAACTTAAATGAGAGGATAATTTGAAATAGATCTACAGACATCTGCCTGACTATGCAAAACTGATACTGTCCTGGAGCAGTATACTCTGTATATGGTCATTTGTACTGTTTATAGTAACTACTCCGTTCTCATAGCCCCGAGCCTATCAGCAGGCTTTTGGACAATATTTTCTAAAACACATAATAAATCCTAGTTTGCAAGGAATCTCTTCTTTTAGCCTTTTGAACTTTCTCTTTTCAAGAAAGACCACAGAAATGCCTAGCTTTGCAGAAATGTCAGGTTTGAACAAAGTTCATGTTCTTTGAACAAAAGAGCGCCTTCAATACTAGAAAATAAGACTAGGCAGAAATCTCTTCCAAGTAGTGTGTTTCAAATTTCAATTTGCTGCCAAGGGGCAAATGGAGACACCTGGTCCATGCCTGTGTCCTTATTTTGGCCAGTTTGCATCACCTGAGCATTGCCTCACCCTCTTCATCTGCAGTCAGCCAGTGCCAGTCTGGAGGAGACATCTTCCTCTGCTGAGTTAGCCTGACCCAAGACTAAAACCTTGTTTGTTCTCCATGTTACTTTTTCTCTAGTAGACGTTTGAAAATATGGTTGTGCTTTTCATAAAAGTCAAATGTGTAACGGCAGATTTTCTCAGATACTGCAGTGGTTTTGTGTAGCAAAGGCCCTTGTAGACAGCCATTATACAGGAGAACACAACTGAATTTTTGCTTACATGAACTATGGTGTTAGTTTGTTGGGGTTTTTTAAATCAACTGACATGAAGAATATGCTTTTAATATTTAAATATTAATGCTATTCTTATTTTTTATTTGCCCACAATAGCCGTGAATGTCAGTTGGCCTTATTCTTGCTTTCACAAATTTGCCATTGATATGTGTATATAACTAACTGAAAGTATACAGATAAGAATCCTTCAGCGTACTTGATAAACTCACAGTGGTATTTGTTGCACCAGTCACACTGCTTTCAAAAACTCAGCCAGTAGGTGTGCAATACAAATGCAAAAGCTGTCCTGCTTAATGAATTGTCATGCTGAAAGTCCATGCAATAGCAAAAAAGGTTGTTTGAGAAGCACAGTTGTAGTGATGATAGGAGCAGGAGGGAAGGATGAGAGGGTGGTAGAGGTGAATGGCAGGTGCTGAGCATGGCAACAGGGTCTGCAACCTCTTCCCCATCCCCCAGCTCTGATCAAGGCCAGCCCTGATATGGGGCAGCTGTGTAACCTTGGACCAGGCTGGTGTGAACAAAAAGCTGTGAGAAGGCTTGTTGGGGTCTTTCTGCATTTGTACAGGAGTCACAGTTAAGCTCAGTTTCCTGTCTGAGCCTGTACCTGGCTGTGTGACTTGTTGACTCTGACCTTTCCTTGGCTTGACCCTGGACCTGCCTCATTGCTGCAAACTTGTCTGGTGAGTGCAGAACTGCGGCTGACCCTGGTTAATGCCACTGGACCTGCTCTGCTTGCTCAGAGGCTATAGGACTGTGTTACTTGCCTGTGAGGTCCCTGCCTGCCTCGCTTTGCCCCTGGCTCCCAGCTTGCATCCCTAGGCCAACAGAGGCCTTGCTGCTCCCAGGTATGCTGTGGTTTTTTTCCCTTTTGTTGAGAATAAATTGCTGTCCTGTTGGTCTGAGTGTCTGTGAGAACAGACGAGTTTATTCAGGAGAATGGACTTGTGGAAATATGTGATGAGGAAGTATTTGGATGGGGTATTGATTTGATCATAAAAAAAACAACCAGCAGTTGTACTGCTCTGCATTCATGGATGGTGCTTTATGTCAAAATGCTAACTGCTGTGTGCTTTGGGAACGTTAGAAAATAAAAACAAGGTATGTAATTGATGATTGCACCCTAAATTCTTTGGGTAAGAGGCAGAATCTGCGTTATGCTTTAAGAGAAGGAGACTATATAATATATTATCAGTTTTGTTGACTTTGTGACTTGAAAATTCAGAGATGAAAAAGGACAAATAGGCCCTGGCAAACATTTCTGCTACAGGTTTCCTAACCAAGAAATTTTGCACTTAATAATGTTGCTTTTCATCATGCTCAAGCACATCGTCCTCAGCTGTGCAAGTCGAGGGGCTAATGCTGCCTCTGCCCACAGGAAGCCTTAATCAGGTTCATGTGTGCAAAGCATCTGATGTTAAAGAACATGATAAAATATGAAAAATTAGTGCAAGTTCAAAAGTAATCTGTTAAATCATGAGGAACAGCATAGTGCTTACTCTCCCCTAAATACAGCTCACGATTTGATAGCAGGTAACTAATTTTTTCACAAGAAGCAATTCTGAAATAAAAGGGTACTTTGGTGGTAAAAAACCCTCGTGCTTTGGGTCAGAAATCTTCCTCTGCCTTTAGTCTGGCTTGGTGCTCGTGGTAGCTTCTTTGGTGGAGCAGGCTAGAAGAAGAAAAAAATTCCCTTCTGTGTGCCAAGCTGGAGCCTGGCAGAGCTGCTCTGTGCTCCTCTGTGTAGTGCTGGGCTGAGCTTTCCACCCCCCTCTCTCTGGAGGGCTGCCTGCTGGAGAGGGTGGTGGTGGGGTACCTGTGTTGTTCTGCTCATCCACAGGGCATGGTGGCTGGGTCAGTGTCTGAAGGAGGATGTCTGGACCCAGCAGGCACAGTCCAGGGCAGAGAGTCCCAACTTCATGTATTAGTTGAGCCTTATTGAAAGAAATGCTGCTCCTGCTCTGTGCTTGACATAACCCCCTCACAGCGAGCCAAAGCCGCTTTTGGCCACCTGACCTTTCCTGTTGGAGACCCTTTCTCCAAGGCCGCTTTGGTGCTTTCTGCTCTTCCCTTGCTAACTCTGGAGGTTTGGGTCTGGGACGAAACTTCTGGAGGACTTTGAGAGCCTTTCAAGTGCTGCGGTGCCCCGCTGCGGGCTGTGGACACTGAGCCAGCCCAGGTGACACCCTTGTCCTGCACCAGGCTGTACATTGCCTGCAGAAACCCTCTTATTGGGCGGATGTAAAGCATCTAGCATGAGGGAGATAGTTATAGGACCTAAGGAAATACCTGCACTATGCATAATAATTAATAGTAATAGGTTCACTGTATTGGAGGCTGCTCTTAATTTCCAGCTTTGACAGGTCATTATTAAAGGACTAGACATGTTTTAGAAAGGGTGAATGTAAACATTACTTCATCTCTTTGCTATGAGTACTTGGTGGAGCTCTGCTCCCTGTTCTCTTTATTTTTTCTTTTTTTCCTGAAGAAAAGAGGAATGTTTTCTCCTTGTGAATAGGTGTAAAGTACGAGCTTGTGCCAGGATGCCTGGTATCTGGCCTTCTCCCATGCTTGGAGGATATGGGTTGCATGTAAAGCAGGAGAAGTGTAGAAAGTTGGGACAATGGATATTGGGCAGTAATTGAAAGATTAAAAAGAAATCTCAGACATTTCAGGGAGACAAAGATTATAATGAAAATAAAGGCAAGGGAAGGTATAAGGGCAAAACTTTGTAGGGCAAGAGAAATGTTGCTTTTTTTTTTTTTTCCAGGGACAAACACAGTCATGCAGCTTTTCTCTGTTGGCAAGTACTTACTTTTAGCATAACAGGAGCATTGCAGTGGAATTTTTTGGTAAGAATTTAGGTTAAAAAAAAAAAAACAATCTATAGTAGTACTATACCCTGACTTCTCCTGTCCTCTTCATCCACTCTTCCCCTTGTTTAATTTTCTGTAAGCAGAGTGATGGAGGAAAAACAGCTAAGGGCACCTAAACAGTTTTCATCCCTCTGTATGAGTCTCCTCATTTGGATTATTATTTGAAACCCAGAGAACTGCTTTTTAAATAGCTCAGACTTGAGGCCAATTTGAAACTTCACATTAAGCAAGTGAACAAAATCTCCTCTGTTTGCAGCCTAATTCAATAAATAGATGTTCCAGTTTGCCTGTTGCCCTGTGATGTACAGCATTCCTTGGTCAGGCTGAACAACTGCTGCCTGGAAAGTTTTCAGGTTAGCTGGAGCTCGTGCGTTGCATCCTCCTGGGGCAGAAGCAGGAGGAAGGAGTAGGTCAGTGCCCTCTCTGTGCAACAGAGTGGTTCAGGCCTTGCTTGGGGTAACTGGAACCCAGCCCCCTTGATTCATTTGGCAGAAGGGTGCCTGGTTGCCTAAGGAGTCAGAAAGAACTGGAGCTGATACTAGCCCCACTGGTTCCTCATTTACATAGCCACATAGACTTAGGCTGGACCTTTACCTCTGAAGTATGATCTGGTCTGTGTTAAATGGCTGTTACAAAGGATGAGGGTGATGTATGGTGCTAATGTGGTCTCCTAATGATGCCGAGTGGGGAAGGACAACTCTGACGCTTTCAAAAATAATCAGAACTTGATAAATAATTCAAGGTGGGCAATTCATCTATGTACAGATCCTCATAGATGTTAAGGGATCTTTGTCCGTCTCTGACACTACAAACTTACTTGGAAGATGAGATTTAGCTGAAAGTACTTATTTTCCAGGAAAATAAATAAACTTTCACTTCAGAAGAATATAACTTCAGAATTACTAATTATTGTTCAAAATACTTCATTTTTCAAGGTCTTTTTCTTGTTATTGAAGATACTTTTACACCACTTCTTAGGAAGAATGCATAGCAATATGTCATATCAGATTCTCTCCTGATGTAATAAGTGTCACAAGTATTTAAAATAAAAATTAATACACATGTAAAGAAATCAAAATGACTCCCAAGTACTTCTAGACAAGAATTAACATTTACTTTTTTGCATAGAAAATATTAAACTCCTAAAACCTCGGAAATATCTCACAAAATAACAATATTCCTAACCACAGTATCTAAAAAAGAATTATTTAAGCTACTATCATGTAATACATTTTATGCTGTACCAGTGACACTTTGTTACAAGAAAATCTGAGGCAGCACTGAAATCCCAAATTTTCACCCAGAACTTCCCATTTGTAGGAAGCTTGAAAATTATTTTTTTTTCCCCTTTGGAAAACAACCACCAAGATTTTCTTTAAAAAAATAGAAACTCAAATTTTATATAGTTGCATTAATAAGCACAATAAAGATGGTTTTAAAACAAACACCTGCCTTGCAAGGAGCCTTGCAGATGGCTCTGGGGAGACCTTATGGCAGCCTTTCAATACTTAATGGGGGGTTATAAGAAAGACAGGGATAAACTTTTTGTTAGGCTCTGTAATGATAGGACAAGGGGTGATGGTTCTAAACTTAAAGATGGGAGATTCAGGCTCAATATAAGGAAGAAATCTTTTGCAATGAGAGTGGTGAAACACTGGCCCAGAGAGGTGTTAGTTGCCCCATCTCTGGAAACACTCCAGGTCAGGTTGAACAGGGTTCAGAGCAATCTGCTCTAGTTGAAGATGTCCCTGCTTGTCCACTGCAAAGTGTTTGGACTAGATGACCTTTAAAGATCTCTTCTAACCCAAAGCAATCTATGATCCTAAGAATTATTTTTGGAAACAGGGATGAGTTTTCCAAAAGATCTACAACCATTCCTTTGGATTTGTCTTTCATCTATGAATATTTGGTTGACTAAGGAATCAGCTTTTTGGGATAGAAAATGAGGACTGGCTTGTGTCCAGGTGTCACTGACATATGGGGGGTTTCTTATTTTGTGGTTGTTGGGTTTTTTCTTTGTTTTTGTTTGGGTTTTGTTTGTTTATTTTTAATAAGAGTTGCTCGTGGGATACAGATCAGGACACACATTCAAGCGCATGAAGATTTATCAGGTGGCTGCTGTTCCCTGTTCATTTCCTTAACCCTACTGGGTGCTGGGCACGTGCTCTAAGCCACACAACGGAGGGGCTGAGGCCTTCCTCCCTCTCAGTGTTCGGGCAACATCCACCCCTGCCCAAGAACATGAAGGTGGAGGGGGAGAGGAACGAGGCATCTTCAGAAAGTGCTTTGCCAAAGTTTTCCAGTTCGGAGCAGCTGCCTGCAGCCTCATGTGTGCCAGTGCACCTTTGCCCCAACTGTCCAGGGGGCACTGTGCACCAGCCTGTCGAGATGGATGTCTCTTGGTGGGAAAGTCCTAGAAATCACTTTTTCAAAGATCAAATGGCAGACTACTCAAAAAAGCCCAGCTTGATTACGGCAGCCTGACACGGCATCGGGAAGTGGAAGTCACGGCTCACTGCCTTGATGGAATTCTTTGAAGATATTATTGGTCAGGAGATATGAGGGACAAGCTGTAAAGAGAGCACCTAATGCTTGCCAAACTGGGTCTGAAAATGATGTGCTTAATCTGTTTCAAGACTGCCTTTTTAAAAGCCTTTTTATAAAGCTATATGTACTAATCTGCATTTATGAAGTACAGTCAAAGCTGGGGTTGTAAGCGTCATTGATGAGAACTTAGAAATATATCTTAAATGGAGTTCCAGGAGTGAATTTTGCCAGATTAATAGTTACATATACTGCCAGGAAATTAGGCCTGATCAACAGAGTATGAAAATGCAACAGGACATACAAATTTTAAGATGTCACAGAATAGAAGTCATTTAAATTCCTTTTCATATTTGTATCAACAATAAAGAAATTCAGGGAGAAGAATGAGAGATTAAAATACTGCTTGACAGAATGGATAACCTGGGTGTGTATCTCTGAGTAAAGGATCAGCTTCAGGTTCTTTTCTGAAAGACTGGGAACCAGAGAAACTGTAGCCTCCATAATGCCATCCTTTCCTCTCCTGTGGAGTCCTCTGTCAGCTGCTCCATGGGCATTCACGTTCTGCAAATGGAAAGGAGGTCAAATCACAGGGGCAACATCTGTGTACCAAAACTGACCCTCAGCCATATGTGCTGTCCTTGATAGCATCATGCACGCATGAGTAATGTTACCTGATAGCTTGAGGTGATTCTTTTTCATATCATGTTCAACCCTTATTATCACTGGCTACTGAAGGACAGCCCATTGAGTCCAGGAGGAGGATGTAACATCCCTTCTCTGCTTCTTGGAAGTCTTATTTTTAATTTCTCAGCTCTGTGCAGCTAAAGAATCTGGATGAAGTTTCAGTGCCTGGTGCACAGTAGGCCCTCAGTTGTTTACAAGGAAAAGAGGAAATGTACTACATCAGTGGTGATGTATGCTAATCTGGCAGCTTTGAGAATATGGTATTTACTGCTACAATTGTGCAGTTCTAGTCAGATGGCAAATCTGGGGAATAGCAGCATGTAGAACAACTTGTTGCCTTACGATGTCATTGTGTCTGTGATGGCATGAAGTATGAGAAACCCCCTGCTGTTATAGGACCTTCAGGACTTTAGAGGTAGCAATGGGGACTGCGTGGTAGCCAGACCAACCGAAATGTGTGTTTTCTTCAGAGAAAATTTAGGCTATGATGATTATGGAGAGGAAGTGTGGAAGGGAAGGGGGAAAGAGTTAAATTAATAAAGCTGTCTCATCAGCACATCTCAGAAGAGAGAAAGAAATGGGGGGGAAATTGAGGACAGGGATCTGTCAGGTTTCTACCTACTACCTACTAAAGAAATTATGCCAGAAATAAGGTTTATGCCATTGCTTTTTCAGTGCTCTCATAACTTCTGAATTTTGGGCCGCCTTCTAATCAAATTTCATTGTTCTTAAAATTCTGTGAAAGCACTTGGTTAGAAAGTGGAATGGAACTTTAACTTTTTCTGTGAAACTGTATTCATTAGAGAATCCTCTGAGGATTTCAATCTTTGGACATAAAATCTATGAGAAATAATACTTTAGTTTGCTGCTCGAAGAACTATTTGTCTTAAGATCTTACCATGATCTTTAAAAAGGTACATTTAAAGAGAATTATCTCTGTAATTTCGAGGCTATTAGTCCCTTGTGCTATAAATGTTTATGTGTAAGACTAGTCTTGGAAGATCTTTAGTCTCATTAATTTCTTCAAAGCTATTTCCCATTTAGCCTGTGCAGAAACACTTGGAATATCAGGCCTAGGCCTTTGCTGAAACTAAATAAATGCTGCAAAGAGCTCTTTACTGTGGCTGGAATTAAATGTCTTCAGTTAGGGTGTATCATGTCCTCTAGGAATTTTTTTTTTTTCTTTTTAATGGAGAAGGAAAACTTGCGATGTTTGGCTTGCTCATGATACAGAGAACTGAGTGGCTACCCTAGCCTGTGCTGGCTCTCTGCTCCAGCACGGTATAGCTGGGGAAAACAAACTCTGGACAAATTAGATAAAGAAATTCTATTTTATGAATTATGGTGGTAGGAAAATGCCTGCAAAGTGCAATTCTGTTTACATGGCTTAAAAAAAAAAAAAAGTGTTTTAAGGCTATTACAAAGGAACAGGAGCTGAAGCAAATTTAAATTAAAAAAAAAAGTAACACAGTTGCTCTTGATTATTTTAAAAATATGGAAAAATACTCTACTCTGATGTCAGACTGGCACTATTTTTTAAGATTTAAAATTAGCAATGAACAGTCTGTTCTGGGAGCCCATGGGTTTAGTACATTGTTTTTCCACCGCAGTCAGCACTGGATTGACGAGTGTTGCTCGCCTTGCTTCAAGTACTGTAGCTGTTCGGTTAGGAATGTAAAACTAAAACGAACAACAGCAAGGAGGAGTTATTAGGGTTGATTACAAATTTAGATTTGCATGAGGGAGTGGAGATGTTGACAGTTATACTTTAAAAATCAAGCTACTGCAGCTGGATAAACATTTATTGGATATCTCAAGGCCTCTCTCTGTCCCCACCCCCATGGCAGAGAATGAACCAAATGCAAGTTCAAGCTAATCTGAAAAATAATAGAACAGCTTTCAACAAAACCTATTTATCTACGAGGTCAAAAAGCCTCAGCCTAGTTACGCTCCTAGATAGGCACTTCTTGACAACATCATCATACTATCTAGGAGGCCAGGAGTTGTAGTGTTACAGACCACCCAGAATTATTGCTCCCACAAGGCAATGATAATGGTGGTATGATTTCACTGCCTACAGACTTGAACTAACCTTTTAATAGCTTGAGTAGCCCTGGGAAACTTACTGCATTGTTGTGTTTTATGGATCAGTTTTCCTGGATGCTTTTTAGTCACCAATAAAACCGTGTTGGTTGCCTGAAAAAGTAAAGAAAAATTTTAAGAAAAGAAAAAACCAAGTTAGTATCAGTGTGCAGAACTTAACCAAAGCTAGCTGTGATTAATAATTAGTTTTTATCTTCTTGAGATTCAGTATGTTAGACACACCAGAATTCTGGAAAATGTGAATGGATCCTAAATGCAAAGAGTATTTTCTAATTCTATAGACAAAATTTCTGGGGACCCTGGGTATAAGTAATGTAAGTCTGAGTGCAGTCTACAGGCAACAACCACTTGCAAAAGCTTTACTGACCTTGTGTTGAGAAAAGATTGTAGAAATATTTTCCCATAAATCCATTCCAATTGCTGAATGATCTTCAAGTTGATGGGCAGTCCCATAAGAAGGTTTGATTTAAGAAAAAAAAAAGCAAAACCAAACAACCTTGAGAATGTATTTGCAAAGTTTGGGTTTCTATTCTTCCTCTCAAGTCAAAAGAAATTGTGCCATGGGTTTGAATGGGAGCAAATCTGGCTTAAGAAATGAGTGGCTTTCATGGGGAAATATTTGTACACATGAAGATCTGTTTGTATAAGAGCCAATTTACATACTCAAGTATCCATTTGCATAAGGAAACATATTTGGGCCCAGCTGCTCATAAACACTGCAAGGTGTCTGTCAGTCTTCTTCTCTTCATTGCTGTTTGAAGTAGTCTGCTACCATCCAACTACAGCTGAGAAGTAACATGATCTCTTTTGTCTTTTTCTTCTCACCCTCCAAGCTCCCCCACCCCCAAATTCAACAAGATAACTATGAATTATGGAAACTATCATGTTGCTTTCCTGGTAAATCTTTGATACCTACAAATAACTTGCAGATAAGGTTATCTTTCTTTTAGCTGTGGTCATGCAGGCATGAGTGATGTTACCTGGTGGGTTGAGATCAATCTTTGCTATGGTGGAAAGTGGTATCAAAATTCTGTAATCAGTGTGTTTTCTTTTTGTTGGTTGTTGTGCTGGGATTTTTATAGATGGTTATGGTTGATGTTTCAGGGCTTTTTCAGTGCATTAGGAGGTAGTGACTAATGTCTGTGTGTTTGTGGTGGGTTTTGAGTGAGTGTTTTGTTTGTTTCATTGGGCACATTTTCAATTCTGAACTCTGAAGTCACATCTAGTACCCCATAGGAATGGTGCCATCATTGTCTTCCCAAGACACTCTCAAATTTGTGACTGCAATTCTACTCTTTGAGCTGTAATTTAGCATAAGCACAAATATTAACAAAAATATCAGATTAAACTGAATTTCTGTCAGGCTCCAGTCGCTCCTCCATGGCTACACCTAGTGTATGAGCACTTACTTTAAAATCTGCTTTCCAGTGATAATTAGCTCTGGCGTCTGGAAAAGTGCCTGTGGAGGAAGAGGCAGAGAGTGCTCCGATGTTTCCCTCCCAGCTTCTCCAGGTGACTTTGATCCCAAGAACTCTTAGAATTCAAAACCTGTCATTGCCTTTAGTGGTTATAGAGGTGAATATCAGATATCATACACTTCTTGGTCTGAACTAACCTCTTGGAATTAGAGAAAAACGTTAGCTGTGGATTGTCAGTAATGCTTCTATATGTCTAGAAAAGGATTTCATTTATATCAGGATAATGTAAAATCAAGCTGTCTTTCCACAGTCAGTGTGATTTACTTTGAACGCTACAATTCTTGTTTATCATCTTGTTATATACATAAATCTTGTCATGGAAACAGAGATGCTTGTGTGGTTTTCTTTTTCCACTATATCATATTAGGTATAGATTTCTTGGGGGGTTTGTTTGCTTGTTTCTTTGTTTTGTTGTTTGTCTTCTAAATCACAGAGAAATGTCTCACTCCTTTTGTTGTTGTTAATTCCATGTTCAGCATGCCTGGAGAAGGAGGTGTCACAGAAACATCTCTTCCCATCTAAGTAGCTTCATTTCACAGCCAGAAGACCAGGGGTTGTGGTGGTATTCTCAGCAGCCTGAGTCATGTAGCTCAGGAAGAGAGTTCCTCTGCTCCATTGATCTGGCAATATGTGGACCTTATAATGTCCATAAAAATTGGACATCCAAAGATGGATGGTTTGCTCTGTGATGCACTTCTTTCGCTGATCTTTAGAGAGAATTGTAAAGCCTGTCCCTGTTTCATTTTTCTGGATGAAGAGGGCCTTTTGTTGAAGAAAGTCTCAGTTACTTGGTCTTGTTTGAAAACTGGCCCAAGTGCTTCCCATTGAGATAGGGCAGGCTGTGATACTATGCCATCTGCACCCACAGTGATGTGATCCCCCAGTATCAGACAGAGCATCATCTCCAGTTTCTTTTCTATTGCATCTTCCTCATCTCATCCAAGTTCTGGGTGAAGTGTCCTGCTCTTCTCCCCTTGGCATAGCTGCTGGCTGGAGCCACCTGAAACATCATCTGTTTGCTATGAAGTCTTAGACCTAACTTCACAGCCCTTTGCAATCCAGCTGAATCTCCCTGTGTGAGTTGGGAATATTCAGTAAAGCTGAATCCAGCAATCTTTGACTTACTCCTTTTTGTGTTGTGTTACCTATTTTGATGTGTCACTTGAAAAGGCTTAAGAAGTATATTTTTCAGCTATCAGTGGTATTGTTCCAGATGTGGGCATTCTCTTCCAAGGGGAGAGACTGAGCTGCCCATACCCCAAAACACTAAGAAAATGTCACTGTCTGAGATGTCCTAATAAGAGTGCAGCTCTTGCTTAGTGAGTGCAGTGGTAACATTGCATGTCCTGAGACCTGAAACAAAACCCTTGAAAATCTGTCTAGGAAAAATACCCTAAGATGTGAGAGGAAATAAGTAATTATTGGGAAAATTTTCCCCCTTTTTGTTTTCTCTGTATCAGCCGAGTGCCTAGTTGATATTACCTTCCCCCCCACCACATTTTTAGAATGGGGCATAACTAGTAGAAAAGGCAGTTGTTCTAAAGGAAATCTCAGTTCCGAACTTGCAAAAGGATGTTTCTCTGTGATCTTCAGGAAGTCTTTGATAAATTCAGTCAATTTTCTTGAAAGATGACTGTGTTTTCATTGCACAGGCCGAGGAATGTACTTTGTTTTTGAAGACTCTCTAATGCTTTGCTGAAAGCTTGGACTCTGTTTTTCACTTAGGAGTTACTCAGGTGAATTTTTGTGGTTAAAGCCCACAACTAGGAGTGGAATCCTGTGTTGTGTCCTGCATATCAAGAAGGAAGCAGCTGCTGCTTCTCCCCTTCTTCCTGCCCTTGGAAAAGTAACTTATTTGTCCCACACCTTGAGGTCATAGAAACACAATAAGTCTAAGTAGGATTTGCATTTGTTTCTTGGGTGTTTTTGCTCTGTTTGGTGATGGTTTTGGTTTGTTTGGGTTGTATGTTGGGGTTGTTTTTGTTTGGTTGGGTTTTTGTTTTGTTTTGGGGTTTTTGTTTGTTTATTGTGTTTAATTTTTGTTGTTGTTTGTTTGGAGGTTTTTTTGGTTGTGTTTTTTTCCCTAATGGCAATGATAGAGCCTTTCATTACAGCTCCCTGCCTCTGCTCTTAATTTCTCACTTACCAAAGCAGTCTGTGGCCAGTAGCCTAAAATATTCACTAGCCTAAAAAATTCACTAATTACCTTGGAGATGAATCTGCTCTGTGAGACATCTGCGACAACAGGAGTCAATGAGCTGCTAAGGGGCAGTGCAACTGTGTATATGTACAGTTACACTGTCCAACTGTAACTAGGAAAAACTTATTTCTTTAAAAGAAAAAAAAAAGATGCATTTACTCCTGTGAACTATTTTATACTTTTCCCTCTGAAAAACAGGTTTTGCCTAAGAAAGGAGAGATATTTTTATCTTCAGAAATCTGCTATTTATCTCGTGACCATAAGAGATGCTGCATGGATCTCAGTTTAATTTAAAGTCAGATGAAAGTGTTCAAAACATTTGCAATGAAATGTTCTGCTAAGAAACGGCTTTAAAAATTTAATCTAATGATGGAGAATAATGTCTTGCCAAAAATTTCCCTATGTGATTAATAGGATTTTAGTTTAAAAAGATCTGTTTCCTACTGAATAGCAGGATGGCTGCAATTTGAATGCAAGGTGTTTTCACATTTTGCCGTTTGGAAAGCTTCTTTTCAAACACTCCTGCAGTAAATGTAACCATTTCTTATGTTTCTCTGTTTGCCAAATGTAATGTTATTTTGTTACTAATATTTGTATTTTGGTGATTGTTGGGTGTTTTGGCTCAGTCATATCAATACCTGAGAAACAGCCACGTAAATAGGAAATTTACATAAGAGACTTTTAAAGTGTCACCTAGATTTGATGCAAGGTAATAAATACTTAAGTAGAGTATTTTAGTGAAATATGGAGGGTGTGTATTCACTGGTTTTTAAAAATCAATATACTTTTTTCATTAATAGAAGTATTAATTTTACTAAATGCATGCTGTGCCTCTATTAGGCAGTGTCCCTTGTGCAAGGAATATACCCAATGCACTGATCCAAAGGTTACCACTAGTTTGTTTTGAGGCTCTTCCTAACTTTAAGATTTTTGCCCTAGTTTTACTTGTGTAGGTGGATTTTATCTAGTGATTCTCTATGATGAGCAACATATACATTTGTTAGTCTCCTAAGTATTATAAATATTCTGCTCTGTACTTTTATATCCAAGACAATAACTTTTCACACAGGACAGTTGCAAGTGATGTGACCACAGGGAATAAGGAGAGAAGATAAATGCTAAGATTAGAGATTGTCAGACTATTTTGGGATGAACAAAATGTAATCAAAATGCATCACTTTACTGGAATGCCTCTGGGACAAGTGAGTTGGGGAGGAAACACTGCGGGAAGAAAGATTGCTTGCACTTGGGACATGAGGAGACAAGTACCTGCTATATCTGAGACAAAGCAGAGTTGTTCACTCCAGGTCACTGGAGTCTGGCAAGACAAGTCTTGAACATGGGAATCCCACATCCCAGTGAAGTCCCCAACATCTACTCTATTGTGTGTTTTGATGGCTGTTCCTGTTTCTTGAGAGGAATTGTGCCAAAATAGCCATGCTTTGCAGGACTTCTGTTCCTTACACTGTGTGGCATGAGGGAAAAGAAAAAAGGAATACAAGATACAGATCTTTATAGTGGCCACAGAAAAGGCTTGTTGTCCTTGATCTGTTCTGGTTAGGATAGAGTCAAACCACTCATTAGACCTGGAGCTGGCTATGCTCTTTGAGCATAACTTTTGTGGGAGTGAACGGTGCTCAGCTTCTCTTTGGGAGCTTCTGGTTGGACTCATCTTGGTCTTCCTTCTCTCTGTATAAGTGCAAACCTCGTATTCCTTCCAGTCTTCACCATAGGAAACACCAAGGAAGAGATATTGTTCTGATTTGCTGTCATTTTTAGGAATTGAGTGAGATTGGGATTACTGAGCAGAGTGGCTTCCAAAGAAGTAAACCTGAAGCTATGAAAGGGGCAAGAATTAATGAGAGAAAAACAGTAAGAAGTGAAATAATAGCAACAAATTTTGTACTGCAGAAAACTGGGATTTGTTTAACTGTGTTTTGACAGACTTTGTCAGCTGTCCTTAACTGAGGTAAAAAGAGGTGTGGGATGATAACAAGAATTTACCAGTGACTAACCATAACTGAACACTGCCCTAGATAAGCAGCTCAGAATGCTTGCCCCAGGCACTCTTATTATTTGCTTTTTTTTTTTTTTGTTTCACTGAGATGAATGATTTGTAACTTTCTTAAATTGTACTTCCCTCAGAAGTTAGAGTAAATGCACGTGTCTTGATTAAGGTTTTAAGTGAGGGCACATTATTTTTTTCTGGTGTTGAAGAGCCAGTTTGCAGATTATTGTGGTGTCATTTGAATTCAGCGAGACAGCTCTCTCTGAATTCTAACTGTTAGGAATGAGCAGCAGGAATATGCTGGTGTCTAAGGCCAGTAGTCCTGTGGAAAACCAGATCAAGGCTTTGTCATGTCCAGAAACTTCTTGTGAGTCTCACTTTTAACATTTGTTGATAATATTCTTTAACTTCATTGATTTATACCACAAATCCTTCCTCCTTAAATATCATCTGTGGGATTCTCACACGTGGTATGTGAGGGTCTTTGCTAACGGGGAAGATCTTGACCTTGGTTAATCTTCACACAAAGTTTGCTTGCTGAAGTACAGTGCTTATGTCAACTTGACTGGCTCTCTTCTTTTAACCTCATCTGTGCTCTTAAGGAGGGAGGGAAAGGTCCAAAGCAAAACATCCTTTCTGTTACCTGGCAAATACTGCTGAGGATACCATCATGGAAAGTATACTCCTTGTAAGGAAAAATCACATAGACCTTCTGTTGTGGTTAAATTCATTCAGAAATTATACTTTAGTTATGTTTACTAAGCAGAAGTTCTCTGTTAGAGTTGGATTTATATAAAGTACTAAATATTATGTGTTTACACACGCATAGTTTTTTTTTCCTCTCTCCGCAGACATCTGTTTCTAAATCTTTCCCTGGTGTCCATCACCACAGAGTCAAAACAGCTTACAGACGTCAACAAATTATTTCTGGTGATACCACTGGGAGATAGATAGTGCTATTTCAGCTCTGTGGATGGGTTACTGAGGATTAAACAAATTGCTCAAAGACAGTGAGAGAAGGCAGGAGCAGAAGTGTTAAGTATTGTCCTTGCACCCACTCTTCAGGCAGAGCTGCCCAAACGAGCTATCTGTTCAGCTGACAGGAACCCACTCTTGTGTGTGACACTGTCTCCCTTCAAAGCTTTTAAACTATGTCAGCAGGCCAGACATCCATGGTATCCACAAAAAGACTTGGAAACAGACGTCTCTGTGCACTTTGAGCCTTACTCATTTTGGGAATCTCAACTTCGGAAACTTGTTCTGCACAGAATTAGAGAAAGGCTCAAGTTTCAAAATGTGGTTCTCATCTTTTTTTGTCACTTTGTTGACTCTTCAGCTCTGAGGTTTGGTGTCATCTTGTATGTAGCCGTAATAAGATTGCAGAGAAGTCTTTTCAGTATGTGTGCATGCCTTGGCAAAATGTTCTGCAACATTACGTGAGGTTTTTCCCTAAGAACTGCTCAGATATGACAAGTTGCTTTTCATATAATACTTAGCTTCATACCGAAGAATTACTATTTCACCTATTTAATTTCTTTCAGAATATCAATTTTATATGCTTACTTGTGGAGCTGCAGTGGGGTTTTTTGGGTTCTGTGTATAAATATTGTCCATACGTTCTTTTTCCCAGTGTAACTGTGATCACAGCTGTAGGCTGTTCACCTATTCAGCTTCTTACGATGAATGTTAGTGTAATTACAAATGGCACTGGATGTGAGAGAGCCTGTTCTCTGCTGGTGGGAGCACTAAGCTACCTGTGTTTTGCTTTGTGCGAAGTATGTGTTTAATGTTAGCTGGATAAGTCTATAGACACAACAGCTTTCTTGCTGCCTGCATTCTAGCAAGTCTTTGTTTTTACAGTGGGAAAATATAAAAGCTTAGCTTCTGGAAGAAGCTATTCGTGTAGTTGAAATTAGGAACTATGCTTCAGCTCAAAATTTACCCACTTTCAAATACTGACCAAGGGATTCTTTGATCCATGAACAGGATATCTTTGTGACTACTCCTAGACTCTTCTCATTTACAGTCTTTTTTTTGAAGTATTTTATCATCTGCACTAGTGAGACTTCAGAAGGTCAAGCATGCAGAAATAATAAAACAAGTAAATAAAAACCAATATGAGGGGTGTATATTTGGAAATTACAGATTGTACTTTTCTACTTGGTCTCAAGGCTTTTCCAGTCACTCATGGGGTATTGAGTTATCTTGTGATAGGGGCACACCAACAATTACTGCACAGTAAACCATGATGTGGATGTACAGTCTGTACCTGCATCCTTAGAGACAAACAGGTGGGAGATGTGGGAGACTTTTTTTCCAGAGTGTAACCAGAGTGTTCCACTGGATTACCAGAAATGTCCTATTTACAAAAATAAATAAATTCAGAGTAGACATTATACACTTTTTCTGTTTTGTCAATATCATTATATTGCTGTCCTACAAACAAAGCAAGAAAACAGTAGATACATAGTTTAGATCAGCAAAGGTTTGTCCATGGACAGAGAGGCTCTCCTGGGTGGAAACAAGGTTGATGGTTACTGAATGTACTGGTGAGGGTAGCTGTGGTGCTCACTAGGTACTTACAGGTGGGACAACATCCACATATCTGAAGGGAAGGACTGCATTTGGGGGGGATTGCTGTAAATGAGCAGATAGCAATAACTGTCAGGAGGGAACATCAGGAAAAGCTGAGTGTGCAAGCAGCAGTGGTACCAGCTGCTCTGGCTGTTGGTGTCTGGCACCTGCGTGGCACATGGCTACCGCAGGCAGGGCCACAGGGCTGGAGCTCATCCTGAGGACAGGTACATGTGCTAGGAGAGGTGCAAACAAGCTGCCTTTGCATCAGGTGTCTATCACGGGTTATTGTGGTCCACCTCTCCTGCAGAAATGTACCTCTGGCTAATGCCAGGCCGTTTGATTTGGCTCGAGTATGTGTGGCAAAGTGGTAATGAACAAAACAGCTAGAAAATAAAGTAGGCAGGCACCTAAGCACAAATTTTTGAAGCTTTTAAAACCTCACCTGGAGTCTAACTTAGCAACTTAAATCTTTTTACATGCAACTGACTTCTTGAGTCAGTATTCTTACAGGTTCCATTTTCAAGTATTTCTGCTGTAGCTATATAGACCCGTATGTATATATTTGAATTCCTTTTCCCTCCCTTGTATCATTTCAGAGCTTGAGGCTACAGCAAAAAATCAAATGGGGGGGGGGAGTTTCTTAAGGCGTTGATTATTTATTTATTTACTACTCCTCATGACCCCTATGAAGCATTTACAACCATGAAGAGACTTTCTCAACAATTGTGGGGAGACAAGAAAACAGGCCTTCTAATATATTTTAGCCCTCCAAGATGTCAAAAAATACCCTCAAAACTACCAAAGCAATCTGGAGGTAGGAGGTTTACCATTTCCCCCTTGCATGCCACCACTGCTGCTCTGGAGACTTTTAAAAGCCCTGAGCAGCCTGAAAGGTAGATGTGACATTGTGCAGGGAGTCAGGGATAGTAGGCTCTCACAGGCCCAGGAAAGTAAACTTTCTGGGGGCAGCTGTTCTGTGTCACTGTTGTCACATTGTTGTTTAGCTGGAGGCAGCAGTAAGGGGTGGGAGACGGTGCTGCACAGACCTGCTGGCTGCCAGTCATGTGGGGAGCTTCATCCTTGTTCCGTGAATAGGAGAGCTTGACAAATACAAAGGGAATCGTGATCAAAGTATTAATGCATTAATTCAGGACTCTGCTTGCTTTGCATTACTGTACTTCGCTGTAATGAGTTAGAAATGGCAAACTCCAAGCCTCCTGACTCTCTGCTGTTTCTGAGCACCGGCGCCTTTCCAAGCTCGCTGCTGCTCCGAGAATAACCATCAAGCTTTGGCACTTGGAAACTGTGGTTCTCATTGCTTATGGCATGATTCATAGGCTTAAAGTTAAGCTGATACTCTAGGACTCTACCTGACATCCTTGTTTTGGCTAAAGAGGGTTTTGGGGAAAACCCAAAATACTCTGCTGCATATGGTTCGCTGCCATTGTCTTTCAGCAATAAGGTGCCATTTGAGACATCTCTGCATGTTTCTCTGTTTCATGGATATTACACACAATCAGAGAACAAGAAAACATACTAGTATTCTTACTAGTAAATTCAACTGAAGTTTACAGGTTTGTTGGTAAATCTTTTCTTCCTTCAGAGCATAAAAATGGGGTTGCTGCTGTGCTACAGTCATGCCAAAGGGCTTTGCTGGCATTACATGTGGAAATGAAGATTTGGGATGAGTTTTCCTTTTTGGGTTAGCAATACTATTTCTTACTTTTCAGTACATCGTGTAGACTAAATCATGTAACAGAATAAATAATAGAGTGTCTGACTCGTTATTACAAGTGAAGAGCAGCATTCTAAGACCTTTTTTGGGTTTGGCCAAAAGGAACATTTGTCTTTATGTTCAGCATTAAAAATGACACTTTTCAGTGAATCCTTTCATTTTGCTGATTTGAGAAAAAAAGACAAACTGGATAAAAAAAGCATCCCAAGCAAGTCAACTGGCAAAAAATAAGTTGACCATGATTTAAATTCATACTTCCATATCACTATGGTGCAAAGATGGTGCTTTACATGGTACAGGAGGGCTAACCTTTCAAAAGACATCTTTAAAATGCCTCTCCTATTTAAGGCAGAGGTGGATTGCTTGTGGTTATGATTTATTAGGTAACCTTATCGAGGAAATTGAGATTTGGGGTTTTTCTATTGAAATAACTGTTCAAAATACATTAGGAAAATGCTGCAGTTGCTCTGGGAGTGCACTCGTGGGTGTCTCTCCCTGCGAACCAGCTGGAGTGAGAGCACTGGTGTCGGCACTTTATTTGCGATATCATGACATTTAATATTTCTCTGATGTCCTTCTGAGCCTTTCTCTTGAGGAACTGAATGAAGCAAACCCATTACAGTAAACACAGAAGACATTCAGTGGTCTTTCAAAGTGCACATTTTTGGCAGCAGTCAGCCTTCCGCGGATAGCTGCCTGGGAATTTACAAACGGGTCATGTCTGAATCCATTCTGTGAACCTTACTGGAGGCTGTACCTGCTTCCCCGAGACAAACAGAAAGAGGAGGCTAGAGACAGGTTATCCATTTGCTGATGCTTCATTAGAGCTGAAAGGAAACAGCCCATTTTATGGTCTCATTACAACACCTTGGGTGGTAAAGCATCATGCTGCTTGTTGGAAGGGAGCACTCAGTGAGTCAGTTGTGCCTCTTGTGTTTTTTCCTCTCTGGACTACAGTGAATTTTTTTTATTTTTATTCTTTAATTTTTTTTTCCCTGAATGAAGAGTAACTTTCTCCAGGTGATTTTTTTGCCGAGAAGAGAGCACAAATACTGAAGTAATGGAGACTGAGTCACTGAGTGGGAGAAAGATTCCTGGCATTGCTGTATTTATCATGCATTAGAGCTGATACTGGAATAAAGAGGGCAGCAGCGAGTCACGGTCATGCAGGATCCGACGGGATGAAACTGGGTGTGCAGGTAACACAGAAGGAACCTCCTTGGAAGGACTTGACTGTCGAATTGTGCTAAAAACACTGTGCCAATGTTGATAAAGCACATATTTGCTGGTGGAATGAGGGTCACAGCAACTCTTTCTGCAAAATTATTAAAATGATTGTCCATAAAACATGAAGGCTTTTTTATTGCTACTATTCAGCAGGTTGCCCTTTTAGACTCAGATATAGAAACTGAATTTAAAACTTACTAGTGGATTTACAAAGTAAATTAATAATTACTCCAGCTCAGGTCCTCTGGAAGCACACTGAAATTCTTTTTAGAACTACATAGGCTCCTTAGTAGATTCATGGCTTTTTCTATCTGCAGGACAGTTTCACCACCACACCACAGTTGCTGATTATTTGACCATTACAGGAAGAGTGCAGGTAGTTTGGTTTTGATGCTTTTCTACTCCCAGGTACAACTTGTTTGATGTGAGCAGCCACTTCAGGTGGAACTGAATGCTCTGTAACAAGAGGGGATTGAAAGGCTCGTTTCTTGCTAACAGCTTTTGGTCAGTAAGAAAAACAAAACCAGACTGGCCGAGGCTGGATTTAAATCTTTGGATGCAGATGTTTTTAAGCCCTGCTTGCTTCAGTCAGACCTACCACTGAGGTATAAACCTGTGAGGAATTGACAACTCCTATTTTTCTCGTTTCCAGAGTTTTGCAGGGGATCTCCTGACCCATTGTGTCCCTATTGACTTTATTACAGAATACATGTACACAGATGTTTACACACAGACGTACACGGTCTCTAAAACCTAAATGCTTTCTTTCTAATTCTTTTTGAAGTCATCCTTTTTAGGCTGGCAGTAACATGAAGGTAGATCATCTACTGTACTTTTTACTAAATCTACTATCTGTTTTTAATACCTGTTTCTATTGGGAATTGAATATCTTAGTCTTTCTAGGCTTTCTCTATGTCATGAACATTTCCAAATGTAATTCTTGATGTAGCCTCAGAGACCAATGTTGCTTTACAGATACAGAAGGCATCTGTACAACTGCAAGGCATTTCTTTACTAACAAAGTATTAGTTATTTGCAAAGAACTATTGGATTTTATCAGTTGTTCCCTCTCTCTCTCTCTCTTTTTTTTTTTTTTTTTTTTGATGGCATGAACATTTTGCTAAGAAAGTTTGAGGCAGCCTAATGCTTTACAACAGGTAATGGTGACACTCTGTGCAGTGTGGCCCATCTTCGCAGCAATTGACAATGATACATTTTGTTCCTTCCCCTGCTCATTCCTGCTGAAGTCTCCTGATAAAAGCCTGGTTTTATCTGGGAAGATACCAATTGCATCTCTTTCACACCATAGCTAACTGGTTTTTCACATGGCAGCCTGAATAGCCTCTTGGTTTAGCAGTGGAAAAAATGCTTGGAAAGGAGAGATTTAGTACTTAAGTTAGTTCTATCAGCACTCCTCTTTTTTTTTTTTTTTTTTTCCTTTTTTTTTTTTTTTTTGTGGTGCTTTTTTTCCCATAACTTTAAGCTGGTTTTTTTTTGTTTTATTTTTTGACTGAATTCCGAACAAGTCATCTTTCCCCACAACGCTGACCTTTAGTACGAGGCCAGAATAATTTTAATTTGTTTCAAGTTTCCCTTATAAGCAAGAGAAGAAGAAACCATATCCCTCTAAAACCTGGTTAGCTGGCTGCATGGCAGATTATTTTCTAATCCTAACCAATAAAGTTGGATATTCCAACTGACATCTAAACAGCATACTTCCTGAGTGGGGTTAGCTCTGCCATCTTCCAGGCAATCAATCCAAAAGCCATGGAAAAATAATTAAAGAGAGGTATTAAGTAACTACCCTGTCGTTAATCAGGGTTATGCCCTAATGGAGGCATCACAGGCATATTCCAGGCTCCCGTTGGCTGTTTCTGTCTGTGGTGGGGGCAGAGATGGTGATTTGGGCTGTAGTTTGCTGAATACATCAGATCACCACCTTGTGCTGGTGCTGCCTCTGGTCTCCTGCTGACACAAGCATCTGTTCATCTGTACAGCCAACAGGAACCAGGCAATTGATCTGGATGAATGCAAACCTTTTTTCTTTTTTTTTTTTTCTCCTTGCTTTGCTGGATTAGTTTTAAACCAGTTTGGTTCCCTGATCTGCTCCACTGCACAGCTGCCTGTGCCACCACACGGGGGGAGGGGGTGTGAATGGAGGACAAAGTGACTTGGAAGGAGCACGCCCTGCTTTTCTTTTACAGTCATGATTAGATAGAAGGACAGGAAGTCTCGGTCCTGTGATGGCAGGGAATTTCTGAGAAATGAGAAGAATTTGTCTGAAGCAAACCTTGGTAGTTCCCTGTTAGGAAGAGGAGGAAGCAACACATTTGGAGAACCAGAGCTGGGAGAACTGGCAGTGAGGTGGGCAGCTCCGGTACCCTTAAAAATAAGCAGATCTACTTGTTACTCAGCTTAGCCCAGCAGCACAGGAGAGAGATGCCACGGATAACAGCCACTGGAGAATACACTGTCAAAAGCCATGTTTTTTGTGGCATATCTTCGTTGGTTTGTTGTTTCTTTTTTTTTTTATTGGGATAAAAGCATGTTTTCTGTGTGCACAGTTCATCGACTGCCTTCTCAGACTTGCTGCTACCCATAACTGGAAGTGCATGGTCTTCACTTTTGGAAAGACTTGGCTTTTATTCCTCTTTGCTGGACACAGATGGGACAAATACACATAAGGGACTACAGAGGACAGTCACTGAAGTGGGGGAGTGATTATTTTTCCAGCAGTAGTTGGCCGTATGGAGTTCTGCAGCATCCTGTAGACAAATATTTTAAAAGTTGGGGAATGGGCCATTCTCAAATGGAAAAGCTTCTGCCTTTTCACACTACTTCTTCAGTATTTGGAAAATCAAAGAATAAAGGCATTTTATTTTGTGGAGGGTGCCCACACCACCAGGGGACACAAGGCAGTTAGTAAATCCCCAGTTCCTGGAGATCAAGGGCCCTGACAGGTGTGGAACCGTGCTAAGCTTTGCTGAAGGGCGTGCTGTTGGACCAAGCTTGGGAGGGATTAAGTTGTCCTAAGCTTTCTCTTTGCCTCCCTCCAAAGGCCGAGTGGCTTCGCCAATGCCAACACAACCTTTGGGAGCTGTTGGGTTTTTTTCATGAAGCCCAGCCCTTAGAAGCAATTTGTCTCCACATGAAATGAAGGCAGTTGTTTTCCTGCCCCCTTGCAGTACCATCTTCTCTCCTTGCTCTTTTTCCAGCTATGATCTAGTCTCTGTGCTTTCCCTTCCTGGGACACCTCTATCATTAGGAAAGAACAAGACCAAGAACTAGGTTTCAGCTTAAAATGGAATATCAAATCCTATTGTAATGGCTTGTGCAATCCTACACGTATAAAGCCTGATGTGGCAGGAGTTTGGAGATACTCTGTGGTGCCTCTAGTTATTTCTTTGCAGTTAATAGAAGTGAAAGAACATTTCACAACTGGATCCTTTATGTGTTTGAGCTTCATCTTGTGAATGTTTTTATAGCGATCAGAGCTCCTGTAATTTTCCTTCTTTCCAGAGCTCTCTGGAATGTAGTTCATGCAGCTCTGCACTGGAAAACATGATGACACAAACCACTTATTTTTCATTCTCGTGGTGGCATATCAAGTGTGATGATATGTATTTTTAAGAAAAGAGGCCTAGCTAAGGATTAAAGATCTCAGGGTGCTGAAAGCTGCTGTAAATGGAAAAGGTGGGACATCTAATGACTTAGCAGATATGTTACAATGAAAATGTTTGTTAAACTATAAAGTCTAGGACCTTAATAAATACATTAGGTCTCCATTGTGTTGGGTACTGTACATGGATAGCAAAAGGTTATTTTAGGCCCCCAGATGTTTTTTATAACTGCTTAAATTTTTACATGATGTCACTTTGCAGCTTTGCTTCCTGCTTGCTTTCTCTCAGTGCTCTTGAATGAAGATCCCCAGGACACAGGAGTAATGTGCAGGAGTATTTGTCCCGAGGCACAGTTGATCAGACATGAAAAGGGGACACTGACTGACTCATCTGACCTTGTAGACTCAAGGCTAAGAGTGACAACAGTGGTCTCTTGCTAAGGTCCTCATCACAAGAATGCAAAGCATTCCAGGAACTTTCATCTACAATTCTAGATAGGGGCCAGCAATTTGCTTGCCAATGTTATCTCTAATGGACAGGGAAAGCAAAAGACTAATTGGGTAAATTACTGTGAACTGTGTATGAAATCTCTTTAATTTATACTTAGCAAGGTAAACCCTCTGCAGTAAAGGTGCTGCTAAGGATGGCTGTGATAGACTTTTTACATTTTATTTTTTTTTTTCATATGGACAGCTTTTAGTGCTAGACATTGAAATATTTCCTATCACAGAACTGCCTTTACCTTGGGCCAAGAATACTTTGGCAATACCAGAAATTTTGTTGGCATTTACTTGCAAATTTGTAGTTACAGAGTTACAAGAACATCTTCTTTGCAATTAAAAAATAGCTTTTTGCCCTCAGACACTTACTGTCAAATTTTAGGTGGGATAGATGTGTACAGGTGGTAGCCATCGTGTGTTACCAGCTCTAATTGGCATTCAATAAAATTCATTTAGATATCACAGCAGATGTGAGGGTATTAGGGAGGGATTTAAAGGAGGATAATGAGGTAAATAACTTTGCTGTTCCTTCAAAGCCAATCCTCAATAATGGGGAAGGGTCTTGCAGGAGAAAGCATGTGAGAACAAACAGGCAGTAGCAGAGGGCATGCTGGTGGCTGGTGGAGTGGTTTGATCTGTATCACAAGTGCTTACAAGTGTCTGCAGTGTGAGTGAGCTTCCAGCACTGGCCAGGAGTATATCAAATGGCACTGACAGCCAGCGAGAACAGAAACTGCTGGCTTATACAGTCCAAGGCACTCCTATACGTTGAGATGACTGCTGTGGAATATGTTTGATGGAAAAGTAGTTGGGTAAGATTTGGAATTTTTTTTTTTTTTTTTTTCAGGGGTTGGGGGGGTGGAAGTTAGTTTGTTTCAGTGTCTAATTTTACATTGAAGGCAAACTTTCTTGTTTGCCCTCTGAAGGCAGCAGCCAAGCATGATGGGTCTCTGGGGGCAGCGGCACTGGCCGGAAGTGGCCTGCCAGGGCTGCTCTGGGATTTGTTTTCTTTTGATTATGGGAAAAATAACCTAAGCTATTTCTGTGCATGCAGAGCATTCTTAATGACTGAAAAATCTGTTGTCAAGTAGGGACAAAGGGGAAGTACCAACTTGAAAGATGACACAAATGTGTTTGGATTAGGTTTAAAAACC
>WUAM01000323.1:37890422-37975347 GCA_024336885.1 Actenoides hombroni | reverse complement strand
CTTCTACCACAAAAAAAAGAAAAAAAAAATATATATATATATAAAATATTGAGACAGTTGCACAGCTAGACCTGGACTTGCTGTGGTGAAACTTAGTGGAGTTCAGTGCAATTCACAGCAGCAGACTTCAAGAGGAGGGTCTCTTCCATGGCATCCCTCATAATTACTCAGCTCTAAGCAAGAAACGCAGCAGAGGTGTCGTCAGGTCTCTTGGGGTTACTTACACAATGTGGGGGATTTGATGAGGTGCTGTGCCAGCCCCCATCTTCAAACAGCTCTTTTGGAAGACAAGGAGAAGGACCCGTGGTGTTGCTCTTGCCTGTTGAATGCTTGCTTGGTAACTGGCTCTGCTGTGCGCACCAGGAAGCACTGAGGAGGACCAAGTATGCTCCTCAGGGGCATCTGTTTTGAAATAACTTTGATGTTTCCACTGAAAAGGTTCCTCTGGTGACATTCCCATGTCCTTCAACACTGGTGCACGTGGCACTGTGCGGGAGGCTGAACAGTGGCCTCAAACCAAGCCACTGGCCCTGTCATCTCTGGCGCTCTCACATTCTGGACTTCTTTATTTCAGTTCAACATGCTGCATCTTTTCTTTTTACCCAAGACCCAGCCAAAATGAATCCCAGGAGGGTGCCTCTTGCTGTGCTTGCAGGCCTGTGCTTTGCTGTGGCAGGCTGCTGGGCAGTGTCAGGAAACTGTCCCCCAAAGCAGCACAGGAGTTTGAGCCCCACCTTTTGCTGTAGCCTGGCCCCAGCCTGTGCCCCAGCATGGCTGCAGTGGGCAGAGCTCACAAGTCCAGTTCCTGCCAACTCTGCTGCCTGCCCTTGAGCACGTATCTGCAACTCGGGGAGAATGTCCTCGCTGGTAGAACTGGGTATTTACCAATTGCTGACCTTCAGCTGGAGAGGGAGCGAGGAATAACAAATGCTGCCAGACAGTGAAAGGAAATGTGCAACCTGCAAGTGTTATACCTGCCTCCAAAGAATAATGTTGGGATACATTCAAAATACTCTGTAGTCCTTTGCTGGTGTGTCTCATGTGGTCTGGTTCCCTCCAAAATGAGATCTTTGCACAAAGCAGCCCTTCAGCCTGCTTGCACCTCTACGGGTGGATTTATTGGGTTTATATATTGTGTATGGTATAGGCACTAATTTCATGTATGTATGTTTGGGTTGTTGGAGGTGTCGTTGGGACAAACAGAAACCTTTGCCACTTCCACGAGCAGACACAAAGGACCATGTGCAGCGCTAGTAAAACTGCAGAGATTTTGGACGAAGTGTCAAGGGACTGTTCTTGCACCACACCAAGAGCTACCTTGCTTTGCTGAGCCTGTGCAAACAGGGATGGCAGCTGACCTGTTACCTATGATCCTGCTCACCTCTACTCTGTTTAACATGGAAGATTTGCAGTCTCTGCAGAATCCTCTCTATGGTGCTGCTTTCTTTGGGGCTGCATGTTTATAGACAAGGCTGCCAAGTGAAGATCCAGCTCAAAGGAAACAGCACTCTTTGGTACCTCCTGCTTTGCACTCCCTAACTGTGCCAGCTAAGCCTACAAGCAATAGGAGATTCTTAGATCTGAGGTGCAAATAAAGCCATAAAATGTTGGGGAAAGGCAATATGGAAATTATTGGCTGCAGTGTAATGTGTGCCTAGCTTCATGTTATCTTTTGGCTCATCAGCAAAGTAAAAGATTTCCACTTTGAAAATATTATGATTAATGCAAAAAAACCCCAACCCAAAGTGAAGATATGTCATGAAATCCAGCATGCTTTAGCAAAGCATTGTCTGGCAGCTGCCAGAGCTATTGATTTAGCAGATTGTCCTCTTGTGTGTTGCAGAATAAAATAAGAAACATTTAAAGTGGCACATTCTTTAAGGACTTCTAGTCCATTTCTGAGGCATTCATGGACTCTCTCATATAGACACTTTTACTACTTTTTTCCCATTCCGATGGGGCTTCCAGAGAATAAAGAGCCTATTACATATTAACAGGCAGTAGATTTATTCATTATTAAAATACTTTTTCCAACTTGAAAAAAAAAAAAGGTTTTGATCCAGAGGTTGGAAAATGTGCTGTGGGTAAGAGAACAGTTAGCAGCTGAATGCAAGGAAAGTTAGTTATTCAAAAAAAGATTACAAACTTTTTTTTTTTTTAAATAGAGAGTGAAATAATCTTTATAGCCAAACAAAGCTCTTACTACAGCTGAATGTCTGTCACTTTTATCATTAAGTGTGGTATATTGGGGTGATAAAAGAACAGTGAGCTAAGTAAACTGTAGGTATAGCTCTTACGGGTTGGGAATGTAGGTAGCAAATGGTCTATTCCAATGGTAAGACGTCTCTAGAAGGACGAGGATGTGTCTGAAGTAATCATAGTAGTTATTGGACTTGCCATTTTGATAGAAGTGTTTCAAGTGTGACCGCTGGTAAGCAGCCCGTGCCAAGGTGGTGCAGCCCTGTGCCCGGCACAGTGCCATCGTCCTCTTCTTCCTTGCTGAGAAATGCCCTGATAAGGAATGGAAGAGTGAATGGTGCAGAAAGCTGTGATGCCTTTTTTTAATTTTCTATCCTTTTTCTGGTAGAGGAAGGAGGAGTGAGAAAAAGGACCAACTCCCAGGTGAGCCCAGGCACAGCAGATCTGGAAGAGTGAGATATGGGGGGAAGTTCTGGGAGCTATGTCCATCGATGGAGTTATGTGCGGTTAAACCATGGCTTGCAGGTAAGTCTCTGTTGCTCCCTCCCCAGCATTGCATCCTGCCGCAGATGCCGGTTTAATTTTCTTCTCCACTGCATCACAGTATCCATCCTTACACATGGTGAGAGACCTTTGCAAATGTCAGGTGAAGGCACATAGGTGGGACCAGAGCCACACCATGACTGACCTTCACAGATCAGAATTTATTGATGTTTTATTTCCCATCTGGTAAGCTTCTTGCATTGGAATCATGAAGTTTTCAGCTGTAGGATTTAGGTGGTAAAAGACACAGCTTGATACAGGATTTTTTCTTTCCTATCCTAAATGTCCTTCTTACAGAGGGCAGAAGACACTCTCACTTAGCATGAACCAGCACAGCTTCCTTGGTTGTAGTGGCACAAGACCCTTTTACACCAGTTAGGAATGGCACGTCACCATTTCGTTACCTGGAAGCACTGAGGGACACCTCTGGCTTTCATTTGCCTCATCAGTGCAGCCAGTAATTCACTAACTAGTTGGCGTTAACATTTTTGCAATGGCTTATATGTGCCAAGCTTTTAATGAACAGGGTTGGGTTTTTTTTGGCTAGTCCATTTAACCACTCAAATTGCTGTAACTAACCAATGTGGCACTTGTTCTCCAAGGTGATGACTTCCCAGACATGCACATACAAATGGGCAGTTGTGGGGAATTTTTTTATTTTATTTTTTTTTCTCAGCTGTGACACAAACCTTTAGGAATTTGTTTTTACATGTGTTGCTGGATGGATACTTACTTTATCACGTCTGGCAAACCAACTGTCCACATGGTTTCTTACTTTTTGTAGAGTTTGTACTTCTGTTCTGTGTGTGAGCTCAGTGACTTATGCTATCTAATGTAGTCGCTTTTCTTCCCATGGGACAGAAACTGCCAGCACAGGGAAAATGCTGGTACAGCTCTTATTACATGCTCTTAAACAATATGGCAACTTATTTTTACTGTCTCTGTGTTAAGTGAAGAGATGATGGTGAGAACCGCATTGAGCATCAGGATAGAATCTTAAATGGATTTTGAAAAGGAAGAAAATATTTTCAGTCTTGTGGAGTTTCACCCCAAATGGCAGTTAGCTCCGTAGCTTTTACAATATGCAATTCCATTGATGAGCCCAATGGTGGTGACTGAGGAATGTGCTGTGATTTGTTCCAGAAACCAATGCCCTCTGCTTAATGAGTGACACTCTCGCCCATATCCAGCTAGGCAGCCAGAGAAGCCGGATGTGTTCTGCTCAGTAGCCAGCAGCTCTTGCTCACCATTTTCAGACCTTGCTTAGTAGTTCCTTCTTCAAAGTTTCTTAGCTGTGAGTCAATCCCAGGAATGAGGTTGCAGCACCAACTGCAATCATAGTCTTGGCAAATTCAGCTATATTCAGTGCTTTTTTTTTAAGGCTGTGTGAACTCACACACCTTGAAGTGGGGAAGGGAGAAGCCTGCAGGTTGCTGCTGCCCTGAACTGTGATCCGCATAACAAGATTTGCATTCTCGGATGGGATGGGAGAGTGGCTGTATTGCAGACTAACCAGCCTGTGCTTTTAAATAGCTTCCACAAGTAAAGGTGTCTGCTGCTGTGTTCCAATGACTGATTGAAATAAGGATGTTTTAACAGTAACAACAACAAAATTAAAACCCCTAAGTGTTGCCTGCAAAAAGCCATGACAGCCCTGAATGTTTGCAAAACGCAGTACTCACAGTCACTCTGAGGCTGTTGGTGTTGTTTTTATCAGGGCCCTAGTTCTTTGCCATTCTACATTTGCTAATCTCTGCCACCTTCTTTTTCTCTCAGTTTTGTGTGAAGTTAAAGACATGGGCACCAGTGATCCAGCCAGCTGGTGTCTTGGAAAGAACCCTGCAATGCCAACTGTGGACGCTGAGCAGCTGTGTTACTACCTCTCAGATTGGGACAATTAAGAAATGCTATAGCAGTAGGAATGAGATTGCAATTCCAGCTTTTCCAACAACACACCCAAGGGAATTTTTAAGGTATTACATATGTATGTATACACGTGTGTGTCTGTGTGTGTGTATATATATATATGTGTGTGTGTGTATGTGTATATTTTACTTTGTGCATGTGTGTTGGGGGTGGGGTGTTGCACCAGATGACCTTTTGAACTGTTGTCCAACTTCACTTTATGAGTCTATGAATTAGGGGGACTAAAAGCTGAGTAATGGGGAGGTGAGCAGAAGGCAGCCTCACCAGGCTAGTTCACATGGCTAGTGCTGGGAACCATTAGGACTAAGTGTCTCTAGATCAACCCTGGCATGACCTGGGAAAAATAATAAAAAAAATCCTTCATCTACTCAGTTGTTGTAAGGTGAAAGGTGCAGACCTGAAGAGGGCTGGTAAGATGAAGAGCAGGACTAGCAAAGCCCTCCCAAATAATCTGCATGTCACATTTAGCAACCATGTGTCATGCACCAGCTTCCGATTACACACTACCCCGTGGCTCAGAGGCCGTATGCCAGGGAGTCCTACAACACTGTAGACTTCTGTGATGCTCCCCTCTGGGAGCTGGGTCCTGACTCACACCCTTCCTGCAGTGAGGGTATGTTCATTTTCCCATATGTGTTTCCTGTGAGGAGGCCCCCAAGGCGCAGTTAATATTTCAAGTACTCTGCTCTTGTCAACCAAGCTGGTTATGGGTTGGTATAAATTGTTGCTGCATTAAGAATATGTCCTAGCTTTTACTGACTAGTTGTTTCACCCGTGTGGTGAGGCACTGTTAAAATGCTTTGAGTTGGCCAGTTTTTGTGATTTGTACTTTTTTTTTTTTTTACCCCCTTCAAGGAGGGCATGAATTGCTCATTTTGAATTATTTTTTTACAAAGTATGAGTAAGAAAAACAGCATGTATGTGAAGGCCCTACAGAAGTGTGGTACATCTGTTTCAAAGTGCAGACTCTGTCCCTAAAACAATTGTGGCATTTGTAACTCTTGTCATTCTGACTGTGCTAAAAAAATTAAATAATTTGCCCAAATAGCCATTGTGTGAAAACCACCAGTAAGTTTCATTTCCAAATGTGAAGGCATTTGCAAAGCCATGGTGGCAGAGCTGTAGAGCAGGCTACTTTGGAGGAGAGGGTGGCATCACGCTGAAGTAGCACCTTGTGAGTATTTGGCTTCTGCAAGTCACTGGAGGATAGAGCATCCACAAAGACAATAGACTGACCAGCTTAAAGAAAAAGAATCCCACTGAATACGAGGAAACCAGGAAGAAACTGGTTTTTTTACTCTTTCCCCAGGCATCCACTTTTGGCCATAGCTGGAAACAAGATACCAGTGCTGATGACCCTTTTGCCGGACAAGCATGGCTGCACTCGCAGGACTGCCGTGTGTGGAAAGTAAATGTGACCAAGCTCCCATCTGTACCATAAAGCTGGAGCCAAGAAGGTGGAAGAGCTTCAGAAAGGTAAAATGTATCGATCCTATAAGAGCTTTGGCCATGGTTTACTGAATTACTGTGACTTAGCCAGGAAATTGAGAAAATTCCCCAAACTGAAGTCCAAGTGCTTAAAGCTATGCAAGTTTGTAGCTCAGGCAAGCACTTGTTCTGGAACACTCCAAAAAAATAATGGGAGTCTGAAAAGGAAGTGTTCCTTAACACTGACTGTCCTACATGTGAACTAGCCAGACTGGTTAAAGCTTAATTAAAAATTGCCAGAATGGCTAAATTCTTTTCTAAGTGCAGCTGCAAAACATTAGCTGTGGGCATATTTTAGACCTTAATTAGTAACACTTGCACTGGAGGACCAAAATCTTTCATGAATGCAGCTGCAATCAATTAATACCAGTTAGGCATTTCTGTAGGCAATACAAGGATCTCCTGAATTTTTAGTGCCCACCTAGATTAAAAAAAAAACCAAAACACACAACAATCAAATCAAAGAAAACTACAAAATGTCTTTATTGAAAAAAAGCAGATTATAGCATCTAAGGTTAAATGAAACTTCTGACTTTAATATTAAATAACTTAGGATGATAGCAAGTAGCTTCTTCTTTAGATAAATAAATCTACATTTCCCATTTTTTTTTTTCTTCAACAATCAAGGGAATCAAACACTGAAACACAAAACCACAAGGAATTCTAAAGACTAAAAGACAGAAGCACAGTGAAAGGTTTTACAAGGATATATATACAAAAATAGTTAAACTAATGTATATTTTTCAGCATGTAAACTAGTTACATGATATACAAACTGGGAATTTATATATTTCCTACAAAATAAAAATCAACGTTGGTCCAAGTTCTTGGAAGAAAACTATATTCTTTTAAAGAAAATGAAAATATTTCTCAAATGAAAACTTAATTTAAGTCAAATTATATACTCTAGTTACGGCATTAGTTACAGGATGAATCACAAACTTTTAAACTTTTCTTGAAACACAAGAAAGCAGCTTTTGTCTCCTTTAGAGCTTTGGTTTACTTAACTACTCTGGACTTTCTGGTCTTAAAGATCTCCTCTAACCATTTTTTTCCTTTTGAAGCTCCACCTTACAAAATATATACACACGTGCACACAAGTGAAAGGAAAAGAGAGGAAACCCAACCAAACCTTCTTTGAAAGCAAAATTATCTGAGTGCATTCTTTTGTTTTCTTTTCAAATTATCATATTGATCCTTTCTTTGGAACACATCCTCCAGTGCACGAGGGACTGAATTGCCCTATAACAGCTTTGTGCTGTAGGTACTTTGTAAGATTCCTCACCGAAATGGAAGGGTGTAGTCCTGATGCACATGAGAACAAGCTGTTACTGGTTTAACTTTATGCAAATATTCTGAAAGTACAGCAAAGGCTTCTGAAGAACAGTAACATCATAAAATGAACTCTAGAAACTTTACATTTGTGTTGAACTGATTTAACATAAGAAATATAATTAAAAGAAGCTTTCTCATTTATATAATTCCCCAGACAGGAGGTAAAATGTGCAGAAACTGTCACTAGCACTAAAGAGTACAGCACATCATTATTTGATATTTGCTCTTATTTTTCTCTTTTAAAAAATGAAAAACTGGCAAATTTCACTCAAGCTCCAGTTTTTATAGGACATGCTGGAAAAGCAAAGCTGTACTTCATTATACAGTAATGGAATGCACCTGTCTATAGAAAATACTGGAACAACAACTGCTGCTTTCTGGTTTTAAACAAATTGCTTTGTCTATATTGAAATCCTACCTTTTGACATTTTTACCACGATGATACTTAACACATTGGAACTGAGTAGCACTACAAGAGCCTGACAAACTAACATGTGAAATAAAATTACATTCTGTTCTACAGTATGATTGTTTTCAAAAAACCAAGGGAAGGTATGGTATGTACGTTAGCTAGAGCGCTGTCCCCTGAAAAACTACGTTGGAGTGAAAAGGTGAACGTGCCGCTGAAGGAGGCAAATTGCTAAGGAAGGTATTGGCAGAGCAGGCTGAATGCCAGAGGAAGTCACCTCCATCTCTGGCCACTGTGATTTTAAAGGCTTTGCTTCTACACTGGTAGAGCAAAATGTTTTTCCAGTACAGTGAGTACTTCAGGGATGACTTGCTCACAAGAACAGACCCAAACTTCGCTGTGTATTTTAATGATTGTTTTCTAAATTTGGGTTCCTTAATATATATTGTAAAGACAAGAAAGTAAAAATACCTCAAAGCTAAATGTGGTCCAAAGCAGCTTTCTTACATGGATAAAGTATCACATTGCAGCTGATGCTAAAAGTTTATCCTGAAGCTCTGATATTTTCCATGTTTGTAATAACCTTAAGGAATTGACCTAGTCATACAATCCAATTTAAGGCAATTTTTTTTCCCTTTTCTAGCATTTCCTGTTGGGGTGAGAGGCACAGGTACTTCCTTCTGAGGCTGGGCTGATGACTGTGGACACAGGTAATGTTTGCAAATACAGGAAAAGGGGGCATGCACCCAAAGTCCTCTCTTTTGCAGCCAGGCTTTTTAGGTCACTCTGTAGAAACAGGTCACTAGTTGCACTGTAATTCTTTTAAAACATGGGTATTACATTAAATATGTTAATCATAAACTGATATATATTAATTAGAAAATTACTTTTTAAAGGAGTGTCTGACTTGCCAAGGAGCATTCAGTCGGACAGGTTAATCTAGGCCCGTGGAAGTTTGGCAAAGGTTCAGGAAACATACCTTTTGTTCCTTACTAACAGTAAAAAAAATAGTTCACAGGAATTTTTTCCTGCCTCCCAATCCCTTCCCCCATAAGGAAATTCCAGACTATCAGAAATTTCTGTTAAGGGAGTTAATTATTCCACTTAGGAATTAGTGTCCTTTGGATGCTTTTTGTACTTTTCAAGGGCACACAAATGGCTTTCAAAAAGTCAGTGGAGCATAAGAAACTAAAGGGCAATGGTGTTGCCAAATAAGATGTTTCACCAGTCTGTGTGCTGAGTTTAAACGTGGGATCACTTCTGAATGGATCTGTCAGATTCTCAGCATGTTGAGAACTGGCATGGAAAGGTCCCAATTTTACACATGGGGAGAATCTGGTCTGGTATTTGTACTTCCTCTGGAGCAGAAGCATTTTATTGTATTGTAATTTTGGATACAGTTAAAGACAGTAATGATGGGTTTATTTAAAATATAAATTCAGGAAGACTGGATCAATTCTCATGAGAATGCAAGGAATTTTCTGAATATACAGATGTGTGATTTGCATGTAAATCATCAACACATGGTAGAAAACAAACCATAAAAAAGATTCATCTAACTTCCTATATGGAAGACACATATTTCCCCAGAGCTCTGAGGTTACTGTAAAAGCTTATGCAAAATATGAAAGTGTGTACATTCTATGTACATCTAATACTTGTTATAAAATACCAATGTTTCAATGGTCTGACTCTAAATTATTTCTGCTAAACTGTACTTTGTTTTCCAATTAAGACAATCCCTGTGATCAGTTCAAAAGTACGTCTAGAAAAGATAATACAGAAACCACTCTCCCCCTCTTTTTTTAATCATGTATCAACATACAATCATAAAGCAGTTGGTAACAAATGAAGTCTTGTATCAAACAAGCAGTACAAAGACCAGTGTACCTTTGCATAGAAAGGGCTGCTAACCCCATTAAACAGAAAACACGGTTAAAGGATTAATTCTTTTCTAAGTGCCAAATCACCAAATGGGTATGAATACATTTTGAAACTATGGTTACATTTGTACATGGCAAGCAATTACAGAGGTCTGTAACTTTCTTCAAGTGTCGGGACCCTGCATGTGCCAATCTTTTGGATATATTCCTCTGTAATGTGGTTTTCATGCAAGATGCTTGCCGTATTTCTTTAACAAGTTAAATAGTCTTTGGATGACTGTGGAACCTTACAGAATGGAAAGCTGGCCTAACGCTTCTGCATATAATGCCATTATTTAACCCATGCTGAAAACTGTCCTTGCTAAAAACACTCATTTGCTTCCTAATTAAGTACTACTGGGAAACTAAGTTTTAAAGAACGTGACTGTATTCTCTAAGACCGGAATTCAACAAAACTAGCTAAAATGCTAGCATTTATCTTATCATGCTTGCTGCAATATGATAAGGTGCTAACTTTTGGAAAGTAATTCTACACTCCTTACTTGGGCAAAATCTCCACTAAAGGCAATTGAGTAAGGAGTGCAGAACAGCCCTTGTACCATTGTCTTTAGAAATGCTGCCATTTACAGTTACAGTTTAGTGGAGAATTATTTATTCAAGTAGATGGTGTTTCAGTGAAAATGTCTAGATAAAAGAATGCATATGTACAAGACCAGAAAAAGACCCCTCACCTCTGATTTAAAAAATAAATAGCTGGTTTAGATGGTTGTTACTGAAATCTCATCTTTAAAGGAACCGGAAAGTCCTTTTTACATTTTTGTCTTCTCTTCCAAATGGCTTACTGGCAATGGCAATGTCTTTCAGAGTTCCGTGACGTGCATTGGATAGCTTGGAGGTGGATGTGATGGCAGTTTAATGTTAAGGCGCCTGATATGACAGCCGTGGCACAGCAAGTGGCCCTCTAATGGGTAACAGCGATGGCCTTCCTCATCGTTGAGCTGCAAGCCACAATCCTAGAAGAAACGCATACATCCCAGATTAGTGAGTGATTAGTTGGTCATTTCACAACAATGCTGATCTATCCTGCATAACTTCTGAAGCAGGGCTGTACCATCTCTAATTTGAAATGTAAAAAAGGTTAATCACTTCAAGGCCATGGTCCATCTTTAGTGGAAATACGTTAGTACCTCTGGGGTGGCACATAACTACAGGGACAACATGGATGAACAGAGATAAAAACAAACTATGATCCTGCCTGCTGACTATTATGTGTGCTGCAACAGACACAGTCCTGGTTTTCAGTTGTCATCATCATAATTTTGAGGACATTTGAAAGTCACGGCAGTTTTGTGCTTGGATTTGATATTTCAAGTATGTTACTTAAAGCTGTTACCATGATCAGTCCTGACAAACCAGAGATTCTGAGTATGTATCTGCACATTTAATAGGGAAAAGAATGGAACAAGTTGGGCATATAGGTCATTTTAATACTGAAAAACAATGCAAAGCTTTTCATTGGACACAAAGTATGATTTTTATTTTTTTTTTGCTTTCATAGCTCAAGTTAAAATCCTCTATATGCTATATAGTAACTATATGCTATATAGTAACTTTATAATGCTTTATGTAAGATCTAAAATACAATTCCTCATTAGAATTTATCGATTTCTGTTAACCTGCACATGTGCCAAGCATTCATACCTTTTTCCATTTCCAAATCTGTGCTCCTTTTCTGCAATGAGAAAGCCTGCCTCAGTGGGTTGTGGTTTTAGAATGCAAACTGGCTAGAACTTCTTGGCAGAAGGCAAGTGGTTGCGCAAGAAAGACATGATAGAGAAAAGCAGCAGTTTCCAAACTGACTGCTGACTTTGCATGGCCATCAGGTGTTGATGGCATTAATGACATTTCAGAAGTGTCTGTGTAAGTCAACAGAGCCTTTGCTAAAGCCTCCATGTGAATACCTCAAAATACTGGCATTACCTTTTCTAGCAGCAGTTGGAGACAGCAGTGACCCAGTGAGTACAGTTCAAGAGCCTAATCTGAGACTATTGGGTGGTAGCCTGCCCTGTTTGCACATGGCTAACCCCCTGATTTCTCTACATAAATGCACTCTGCCATTCTGGGCAGAGGTGGAGGCAGCTTGATTTGCCTCAAACTGGAAGGAGAATGGGTAAATGAATAATGAAACAGAATAGAAAATAAACCCCCATTGGGACATTCTAATATAAAGTCAATAGCCTGAGAGAGAAGGGGAGGGAGCTGTCATCTTAGGTGAAGCCTGCACAAAGCAATAGATGGGGGGAAAAGGAGGAGGGAAGAACAGCTCTCCAAAATGCTTCCATTTCCTGTGCCAATCTCTCTTTAAAAATGAACAGAAATTGATGGCGTTATCAGGTATCTCTGCTGGAAGGAGATAGATGAGTGGATGGGGTCTTCCTTATCTTAAGTTCATATACCTTTCAAGATGCCCTGAATTTTGTTATTGTCTCCCTCAATCAGAAGTATCTTTGGAAAGCCTTTTTGTGTAGAAGTGCAGGGAAGATAGTACCAGTACATTTTTGCCTCTGGTGCTACAAGCTAGGTAGCACAGTCAGGATCTGTGTGGATATTTGCATGTTCTATCAGAGCACCAAACCTACAGCAAAAAGGAAGTTTTGGGTTAATCCCAACTTAAAGAGTTTGTTTCCCTCCTCACGCTCCCACATGCAAAGCTAGGACTGAACTCCTCTCTCCTCTCTGAAGCAAGAGCGCTAATCACACAACTTGATCTGCCCCAATAAATGTTTAAATGTTCTGCACAAAAAGAAACTACTCCCCAAAAAGCGTCAGAAAGTCAATGAAATCCCTGTCTCTTTTCTAATAAGGAATCAATATTCATTTCAGCATGGAAAAGCCACAGATCCCCTAGAAGCTCCTTCCAGTGCAGCAATGAGGGTCCTTCCCCGCATAGGCAACGTGAATTCAAGTCTCCTCAGGTCAGAGCCACACACGTTGTATCCAGGAATCAGGAAAAAGAGAACTGGCATCTACTCTTTGTTGCCTCCCCATCTGGAAGTATTGAGAAAATTCAACCCAAACAACCCAATCCAGCTTTGGAAGTTAATATACTGCAAAACCCCAAACCGAAACTGGATTTGGCACTGGAGTGGGCAGCAGCACTTGCAGCCCAGGCAGCGCTCAGCCCTCTGCCGCTCCCCAGGAGCCCTACCTGCCCCGGTGTGCCAGCACCAGCCCCTGCCCCCTGGGGTGAGTCGGGCACCCACCCTCATGCTGCCAGCTGTCAGCAAAGCCGTGCTGCGGGGCGGGCCGGCAGAGGTGCCCATGCTCACCTCACAGTGGTAGCACTCCACGTGGTAGTCCTTGTCCATCGACACCACCCGGATGGTCTCCTCAGAGCCCTGTTGGGGAGCAGAGAGAAGGGAAGAGCAGGATGGTAAGCGCTGTTTCCTCGATTGTCTTTCAGTGCCCCACCTATTGTTTGGGAGAGCTGTTTCTCTGAGGGATTCCCCTCCTCCTCCACAGAGCAGAGCTCTGTGACCACTAAGGTCTTGTGCCATGGTGCACAGCACTGCGCTGCAGGTGTTCCTGTTTAGAAGCAGCGTGGGTGTCTTGATGTGTCTAAGTTGTAGAGATCATTTGGAAAGTGTAGCCCAAACTTCATCCTCAAGGCACAAATTAGTCCTGAAATCAAGTAATTTCCCAAGGACACCCAGGATTTGAATGAATTACTAGCCAGAAACTATGACCTGCTGATTTGTGGATACCCTCTCCTAAGTTTTCCAGGACTTGTATTCCCCTCAAACCATCTGCTGCAGAGCTGTTTGCATATGCACATGTCACTGTATGCACCCCATGGGGAGTTACATGCCAGACTGGCAGGTAATTACATGCACAGGCCCAAATCTCAGCCACGGACTTGTGCAATTCCGGGCTGAGCCCCAGGCCCTGCAGAACAGCCCATACCCTTCTTGTAACCTCACAGACTCTTTCCCCAATCCACTCTGAAGCCTCTGAAGACAGAGCTCATTAAATGTGTTGCCTTGCATTGTTTCCAGTTCCAGGTGTGGTTAGAGCATCAGAGCTGACGTAGACTATGTCTGAGGGAAGCTGTGGGCAAGTCTGTGCCTGCACAGCTAGACTTGAACATAAGAAACCTTCATGGGAAAGAATGTGGAGTGTACCCTGCTAGTCATAAGGTGAATCAGCAGTAGGACTTTTTTTTTCTTTTTTTTTAAGGTCATTTGGTAAGACACAAATCCAGTTAAGTTTACACAGGGGTTCTCCCTTCACATCCAGCTATCAGAAAAATCACTTCTGGCTCAGCCTTTTTAAGGTTTTTAATTACATGAGGCTTGGCCATTTAACAGAAACAGTAAAAACAAATGGTAATGTGCAGAGTGATGGAGGTGGGCGTGCCGAGAGGCTCTAGCCACAGGCTTTACTGGGGCACAGCAGCTTGTAGGATGCAAGCTCTGGCTCTCTAAACACGACAAGAGGAAAAGGAGGAAGACACTGATGCCCTTGCTTACAAAATAGCAATTTGGTGACCTCACCAATGGGAACTCAGAAGGTCCAGCACCCCCCCAGCATATGAGGGAGCACTGCTGTGGGCAGGCAGAAAGGGGATGTCTTAGTGAAGAAGTCCTATCATGCTACCTATACTGTCAGGATAGGCTGAGGTTGCAAGCAAGTCACTCACATGGCTTCCCTTTTAGTCAACTTTTCTGCTGCCTTATTCACCCCTTTAAGCACTTCCATTACATTGCCACCCCAGGATAACAGACGGTGTGGCCTTTTCCCAGGGTCAGGGTAACCCTCAGATGTCTTTTAAAGTTTGGGCATCGTAATAGATCCTCATCAGAAATGCTAACATAGCAGACAAGGAAAATTGCTACTTGAGCTAATGGGAGATTCTAAATATAAACAGGACTTTACTACTTTGGTTGTTCTTGGAGCCCTAGTCAGGGCTTTCAATTAAATGAGATTTATAACAGTACAATTAAGACCTGGAAAGCACCCTAAATATACAGAGTACTGCTCTATAAGTCATATGCCTATTACAACCTCTGAGAATGTTTGAGAGTGACATTACTGCAGAACTGTATTTAATTTAGTATCTGACATAGTATAGATTCTGGAAGACAGAGGAAAAGCATCTAATGTGTTTTCAGAAAATGTTGATATGCCAAGAGCTGTTTCCTCTAGGAGTCAGTGCATGTTGACAGGTACCTGTGCAGGTAGGATCGGCTGGTTACAGGAAGCGCATTTTGGTGCAAAAACCCTAGGGGACAAGAAGAAAGTATTCAAATCACATTTAAATTCTTCAAAAAGTTTAACGAAGAGAGCTATTCTAACCATGCCTTCTTTTTAGCAAAACGTAGATGCACAGGCTTTGATACACATTTAAATGTTTCATGATATTCAGGGAAAAAGAGATTTGGAAGAGGCTGATCTACCCCAGCTGTATCGCTTAGGTCTGCCTGACCTCTAGGCATAGTGACTCCAGCCCTCTTCCCATGTATGCTCTTTCTCTTACCTTTCTTTACTCATAAAGCCATTCAAATCCTTCCAGATACTCCTCCTCCAGCTCCTGAGTTGGGGACTGTCACCATCCAACTTAACCATGCTAAATGGAGAGGGGTTGACCAGGGCTAGGATCTACTTAAACCAAACACATCAACTGGTCTTAGTATGCACAGCTGCATTTTACAACAATCACTGGGCCACCATTCACTCTATCCCTGTAACACAGGCAACTTGGTACCAACAGGGTTGTGTTCAGAGTGATGTACTCTTGCTGTGTAAGCTCTGTTATTGGTTGACTGGAGCTAAGAGCAGTTATGTTGCCTTCGAGCAGGAGCAGAAAGGAGTCCAAAAGCAATGACTTAAACCACAAAACTTTCTGTCAGGTGAGGCTAAAATATTCTAACACTAGCTGCTAATTACATATGTACTGTCCAGTCTAGGTTAACCTAACTTGTACTTGCCTGTGCCATGCACTATCAGGACCTCAGCTCTTAGAAACAGCCAGCAGAACCTATCATCACTTGCAGAATTAGCTTGATCTAATTAGATTGAAAGTCCTGAAAGAAGTAGAGAAACAGTGACCAGAGAAGTACATCCTCTGACACACACAAACTGATTTTCAGCCTCACCTGGCCACTGTATGCCAGCCACACTGGGCCCATGAAATGACCCTTGATATAACCTTAAAATACATTATAAATGCAACGTGTGAGAGCAGCACTTGAGGGACATCTAAGCAAATAGGAGCGACCCTTTTTACCTACTCCAAGGCTTGTAATTATACCAATACCGTAACTGCTGTAATTCTTCCAAGCATGCAGGGGCTCGGCATACTTACGTGTGGTAGTCTTTGACACAGTAAATATTGTTCTCCACGTCGACAGTGAAGGGGACTCCATCTAAACACTCATTACACACCACGCAGCGGAAGCAGCCAGGATGGTACGACTTTCCGAGGGCCTGTAAGATCTGAAAAGACAAACAGCAAAATAAGTGGATGCATCATTATATGAGATCCTGGCCATATACTGTCATGTCTGATTCTTAATAGTGACAGTGAGAAAAGCACTTCAGGATGAAATTACCACTTTGCAGATCTGTCAGCAAGGGGCCTCTTAAAACAATCAAATTGCTTACTTCAGTGGGATTCCGCAGGCTCCCAATAAAGAGAGGGAACTGTAAAAATGGGGCTAACGCCCATCAGCGTTAGCTCTGCAGGGCCAGTACTGCCAACAGAAATTAAAACTGGCTTCAGCCACTGCTTCTTGGAAAATCTGTTGCAGCCAAACACAAGTTACTGGGATACAGAGCTAATTCACAAAACTTAACAGGCTCTGACAGACAGAATCCAAACCAGTCATTACTCAAATTTAAAAAGTAAAATATCCAAACCAGCAAATAAATAGGTGTCCCTTTATTAGTTAAGGATCCTAATTCACCACAGTTACTGACTAACAGGTTATCACTTGGTCATAAGGGCCCATTGGCTTCCGTTTAAATTCCATCTCTATCTATGTATTTGGATACAGATCCATCCATCTGCCCAGGCTTTTCCCATGCTGACTTTCCCTACTGCATTTTAAAGGTTTCAAGCAAAGGCCTGAGTCAGTCCCAGATCACTACTACAGAAAAGATCCCCTCCCTCCTAGCACTCTTGTATGTAGCACTCAGTGTGGCACTGGGACATCAAGAAGGATGCACCAAGCCCACGAACAAGCCTTTGGGAAGAGTAAAACATGGTAGCATCTTCAGGGAGCTCTCAACAGGTTATAGCACCAATTGCATATACTTCGTGTAATTTCAAAAAGTATCTGCTAGCAGCAGTGCTCAGCTTGGAGCTGCTAATAAAATAAAGATGATAAATCTCCACAGGCCAAGCTCTTACGGCCTTGTAGGCGATTCTATGAATAAAGACTAAACCAACAGGAAACAGAAGTGGCACACAGGGAAAATGCAGAAAGTCCATTTAATTTAACCTTTTTCCCCTCTAATGAAGTCCTATAGCTCTCTGGTCAGCGAGTGGCACCAGATTCCATCTGGCTGGGAAGCCTGTTCATAGTCAGAAGCAACTCTCCTCTGTGCGTGTGCAGCTATCTAGGCAGCTCCATGACACATGCTGTTAGCCTGGCATGGTTGTGCAGCCCCCCTTTGCACAGAACAAGGCCCAGTTCAGCTGCACGTTCAGCCCTGAACAGCTTCAGCTGTGCCCAGGCCCCGTGGCTGCACACAGGCCCCACGATCGCTCTGTGTGTGCTCCCAGGGAGGAACACCGAGGAACTGGCCAAGTAAGAGCACTGAATTCCTGGAGCTCCCAGACGGGTTTCCTTTTGTCAGTGCACGCTTGCTGATGGGAGAAAGGCAGACGAGCACCTGCCAAGCTTCTAGCTACTGAGCTCCACCAATGAGATATCATGGACTCTTGCCTGGGATGCTGCAATTAAGGGCCAGCTCAAAGCATGCAAGTCAGGATACTCCTCCCCCGCCCCAGCATGACATAACTCTAGAAATTTGCTCTTGGGCTAAAACGAACAATATCCTTGTCCAACCAGTGGTGCCAGGATATGAGCCAGAATCCTCATTAGTGAAGTCTCTGTTCCAGCTCCTACTGAACCTCCGTGCTCGCAGCGTAATCTCTACTTCTATTAGGCATACCAAAGTTCCTATGTATTTTAAAGCAAAAGGCAAACAGATATACGACATGATCTGCACTTCTTCAATGTGCAAGCCACTTCATTTAGTTTGTGAATTTCTGCTTAAGAAGAACAGACTAAATTCTTACTACTTTCACTCACTGAAATGATTCCAGCAGTATCTGGCCCAGCCCACAGCCCTTTGATTTTTTTTTTAATTATAGAATTAACTGACTGCTGGCTCCCTACAAATCCCAGTGGCAATAATGCACTTTAACTGATGAGGAGAAAGTGGCAGAAGTTAAATAAAGCAAGTCACAGAGCAGGAAACAAACCGCAAGACTATTGATAATGTCCTTCTCTCTAGCCCAGGTTCCGTCCTCTGGACAGAGCTCTTGCTATTATACCGACATGTAACACCCCTTCTGTTTTCTTTTACCATGTTCTCATACAAAGCCATGCTGTATTTTCCCTCTTTAGTATTAAAATTCTCTTTTTCTTCTCCCCCGCCCCCCCAACTTGTGTGTGGCAGAACAACAGCCTCCCGTGATCTCAGGTAGAAAAAAAGCCCAGCTTACTGTACTTAACATAACAGGGCATGAAGATGTTTATTTACTGCCTCAGTTTCAAAAGTTACACTGACAGCAGCAAAGTCATAGTCTGACAAAGGAAAAAGCACAATGTCTTAAAGTGTGCTACCCAAAGCACATGAACATCAAGCTACCCCAGGATTAAAAATTTAGGTCTCTTACCATTTCCATTATGAGGTGTCCACAAACAAAGCACTTGTCCGCTGTTTGCTGAAAACCTGAATACTGTTCAAATAACAGAAAAGAAAGGATTATTACTAGCCACTTAATTAGCTGCAGAAATATCTTTTAAATGAATGCTATGCCTCAGGAGCCTTCACTCTGCTCTGGCGGCACGCTCAGCTATCAGCTTGGCCTTCTGATCCACTGCAACATTTCCACTGAGATTTCCAATATCACAGTATTATTTTAAATTTTATTTTTGAAGCCTATTTAGCAAGTTTGCATTTGGGGTGCTGGAATTAGACTGAATTCACTCTTTTGGTTGTTTTGGAAGTAAGTAACATAGGATTTACCTCCTAACTCCTGCTCAAATTAGTTATCGGCACTTACTGACCTCAGATTTTGGACCAACATTTTACACAGTACTACACGCAGGCTATAAAAATTAAGACAGGCCCATGGATTATTTAGCTGCCTTGTGGATACCAAGCTTTTTATCCAGGGAAGAACCTAAAAGTCCAGTCATAGGATCTTTGGCTTTCTGCACAATGTGGGCAACAGTAAGGTACCTCAGCAAGATGATACAAACCCCAACTATCAGCCTGCAGTGTGAAACAGGAAGGCTAGGCAGGCCTAGTGGCAGAGCCCTCTTTGGTTTGGTGCTGGGCACATGGCAGCCAGGAGGTCCTTAGCCCATTTGGGACCAAAGCTCTGCGTTGCCTGCCTGATTGATTTTGACCTTGACTTTGTACTTGCGTCCCCAAAGCAGATGCTGTTTCAAAGTCTGTCTTCAGCCCTGTATTTAGCAGTGTACAAAAAACCCATCATGGTTATCAGGCCAGACGATTGAACTGTCAAATAATCACCCTACAGACAAGAGGCATTTGCCTGAAGAACTCCACTCATGTCATCTTGAAACTGGTATTTGCAGTGGCAGAATTCTACACTCACCCCCTGCAGTCCCATATAAGTGAAGTGCTGTGTGTGCACCCTTTCCTGCCAGAGGGATGGGGTGCCCACTTTTGTGTATGGTATTGCATAGTGATGATTATTTCAGCAGTTGAGATTGTAGCAAAGCTCACTTGAAACATACTTCAGTTGCACAAGACAAAGACAGGGAATGGGGAGGATGAGAGTAAACTGGACTCTTCTCCCAGAACACAGGTTAATTGACTCAGGCACCTAATGCATCCTCAGCACCTGAGCTCAACAGAGTTTATGAATTGCTCCATTCCCCACTTGATTTAGTGGGGATTAATTGTCTCCTCACTTCAAAAGCCAGCGGTTTCCAGCTTAGAGTCGCCATATGTTTTCCTTTTTATTGGTGTGATGGGATTACACGTTATTTCAGATCAATAGGTTGGAGACAAAATTGCTGTTGCTATGCAACAAAGTGATTATGAAGGAAAAGGCCTTGCAGACACTTTGATGGGCCCAAAAAGTCACTAAATGATGGTATAGCAGCTGTCAACAGCTCCATATCTACTAGTCACTAAGGAACACAGCTCATGCAATCTTGAGAAACTTTGAAACGTCATCAAAAGAGACCAGGGTGTTGAGGAACAAATACAGAGACAGGCAGTTCTAGCTGGCTATTTCTGCAATATACTGGTTGGGTTTCCCCCCCCCCCCCCTTTTTTTTTTTCTTCTTACTGATGCAGAAAAAACGACTCACTGCTTGGGATGCTTCTTGGCTACACTGTATCTGAGTAACCATCTGGCCAGACTATTTCCTACAGTTGCGAACCCCAGAGTTACTGGAAACAGGTGGGTAGGTCCTAGTGGTGCAGACAGCAGAGGATTAACAATAGCATAAACCCAGCTAATTCTAAAATCCTGCTGGAATGAATTTACTAGTACCATCTGGCTGTCATTTGATAAGGAATGCAAAGGAGCATTTACCCAGCTATTGATTAAGAGGGAACATTATTCTCCAGGAACAGAATGGCATAGTGGTCAGATTAATGTAATTTACCACTAACTAGATTGTCATAAATTACACTGTTTGTCAGACAGAAAGGTTTTGCTGACACAAAATCACTCTTTATATGACTAACCCTGTTAAATTAAAACCATGATTTGTTTTTAACATGAGAACTGTAATTTCTCAAACACATCCAGAACTGGATTACCCAATTAAGGCTTTGTAAAATGGCAGTCAGTCTAACAGCAGTGACAAAATATTTCATGGGCTCTAGGGAGTTGTCCTTTACCACTACACTCTTTTCTTCTCCCATCACAGTATCAATCCCAGGCAAACTGGAGACCTGATTCAGTGAGATCAGTGTTTTGGAATCAGCTCTGCTTGTGCTTTAAATCAGTTTGAACTGGAAAAGAACAACATCCTCGGATTGCAGCAGCACTGTTTTCTGCATGCTGGAACTACTGTTGACACTGCTGTTTAAAGGTAAACAAGAAATGATTTTCATTTACATTATTGTAGCTCACCTGTCAACTTCTGCTTTCCAATACCTGTTCTTAACTTGGAGAGTTCAAACAGGGCTGTTGTGCTAAGTTTTCAGTTTAACAAGCAGAGCTTAATAATGAAGTCTTAAAATACTAATTAAAATTGGCAACCTTAGTCTTTGAAGCACTTAATTATTAATAACCTTCAAAAATCTTGTGTGTGCAACAAGAGCAGTTGTGACTGCTCCAGACTACAGACAAGGCAGAACGGGCTCTTTATTACCTCTCAGCACACCCGAGAGCCTCCCCAAAGCTGGGTTCCCAGCATGGCTGGGTAAAAGCAGCACTGGTTCCCCATAGTCTGTGAACCAGGTAACTGCAAGAAAAGAGGAGGTTATACTCTACAAACTTGTAGCCTCTTTTGTTACTGATATAGTTGGAGGGAGAAAAAGAGCTTTCGTGCACACCATCCATCCCTCACAATCTAGAGAGGTGAAAAGCAGACTGAGATGAAACAGTACAGTAATACAGGCTGACAGGCAAGACCTTACTAGGGAAGCCAAATCACAGCCATACCTCCTGTACACATGGTATTTTATCCATACAGTTGCGTTTGGGATGTAAGCAGTACTGGGCTCAATTCTAGCCTTACTCTGGAAGGGATTTGCATGTGCCAGGTTTTTTTTAAAGATGTTATTTGCTGGCAGACTAGTAAGATGATGTTAATGCAGACCAACCTCAAACTAAGACAGAAAAGTTCAGAACTCAACAGACAGTCTTTACACCGAACAAATAAGAAGCATAACTTTGAACTTTCCCAAATATTCATTCTAGATGCTCATTAAGCATATAGAAAAACACTGAAAGAAGTTGTTAGCAAAAGAACAGCTCTGAAATTCAAAGCTGGAATGAAGTGTTACCCTTTACTCTCCCTTCTATGACTTAAGAATAAGATGCTAGTTACCAGGATGCAAAGAAAAAACAAGTGCATGCTGAAGAGCTGGCATATTACTTTTCCCAATTTCTTAGTTCGGTCTCAACTGTGTTCTCTCCTATTTACCTTGTCCTTGACTTCTCTCCCAGGATAATAAAATCTCACTTTACGCGCACGAATCAAAACTTTGCAATCAAGCTCCTCAATGATACTTATATAAAATAAGACTCTGGGAAACTAAATAAACCTTGAGAAATATGTTAATTATGTCAGAATAGAAGAGTAAAAATAAAATAGAAGACTTGGCTGGCTGAACTTTTCTTTTGTTTGATGTCCAATATACTTTGATTATCAAACAGGCAAAAAAATCTCTAATGATTCTGTCCAAGAGTCTTTGTTTCAATGTAAGAGGAAAACAAGTCCCCTTCTGTCCTGAATATTTAGGCCTGTTAGTGTCCTCCTGTGATAATCTTGGGGTTTATAACTCTTCTGTCTAATGTGCAATATATCCAAAAGAAATTAACAATGAATTTTGAGCATATAATGAACAATTATGCACGGAGGATAATCCCACCCAGTACTATGAGAAACAATTTCTCCAGTCTGCCTTCAGTCCTGTAACCAATCTTGGTTGTCTACCCAGGGTCTTTTAAAGTTTGATGTTCTCATCATGATTTTCAAAAGCAAAAACATTCAGAGAATAGCACGCCTGAAAAAGGCTTCAGGACCCAAAGTTTCTACCTTAGGCAATGTCAGATCTTTGAAAAGACATGTCGCTTCTCCTTCGCATGCCTAACCGTGCCCAAGGAGAGGCTGATGCACTTCCCTGCTGTTATGCACTCAACGAAACAAAACCTTCCTCCTGGAAACAGACCCTGGAATCTCATTCAGGCCCGTTTTCTTCTTTGATGAGGATGTTCAAGACCTGCTAAAGGTTTGTGCAAGCAGATCGAGTGGGTTACATTTCAGTAGGTGTGGCAGTTGCTGCCCCGGTAATGGTACGAAGCCGTAAAAACTACAATTCCCTGTTACAGCACTGCAAAGTCACTCAGTGTGATTGCTCAGCCTAGACTTGAGATTCCTACTCTTTTGTGCTTTAAGGGCTTTTGAGAGGGATGATCAGGAGTTTTTGCCAAAATGCTTCAGGCATTTAATTCTGAAAAGTAATTTCTGAATTGGGTGCTATGCTAATAATGTATTCCAACCCCAGGCTGCCTGTAATCCCTCACAGCCTCTCTTCTCCTTGGTTTCCCATTAGCAGAGCATCTGTCTTCTCGCTGCTTTATTGTTTGCTCTCTGCATGGGACCCTTAGTACACGGGACACAACAATGCAAGAAATTCATGGGATCACATTAAGAGAGGGAGAAAATATCAAATTTGGTTTCATGCAGATGGGTTGGGGTTTTTTTACACACGCATTTAAATGCAGCAATTAAAGTGAAGTGAACAAAATGGGGCCTTCTCAGGTTTAAAGATATGGGAGCCTCATGGCAGGTGGCAGAGATTAAACTAAAGGAAAATAGTCCAGAACTTTACTCTTCATGTCGCTGAAACCCTTTCATATATCCTGTTGCTTTACCCTGTGAGGAAACACTATGGCAGCAGCTTGTTATCTTGCTTCTGCACATCCACTCTGTTATGTTTGAAGGAGATGGGTCGGGCAAGGAGGGACTTCATAATCTACACAGATGTAACAGTTGGTCTGGCCAAGCACAAAACTGCCAAAATAACAGGAATTCATCTGGTAGCTAACTTTGGCTTAGCAGTCAGGCATTTTATAGTCTCTGAGAAGGGAATAGCCATTTACTTCCTAGAGAGCCTACAGAGACCCACATGTGAGCACTCGCCAAAGTTACTTTCTCTGTGATTAATTAAGAGCCAATAATCATTTTCTTACCTAGATCTTTCTTAAATAAATGTCTGTGGAAGCTTTGCAGTGATAATGATCAACCAAAAAGCCTGAAGCAAGTACTATAACTTTGCATTGTATCATTCAGCCCCAAATTGATCAACTTGATTCACATTGTACAGCACTTCACATTGCACACTGCTATACTCTGGTTGTGGGTTAGTTATTGTCACTGCTACCATCTATTATATGCACAGTGAAAGAAACTGTCTGCATTAGAATATATCTTCCTGGAAAAAAAAATAAAAATCTGGATTTTATTCAAAACAGTTGTTGAAAGATTTCAATTCAAAACATAACAGCAACTAATACCAACGTTTACTACAGAAGTGGAAACACACCACTTACTCCCATGGTTGGTTTTTTTCTGACTGTCTCATAGAAAAAAATTCCCATAGAAAAAAATTAATGCTGTCTGCTTACAAGTGTTTGGCTGGAGTTACATGTAATTAGAAAGAGCTCTAGTTCTTTCTAGCGTGCTTCAGTTATTGTAACTTACTTTGCAATGTAATATTAAGAAAAATGGGATAGCCTGACTTTTAGGATCATCAAGTGGAAATAGGGCAGTGACTATCTGGCATGAAATGACTGGACTTTGTAACACACTCTTCAAAACATTCCACTAGCAAATGTAAAGTATCGGATAGTTGCAAAAGCTAGCCCATAGTCATACATCTCAAAACACCCCCCAACATCTTTGTCTTTCCTTGTCTGTTCTGTCATGGCCCAGAGTGGGACTCCTGTGACCCATTTAACAATCCGTGACCAAGTTCAGGAAATGCTGAGCATCCTTCTAGTGAATACAGACCATCCTCACACACTGACATTTCATCACATGGTGTTTATCTACATTATTACCTGGGTCTAGGTACTGCCTGTGTATTGCTCTTTTATAAACCTGAGAGATTTTTCTGGACTCCGGTTGGTTTCCTATTTCAAAACACCAATTTTCTTCAATTAGCAGACCCCAGCTGGCCGTGCCAGGCAGCGTCTGCTGTATGCACCCTTAGTTTCTCAGCCTTGGTGCTAGCATTTCTATATAGGGCCTAGCTTTAAAACTTTGTCCTCTGGGATGAATTCCTGGGAGTAAATCCAGACCCCCTTGAAGTCAGTGGGATTTCTGCCACCAACTTCAATGGACTTGTAACTTCTCGATCCAGGACACAGCACTACAGCGAGGGGCAAACCCAGACTGCCAGCTCTACACACTTTGCACGCTGATTCACAGTCACGTCTGAAGTGCAGAGGCCAATCAGTGTTTGACTATCTCGAGATGGATTGTGAAATTTGGGGTTTAAGCCCATCTATAGGTCTGATACAACACTTCAATTAATCATCATTCCTGTCAAGTCTGTTTATAAAATAAAATCAAGACCACTGGCATATTACAAACTTAGGAAGAACTAAGGGAGGAAAGTATTCACATTTTTCTGTCAAGGAGGGGGTGGAGTGAGACATACACAAGTAACAACATGAACTTCACTCCTTCATGCACCAATTACAGTAACACACTATTATGTGTTTGCCTTTGTTTTTGGTGACAATATTTGGGAGCACAGCAACACCTGGCATTCGTGATGCCTCTGGAACCTGAAAGCACTTCCTGTCCCAACCTAGAGCCACCCGTGCCTTGAAAACATTCACAGACATTCTTACACTTCCGTACAGCAGGAATTTTGTTGGCAATCCCTTTCCAAGCTTTGATTCCATCATTCTGTTAAACACATCAATAAACACCCATGTCTGTCTGTTCTCTGACTGCAGTATGCATTTTAATAGCAAGTCTCCTAAATACAACATCATCACAGTTATCTAGAATGCCATTTGCTCTGTGATTCCCAGTAGATATGAAATGGACACAAGCTGCAACTTTAATCATTTACCTTTTCAACTGCGTTGACTTCTTCTGAGTCTCACTTAGCAGCAATGGGCTGACTAACAGACTAGTCCCAGTGCTCACCTCCCAGGGGGGATCCCCAAACATTTATACTCGCCCAGATGGAAAAATCAAACCTCTGACTCCAGCTTCCATTACACTAAATAAAAACTATCTTCCTAGGGCCCCAGTAAGTGGGACAGGCCATTTCCCACATGGCCAAGCTTGGAAAACAGCACGTGCACAAACTGAGACGACTGGCCTTGTTAGTATTAACAGTTACAGCCATGCTCAGGGGCACAAACTAGGGTAAGGGCCTTCTTGTGTTTGGTGCTACACAACATGAATGTGGAAACCCTGCTCTCTGTCACCCAGGTAGTCCTCTGTTGGTATCCTACCCCTTTGTGGTTTTAAAATCATTGAGAGTTTTACAGTTTTGGATATAAGATGAGGTCCTGTATGTGCCCTGTGGCCAACTTCAGCATTACAATGACCAGCTGCAGAGCAAAGAGGCTACAGCAAGGAGGAGTGTCCTGAGCAGGTACCAGTTGCTGGTGTAGGGAGAGAAGGATCAGAAACTCCAGTAGACTGGAGGGAGAGGAGACGGGAGACTTGAGAGGCAGCCTGCAGGGTTGCAAGGCCCAGCTCTGTTGGGGCTGTGGGCTGTTTGCCCTCCTTCTACTACAGCCTCAGCTCTTGCCTCTCCCTGGCAGGAGGGAATGAGGCCAGGGCAGGGAGCCACAAAGGCACCGGTACTTAACTGTCACAGGGGCTGGGAAGGGCAGAAAGGGGACACAGGGTCTTCCTGGAGGCTCCCAATGCACTAAGTCTCTCTTTATGGTTGACATGTGCAAAATGACATTTTTAGAGCCTTTCTCTTTGAGGATTTATGGGCAAAGTGACAGATCTTTCTCCAGTCTTACTCTCTGAAATAGATGAACAGCTTTAGATGAAACTTTCAAGAACTAATGGCAGCAAACTTAGCTGGAGGCAAGAACCTGCCATGAAGAAGTTCAGCCTAAATGATTAAATTTGGCAAAGTTATAAGACAGTGAGAGAGATAATCTTAAAAGGGGAAGTTTTGGATGACCTTAATGCTACATACTGCAGTGTGTGGTGTCTGCAATAGGTTATTTCCAGAGCATCTGAGTGTCTTCCAGTAGTGCATTAAGCAATGTAACTAACATCTGTCACGAGGTTCATTTTTCCCTCTCATCTCCTCCCTGGAGGGAAATTCTCTCATTTCTTAACCTCTACTGGACCCCCACTCAATAATGTTCATTACCTCAGGAAAAAAAAAAGGAAAACCCTATTAAAAAAAAAAAAGCGATAGAATAGATCCAAGATTCAGGCTGGTTTGGTGACATTTTCAAAGTATTTTTTGCCAAGAAAAACAGTAATTTCTTTTCAATTTCTTTACATTATATTTAAGCATTGAAAAGGAAAGACAAACTAAAATTATTGAGCTATTTTTCCTTCACCCATGATTATGCAGCAATTTATCAACAAAATGGAACAAGAACATCTGACTGGGATTATTTATTATACAGTAAGGCATTATTTTTTGTTCACTTCCCCAGGAACAGTGTCCCTGTTATGGCTAGTTAGCCAGCTGTGTCCTAAGAGCTTTCAGGGAAGGATTAAACTGTCATTTGTTTGATTTCCTTTCATTAAATAACTATCCTAACAGGACTGAGGCAAGACTGGGCTATTGCTGGACTTGATACCTTAAGGTGGCATGAAAAAGAGTAACTGGATCTTCCCTGGAGCTAAAGCAATGCAACGAAAACTTTGGGGTTTTCGTTTTGTTCTTTTTTTCTCCTTAAAGTCGGTAACGTGCAAGTCGTACCGAAGCGCTGCTACCAGAATCTGCAGAATTAGGCCACCTCTATGCCACGCTTAGGCAGAAGTGTGGATTTTGCAATTATTTTATTTGGTTTTAAAATCTGATTCGTTCGCTACATTTAGCCAATACGGCTTGGGTTTAAGCACTGAGAGAAGCTGCACCTAATCAGTGCTGGAAGCAGGAGACAGAAAGAAACAAGCAAAGAAGAGTTGAGCCACGTCTTCCAGGTGGGAAGGGTTCACCAGCCCTCACCCATCAGTTCACAACCCCACATCAGAAGGCCAGCACCATTCTTGTGAGGACAACTGCAGCATGTGGCATCCCTTCCCCTTCTGCAACTTCACAAGTGGGTCTAAAAACTTTCACCACTTCTTCCCTGGAAAGAATGAGCAAAATAAGCTGCCCGATTCACGGAAAGATAATCTGTGCCCTCAGTAAGAGCAAACATGTGGGAAAACTATTTTCTAGAAGAATGTACCTTGAGGCTATTGCCAAAGGCTCTGATGGGTGTATCTGTGCCCTGGATAGCTTCATAGCTATGCAGTGGAAACTGCTCCCAATGAATAACATCTATGCATCTCTAACACCTTTCATCCAGAAATCAAAAGCATTTCCATAAGAAAGGGGCAGTTTTTGAATGCCCAACGCCAGCAGCTCCACATCTCACACCTTTACGGACCAATTTTTCTGTAACAAACTGGCAGCCCAAGCTCTATGGCACTCACTGTACTTGAGGTGACAACTGAGCTCTCTTAAAAAATGACCCACACAGCATTTCACTGCTGAAGTGCCACTGCTTCTGGGGTGGAAGAGAGACCAGCTGTGCTGAACCTGAAAAGGGACAGTTCAGCCACAAGGGCAAGCCCTGCTCTTACAACAGGTTCCAAACACCTACAAGGATCAGATAATGGCTTTTCTCAAGGTCTTGGTTTCAAGGACATAATATTGCAGTGAATTCCATGTGTCACCTTTGATACAGTCAAAATGCTGATCTGTCTTTAGTGAATGAGAGTTAAAGACCCCGGTATTGCACACGAGCTGCCAACTCCAGCTCTGGAGACTGCTCCAGCAGGAGCTGTTCTGACACAGGAAAGAGCAGCACTGCAGGAGAACCAAAATGCTAACCTCTAGTTTTAATGTTAAACATTTCTAACAGTTATTATAGAAAGAAATCCATAAATAATACCCATTCCTCCCTAAAATTTCCTACACTGACCAGTTCACAGCAAGTACCAGTTCAGCATTTCTGCCCATTGTTGTTTATGTGCTATTTAGAGTAGTGCCAAACTGGGATTTAATACTGCAGTCCCTGTGTCTTGCCTGCATTGCCCTGCAGGACATTCCCAGTATGATGCCACGGATGATGGGGAAGAAGTACCTGCAGCAAATTAATGGGATACACAGAGATAGCAGTGGGGATGGACAGAGCTCTGCAAGAATTCTAGCCCTCAGCTCTGCACTGAGCTGCCTTTTGAGGGTGAGAAGGGGATGTCCTCCAGGTAGCAGGAAGGCTTCAGCCTGCTACCACCCCTGCTCCCCATTCACAGAACATTTGCAAGTCAGCTGCTTCCCATCAGCAAGCCTCTTGCTGGGGGGGAGGGGGGCAAATAATGGGCTTAAGTCAAACCACTGCTGCTTTGGTGGGACTGTGAGCAATGAAACATCAACTCCTCGTATCCATCCCTGGGAATCCATAGAAATTATTTTAACACACACACACACACCCCCCCTTGCCTTTACCTTCCCTACCTTTCCACTACCATACTGTCAGCAGGGAATGCATATATAAAAGCTGCACTAAGATCTGGGGTTATGGTAGGGACTGAAATTCTTAGTTATACAAAAGAAACATTTGGCTATCTGCTTTGGACTGAAACCCTCTTTTTTCAGAGATGACTGGGGTTTCCAAGCGTTTAGCAGCACGATCTGGGAATACGAAGTAGCTAAAATAATTGCCTTTGTAATTGCTACTTTGCAGCTTTCTCCTCCAACTTGGAGAACACCTTTGTGCTTTCTCTGTCCACAGAACCCTAAACCAAGCAAAGTTGTTTAATTTTATTAGGCAAATAAGACAATTCCTAGCGTTCTTGCTGTAACGTTTTCTCAGGGGAAGCTAAGAGAAGATGAAATCACTCTGAGAAGCAGCTGGCTTAACACGAGCAGCAGCAAGTCAGAATTTTATTTCTTTGGCTGACTTCAGCAGCAGTGAGTCCCCTGGTCTGCTTTTCTCCCATCCTTCTGTGCTACTGGGAACCTGCTAAGGCATATCTGTGGGAGGTTTGGGCTTCTAAATCTTGTGCCTTAAATGTCCCAGTAGTTCCCTACCTTGCAGAAAGTTTATTCGTATCAGATCCTTAACCTCAGTTTTCTTAGGAAAATCACTGCAACTACCTCCCTTCAGAAGCCTACTACAGAACACGTCTAAGGACCAAAGAGGCTTCCCCCCACCGTGAAAACTGAATGTTCTCCAAAAGGTTGAGTTTTTTAGATTTAAAATTCTCATGTTTAGGCTGAAATTACAAGCTGATAACAACAATCATGCCACTAAGTCTGGATGAAAGCTTTTGATCATGGAAAAAGCACATTCCAACACAGTTCAAAACAATCTCAAAGGTTTGAGCCCCTCCACCTCACACTCTACCTCTTCTCTCTCTCCTTGCGCTTCTGCAGAAACACAGGAAAGAAAGAGCCAGCAAAAGTAAAGGAGGCAAAAATAATTTTCTCTCCAAAATGCAAGCAAAACAGTAACACATTTCAATTATAACAAGAAGCTTATTTTCTGCACAAAATACAATTTGTTCCTTTCAACAGGGTCCAGCTGTGGTAGGCTGAGAGTGCAGGTGTAACACATGGAGGCAAATACGGCTTATATTGTAGGAATTTCCTTTATTTTTATGGGTTGTGTTGCTGAGAAATGCATTTGTGCACTGTGAACTGCCAGTAACATTTCTGTTGTGGGATATACTTCGAATAATTGTTTTGCAAAAAGCATGGCCATATATTCATTAGGAGTTGAAAGTTGTTCTGGAAGACCCAAGCTTCGAAATGAATGGTATTTCAATAAATAAGGGTGGTATAAATTCAACATACTGATTCCCCAGTTCATCATCCTCCAAGCTAAAATATATCACTCTTCCCTAATTTCAATTCCCAGCCATGCCGTCTTCTTAATCTTAATTATAAATGGTCTGCCACTTACCAAATCATTCTCTGTGTACTGCACAATCCTCACCCTTAATTGCACAAATATTTTATTTTTGGAACAACACAGCTCAGCAACAAGCTTCATTTTTCTTTTCATGGCTCAGTCTCTATTAAAGTAAAGCATTTATAATAGCTCTGGGCACATGGAGAGAAAATTAGTTGCTCCTCCGTGGCTAACAGTTTTTAGCTGATCACAATGCAGCTCCACATCACTCCGAGCAGAGCAGTGATTAAAACTGTGCCTGCAACAAAGCAACATTGTACACAGCGATGACGTGCTCCAGTCAAAAACGTCTCCCCTCTTGTTATGATTGGTATTCCCCAGATGTTTGACTTTGAGCTTGGGCTTGGCAGGCGAGGCTTTGTGGCTGCAATTCAAGTTCCAAGCTTGAGCAGCTCCAGTGTTTATTCTCATAATTTACACTTTATGATGGCTTATGGACAGTTATGTACTTGGTTTCATAGACACCACTTCAAACTAAGGGCCCGATCCTGCCTTTATGGAGTTAGTGGTAAATGTTTCCCAATTCCAGAACTGGCAGGAGGCCCCAGATGACTAAACCATCTGTCAAAGCAAATAAGCCAATATAAAAGAACAATTTGTTTCAAAAACAATAAAAAATGCCTGAAATCTTACTTACTAGGAAGTCTTCTTCACAGTACACCTTGCCATTGACATTGTAGAACGCTTTTCCTCGTAGTCTTCTCCCTGTTAAAATACAGTACCATCAGCATTCTGTGGTCTGTCCCCAAGCCCAGTTTCTTAGGGTGTGAAGTGACAAGCCCAGCCTGCTGTGCCCGTCTGCATGGACGGTTCCTGGCCCCCTCCTGCCTGAAGGGTCCATCCAGAGACACGGGTGAGAGTCAGGCCCTCAGCTCCATCCTGCCTTAACAAATTTCTCATTAACTAAATGTTCCTTCTAAGTGCAGGTTATGGATACCAGCTGATACCAGTTCCTGGAAAATTGGAAATCTAAACCCAAAAATTAATATTTGATGGGGAAAGGCTCACTTGCAAATTAAGACAATTTTCTTAGCAGGTGAAATCACAGCAGGCTCACATCCACTGCAACTGCCATCAGCAACGTGGTTCTCTCCGAAGGAAAGGGGTACTGCGTACGGATGTTCCTGTTTAATATTTTAAACTAGTAATACATTAATCAATGCCACAGCAGTTACACCCACAGCTCCCTGCAATACTAAAGCAATACAAGGCATACATGATGGAGGGAAGGGCAGAAAAATCACACTGAAAAAAAGGAATTTCAAGTTTGAACATTTGCCATTTCATTAGCGCTTGCGGAACTCTCTTGACAAAGCCTGTGATCGTCATTAACTGATGGCTCCCTTTACAGGTAAGAAATGCACAACGGACTCCAGAGTCTCAACAAAAAGCATCAATCCCAGGAATTCAAAAACGGCTGAGCTCAACTGGTTTTTAGATACAGCAGATCGGATCTGTCTTACATCAGAGCTGCTCCATTGAAAGCAACACCATTTTATCGGTGTAAAACCTGAGAGTGAGAAGGGAAACCTCACTCATCCTGACTCATCTTCTTTCCATTCCGTGCCAAGGTCTCAACAGCCAAAGCTCCCAAACATTTGGGTGCTCTCAGAAGCCATTTGCAGTCTTTGGCAAGCAGATAGCATGGTGCCTACTACAGGCTGTGTACCAGCTGCCCTTCGCAGTGCAAGGAAGAGGGCAAGAGGCTCTGTATTTACAGGTCAACAGATGACCCCTCCCAGGTCGGTGCCAAAGCTTTCAGTTCACAGAATTAAGCCTGGACGTCTCCTGCTGAGGCACAGTAGCTCCACCATAAATACTGCCCATCTTTGCGGAGAGTTTGACTCTTGAGGGCCAGTGAGCTGAGCCAGCTGGCCAAGCAGAGGGGCAGGAGCACTCTCCACGGTTTCCATAAACAATGTTCAGGAAAACATGATTAATTTTCAGTGCTTGAGAGTGCCTTTTACACATTGCCACTGCGATCTGATCCTGGGAAACAGTGTGTGGCACAAAGAAGTTGGGATCTGGGCTGATGCTTTTGGGAAATCACATGCTGCATGTGGTTGTCTGGCGGTTTTACTGTCGTGGCCGAGGGAAATGCTTCTTTTGTGTGCACATTCTTGGGCTCTCGATCTCACGGGCTGCTGTCTCCATACTGCTAGGAGGTGGAGTCAGCTCTTGTTTGTCTTTCCAGCTGCCTGGTAGCTCTGGTGAGCACAAGAGCCTGATGGTGTGGGCAATGCACTGAGACTGCCTCATCTCCCCTGAGACTCTTAGGTAAAGCTTATCTATCCTACATGTCACACAAACAAGACATGAGGCTGGGAGAACAAGCAGGGGGTCACGGGGCCTCTCTTGACTGATGCAGGAGCAAACACCTCTAGATCTTCTCTCCTGCTTATCCAAGCTGTTTTTAAATCTCTCCAGGGAAAGGTAAAGAAAAGGTAAATAGAAAGGAGGGAAGAAAAGGAAAGAGGCCAGAATGACGTTTTAAAGGACATGTTGGCTCTGCCACACCCAGCCTTGATACACAACTTGTCTTTAGATGGTGGAAATGGCTCCAGTCAGAACAGGGCCTTGCCTTGGACATGCTGATGCAGCACTTCCACCTTGCTCACACACCACCAGATCAGAACTGGGACGTCTGTTTCAGGTGGAGAAGCACTGGCCATCACCTTCACCACACACCCATTATGGCTAGAAGCAACAGAGATAATTATGGACAAATCCTGAACTCCGTTGCAGGAAGGATCCCTGCACGAAAGGAACACCCTAACTCAAGGAGGCGTCAGCATCTCCTGAGGCTCTGCAGAAGGTGCATGAGGACCTGTCCGTCCCGCTTCCCGCTTTGTATCCCAGTGTGCAGAGCCTGGCAGTGCTTAGCTTGATAGAAACTCCTCCAATTTTCCTCCTGTTGTTTCCTTAGCACAGAAGCCAATAGGGTGAGAGCCTTCCTGGACTGGGAAGAAGTGGGAAGCCTATAACTTGAACAAGGCAAAACTGATGTTTTGGACTGGCTCTCAAAGGCACTTCTGTTACCAAATGCATTTGGCAGCTCATTGCCCTGTGATATGAAACAGCCTCACCTCACCCCAGCACAGCAAAGCCATGAGCCTCCATCTCAGGCACGGCACATCCTGTGAGCCCCTGCTCACCACTCACACACAGCCCACTCGGCGAGCCCCCCCGCCTGCCGAACACAGACAGCTGGCCTCCCCTCCCATGCAGCTGACGTGGGGAAAATACCTGTTTTACACAGCACCTGCCAAGCAATGCCTTTCAAAACTGAGAAAAAAATACCATTTTGCCCATTTTACAGCTGAAAAAACCAAGGCATCTATTAGGGAACTAACTTGCCTAAACTCATAAAGCAGGCAAGCAGCTTGCTCACATGATAATTACTATTATTAGCAATAATTAATAAGATTGACAGGCCTTTTACTTTAGAAGAATTTAATTCAGGGATCATACAATAATTATCCCATAAACAAGAAACAGCAAGTTATCACAAAACAGCTGTGGCTGCACTATATTGGCTTCTACAGACCGCATTTTAGAAACAAAGGAAAAAAGGTCTGTTCCATTTGCCCACCAGGAGAGTTTGCTATATGACAGCATTGAACACAGTCAAACCCCAAACTCTGCAAGTGCCTGGGCATCATGTGAAAACTGCAATCAAGGGGAAAGTGCTAGCAGTTGCAGCCAGGGAGACACAAAGCCCAGGGAGATGCAGCGCTGGTAACTCCCAGCCCCAAGGCAGCCATGCAGCAAGGGCAGGAGCAACACCTCGAGGTGAGGGTACCTGCCCCTAGCTCAATGTACTGGACAAGGCAGTTCCACCTCTCAAGGTCCTGGAGTAAACTGGGGGTCTGTGCAGCACCGGTCTGTTCTGTGCAGCCATAACCTATTATTGTCAATCAGGCCAAGATTACAAGGTTAAAAAGCCTAATGTTGCTTTTGCCAGCTGAGCCAAGTGCCTGGCCAGTCAGACAAGGTAACACCATCCTGCCCACTGGCACACAGAATCTGCTGCTTGGTTTGCCTTCCAACGACTGAGTACAGCAAACCCCCTATTTGCTTTCATAATATTGAAACAAAAAGTCAAGAGTTTCTGACAAAACTTGATGCAACTTGCCAACAGCTCATTATAATAATAATGAGCAGTTATAATGAGCAGCCTAGTGCAGAGTTCACAAGTAAGGGGTTTCACAAACACTGTGCTGCTTTCCTGCTGCTGCTGGATACCCACCTTGGCACGTCCGCCCTGTCAGACCAGTTTTCAGCAGTAGCGAGGAAGAGGCTCCGTTTCACACCCGACCAGTAGAGCAGCAGCTTGGCCAGGAATGCGCTGGGGGAGCAGAAGCCGCCCAGCCTGCAGCCCGCGTGCAAGCACCTCACACCAGCTTTGACAGGCAAGCCGGGTTGGTTTTTGCCCTGACTGCTCTTTAGCCTTGTTTTCACGTAGGAAAAAAAGCTTATGAACTCCAGGACAACAAATGCTTGTTGCAAGTAACTTTTACACGTCTTGACTGACACCCCAAATTTGAGGCGTAACAAGTGCCAGGATAAGAGGCTTCTACCATTTCAGGTAGGAGGCAGAGACCTTCCAAATGCTGTAGCAAAGAGTGCAAAGATTCATGTAGGTAACCTAGTAGTTCATAAAAGGCAAGCTAGAAATTACTCTGTCCCAAGGAATGATCACGACTGGTGTTTGCAACCAACATGACAAATATCCAAAACAATGCAGGCTTTTGGAACACAAAAATATATGTATCAAAATAATCAAAATCAGCACTAGGCTTTTAACAGCAGTTTTCACATTTAACCAGTCTGAGTCTCTGGTATGTAAATGTGTCTAGGAATGACTTCCTGCACAATTCTTACCTCCTATACGTTGCAAACTAGAAGGAAGAAACGCAAGAGCTACTGCTTTAGCAAAGGACTCAACTCAAAAATTCAGCTTGCAAAGAAAAAACGACACAGTTGAGGCAGATTCTCCACAACTATTCTCTTCAGTCTCCACAATGCTTTGCTGGGTGGTGAAAACACACCAGCCAGGACACCATGATGGGGTAAAACTTTTCCCAATACTGTTTCAAAAGGTGCTCCAGGCCCTCATGGAACAAAACATGAATTAGACCAGGTTTTACCGTCTTGAGGAGGTGCTCTGAAAGAGCCCTGAAAAGGTCCTGCCCCCTCCCCACTAGCCCGGAAAGCATCTCCAAAGCCCTCACTGCCACTGCTGGCAGTGGGGTATTTGCCTATAGGGAGGTGAGTTTATCAAGTCACAGCCTTCAGTGGTAGAGCTCGGGTCTCACATGGGATGATGCAACTGTGTCGGGGGCTAACACCCCCCTCGCCTTTGTACGACAAGAGATAGCAATGTCTCGCTGTCACAGCATGGTTATTAGACCTAATTACTGTTTGCAGCGTGCTTTGAAGTTGAAAAGCGCCAAGCATTATTATCATATTTTAAGTACTTTGATGATTAAAAACACGCAACCGTTGGGTAACAATCGTGCTTCACTAGTATTGTAGTGTAAGCAAATTCATGTGAGAAGCCTGCATTGTCTCAGTGCCGAATGCTACTTAAAAACAAACAGCTCCCCTCTGACATAATGGGAATGCTGCAGCCCCAGCCTCGCCTCCCAGATAACGCCTGGTGTGTCCCTGAGCCTACCAGCGTGCTGGAAAAACTACACCAGCGCACCTCCTTGTCGTCAGGGTCTCTCTCGTGATAGTCTCATGATATATGTGCCTATTCTCATAACTTCATGCAGGGAAGTTTCAACTTTAGAAGGAACAAACTGTGGAATGACCAGTAATGTCCCTGTTATTTCTAATGTTATAGCTGCATGGAACAAGAGGATTGTATTTTGGTCAGAAAATGCAATCACACACACACAGACACACCCCCGCCCACGGATTGCAATTGAAGGGTTCAGTTGTAGTCATCACTGCTGAAGATTGGGAATTTGTTAAAGCGGAGCTAATTAGAAGCGTGAACAGCCCAAGCTATCACCATGGAATATTATTCCTGTACCTGCCATTCCTGTTGGCTGGGGACATGCCTGGATAGGTCTGGCCACACACGAGCACAGGCCTCGGCTCTACTGTGGCTTCTCCCGCGGGCGGCCCCCCGGGAGCCACCGCGCAGGCAGCGAGCAGGGTGCGGGCTGTGGCGGGACCAGGCCGTGGCTGGGGCTGGGGCTGTCCCACCGCCGCGTCAGGGCCTTGCTTCAGCCCCACCGCGGCCACACACCCAGCCTGCTGAGAAAGCGGCACCCACAAACTTCTGGCTTGTCTCACAGCATCAACACAAATGCACAGCATCCTTCTTTAACAGGTCTTTCCGGAGGAAAAAAAAAGAGTATCACATTGCTTCTCTCATTGGGATTTCTTCCCCTTACTTCTCATTTTACAAACTGTCAGTTCTAAGGCTGAATGGGACGCTTGGTGAGAATTTGCACTCTGGAAGAATTGGTCCACAACTTGCACAGCTTTCTGAGCATGGCAGCCCCTGGCTCTTCATGCCCGACTGACTAAAGAACCGTGCTTATCTGTTTTAGTTAGCAATGTTAAACACAGACCGTGCTTGTTAACTGCTTCAGACACCACCTCTGCAGTGACTGATGTGACACCAGCATCGTTACCAGTCTCACGTTAGCATCTGAAGCGACAGTCTCTCAAAGCATTCAGACTAAAGTGACATGTAAACATACACGCAGGATTAATAGGCAACAACATCTGCTCAAATATTTCCCAGCTACCATAACAGGGAAGCACAATTCACATGTATTGCCCCAAAGCCCTGTACAAGTGAAAGCAGACACGAAGTGGCCCAGGCTGAGTACAGACTGAGCAACCTGCTCTAGTGGGAGATGTGGATGGGGGTGGAACTAGGTGATCTTTAAGGTCCCTTCCAACCCTGACAATTCTATGACTCTATGATGTATCTGCATGCCCACCTGCAGTCACAGTCTCCATCACTGCTCAATGGAAATGCAAACTTTACCAGGCCAAACCCGGTCATTTTGTGCTGCAAAAGCCCCTGGCACAGATCTGGGGTTGCTCTGATCCAGAGCTGGTTTGCAGTGGCCATCCAAGGCTGCCCACACTCCCAACTGCAGATGGCACCCCAAAGTGCTTTTACACCCCATGTGCTGCCCACAGGCTGTGGCGGGGCCCATTGCTGAGCCAATCCAGGGGCAGTTAGTGCCCAAGCCATCTCCCCGTGGCCTGCGGACACCAGCACAGGGCACTACAACAGGGACCACGTTGATAGCCTTAAACAAAACCCTGGCACAGTCACTGAAGCTTTTCTGGCCGTACAAGGTGTGACCTGCCTTCTGAAGAGCGACTCTGTGCTCTCCAAGTACACATTTTAACAGCTGAGAAACTGGGATCAAAATAACTCAAAAGCTGAAGGGTGAATGAAACATCCCAAATCCAACCTGCTTTCCACAAAGGCCCAGGTTGGACAACTACTGGTTCTGAAAAGTGGAAGCTAAACTTTAAGGTACCAGATGATTCCAGGAGAGGAATATCAAGTTTCACAATCATCGAATAAATAATTGAAAATATTAAGTAGTAACAACCCACCTCTGCTACCGCCTCTACCCAGACCTCTCCACCTCTGCTGACTCCTCTACCCAGTCCTCTCAAGATAAGACTGATGCAGAATTTCACCCAGGAGATCTGTTTTCTTTCACTTGGTAGACAAGGTTCCCTGCCCAGGAATTAAGATGTGCCAAAAGAAAACAAAAGCTTCCACTACTTTCTCTTTATTTGTTACCATTTCTCCTTTACTCACACGTGAGTTTGGGCTAGCTGTTCTCCAGCCCTCCCTCTGGCTTACTGACTGCCTTTCCGCACAGAGGTTTTCTTTACACGGGGTTTCTGTCACTCCAGCCACTTGAGAACAGGGAACACCGGGGCTGCTTTAAGGCCCTGAATAACTGTTAACTAAATTTTCCTCCTCCATCTCATACAGGGGACTCGCACAAAGCCACCAAGCAACGTGAGCACAACCTCTTCACGATGGGGTCCTGCATTTGAGCCACAGCCTCCGCGGTGGGTGCCAGGGCAGTGCAGGGTCTTCAGATCGGGCAGGGGCTGCAAGGAGGACTGAGCTCCAGCCCCAGCCCCTGGGCTTGGAGAGACTTCCATCCCCCACCACCACGGCCCCCTCCCCTCCTCACAATGCTTAATTGCTCAGGCTTTGTGAAAGGAGGGGTGAATTTCTAGGGCTTTCAGGGTTTTTAAGATGGCGGGGGGGGGGGGGGAGCAATGCCAAATTCCTTTGAATAGAAGATACTGCACGTTGGCAGAAGCCACTTTTCACAGACTGCAGCCGTTTGAAATCTCAAACACTAAAAAGTGGCTACTGTGGATGTGCTGTATTCTTCTTTTCAAAGCAATCTGGCACACAATTTTGCTCCCCTGTTTCAGGACCCAATCCTGCATTCCTTTCACGCTCAGACTCCCATTGACTTTAAGGAATGCAGGATTGGATCCTAAATGTGTGCTTTACTCACACAATAGCTCCTCATGGTTACGATCTATTGAGAAAGGCACACTTTAAAAACCATTTGGAATTGCAGGCTCATCCACCAAACCAGAATGCCTATAAAGATCTTCCATTATTTCAGGAAAAATGCCGGGTGTGTGAATTACACACACACACACTCTCCTGGGTTCAAGCTGCAGGCACAACTTAACTTGAGATGCATCAAAATATTTTGAGCATTGGCCTGATAGCACATAAAGAAACCACGTGTAATTTCAGGTTTTGAAAAAAAACAAAACTCCAGGGGAAAAAAAAAAAGCCACCAAAGCAAACATATAAGCTGCTGAATCTTTAGATTGTTTTTTCAGAGAACTTTTGTAAAAGGTTCTAAAAGACCTGCGCTGGGCTAAGACAAAACAGAGCCTTGCACTGCTGGTTTTGAGGATGCTGTATATTGAGTTACGAGGCTATTACGATGCAAATCTCAAATGTACAAGCTTTTTACTTGGCCATAAACACAAAACAGTATACATTGTCCTTTCAGAAGAAAAGGTTTGCTGCTAAAATAGCAGAAGCCCTACGTAAATAACCAACATTCTTTCTGCCTGAGGTCACTGACTTGGCCTATTCAATTCCGGGCTAGTCTGGGATTTGACAATCTAAGCAGGGGAGAGGCCCTTTCCTTTTTTTCAAAAGAATGCTGGGATTTTATTTGAAATTTAAACTCTTGCAAACAAAAGGTGGCATCGCATGCTAGAGGCCTATGAAGGTGGAGTACAGGATGTGTATTGTTTTCTCCCTTTACATAGATTCTTTCAGGAAAAAGTATTCAGAGTCTGTGAACAAATTCTAATAAAATATTATCATCAGGTGGGCAGACAGCAAGAGATGAACAAACACTTAGAGGAGATTAGGAGATATATTTTTAAAAAATATTGATGCAGGGAAAGCATATTTTTTTTAGATTGCAATTTAAATTACCATCTAAATGAAATTTATTTTAATAACTGAAAATTCCTCCGTAGCTTAAGTTCCTAATTCATATTTGTACACTAAAAAAGAGCTTTTCAATGCAAATTAACTGCAGCTACAAAGTCAGTATTCATTCTCATTCTCTATTTCAAGTTGATCTGTCCTGGAGAGGCAGATGGCAGTTAACTATTTTTCCTCCTGATTACCATTGCCCAGCTCTTGCTTGGACTCTCACAGAAGTACGCTCTTGTATAATACAATTATCATTTCCATTTCTGGGCTGTTCTCCAGGCTCTGCACTGCTCTCTGCTCTGTGCCACCGCTCCAGCACGGAGCCAGCTCCTGCCACATGGACGTGCCAGCACCACACGCCACCCACCACAGACACGCTAAGTTGAATTTGCAGCTGGTGTAAATCCTGACAGCATCAGTGAATTCATCATAATTTATACAAGCTGCAGACCTGCCCCAAGGTACTATCTTCACCAGAAAAAAAGCGCTGTCTTTGCTATGCACTCCCTGACATGTGGTAAAATCCAGAGGAAAACAAAGCAGTTTATCATTTTGACATGTTTGTAGCCCAGGGTAAACTCTAAACTCTCCTCGGCAGTTTACCTTAACATGCCATGATGTCAGAATGAAGAACTTCATTATCTTCCCTAGGATTTTGCCTCATGTCAGCTATCGTACTGAAGGAAACACCTTTCTACACAGAAGGCATGTCTTTGCTGCCAAAAACGCTGCGTTTCTGCACCGAGGCAGGTAATGTGTCTGACCACTCTGAAGCATTTGCCACCATCAAAGCCAGCAAGCCCAAGACTGGGTGGAGTGGATGTGGAGGGTACCTTTCCGCCCCAAGCTCGCTGCAAGACTTATGTCAGTCTCAAGCAGGATTATGTAGATAGCTAGCTAATGTCTTTTGTTACCTTGCTGGAAAACGCTCGCCACCTTTCTTGGCAGGGTATCCATAATCTCTGTGCCATGTTTACTCTAGTGTGGAATTTTCTCTTCCTTTCTCTCTCCTCCTACTCTTCAATCAGGTTATTTAACTGAAAGGTTACTTAATGTTGCAGGGACAAGAAGATCTCTGACCTCTCGTACTGGGGCAAAGCGTTCCTGCGTAGACCATGTTACAAACTTAGCAGATACTTTCAAGCTTCCATATAATTTGCAAAAGTTAAAATTGGCAGATGTTTCCTTTCTCTCCCACTTACAGATTTATTCTATCCCGTACCACCCATCAATTTCAGGGTTAAGGCATGAATTATTTCCATGGAGCTCCAACAGAAGAACCTATGTTGAAAAGGAGTTTGTAAAAAACATAAGCCAAGCTTGTATGTAAAAACAGAAATCCAACAGCCTGCGTTGATTGTATAGCTATTGTGGGCCTATATAACATATATTGTAAAATGTGTTTCTTAATAAGCTAGCAAACGGACAGACTAACAGGGAAATGTGAACTAAAGCTCCAAATATACATCGATTAAGTTTCCTCTTTTCAGGGCTGGGTTTACAAATGCAAAAAAAAGTGAAGAAGAAGGGCAAAGGTATAAACCATGGCGACGGTGCCCTGTCTCCAGCTCTGGCCAAGAGTGGAAGCTCAATGGGAAAGAGCATTAGAAACAGGGCTCGCACAGGCTGATGTGTTCCCAAGAATAACCTCTCAGCTTCCAGCAGGCAGCACTTAAGGCCTTCCTGCACCGCAGGTTGCATCATAACTATTATGTTTAATAGCCTCGCTGGACCAATCCTTCTTTAATTTGTCTAATTCCTCTATGAGATCATTTATACTTTTGGCCTCCACACTCCCTATGGCAGTGAGTTCCACAATTTCATTTGAATTGTATGAAACGTTCCCTTTTGTTTGTTTTAAATCTCTGCTGATCTCAAGCTTCTGTTGCATCCTAAAGAACAAAGCAGCCTCTACAGTCATCAACACCAGACCAGAGAAGAGCTGTGTAAGTCAAAGCCTGAAACTTCAGTATTCCACTGCACCTGGTAATGAAAGCTTTGCAGATCACAAGCACAACCAGTATTTCTACCTATCAGCTTTTTGAGTCTCTACTTGGGTCCAATTTGTACAACAAAGAAGTGGCCACGTGTAAGTGCAACTGATCGTCCCCGACTCAAAAACTTCACACTCTCTGTGTAAGCTCCTTGCAGGAGACATGACCAAGCCACCAAATTCTGCACTGCCTAAAGTTACTGAGCAGCCTTTATGAGGAGTGAACTGCTGTAATACACAAGAGAGGATAATTTCTATGGGACTATATCTAAAAGAAGAAACCATTGTATTCCAGTAAGACTAAAGGAAAAGAAAAGAAGATGCTTGGTCCCTACTGCCACCTGGATATTCATAGCAGGACAAGAACCCACCAGAGACTCGACCTGGCAAACTTAACTACCAAAAATCAGGTAAATTTGTTGAACTGAGTGCACTGTGGACCCCTCACTGTTGTTATGAGGTCTTTCTTGCAAGTCATTTTTCTCTTCTTCGTTTAAATTGAGCCTGAACTAGAAATCACAGCTTAGCCTGTCTCTGAAGAAAATCTGATCAAGAGCTGGAAAAGCAAGTCAGATTGCTGAAGGTCATCTCTGCATGCAGTGAGCTGCAGCATCACCTCCACTCCCAGTCCTTTATACATAACAAGATGCTGAATAAAAGGAGTGGACACAGACCGGTCCTGTGGCAACATGCAAGAGAGCCTCAAGGGAGACAAGCAATTTCCCTAAACTATCTTCTGTGTTGTCTCAGAAAAACAAGAATGGATCTGCACAGGAACAGTTTACTTTCTTCCTCCCAGTAGCATCATATGTGTCAGCACCTCAGTGTGAGCAGCATCAAAGAGTGCTGCTCCTGAATCTAAACACACCCACAATGCTTGATTTGAGACACATCCAGAAAGTGTTCAGCAGCCAACACCAACGGCATTCCTGCGTTTGTGAAATCAAACTCACAGTGCTCAATTCTCATTCCCTTGAGAGAAATCTTTGCAATAAAGTGAGGTTGTTGAGACCCACAGGGCCTAGAGAGGGCATCTTGAACGACAGCTATAATTTTTTTCTTCACGTGATAATGGAAGAATGTATCAGGGAGTGAACCTTGGAACCAGAAGTTCTAAGAAAGCTTAGAAAGGTTAGCATTCAGTGGGGAAAAAAATCACATTAAATATTCTGCCAGTTCTAAAGCAAATTCTTTAGATTATCTAGCAGTTAAGTTTGAAAGAACTGCACAGGGAGACAACTTTTCTCTTGGTCACACTGGTGTGAACAATCATATTGATGTTAATAACATTACTGCAAATTTATTCTGACTAACTTTCAACAAAATCTTGCCCAGTGCCTTAAATATGTGTTTCAGACAATATTCCGGTATACTTTGCTGCAAATAAAATAAATCTGAGAATTACAGTTGTACTGACTTACTGAAATGAACTGGGGCTTGCTCAGCCAATTCAAAATATAATCAGAAATCAGCACTGCAAAATAGGCTGTTCTTGATGTATTGTGGTGGATTGACCACAGCTTCCTGCATCAGGTCACATTATAACTAAAACCACAAGCAGCTTCCAAGACAGCAGGCTGAATAGGTAGGACTCCTGATAGTACACTCACTTCTTTTGGCACTCAGGTACAATAAGGATATTGTTCCTTTAATGCTTAGCTTTCCTTTTAAGAAGTATGTGAGATTTCAGCCAATTCTCCCCAACGATTAGTTCAGGATGAATGTACTTAACTCAGGATTCAGCTGGAAAGAGCCCAAGTAGATGCAATCAATTTTCCACTAAATCCACTTCCTTCCTCTCTTCCCTGCCCAGCATGAGACATCAGATCGCCATGACAGCCAGTGGTGACTAAGACAATGAAAACCTCTGCATTCAGCCACGCTCGTATCAAACTTTGTTATTCCTTTTTTTGATTTTCCCTGGGTTTCTGTTTTCACATATCCTATTCACCAGTCCAACATTTGGGCTAGGTGGAAAGCAACTATACAGCAAATATAAAAAAGCAGCTATACAGCAAACCACAAACACCAAATGGATTAGCAGCTGTAAACCCCAAAGTTAATCATCCAAAACTGCACAGAATCAGCTGCAGAATTTCACTGACAAAGGACGACTTTCCCCTTTGTACATATTTAACTGGAACCTCTCGAGGTTTCAATGTACAGGTACTGTATGTTTATATCTGCCAGCATCCATGCTGTGCCATTTCTATCTGTAACACCAAATTATCTTCACTATCATCAACTAAACACCACAGCACTTCTGAGATATTAGCTGCTGGGCACTTTACTTGAATAACATCATGCAGCATGGCTCAAAAAACAACAGTTGTAAAAACAGGGATGATTTGCTACTAGAATTTAACCAAGGTAATAAAAAAATAACATCCGTTCAACAACAAGGCTTAGAAAACATGATCTCTGGCTCTCACCTACACACTGCCTTATGAGTTTAAGTAGATGATTTCCACCCTCATTTCCCCAAGCATATACACTGCCCTTTGTTAAGTAACTCGCGGAAACTACTACTACATCTACCACTGAAGTGTTGTCTTCCTGCACCCCAATTGGATCACCTTGAGCACTCCCTGTGGGGTGTGCACCCCACTTTGGAGACTGCTGCTCTAGAGACCACTGGACTGTTAATACCAATCCTGCAAATTGTTTCCAAAGGTCTGAATTTACACTGCTGTCATCCTAAGGTTGGTAATCCACTGACTCACTCAAATAAGGTATTTGCATTATTTCCAGGAAAAAATTTGCAAGGAACGCAGTTGGCAGAGTGACAGTGCAGAGTACTCAGGGCAGCCAGCTAAGCTCAGTTTAAACATATTGATAGACAGCTATTGAGACACAGCAGTCAATAAAACAAAACGATTGCTAAATGCGTTCCTGTTTTTAAATACGCATTAACTCAGATGCCTTTCCCTCTGCACAGGTACAACTCAAAGAGCTGGCAGGTACCAGCAGCTGTATTCTGCATGCGTGCTGGCACTGTGAATCATCTACCCCAGTCGAGTCGGCTGTGCTGGCCCAAGTCAGCAGCCACTGCTGATTTTATTTCTTCTTACAGGAGATACTTTAAAAGGTGCTCTCCTCTGCTTCTTTGCCTATTTCTGGCCTAGCTCATCATTCGCCTTTATTATTACTACTCCAAAGACAGTGGAAGTTCCCAGAAGTGTGACAAACAGAGTCAAGGCTTGATAGTGTTAGGCAGGAAAAGTCATCTCGGGGGCTGGGGGCGAGAAGGAGAAAGAAGCAGCGTAAGGAGGCACCCAGAGCAGGGAGCGCTGCCAGGGGAAGACAGGGCAGGCGGGCAAGGCAGGAGGAGGGAGGCCCGTGCCCAACACAGGCAGGCTGCCTGCCCGCGCCCAGGCTGGGCTGCAGGAGAGGACAGAGGGGACAGGCCGGGCCTGTGAACTGCCAAACGGAGACACTAATCCTGTACATGAGGAGTACTGGATATAGACTGAACGTTGGCTGTCTGGGAGGCCATGGCTTTGCTTCAGATTTGTTTTACTGAAGTATTTACTGTAGCTCATTCAGGACTGTGGGATCGAGTTTTCAAGTGTGAAGATTTCCTATTTGTTTGTGTCAGTTCAATGCAAGGCACCCACATGTAGGTTTTACACTGGCAAAATACTAGGAGTTTCTCAGTAAAACTATAAAATAACTCCTTACTATTTCTTGTGTGGTGTTCAGAGTCAAAGTTACATTGCAAAATTACCTGCCTTTTATACAAGTAGAGGGAACAGGCTCACCTAGGGCAAACCACACCACACTGTCAGTGTTGGTGTGACAGGAGCAGTCTCCTGCTGCCCAGCTAACAGCTCATGCTACTCTCCACGAAGTCAAGAATACTCTGACACTAACTGAAACTAGATTTGGCCATGAGTGGTAATAAATCTAAAAAAGTCCCAGTAGAAGTTCTGGTCAAAGGCAGGATTTTCAGGAAATGAGATATTTGGGGGTGGGGGGGTGGGGAATGTTTTCTGTCTAAGATCAAATTTACTCAGTTTCTTCCTGTGCTGTGTTTTGAGGGAGAGAGGCAGAGAAGAATGGTTGGGAACAAGAGCTCTTCCCTACCTGGGTTAAAAGCTAGCTAAAATTTCCTGAGTAGCCCAAGGATGGGAGAAAACATCCACTGCTGGTAAGTAACTCTGGAAAGTGACCTGTAGAAGTCAGTTTACGAGAACCAAGCTGGTCAGTCTGTAACAGTAAGTTTATAAGCAAGCAAAACATTCAGCTCATGTCAAATACCAGGGGTCACCAAAGCACTTTCCTTGGTGCCCAAACACAGCCCACTGCAGCTATAATCGGCCAATCCTCCCGAGTCCTGTCATTTAAACGAGAAAAAATTTATGGCTGTTTATGTAGGCTTTGCGCCAAGCCTGTTTCTCTGATAAGCTTCTCTGGTGCATTTGTGTCTCACATCCGATTTAGAGTCCTCTGAATACTGGAGACAGCATTCCTTGGATACTTAAAATAAATTAAAAACACAACGCTGGGCTTGGACAGAGGAATGGGAATGTTATTCACATGGCCCAGGCACTAAGGGCTCTAGGGAGTGGTGCTGGGAAAGTAGTACTTTTTAAATCTTACATTTGTCCTTGTATTTAATGATATATAATCCTCAAAATGGTCCCCCATAAACTGTAAATATACGTTATTTAAGCAAGTAATTATTTTCAGTAGCATGCTGCAGCAGCTGTATGGCTTGGCTGCCAGACACTGCAAGTGTTCCCTCCAACAAATGCATCTATTTGTGATGTAACAATAATTATTTAATAATTTACAAAACTTCTCACTTCTCCAGTACCTTGACTTCAGCATCTCCAAAAGATTTCAAATTATTACTGAAATCAGCACACAATCACCCATGTGATGCAGGTGAGAAAAATTATTTCCACATGGACAAAGCCACACTGGCTACATGATCTGCTCAAGGTGACAAAGAAGCCCATAGCAAGTGAAGTAAAACCCTGTCCTCCAACTCACAGGGCCAATTTACCCTTTTGTGACCACCAACCCATCGATTCTTTCAGCTAAGATATTTTTTCTCTGTTGTTTGCCAATACCTTCTGCCGGAAGAAAGCCTGAAAGACAGAACGCTGAAGTTTGCTGCCAGTTTTTGTTTATAAATGTGAAGACAAACTTTACCAAGAAAAAGATCTTTTATTTTGTTTTGTACAGGCCAAGATTCTTATAGGAAACAGCATTTCTAGACCCACAAGAAGTAAAAGCATCCTTAAGGTCAAGAGTGGCAGCAGAAACCTTTGACTTGTAAAATTAACTTTGTAAGATAAAACTCAGGCTGCTTTCTGGTGTGGAAAATCAATGAGTTTTCAGGCCATACAGACCTCTCTCCCTTGAAATAAGCAGTAAACAATTGTTATTAAGAATTAGTAACCTAGCCTGGATAGGAGGCATGGATGAGATGCAAAGCAAGAAAGTCCTTTTCTTAGACATGACATGAGGAGAGAGACAAGAGAAGCGGCAAAAGCAGGTTTCTACTTCACACCATGTCCTTCACAAAAGCTCCTGTCCTCAGAGAGAGTGGGAGGTGGGTATGTGGCCTGGCAAGAGGGGAGAGAAGAGGTCCTCCCACTGCGCTGCAGTATCACCAGGGAAAGGGACAGCAAGAAGTCCAAGATTGGAGACAGCAGGAAAACAGGTAACAGGAGTAAGAACAGAAAACTATTCAGTTGTAGAAGTACACAGGAAATTTGGCAAAGAAGTTTTGCTGGTAAGGAAGGACAAACTGAAGTTTCCATGGCTGCAAGTGGCATCATCTTCCCTCCTCAGGTAAGGGGATGATGAGGTGCCAGCAGTATAGAGTTTTTAGACTGGGAACTCAGGGATCCATGGAAAGCCTAAGACATGCATAACAAGTCAAAATGGGAGATGACCCAGGTACAGTACAATTTCCAAGAGTGTTAAGGGCAAGGGGGCGAGCTCACTGTTTTCTGGAGGAATTGGTGCTGACATGCAGTTAAGACCTTTACTAAAGAAATCCACTGTACTCATTTGTGAAATGAAGAGCAAAAGATGCCCACACAGAAATAACAATACAATCTGAATTCTTCAGTAGTAAAGCAGGCACACGACAGAGCAAATGTAGGCAAAAAGAAGGAAGAAGAAAAAGTCAAGGGAGATAGAAAGCTGGCCTTCCCTTCTTCACAAAAGATGCACCAGAGACAAAAAATGGATTTCAGTCCTTCTGACAGACCAGGAAAACTATCAGATAATGGTGGCCCCCAGACCACACTTCGGGTCACTCCAGAGCAGTACTGGTGAGATCCGCACATTCAAAGTATAGGACAAAGGAAAGATGGAGATTCAGTGAAATGATAGGAGAGTAGCCAGGTGACAGATGTTTAGAACAGAGCCTAAACACATGAGCATGGACATGTCTGTGTGTGAGGACCCAATTTTCTGAGACAGAAACTGGAAAAGAGATGATCAGCTGGTTGTGCCAGGAAGACCCAATATAGTGAGTTCTGAAGAGATGAAGGACAAAACTGATTACCTGGCACGTGTGGAGACAGAGCTGATTTATTGTTGAAAAAGTGATGATGATCTATATTAAATGAGAAATTATTTCAGAGAGCTATGGCATTCTGGAATCTAGTTTTCAGATGAGTAAAGGATGAGGATGTCACTAAGGCACTGACTAGGCACTTTGCAAAAATATACAGGGTCAACACATAGCAGAAACTTAGATCATCACAATTACAGGAAGCCAACCACATGCATCTCCTTTCATTTGCTTCTTCCCTTTTTTCCTTCCACCTGTTTTCCCCTTTGTTTTTAGGTAATACTTAAAAATTACAGAACCTGGAAATAAGAAACAGAAACATCTGTTGATAATGTCAGTGACTTGCCTGTGCTCTGTTCTGGATTATCTGGATTTCTTCCCCTTTGAGAGATGAACTCAACAGCAGCCCAAGGGAATCTTTTCTTTTGGCGAAACTGAGATGCATTCCAAGAAAACATTTTAAATAGGCAGAAGGGAAGGCAAGAAAGAGGAGGAAAAAGAGTAGAAGGGAAAGACGAAAAAGATGGACATGAGATGTGGGTTTCAGACTAAGATAATTGAGACCTCCAGATAATAGATGCTGATAAGAAAACAGGAAAATTTTAGCAAATATTGTTACATGAAGCAATAGGTGACATTCCAATCACACAAAACAATGCAAGGAAGTGATTAGGTTCTTTGTGATTGTTACAGAGAAATGGAAAACAGAGGCAGAAACTTTGTTAATTAGAGTTTATGTTTTGTGCTTTGTGTGTTTTCCAACCCCTGACAGGATCACAGGTGCTATCAGTGATTGGTTCCACATTATGAACACAAAAATATTGTGGGAAGAATAAATCTATGGTCAGTCAATCAACACAGAGAAAAGTTTCCATCATTAGTTGCCAGGCAACGCTCGCCAATTAAAATAACCACCAAAAGCTTTACATTTCATACTGGAATAATTAATAGCAGAATGCAATTACTACCTCTCAAGGAAACAAGGAGAAAGAGACAAACCACCAGCCAACTATTGATTGCATGCCCTCTGATAATCAGAAATAGTGAATGGAACTGTTTTTTGTTTCTCTGTTGGCTAGCTACCTGTCACCACTGCCTTTCCCTGGGAGTCAGCCTCCAGATCTACCAGTGCTAGCTGCTAAGGCAGCCTTCAGGGAAGAGTGATATGATACTCTGTATTAAGACCTCTCCCAATCAAAAAAAAGACCAAAACACGTTAGGCATATTCATCTTCATGTACCTGAGATTTCCCCATGGAAAAGGTTCAGGATTGGGCCAATCAGATGAATCACCCTTAAAACACAGGTTCTCTCCTGGAGTTAACTAACTAAATTTAAGATAGACACAGAACTTAAAACCTTTCATGACATAAGATCCAGTAGTATTGTCTGTAGAAGGGACGCAGTCAATGGACTGGTCTATTTATCTAGAAGTCAAGCACACAGATCAGTGCCCTGCTGGACCAGAACTAGCTGGGACAACAGAGAGCAATGCAAAAAAAAATACTAAATACCTCCTAAAATATAAAAAACCCCAACAAAATACATTCTAAATAAAGCATGACTAATAAAACGTGACTGTATCAGTCATATCTCAAGCATTTCTGATTATCCTTTTCCCATCCCATCATTTTTTGTTTTTCTAAAGCCTGGAGTATTATCAGACTAACCATGGATCAAGATAAAGGAAACATTTTTCTACCATACAGTACCTGAAGGTACTTGGTCTCTCACATGGGCTGGTATCCAAGCTTGACTTTCAATTACCAGAAGACAAGATTACATTCCTTTGCTGAGACTCATTCATGGTTCAGAGTCTTGCGCAAGGTGAGCCCGAACAGTCTGAAGCCAGCTGTCACCTCTACCACCCCACTGCCTCTCTTCAAAGCAAGCAGCTCCCTTCCCGGGCCTTTTGCAGCAATGGGTTCCTCTGGGACTGCAGCTGGAGACATACCTGAAATAGCCTGTAACTATCTGTCTTGATAGGTGTTAAAACAGAACGCACAGGGCTAAGCACAGGCTGTAACTCATCCCAAATGACTCAGGCAAAGTTGTGCACTCCTGCAGCAGCGCTGCAAGTTGTCTCAATTACATGTCTCCGCAAACCACGGCCTTAGCAGCACACACGGCAAGTCCTTCGCTTCTTTTTCCTAACCAAACTCCCACCTCTCCAAAGTGCTCGGCTGTTCCCATGAATCACACCTCAAAGTAACTGCTCCACACGTAGTGAGTGCATCAGGACCTACTGCCAGCTCCAGTTATGGCTTGGAAACCACCAAACATTCAGGTGGCTGTGAATTTAATCCAAATGCAGGGTGTGAGTAGGGTATGAGTAACAATCACAGTTATGCAAGTCGAGGGCATCCAGCTCTCATGCTCCAGGCCACGGGGGTCGGGGAGGAATGTTCCCACATGCACAGCACTGAATCACCCGCCAGTTTGTCTTCCACTGAGCACCAGGTATTAGCTAATGGCTCTGGCAGGATTACAGACCAAAATCCCAAAATTCCAGTCTGCTCCGGTCTGACGATATGTGGTTCAAAAATGGCAGGGAAAAAGTATGCAAGGACATCAGTTATCCAGCAGACTTTCACTGCACAGCAACGTGCCCCTCGCAGCAATACTCATTACCTCCTCTAACTTAGATGTTCTTGCTGTTTCCTTGGTGCTCAGAACAGCTGCCTAACGCAGTGGCAGTCAGATAAACAGATACTGAACCTGCAACTGAGTCACCCAAAAGACAGCCACGAGGCACCAAAGAGTTAAAAGCCACTGGCACACACCCACATGCTCACACATCCCTACCACTGTGATTACCAATTCTAACACTGGTCAACACGCAGTGTAGAGCTCACAGATTTGACACTGAATTTTGTTTCATTCTATGTGAAAATCACATTCACAGAGAATTTAATTTAAGGCACAAAGCAAGCACCAGCAGCGTGCAACTTGGATGCAGTGACTCGTGCCAAACTTAAAAATATGTTGTGGGGACGGAACAAATATGAATTGAAAATGAACCTTCCACTGGGAATTTGGGGATTTTAAAAACTCACCAACTGCTGATAAACACGCACTGAAAGGATACATCCCCCTTAAGATGTTCTATGCCTTAGCACCAGCAAGAGCAAACAAAGGTTCAACCCAGGGCAGCAAATATGTAAAAACCATTTCCAGTGTCACAAGGAACATCTTCCTACAAGCTGGGACGTAAGCAACCTCGTGTTAATAAACATCTACACATAGTAGCACTGAGCGGCCTCAGTTAGAGGGGATCTGTTGTCTCCAAGACTTAACAGAAGTGAAAAGGCAGGTTGTGTCCACATGAACCAATTCTCCTTTCACATCATTTGAAGAGCACAGTCTAATTCAGAACTGCTCTTTATACTTTCAGAGTAACAATACCTGACTGCTACAGTTGTACCACTTGTGCCTTTCCAAAAGGTGTTAGCAGCCCCCACTGTGATCCTTCTCTTAGAGGCTTCTAGCAATGAGCTTGGGAAGTCTGCACAAAGGCTGGTGCTGAGGCAGCAAAAGTGCCAGTAATCAAATGAACTGCGATACCTTTACAAGCTGTCCCTTAAAATTAGACAGCTGTATGAAACCCCCCAGAGTGCTCCAGTCTGATCAATAGCTACCAGGTAAGAAATGAGCTGCATACCTTTGGGATTATACAGTTTGCTTTAGGCTTCTGATTAATCTTGTGGTGATTTCCTGTGCCTTAAAACCAGTGGCAGAAGTGCAAATTGAAGATGAATGGCATGCTCAAACATCTGTCTTCATGTAAGAGAGCAGAATGTGTGCCTAGTTTTATGGTGAAATACATCTCAGCTTTGAAAGCACAGAGACGTCAAACCCTTAGCTCTGCAAAGCTCATTCCCTGTCCCTCTCCTACATCCTTGGAGTAACAAATAAGAAGCCAATATTCCTCATTGTAAAGATTTATCTTACTGCAGTTTCTACAATCATTGTCACTGGATTAAAATTTTCAGCCTGCAAAGATGCTGTGGATGGCATTATGATCTGCAAACTGGAAGCAACTAGTAAGTTATCTTCTCTAAGGACTATCAATTAGAGCCCATTAATTCCTGCAACTGATCGACTGCACTTAGAGCATACAAGTGAACTGGCATTATTGCAATTACTCTTCAAGAAATCCTGTCATGCTCTGAAGTACTACCAAGAGGAATTAGATGATGAGCTTTTCAGGCAGACATTTTTCAGCTCTTGTCTTCCATAAGCAAAATCTGCAACTGAACTGCTGCCAAAAAGAAAATTTTACACTTAACAGAAGGCACAGTGTATGTTGCCTGCATTAATCTCTGTTATTTAAGATTCAGAAAAGCATGCTTACATATGAGTAATATAACATATTCAAGCACGTGTCTAAGTGTCTTGCTGAATCAAGGCCTAAAAGAGGTTCCACTGCTGTTAGGGTGAGAGAGGATTTGAATCTACATTTAAAAACCATCCTAACAAGCTTCAGTTGTTTTCTCTAAGAGACTGTGGACAAAGATCTACATTGAACTACTTGATTCCAGGGAAACCAGATCACTCTGGCTTTTAAATTACCTGAAGAGAATTATCTGACCTCTGAAAAAAAGCTATCTGAGGAGCATGGCTTTTTGCAGAAGGCAGTAGGGGTTTACATGGAGATATAACAAACATTATCTGACAGAAAAATTCTGAGATGCTGAACTTGCTCAGTTATGGGAGCAAGGCTCAATCATCCAAAACCCAGTGAACATGTTAAAGAGGCAGAAATGCAGCACACAAAATGTGTGTGCTAGATCATTTACTTCTTCCTATTCTTCTTCTAACCTTGGCTTATTGGTGAGATTTGCCTTTTTCTTTTTTTAGGAGATTCTGTACAACTCCAAATGAATATATTACTGAGTTTTATCCCAAAGTTGCCACAACCTAGGAAGACAATGAAGAGATTTACCATCTGAACATTTTACCAAAACACCTAAAGGGGACAGAAATCTCCTGTTTATTTACTGTATCTCTGAAATATTTCCTTGTTTTCCATATTCATGTTCTCAAGAGCTAACCACCATCATTGCAGAAGACCCCTCATGCTTCTACACTAGCAAGGCTGGTGTCCTCACAGAGGTGCCTGCATCTGTGAGTTTTTTGGGGTTTTTCTCTTAATTACAAGAAACACAAACCCTGTACCCACAGTGTGACATATGATGGTGGGAGTTGAAAAGGACAGCACTGGGGCAAGTGCTGTATGCTCCCTGGAAGGCACAGGACAGCCCACACTGCCATGCGCTGCCCTTTTCAACCAGAGCACCCTGACAGGTGGCACTTGGTGCTGAAACCAAAGCAGTGCCCAAGAAAGGACTCTGACCTGGGCAGAGTTCCCTACTGAGGGTCTGCTTCCCATTTCTCCACACAACTGAACTTGCCTTTCCTGAGCTGAAAATACTGCTGAGTGCTGAAATAAAGCCCTTGGAGGCTCTATCACTCATTATCATGTTTCAGCCTGAGTGGTCTCCAAACCACAGCTTTTCCTAAGGGTTTGAAAAATATATATTCCCCCCCAATTGTAGGTCATTAAATACTGGGCCCCTATCTAAATCAAAAGTCTTCAGGTACAGGATTTTTCTGCTTTGGTTACTGCCTTTCAGTTTCTAGATCCGCTATATTGAAAGTAAGACTGATAACTGCTGCAGGAGTTTGGATCATTCTTGTTATTGGAGGAAAAAAAAAAGAGAAGTAGATACAAAGAAAGGCAAGTTTATGCTCTTAGAGTCTCTGTCAGATTCTACGTATACGTAAAAACTAGTGCACAGGAACTCTTTTAGGCAGAGAGTACTAACGTACTTCTCTACTCTGCTGTCAAAGGCTTGGAAGGAGCATTAATCTGTGTGCTGTGACCTCCTGACTAACAAAGGTCATTAATGACCACCCAGTTTACCTATGCATTGAATCTAAAAGCTTGGCTCAACTTAAGAAAACACTTTCCAAAGGGACACTTGGTCTTAATTTTAAAACAAAGAAGAATAGAGAATCTGCCACTTCTCTTGCTATTTCGTTCCAGCAGTTAATCATCCTCGTTGTATAAAAACTGTCTTTCATTTCCTATTTGAATTGTGTAATTTCAGCCTTCAGAAAAGATTTGTGTTTGTCTCTTAATATGTATGAGACCACTTTCTAATGCTGTTTTATGGTAAAAGTATTTACAAGCTGCAGCCACATGTCCCTCCTATCATTTCTGACACCCAAAATACACTGGGCTCTCACAATTAGGTTTTATCCAGCCTTTAATCACTTATGTAACTCCTTTTGGACCCTCTCCAGTTTTAACTCATCTCTCTCTGGGTGGGCACCAAAACTACAGTGCAGAATTCTCTACCTGGGTCCCATCAATGTCACATTGAAGGTAGAATGAACTCCCTTTCATAAAGTGTAGAATTGTGAGAAGGTTCCATTTTGTTGCTTGCACAAGAGGTTCTGTAAAGCCTTTTCAACAGCACACTGCAGGATGCAGGTCCCATGCCTCATTCCCAAAGTCTGAACCTACTGGCACTATCCTGAACCACTCTGATTTTCCCAAGGACCACACAGTCTCAAATAAAGTCAGAAATCAAAGAGTTAATGCAACACCCTCTTTCCAGCTATGCTCTTTTTGATACTATTTGGAAGCTGAGTTGAAAGGAAAAGCTCCGCTTTTGCTCCACAGTTGCATGTGGCTGAACCTCAGCTTTGACCAAGTTTTCTTCACCTGCACTGAGGCACTACGGCCACATTAGCAGCACATCCACCTTTTCAGTGCCTAAAGTAAGAAAGTCCCCACACCTTCCCGTTTCAATGGGATAGTATCAGAGGTTGCAGATGGAAGGAAATCCAAGCCCTTCTTACTTGTGAAACGTCCTGGCTCCTGACAGCTGAGCCCTAGCCCACAAGCAGTACAGTGAGAAGCTCAGAGACAACCTGGAGCACTGTCTCCTCCTGCATGTGCGTGACTCATGGAAAGCTGTGAATCACAGAATTCCACCAGCACTGCGGGGTGGGGCAAAACTCCACTCTGAACAGACATGCCTCGAGTCGCCCTATGGTAGATGTACACTGGCCACACACACCTTGCCAGAGCAGTCAGAAAGGCTTGCTGTGTTTTTGAAGAATTAAGTTGGCTTTGTATTTTGCTGTTAAAATACATTCCTCGGCCCTTACACATTCTTCTGAGGAACATAGAGACCTGTGTACAGAGACCCCTGTAGTAGCAAATGTGCACCCTGCCTACTTATAAAAATCACATCTGCCCCAGAGAAGAAGTTGGAATTCACCCATACAATTAGGTTAGGTTAATGTTGGCCATGAGTGGATTGATATTATCCGATACCTTATTTTGTAATCCTCTGCTAAGCAGGATGCTGTTCACTTTGGAAGCCAACAAAATAGCTACACATTCACTGTCAGACTTGAGCGAAGTTGAGAGTGATCCCTGAAGGTTTGAGATGAGTTTATTCTAGAACCTGGTAATGGTCCAGTCATTTATAAAGGTCACTAAATTCTATGTTCAGGCTGTAGGTTTCTTTAAACCAATATTTATCTGTACAAAACTCAGGAGAAAAGACAACACTTCTCCTTTCACAAGTGAACTTTACAATGGTCTTTTCATTATCAACTTACTTGGTTCTATGCCAATCATTTTTTGCTCTTTTTCTAATCCTTAATTAATCCTTTTTATAAACAACATATTCTGCTCAGAGTAAATCTTTTGCTTTGTAAATGTATCACAACAAGAGCTTCAACATCCAGGCAAATATTTTCATATATCAGGAAGCTAAATAAATGTGTGGGTATATCAAGAAAAATTACCTGACTCCTGAAAATCAAGCATTAGGTATACACAGAAATAAAAGATATACATGCTTGACTAGAGTTGCATTTGCAAATACAAAGTGAGGGAAAATAAGGTTTTGGCTGCACAAATTTTACCGCTTTTCTGTAAAAAAAATAAATGCACATGACAATTCCATAACCACAAGTTATTTAAGGTATGTAGTGCTTGTAATGGCCAAGTTGAAGCCATTTTGTAAATACTGCCCTTAAAACAACCAAACACTAATTACTTTTCTGAGCTGTTGCTTAGGAGAACACCATTGAATACTTACAGATGGCAAATAAAAACAACTTTTGAAGCTGAATTCTTGCATGGGAATTTTGCCTCAGGAAGCATGCAAGATGAGGTCTCACTTTGTACACAGGTTGCTAAAGGAATATATATTACAAAAGGAAGCCACTTAATAAGGCTATGGTAGATCTGACTTACCACAAGAGCAGCACGTGAAGCAGTTGGTATGATAGAGATTACCCATTGCTTGGCAAGCCTGGCTCGCTCCATACACACCTTTTCCACATTTTATACAAATACCTACAAAGCAGAAAGAGAATTAAAGTTAGAATCCTATGCAGCTCCTAAAACCAGCCCCAGGCTGTTGATTCATAACACTCACGATACCCCCACCAGGTCCTAAATCAATGAACTCCTCACCCTGAATAGATTCAAGTATGCAAGACAGCAGCAGCAACTTGAGTGAAACAAATGTATGGAAATTAACGCCTCAAAAAAGGGGCTGGGAGAAGCCTCTGCTGATGTTTCAATGCATGGAGGCTGAAGCTGGCTAAAGACACAAATCCAAAAGAGAGGACAAAAAATCCACACACCCTCTGAAAATATGTTTATTTTCCCCAGAAATAATTTAGTGAGACCTTCACAACTAAATGCTTCACCACATTACATTCAATAATCACCAATAAAACACACAGTTCAGTCCAAACCCAAAAGACTTCTCTTTGGCCCTGTCCAGCAATGCAACATTGTTGGTCCATGGTGAAAGCCAAGCAGTACTGGGAAAATGGGTCTGTCAGTCACATTTACTGATTGTTTAACTCTCCATGAACAGCAGTATCTAACCTCATAAACATAACCTGGCACCTTACAAGTCAGAGAGTAAGGTTTCTACCTTCCTTATGGTCTAAGGGCAGAAACTGTAGCTGGCAGTTTTGCCTGTATGGGGCCAGAAATTCACCTTTGCTGCCCAAACCTGCTCTTGCTGATGCCAGGAATGTCTCCAATGAAGGTCGCATGAGACCAAAGCACAAAGAGTCAACATAGAACTGGCAAAGTCAGAAGTTAGTTCCACACATGGCAGTCTCACAGGAAAGGTCAATGAGATCTACAGAGAGGGGGTTTGGGAGTGTTTTGTTTGTTTATTTTTAAAAAGCTTTTTCCTCACAGTTACAGTTTTAAGAGTCTTTTGCCTATGTATTTATTTCTATATATGCATAATCTTTCTAAATTCAAAGCAGAGCAGGGAGATAATTCAAGAACCACTTTGCTTTTGTATCCCTACGAAGAGGAAATGAAATGCTGTAGAATCCATGTCCTTCTGTCCAATATTCATGACTACCCATTTTAAGTTTTTCTGAGATGTTCATTAGTCTATTCAGTTGCAGCAGGACAGTATACCTCGAGACAAGGCTGTGTGGTTTTTTAACACACTATAGTAGAAAATAAAAATCGGTATTTTTTGCCTCCCACAACTCGACAAGGAAACTGCTGGGGCTGCCTGTGCTGCTTGAGGCCTTATTTCTAGAAATGCATGCACCATCTCAGCATTAATTGTTAGCATCAACAAAATTGCTAATACACTCAAGAGTCTAGAAACTTGAGAACTACAAAATGGACCTTTAATCATCCAGAATTGTCCCCTGTTGTGCTGTGAACATTTTATACGAACACAAATACAAATGCAAGCTGTTGGGGGGGAAGTTAGCATATTATGAACTGGTAGAAACTTGAATAGCAGAAAAAACCTAAGTTAAGGTAACAAAGTGTTTGGTGTCCCTGTTCAGTTTCCATGGGTTTTGCTTTTATTGGCTCCCAGTACATGAACTGGCCTAAGCTGCCATGCCACAGAGACAGAAATGCTGCCTGCCCCTGGCAGGTAGCTGTATGGAGATGAGTAAACCTGGCAGAAGAGCAGTACCCACCAGTACAGCTGAGACTTCACCTGGGCTCTCAACGAGGAAACAGTCACAGACAGCACAATGCTCATGAATATCTCTGCCCTACCAAAGCTATTCAAGGCACTTTTTAAACACCATTTCTGAAATGAAAGTGTTCCAGTTCAGTACAGCATTAATACAGTCACCTGTATGAGCTGTGTAGTGCAATTACTTTGCATGGGATACTGTCAAGTTAAAAAAAAGATATTTAAAGAAAACAATCTTCCTATGCTACTAATTCAAATAGCAAAATTGAAAGACCTTTCATTAAATCATGGGTTTCTTAGTGTTTATAACTTTATCATTTCAAATCATGAAGAAAGATTGGCCTTTCATTCAACTAGCTCAACATCCAGGCACGACGTTGCCATTTTGGACTAAGTGCACAATTATCAAACGAAACAATAATTTTAAGAAACAATAAATACAGTAATAAATTTTTAAATTTGAAATCTGATTCCAGTGCTTCAGTGACACAGGAACTATAACTTCTGTTATACCAATGTCCCAAGCTAAATCTGTAATACAAACTAACTGCCAGTTAGATCCATCACTTCACTGCAAACAAAGTGTTAAGAAAACACTGTTCCATAGGCTAGCTCAGCTCTGATATAGGAAATAGCAAATTCAGAAAATTTGTTGCCTTATCCAAGGCTGTCAGATCTATTTATTTATTTGTAACCAAAGGTTATGAAAAAGGTCTGCTATTTGCCATGAGTTAATGGTTAACTGCTGATGAAAGATTGATTACTGTGGACGCTGCGATGGGACAAGGCACCCTGTCAGCCAGCAGCTGCTGCAATTCCTCCCCGCAGCAGCACAGCATCCACAAACCTGCTCTGTGTCTCATCTCATCCCTTAAGCTCTGCAATAATCCTGGTCCCTCCTGGCCCTGGGGCAGGAGACGATGCACACTCAGCAGAGAACACGAGGTTCACATCTGAAACAAGTAACCTGTTACTTCAGCATCAGGCCTCGGTATGATGTTTCAGTTTGCCACTGGCAGTGGAGGAAGCCAGCAGAAAGCCCTTGCAGAGCCCCCCAGCTATCTGCACCTTTCTTGACCATCTTTTAATGACAACCATGCACCCAGGACTGGCAGCTATTGACAGTCTGTCTGACTGTGAGGTTACACTGAGAGGTTTACCCTTTCCCATTTTCACTTAATATTACTCAAAGAGCAGAAATCCACAGTCTGTAATCGTCTGGCATTTCCATCTATGGGCTTTCAAATCTCCTATAAATGTGCTCCTATGAGCACAAATCTCCTACAGCTATGAACTGCTTTGATACATGAAGTTACTGCCTCTTTTCTTTGCCATTGCCCCACTGAACCATCAGAAGCAAAAGGAGGGGATTTATTATGGATGCTAAACTTACACTGGCTTCTCCAGAAAGCGATTCGTTATGAGCAGCTGTCAGTTTGTTAACTTGTTTTCTCTAAGAGACTAGTCATTAACTCCAGGAATAATGACCACAGAGACAATTAGCATATTAAAAAAGCACATGTAAAAATCCAAAAGTGTATTTTGGAATATGCAGCTGTGGTGTGAGTATAGTGTGAGCTCATAACTGCCTAGGAAAAGCACTGATTACATGGCTGTTCAGGTCTGGTTTTCCACCAGTCACAGCCCAGACTGCACACTGCAAGCTTGTGAAAGCTACATAACTTCACCCCCCTGGATTTTAAGTCCAAAGCTTGTTAAAACTGCCTATGAAGAATGTTCTGTTACAGAGCAAGCACGTCTCATTTCTGACACCACTTGACATGACTTCAGACTAAATGCTTCAGTTCATACAACTTCTTGCCCCTCCTGACACCTCTTACTCTGAACAGCGGACTGTACCTCCAGTTATTTAACACATCAACTGTTGCATTTCCACCAAAGTCATCAGCTCTCCTACTGAACTGCTGTGTCTCTTCAGCTAGAAAAAGTTATTACAGGATGTTGTGTATACCCGAAGTTTGCACAAAAGTTGGCTGAGTGGGATCACGGCACCACAGCATTCCTTCACTGCAGTGAAGAGATGGTTGCATCTTCATGCAGTGTTCAATCAAACATAAGAGTAGAGACTGAACAAGTTCACTCTGTGGACCACGGCATAAGACCACCAAACAAAAATGACTCTAGAAAGAGAAGGGGCTCCCAGAGACTTCCTGCTGGCGTTAGCTGCATCATGTTGCTGGTGCTCCCCACACCTTTAACAAGACCACTTCACTGAGCTTGACCGTGTCAGTCAGAACACCTCTGGAAAGCCAGGGAAGCCTCCAGCAGCATATGGCAACACAACCGTGAGGAGCACAATGCTTTCTGTAACTCATGCATTAGCAAAATGCTGGTTTCAGCACCAGGAGAAAATAGGACAGGTTTTTTTCTGATGTAGTCAATGATTTTGCTCCAGACTTAAGAGACCAAATGCAATGCAATATAACAAGCAAATATATCAGCAACAACTTGGAGAAGATATTAAAGCGATACAATTTTTGTTCAGCCTACTATAACATACTTGTAAGACTTCCCTATAGTAGCCTACACATTAAAAGAAGTTCAGTTTGAGATCTGTATAGCAAACCCTTGGATGCTCTTTTGACCATTCCAGTACAGGGTGGTATTTCACACAGACTTCACCCGGTACTCAGAATTGGGAAAAAGGCAGCAGAGAAAGGTTAAAAGGAGCATGTATAATGGCAGGTATATAACCACCTTTGGATCAAGCTTTGTCCTTGGATGCATGTGGAACTCTGCCAGTGCCTAATGCCATCCTCACTTAACCTGAGTCAAGGGTTTATACAAATGCAAGAAAAATGGTATCATCTGGGCTCTCGACTCCAGCCCACAGCAGCTGCGAGTGAGAGGGAGAATCTGGCTATCGCACTCCCTGACAGCACGCCATGGCTCAGGGATGTGCTGAGCTTTACTGTCTTACAGTCACACCGTATCTCCAGGATAACTGCTACATGCTGCCTACAGTAGGAAACAACCAAGCCCTGTCATCAAGAGTTATGGTAAAGCTAAAATTAACAACTAACACATGGCACAGATGACTCCCTCCCTGCCTCTGCAGTTCTGTTCATGCTACAGTGCTGGGAAAAGGGGGGGTGAACATCACGCTGGGCTAGTGCAAAATCCCCTTTTCTCCTCTCAGACGGTAAAAAACCATCTCTGCATAAGTCCCCAACAAGCTTTTCCACACATATGGCATAGCCGAGTTGCAGGGGCAGACAAATTAAAACTACAGCCAGAAATTACTACAGCCATCAAGTGGGAAGAACAAAGGAGAAAGGAAGCCTTAATTCAGCTCAAGAAATCAAACTCCAGCAATAGGGGCCAGGAACAAGAGTGGGAGGGCTGTTGGGGGGCTCTGTAGGAGGCCTACAGGTGTCACTGGCCACAGAAGGTGTTCCCATACGGGCTGCAGTGCCTGCTGCAGTACGCTCGCGCCCAGGCAGGTTTTACACGGGATGTTGCTACTACCTTTAAAGAAAATATTCTGCTAAGAATCTGGGTAAATAATGAAAGCATCAGAGCTGCCTCCAGCCCAGGCAGCCGTGCCACTGCTGCAGCAGTACCTGCCCGAGCGGACGGCAGCTACTGTGCAGACACCCTGGACTGCGGCAGCTTGGATGCTGAGAGGTGACCTCAGGCGAGAAGAATGCTCCTTCCTTCCAACAACCACAGGAGGAGGGATCTTCCGACACACACGTCATCTCCAGTCAGAGGCGGAGAGAAGAAACAAGGCACCTACACAGGGCACAAGAGCAGAACCTCTTCCCAGCAGCCAGGCAGGGCCAAGGGAGGCAGCCCAGGAAACCCTCCCAGCCCTCGCCATGGCTGGGAGCAACCTGACCCTGTCCAGGAACATGTCTGGCTCACAAGTGCGCGTGTGCTCCCCACAGCAACCACACTGGAGGTGTGAGTAGGTTATACTGGGGAAAAATGGGCCACGACACCTAACACAAATCACAGTTTAAGCAGAGCAAGACAAAAATCAGGCTGTGAACCAGGAAACATTTTGCTGTCATCATTAAACCTTATTGAGATTGCCCGACCTTGCTTTCCTCCTCAAGGAAAGAAGGTAAAAACCTCACCAATAAACTACGTAGACCCTTGAGATATTTATCTGCTGACTTAAAAAGATCTCCATCCCTTCAGTGCCTGCCTCCTACAGCAGTCTTTACTCAAGCAGTACACAGACTTGGGCAGAAGGGATGCACATGTACAACTCAGAAAAATCAAAGTTTGAGATTAATTCACATTTGGTTACAAATGTAGTGAAGTTCACCTTCACTGGAATTTTTGTAGAAGCAAGCTCCAGGTTCTAACTCCAGTTCCTGGAATAACTTTCATTACCTCCACTCTGCCTATTGCTTAACAAGGCTGTGGCTTGCGTAGGACAAAGCTGCTGAGAGGTCATGGCCATGAAGGGAGGCACTGGGACCAGTTCCAGGAGAGACAGTGCTGATCAGGACACAGGAGCTGAGCTTTACCTGCCTGAGGGACTGGCACTGTCAGCAGGGCTCAGCCCATTCCTACTTGCTTCAGTAAATACATGTACCATTCTGCTTTGTCAGAAACTTTCCAGAGTTTCAAATGTTGAGTGAGGTGACAGGCAAGAGTTTGGGAACGTATAAGGTTGCAGAAATAACTCCCAAACACCGCTCTCCCTGACTCTATTTTAACAGCTATGAGCCCAGGTCATGTCTGTGCTGGTGAATTAAACCACGGCAGCTCCAGGTCAGCACTGTCGAGTAGGAGATGTCACGGGAGCTGGTATCAGCTCTGATTAGCAGCTGCTGGAAACTGGAAGGCTTTTGTTACTGTTAAAGTAGATCCACCCAGTCGCACAGTGAAAGCCCGAAGCTAGCGCAGCAAACACTTATTGCTTCATACAGTATGTGAAATTACTGCTCTGAACCATGAAATTACTGACACTATCTGCACAGAGTTCATCCTGCCTCGGCCACAGCCAGCGTGCCTCTGCATAACTTCCCTTTGTGTGGATCCCCGACTCCGCCGCGGAGCCTCCCAACTGCACAAGGCATATCACAGGCCTATTGTTCTGCCCAGTGTTTTAGTTACACTGACACTCGGTTTACAAATATTCATTCATTTCTCTGCTTCTTGATTTACTGCATGGCAGTTCCAGGATGATTTATACTTCTCACTTGGCACTTACAGAAAGATCTTTTGCTACCGAGGCAATGAACTGGAAGATCGAGTAGTTCTTGTGGCTGCTCTATCGTCTGTGCCGCTTTGGGCTGCTTTGTCTGCGATTCAGAGCTCAGCTGACCGCTCAAGGTTCATGCTCAAGTTGGTAACACAGCACAAGAGGACTTGCAAATAACTTTAGCAACTGAATTACTGACTTAAAAAAGATAGAATAAAATCCTGCTCCTAAAAGCATCTTGTGATGACTGGGATTAGAAAAGCAAGGACACACACAGCTGGGGGGGTAAACGAAAGCATCACTGGGAACAAATGACTTGGAGGGAAGAGTGGGTCTGTAAAGCCCCTTTGCTATCCCTGTACTACCCCTCCACTGCTGGACAGCTGAAGGTCTCACTGTGGACATGCATCCTCTCTCAGCCCAAAGCACACAGATCAACAAGGCCTTTCAGCTCAAACCACACTTATTTGCCTGCAACATGATGAGCTTGATTGTACACGTAATTCAGCCTAGTTGAGGAGTGTAAAATTTCTAGCACAGCAGTAGCACCGATCAGGTGCAGACAGGCTACGGCCAGCAAAGACTTGAGCTTGTACAACTGCTGGCAGAGGAGGACACACCATCACACCTAAAGCCAGCAGGCAAGCCCAGAGACATACACACAGGTCACCCAGCAGAGTGAGTGATACTCCTACAGGTTCTGGTTTCAGTCCAGAAAGATGTGATACCGACATCCAAAGCTCCCCAGTGCTCCTGGGCAAAATTCATGATGGGAAGCTGATGTAGAGCACCAGGGGTATTCAGCCCAACTGTGCATTCACAGTGATTTAGGAAGAGGGCAGATCTTCCCACTGCATACCCCAATGTAATGGGCAACAGAAGACGTGGAAGTTCACAGATGGTGATAGAGGAGGTTTCTCAAAAACAAAACAAAACAAAACACCCCAATCAAACCCACAACAAAAAATCAAAACCAACAAAACACAAAAAACCCCAAACAACAAAAACCAACTAGAATTCAGGTTGCAAATGCACTCACACATAAACATTTAGTTTTTAATTAACACAGATACCGCAAATCCTACGAGTGCTTTAATTTATACAAGTTCATTTAGCTGGTTGCATCAACCAGAGATCATCTGAGCTCTGGGATGAGATGCTTGTCCACGTCATTACTTTAGATTTACTCTGGCATAATGGAGGTCAGAATGTGGACCTGCTAAGTTTTATTTAAGCTGCTTCCAGTTGCAGGTTTACAGATATTGACACAGTTTTATTACAGTAAATAAACAATCTATTAAATATTTAAAAGCTTGTACTTTCATTACCTTTCCTTTGTGCCTACTGATACCACACAATAACAGTGTATCTATCTGCACACTGCAGATTTTCCAATATAAATTACAGTGAACACAGTACAGAACCAGACAGCAACTCTACTGTTGTAGAGTACCTGCCTCCTTTTTCCAGTTTTGACTTCTAGTTGTCTTTAGCAAGCCATTTATTTTCCCTGTGTCTTGGCTCTTTTGTATATGCAATGGGAACCACTGACACCTGTGTGGTCTTCAGAGAAGACAGCTAAACCTTCTGAGATGCCACCGAAAAGACAGAATCAATTTAAATGCTTCACCTCAGAAAAATCTGTGCAACCAGCCTGCAGAACAGTGATACTGAAAGCAAGAACAATGTGGCCCAAATGTCCTGAACTCCACAGCACATCAGACCTGGAAACATCAGCTGCACAGACATCAAGTTGGAGAGACTTTTCATTACATTCTCCTGACATCGTACGTATGAGTCACCACTCTAATATACGGCAGAAAAAGGTCATATATTACAGCTGCCTTCCTTGACATATTTAAAACGGGTTCACGATTAAACAGGGAGACTAGTCTAAAAGTTTCCAGGTGCACTTTTCTGTTTTCTTAGATAACGGTCTATTTCCAGAACAAGCATGACAGTTTGGAACAGGCACGGCATTACGTAACCATGCCTGGGTATAAATTCTGCAGCTCCTTCCCCAAGCAGTACCCAAGCACTGCACGTCCAGAGCAGCCCCACATTTCCACCACCCACCCTGCAAAGGTGCCATCAACATCAGCTCACTAGTTCTTATCTGCCACATGGAGATTCTTTATCATTTCCAGAAATATAAATAGGTTTGATTAAACAAAAGCATGCATATAGGTAGGTATTATATCAAGCTATTTAGAAAGACTGATCTATTTGCTTAGGGAAAGCTGGAAATTACTTCAAAACCTGTTACCTCAACCGTCTGAACCAGTTATGTTCAGTCATTGCAAGTAAAATGACTCAAGAATGCTTTGAGAACATGGAGAGGAGGGATAGACCTTCCTGTAAGGACCTCCTTCTGGAACAACCATTTCAGAAAGTCATTTGCTATATGTTTCTTCTACCTTCAGCTCATGAAGGATTTTAGTTCTAAAGTACATAACCTGACAAGCCTCACTTTCTCTGCCTTGACTACAGTGAAACCCCATTCTCCTCTGCAGCTTTAAGGCCCAGTCCAGGGAAGTGCTCAGCTGCTACTGCAAACAGCCACACTCCTCTAGCTCCAGTAGGACAGGAAGACACTTTGACCGTAAGAAGAGCCCATCCTGATCTAGCAACTGGAAACCCCTTGGGACAGCTGCTCAAACACAGCACTAACGACACATAAACAGGATATTCTAATTTTGCCTCCTCCACCTCCAGGAAACAGTAACACTAAATGCTATATATGTAGACTCATTTCCTTCCTATGGATCCAATGGGGGAAAAAAACCACACTAAAAATTAGAAAATCATCATGCTACCAACTTCCACAGTAAGACAAGGGTTCTAAGACCTGGGCAGATCCATACATTCAGCTGCTTTTCACTGCAGACCTAAGGCAGACAAGTGGTGGCTGTTCCAGACTTTATTCAGATTCCTGTCCGCAATGATTCTTACAAGAGGTAACTCTGAGCTCCACATAACCATGAAAAGACCTAAGCTCCATTTTCGCACCCTCAGTGACTTGCTCTCCAAGGTAGCTGCAGCCAGCCAGCACCCTCAGACCAGGAGCAGATCTCATTCTGCTTGACAGTGACAATTCCCCTGAGATGGCAGCACCAGTGCAGTAGAAGAGACCATGTTCCAGTGACTGAGTAAATCCAGCTTTACAACTCTCAGTACCATGTAAAAAGGTGTCACACAGTGTAAAGTAGTGACGGTTAAACTCCTATTGGCAGGACTTACAATAGGTCAGGTATCGTCTGTCTGGACTGCTTTGACTTTTTGCTGGATCAGGTATTGTCAGTTTTGGATCAGGCAACAGTCTGTTCCTCAGCAGCTGGCGTGAGCTCCAGGGTACATGGTCTGTCTGGCTAATTCAACAGAAATGGGAACACGCACTTGGGCCACATCCAGTTACTATCGACGAATTATCCAGAAATGTACAAATATCACACTCAGAACCATTCCTCTTCCCTGCTTTGTCTCTGTCTCACTCAACGCAAAATGGGAGCAAAGTAGGTATAAAATGCCAGAAAATTAGAAAAAAAGAGTAGAGTTAGTTTTATTGCATGAGAACAGTGGGAAATGGGCACGGTCATAGCACTCAGCTAAGAAGCATGTGTTGACTCTGCTCACGCGCTGTTTCCCAGCTAGTGATAAACCATCATCCTGAGTTAGCAGACTGCATGCCTAGAAACACACTTGGTTTCTTGCCACCCACCTTTCATATTCTCGCAGACAGACCAATGGCAGAAGCACCTGTCTCCTCTGCAAAAGCTGGGCACAGAGGAAAAAAAAATGTACAAGACGCTGACCGACGAGTTATCTCAAAAAGAACCTGGCAAAAAAGGCAAACCCCAAATATAATGGGGGTTTGGCATCATCTGCTCTTTTCACAACCTGCCCACTGCACCCGCAGCCAAACCCCGGGCCTGTAACCCCTACAGAGAAAGCTGGAACCACTTAGCCAAAGTGCTAAGCTGTTCTTCTAGAAGAACATAGGTCCTGCAATAGCACTTGGTGCTGAGATGCAAATGGTGCAATATACTTTGGCATCAATAGCTAATGTCAAAGGCTGTTTGTGTGAGGGGAAAAAAGGGTTTATCTTTCCAGACGATGGCTGTGCGTGGTGCTGGCACTGCTGCCCCAGTGCCTGACGAGTCTTGTCTTCACAAAACAGGTGCCAGCAGCTTCCAACCAGAACCTCAGCACTGTGGTACTCAAATGCACATCCATGGCAGGCCTGTTCACCCTGCTCACCATCTCCATGTCAAGACAACAACGCATACTCTTTTTAAGCCCAGTTTTGGAAGGTGGACTCTATTTCTTTTGGAGCTGGATGCCAGACTCAAGTCAAAGTGATGAACAAGAGGCGAGATGCTCTTCTCTCCCACTCCTGACAAATCATCACCCCCTCAAGCATCCCACCATCCAGACATCATTCATTTAGTGATTAACTCATCAGTTCCATAACCCACGGTCATCAGACAGCAAAGGAATTGTGGCTAAATTTTTAGCAACGCTTACAAGAATACAGGTAAAGCACATTAGAAATCTTTCTAAAGGCAACAAAAAGAAAACCTGAGAACTGCAAAACCAGGGAAAGAGTGAGCAGATAGAAGAGACCAAAGAGTTGGGAATGTTAATTTTACACTTGGTTATAGTAAACATGTCCAAATAAATGTGATATTACACGATTTACCAGCCAAACTTTTGTTCATTTATGTCTTAGAGGACCAGCTAAAAAAATAACAGAAACATGTAATCTTCTTGTAATTACAAAGTCAACACTTAACTGATATGAGAAGCCTCTATTCAAAGCAGCTAAAAGAAGCATATATATCCCTTCAGTTTTATGTCTTGATGCAATTTCCAACAGCAGGTGAAATCACTAAAAACCTGAAAGAGTGTGAAATTTTTTCTGTCTGATTTTAATTAAAATACTCAGCAAAACGCAGCAGGGCAGTAAAGAGAGGTAACACTTTCCACCTCAATTGCACTGTCTGTTCGTCCATCATTACAGAGCTTGGTGGAAACTCCATGTGCAAAATCAGCAGTAAATATTTTCCCTACTACTAAAGCAGCATTTCAAACTAGGATCATGACAAAAGCAATAAAAGATAATTCACATCTTATTATCATCTGTGTAGTAGGTGTTTTGCATCCTTTTAAGTTTCAGAGGGTCCACTTGAGAAATGGGCACCAGAGGGGTTGCTATTGGGAAGACCAGGTGAGACCTGAGCTTCCTCACAGGCTCAACATTATGGCAGTGGGACCATCTGAGCACCTACCCACAGCAGAAGCTGACACAACCCACTCCCAACCCTCCAGGCCCTGTGGTCCCCTGTTCAGACATGCAGTGCATGGACAGCACATGTGGGCACCCAGCTCCCACGCAGGTGTTCAGGACACACATTCAGCTTTAGCATCGCCATGATCCAAGACGATCAGATCTCAATACCAGCTCCAGATGCTGTTGACTTTCTCTGACAAAAGAGCACGCTGCTGGCTCATGTCCAATAGGACACCAGAAGGCCTTTCTGCAGTGGCCCCTCAGTGCAGGACTTCGCATTTCCCTTTGCTGGACTTCCTGAGGTTCCTGTTAGCCTGTTTCTCCAGCCTGTCAAAGTCCTTCTGAATGACAACACATCCACCTGGTCTACCAACCACTCCTCCCAGTGTACTACCATCTGCAGACTTGCTAGAGGTGTACTCTGTCCCATCATCCAGGTCATTAATGAAGATGTTAAACAGTACTGATCCCAGTATTGACTTCTGAGGATCACCACTAATGACTGACTTCCAACTCAAATCCTATTCTGCTAATCACAACTCTGAGTCCAGAAGCTGAACCAGTTCTCAGTCCACCTCACTGTCCACTCACTTAACCAGTCTGTACATCATCAGTTTATGGGCAAGAGTATCAAAAGCTTTGCTAACACAGAGATCAGCTACACCCACTGATCACCCCTTGTTCACTAAGATTTTAAACACAGAAGGTCAAATCAGTACCTCTGCTCCACATCTTCCTTAGGCTTTCTTTTGCTCCCCTATTATAGGTACTAGTAGAGATTGAATTTCAATTTTCAAGTAGAGCTTTCCCCAACTAAATTCACAACAAAATGACATGGGTAAGTAAAGAGCTAACTGTGAACGTTTACACATTCAACTCCTATTTAGAGCTTCAACTTCCTGGAGATACTCTTTAGACTTCTAAATAAGCATGAATGCATTTCTGAGTCCGACCTTTCATCAAAACATTCAGGATCAGTTGGGATTTTGCTTCTCACGTGATAAATCACTGCAGGGCAATCTAATACAACCATTTGTTTAATTGCAGCAAAGTCCTTTTGGAATCTCTCCTTCCACTGTATCCACCAAGAAATAAGTTTGTAAATGTTCCCTTTCGGGGGATGGGGGGAAGCCCAACCCACAACCCATAAAGCTTCTCTTTCGAAAAACAGCTATGTGAGTTAGTGTAGTTGTTGGGGTTTTTTTTGTTCATTTTTGCCTTTTTAAATTACTAGATCGTTTGTTTCCCCATGAATCTAGCCTTTTCTGTAATTATATCCATGCAAATAAGGGTAGCTTTTACTAAGTCAATGAAGAACCTCTTTGCTGTCTCTGCAAGGTTAAGAGTGAAGCACAGAACTGGCACAGAGCTGGTGCCTACACATCCCTTGCCTCTCCCACTGGTGCCTTTGAGAGATGATGGATTTTATCATTTCTGGAATGGAGCTATTTGTTCATTTCAGAGAAAGAATCATTGTTTATCATCAATTAAAACAGATTCTGTTTCAATCTAGTAGCAGTCACAAGTCTTCTCTGGTTGTCTTCTACCATAGCCAGAGAGACGTCTCTTCAAGCAAAGCACAAAAACCTGTAAGTGATCACTACAAATGGTTGTTCCCCATTGGTTTCATCTGATTTTTCACAGCTTTTATTTTGCAGTGGTGTCAATGACTCAGGCTGACAGGAATGGCTTGTGCAACTCTGGCAGGGAGAATACAGGATGAACATGTATCCTTTTCCCTATCTTTCTCTGAAGCAATAGACATGCTGTAAAGTTGTGTGGTATCACCTAAGAGTAAGGCCGAGTAACTTACCTCTTATCTAGAAAAGAAGCTGTGTTCCTCCACAGTACTAGGTTTAACTCCTGGCATGTATCTCAGCCCTTTGAAGTAGGTAATAGCTAAGCATCTGTCGGCAACAGAAGGATCTTCAGCTCAGACCCAAAATACTGGCCTCCAATCTCTTCTTCCCCTGTACGATACTGCCCTGTGTACTACTTGCCACTATTTCTTAATGAGCTGATCCTGGACCTCTTTGAGGGAAGAAAAAATATGTTATTCCTATTTAGAACCAGGCATGTGGACTGTTCTCTGTTCAGATCTACGCTCCAGCCTGCACTGAGCAGAACAAACTTATCTCACCATCCCTGCTTTGCCCAGGCTTAGAAGTTAGTGGCCTGGCCCTGAGCTGCAGGTTTTGAGGCCAGTCTTGTTTAATGTATTTATCAATGACCTGGATGAGGAGATGGAGTGCACCTCAGTAAGTTTGCAGACAAGACCAAATTGAGCAGGAGTGTTGATCTGCTAGAGAGACAGGCTGGATTGATAGGCTGAGGTCAATTGTAGCAGGTTTAACAAGGCCAAGTGCCAGGTCCTGCACTTCACTCACAACAACCCCATGCTACACCACAGGCTTTGGGAAGAGTGTCTGGAAAGCTGCCTGGCAGAAAAGGATCTGGGACTGAACATGAGCCAGCAGTGTGCCCAGGTGGCCAAGAAAGCCAGTGGCATCCTGGTCCCTATCAGAAATAGCGTGGCTGGAAGGATTGGAGAAGTGATTGTACCCCTGTACTCAGCACTGGTGAGGCTGCACCATGAGTACTGCGTTCAGTTTCGGGCACTGCAACGTGAGAAAGACATTGAGTTGCTGGAGCAGGTCCAGAGAAGGGCAACGAAGCTGGTAAGGGGTCTGGAGAACACATCTTACAAGAAGCAGCTGAGAGAACGGGGATTATTTAGTTCTAGAGAAGAGGAGGCAGAGGGGAAACCAAATTGCTCTGTACAACTATCTGAAAGGAGGCTGCAGTGAGGTGGATGCAGCCTCTTCAAGTAACTACTGATAGGAGGAAATGAAATGGGCTTAAGTTGCACCTGGAGAGGTTTAGATGGGACATTAGGAAAAATTTCTAAACTGAAAGAGGGGTGAGGCATTGGAACAGGCTGCCCAAGTGGTGAAGTCACTATTCCCTGGAGGTGCTAAAAAAAAGAGAGATGGCACTTAGGACATGTTTGAGTAGTTATGATAATGTTCAGTAGACTGTTTGACTTGATGATCTTAGAGGTTTTTTTTCAAACATTAATAATTCTATAAAAACAAACATGAGACTATTTGTAATGAAATGATCACCCTTGACATTGGAGTCAGTCTTCCTCCAATTTAGACCTCAAGACAACACTTAACTCTGCTCTCTTATATTAACTGCTTGGTGAGAAATTTCAAGCTGCATAGTCAAAAAAAATTAAAACATTTTGTTCACAGGCTTTATTGAATACTTTTCCTGACTGGTAAGTAGTTTCTTCAGAACAGTAGTGTTACAGGAGGAAATGTGTGCAGACCTGAGACTGTACCAGCAGCATACCCAGGTGTCATCTGCTGATCTTTCTTCCAAACAGGAACATCTGCTGTTCAGGGAGATGTTTTTACAAATGATTAGCCACCTGGGTGTGTAGTTCTTGTCCTCTGTGAAGAGAAGACTCCCATCAATCTCACTGCAGTTTGGTTGCAGTCCTAATCCAATTTAAAACATATATAACCTAAATAAACCTTGTGCCCTAACATTCCCCTACAGCATCCCAGTAATTTGGTTCTATGCTCAGAATGAAAACAGCTCAAAATAAAAAGAAAGTGGCTTTTCAGTTGCTTTCAGCTCAGCTCTGGTGCTGGTAGCTCTGGACCAACAGCCTGGATGTGGCAAAAGCTTAGATAACAGGGGATGGGGTGCAAATGCACAGGCCTACGCTTCCTAAGAAAGGTGAAATAACATTTTTCAAAATTTTTAGGCAAATATCGCCAGATACTTGCCAGAGCTCTCATCTGGTTTTACACATTGGTTAGGAACATTTCTTTAAAAGCTCCCTAAAGGCACATGCTGGTGAGCTGCCCCGAGCAACTCACCCTCTGAAGAGCTATTTCCCCCCATTCCACCGCCACACACCTCTTCCAATCTGCTTTTAAATATCAAAGCATAATTCATAGCGACCTTGAGGGACCAGAGTAGTTACCTCCTTGCAGAAGCCATGGTCTTTGTACAAGGCTGCACTGGCCTTGTATTTGCAGGTTGAGAGGAGACAGGCAGGAGTCAAGGCAGGGACAATCCCCATCCAAAAAACCTCTGACTATTGGGATTAGTTGGTGCACACCATCCCCACTCAACCAGCGGGCTGGGAGAGATGGAGGAAGAGTCACTTTGTTGTAAAAGGGCAAAAGGGAAAAATTCTTCTCTCATTACCTTGACATCTGTGGCTTCAGGTCCAGTTAATGTTTATGTGACCCAGGCACAGTGTCTATCAGCAGCCCCTCAGCTTGTCATCCCACCTGCACAGCAGGCTTAGAAAATCCCCATGCAGGCGTGCTGTGGAGACTGACTTACCTGGAGACAAAAAAGCTCTAAGCCAATACTCATTATTTCTGTGACACTTTGTCAGAAAAATTAAAAGGAAGTACTTCCTCTGGACCTTGCAATGCACTCTTTCTCTGACCTTGCAATACTCTAACAGTGGGCTTCCCAATCTGCCAATCTTTAACCAAGCAAAACACCCAGTAGTTTCAAAGGAAGCTCTGCCCACAAAGGAGTCCAAGATTTGGCCTTCAGCTTGGGAGCTAGCGTGTTTTGTCTTGGGGTTGGTTTCTCTTCCATGAGCTACAGAAATAAATAAGATGGACACAGGCAAGATGGGGTGCCCAGAGCCAGACCACCACTGCAACCAGATGGGTCCAAGCTGCTCCCTGCTCCTCTTGCCCATCATCACTCCTGCCACTCCCACAGGGAAGCCAGGTGAAGCCCCTGCAAGGTGGGGAGCAGAGGCAGCAGCAGGGAACCGAAGAGCTTCACACACTTGGCACACCAGGAAGCCAATTTGCAAGTTTGCACTTGGAGCATCTTCAAAGTTGGTTTGGGGTTTTTTTTGTGAATAAATGCAAATCAGTGTCTGGGGTTCACCTCTTCCTGGGCTGGTTCCTCACCAGCCTGAATTCCTCCCACGTGTTGAACAGGGGCTGAGAAAGCCTCTTCCCAAAAGAGTAACAACAGTCTGCTCTTACACAGGAGACAAGGCTGTCTCACAGCCTAACTACCCCTTCTTCATTCTCTTTTTCCCCAACAGATCAGGGACATTTTTTGTTTGGTTTAGTGGGGTTTCTTTGGTTTGGTTGGGTTTGTTTTTTCTTTGTTTGGGGTTTTGGTTTGGGGGGATGGTTATGAGGTGTGGGGTGGGGTTTTTTTGAAAGAGTGCAGTCTGGCACTCCTGAATCCTTCCACCCCATGGTACGAGGGTTCTCTGAAGTTCTAGGGTAACAAGGGATTTGGCAATTGAATTGCCACACCTCCACTCTGCCAGAAACTACAGCAAGGGGCAAACTTTGCCTTACACCTTCTTTGTGCTGCACTCAAAGCTCCAAGCCCAAACCTGCTGTGGATTTGATTTTTTTCCCTCTCTGAATTGGGCAGTGACCTCCTTTGCAGGTGTTGCTTGTGTGGCTGCCAGGAAGCCCTGCATCACTCTCCAGGACCTGGCAACACCTCCCAGCACAGCCGCTCTCACCAACCCTGCACAGGAATGTCTCCTTCAAAAGTAACATAGAAATAAGACTGGGTGATTCTCCTTCCAGGCCAAGCAAAACAGCAAACATTTTTCTTATTCTGTAAAACAGCATCTGAGACAACACCTGATGGCTGTCAAAGTTTCACCAAAAAAGTATCCATAAGCAGGATTTATTATGTTCTTGCAAAAAGGGCAACCAAAAGTACAAAGTGGCAATGGTACCCAGAGCCCTAGCATTTCATTCACAGCATACATAGCTTCAGAGCACTCTCTGCAACCACCTCCAGATCAGAGGCAGTAGGCATCACATTCATCACCCATGTCCTTGCCTGTTCCTCTGCTCTCTACATCCTCTCCAGGTTTACAACTCTATACCTTCTAGTGAATTCTGTTCTGGGCAGAAGACGACAGAGGAAAAGCAGAGAATGCAGACGTCCACTTCTGGACACAACCTCTACCCCACTCTGCTGAAATCACATGCACAGAAAAGTCAGGTTCAGTCTCTGGTTCTAGACTCTTCACACTGACACCTCAGTGCCCTGAGACAGTGGGATTCCAGCTTCTGCAACATGGATGGACCTTTCCTAGGATGCAATCTTCCATAAGCCCATCTCCCACAAGCGTGCGAAGCAGCTTGGGAACTCAGTGCCAATAGCTGGCTGTACAAGCTGAAAGAGGTCAGCAGGACTTAAACAGAGCATTACAACCCTCTTTCACACTATTAAGTCCACCTGCTCTTTGTTATTTACATCATAATTTGTGGGAAGTTGGTGTCTATCTGTCAAGATACCAAGTTCCCAGACAAACCGCACATCACTGTTGCGGCCAAAACACAAAGCAGCCATCTACCTGACAGCTCCATGGTGAATATGTCCTGGGAGGTACAGAGGCAGCTGGACAGGCCAGGGAGAGAAACACGGCAAGGGTAAAACACAGATGTGAATTTACTTATTCCCTGATCTCTGCGGTGTAATAAAAACAACTAGAGATGACTCCAAGCTGTCAGAAGTAAGTCAAACATGCCCTCGTGACCTAACAGGACTGTCATGAATGAGAGAGGTCTGGATTTATCAGACAAGTGTTCCATTTTCAAAATTAAAATTTAATTAGTTAATACCCTGTATGGATTTTATATTGAGATGTCTTGAGGGTTTTTCCTGAGTTAAACCACTAAGGTCTGCATCTGAGCCACAGGGGTTTTCCACCCGAGCGGAACCACTGCTACTTGACAGGGCTGCACTGCAGAGACTCAGCCCTTCTCTAGCCAGGAACAGGTACAACAAGCCAACACTTTCTAGGAAGACCAGCTACTGACCTACACTTCAGAAAATTACATGCTTATTTTTCAAACCAGCTCCAAATCTGGACTCTAACACACTTGGTTGTTGTGCAGCTCTGTTTTAAATTGAGTGTTTGGATCTGGGAAACATGGCTTTGATTAAAAATGGGCAACTCACCAATTGCAGAAAATTTTCACATAACTGCTTGGCAAAAAAAAGAGCTGCAGGCGTTATTAGCCATTTATCAAAACTTCTGCCTTGTCCCCTGAGGAATTACCTGTTTCCCCCATTTACACCTGAGAATTTGGATGCTCAAGGTTAACAGCATGGCAACTGCCACAACAAAGAGAAACATTGAGAGATCCAACATTTTGCCAATTACAGCTCTTTCCACCATCTGGTGTAAACAGTTGTTTCGTCTCAGCCAGTTCTGGGCTCCAGTATATTTTGCTGCTTCTACCTTTTTCATTTAAAAAAAAAAAAAAAAAGGAAAAAAAATTCAGCATTCTCTTTGAAGTAACTGAGTTAAGGAAAGGTGGAAAGAAGAGTGACAAATGAGACAGTCCACAGAGACCATGGGTCTAATCCTGCTGCGTTTCATGTTGATGACAAGAACAGGCAGGGCAGCAGGCAGCTTGTGGCCAGGCTAGCATGCTTTTTTGAGCAGAGGAAGCATGGATAAGCAGCAACATAAGTCTATTCATTATCCCCTTGCTCAGAATCATTCCCTCAGTGATTATTTTCCAATTGTTCAACATCTGCCCCAAACAAATGGATTTAGTAGGAATTTCACACCAGGAACAAAGACAGAACACAAAGTTAAGATCCTACTCTAACTCTAGTGAAGGCAACATCATACGTGAGAGGCCAGGAAAACAGAATCAAGCCACAGCAGCAGAGATCTCTGCTGTCTCAATCCAGTCAGGTCAGCATTTGATTTATTACAATAAAGCCCAATCACACTTCTCCCCGCTCTGTCAGAACTACCTTTCTAACAAGGGTTCCCAGCCACCTACGCCCCGCACGCACGCTGCAGTTCTGCATGCGCGAAGCTCATGCACAGAAATGAGCCTCAGACTGCTGCCATCTGAATTTGGGACACCCAAAACCAGTTGCCTGGCCCCGTGTTTCAAGTTCATTAATTCACCACACTGACCCAACCAGGGACCCATGTTCAGGACTAGCCTTGCTCCACGCTCCCCCAAACCCCACCAGCTGGGACTGCCAGCACAGCAGTAACACTGAGGAGATGGAGAAAGTGCAGCAGAACCACTCAACTTCCAGCCCGGGAGCTTTACTCAGGGGATGCCCGTTCCCTGCACTGCATACACTTGTGGCACAGGGGGAGGGTTTATGCAATGACCACCAGAATGAAAGGGTATTTCCCATGCCTGGAGATGCCACAAGGTCTCCACAGACCACAGGAAATATGATGCAATACAATGCTGGAGCATCTAAATAGGCAAAACTGTCAAACTGCATTTAGGAATGGCTTTTCATTTCTCTTTATTTTAACTTTAAAATTCCCTAATTTTTTCAAGTGGCCACATTAAAAGGGAGAAAACATCTTGTTTTCACTTTTCCAGTGTTGCAAGTGAAACAGTTCACTAAGTAAATATTTGGATGGCCAGGAAAACATCTGAGAGTCCCCAGCAGCTCTTCCACAACAACTATCTACTTTTCACAACAGCTGTGAACATGTTCTGAACTGAGCCCTGTTCAGCCCAATTCTTAGAAAAGCAATGGTATATAGCCAGACATGACCTTCTGTAACCTTCTAAATGCTTCTTCATCGTCCATTTCATCCACTTCCTGGCTATTTCATGACAGTATATGGCACTGTGTATGTAACATTCTTTACATTTACCTGATGCCTTCTCTGCACTTGTCCCACTATTCAGAAATACACACATTACCACTCCGAGAAAGTTAAATGCATTTCAGTGCAGCTGCCTGCAATTCAGTGAGAATGAGCCATCTCCCCCAAATCTAGCTTTAAGTATTTGTGTCAGTTTTCCAACCTCATCACATTCCAATTCAAAGTTATTTGACTTCTCATCCCTGGCACTTGAAGAATCTCAGTTCTCTGTTGGGTAGCTCAGGTCCCAAAAATTCATCAGAAGGAAAATGATGAATTATTTTAGCACGTCTGCAGTGCACAGCCAGCCTGCAGCACCCATCAGCAGACCAACCCCAATGTGCAGCATCAATCAGATCAGCCCCATATACCCATTCTTACAAGTCATGCAGCAGCTGCCGCCACTGTCCCCTCCTCTGGGCAGCAGCAGGGAGAGGCAGGGCTTGCAGCCACACCGGGCAAGACAACGCTGAGCTGCACTTGTCAGTGCACGGGCACCACCACAACCCCAGCAACACAGGAACAGAGGTTTCAACCCAACTGCATATGGGTTTTTGTGCAAAATCTACCAAGAGGATATTCTCCAGCATTTCAAATTCGGAAATAGGTATCACTAGCAATAAATCCTTACCCCCAGCTGAGTCCCCTGTGGAAGCTCTTACGTTTTCTACGCACAGTAGTTCTCAGCTGAGCATTAAATAAGTGTTTGTGCTCTGGGGTGCTGGGCTTTTTTTCCTTAATGAATCATAGGTCTTTTCTTAAATGTTTGCTGAAACACATAAATGTGACATTAGAGATTTAGCAAAACCACTCCAAAAAATGAGGAATGAAGTTTCAGACAATGTGAAATACTCCAGCTGGAAGAGATATGACTTGCTTGGCTGTTTTCTTTTTCTCTTCTCACAGCACTGTAACAAACAAAGCTATGCTGATAGGGAGTTAAAACAATGCAGTGAAGTTAACAGAAAGATAACACACCACACAACAGAAATATCTGCTCCAATGTAGAAAGAAGGGATTAAATCCACTTCAAGATGGCATCCACACAGGCACAGTGAAAAGTGACATAAAAGTCCAGCAAACACTGACACTTATTGGTTGATCATCAGCACATCTGTTAATTTTGTTAAGATCTGAATGCTGGTTCAGCTCCCAAATCAGCTAACAGGAATCCTGCTGCCAGCCTTGGGAGCTGTCACGCCCCTGGAGCATCTCCAAGCAATGCCACATCACAGCCCCAGGTACCTCCATCATGTCAGGACTTGAACCTTTCAGGCAGTTGAATGCAGCCTTCCAAAACGAGTCCTTTTAAGCTTGTAATAAAACTTACAGACACTGTACACATTCCTGCATTTCTTACTTTTTGATGCTTCAGTTTTGCTTTATAGCATACATTCCCAGGCCTGTCAGAGAGGAGGCTCTTTGTCCAGGAATGGCATGAAAAATCAAACACCACATTATACTCTAAGAGACACCAAGTTTCTCCAGCCACATTAAAAAAAAAAAAGCTATTTTGGACACAACTAATGTCAACAGCAGAACCACTCCACTTTGATGGGCTGCAAGAAAAAGCAGGAACTTTGAGACACCACAAGAGTAGCTGCATCTCCCCTCCCACCACAAGGGCAGGGGATCTCAGGAGCAGGGTCCCACAGGATCCAAACACCTTCTCCCCAATAAGGACAGCTGCCCAAGCACCCGTCGCCAGATGGCACCGCGGGATTACATCCTCTGCTAGTGTCCAAGCTGGGTCCAGTACAAAGGAGAGGCCCCTCCAACGCTACGGGGCTCCAGACACTCCTGAGGAAAACCCCAGACTATAGGTCTGCCAAGCACTGTCCCATGATAGCCTTCAGGACATACGATGTAGGTAGGAGAAAAAGCCCAGAGCCTACTAAATTTCTGCATTTTTTGTTTCAGTAAAACTGTTTGGCTTATCGCTGCTGTTTTATTTTCTTCCCACTGATGAACAAACCTTTTAAACATCTGAAAATTACTTTGCCAGAATTTCCCCCCCCCTTATTTTTTTTTTTAATAATCATTTGGCAAAATCTCTCGCCTTGAGAAGACTTTCTAAACTTTCAATATCCACGTGGATGTAACAGTGACATTTATATCCTATTTTATTAACCATGGGTATTAAGGATTTCAGCCTACACTGGTATCTTCACTGCTGCCCCCAAGCCATCAGTGGGAACACACAAAAGTTGTACTATTTACACAAATTATATTATTTCAGGGAAATTTTCCACTAAGAAGCATCAATTTCTATCATATAACTATAGCTACTTTGACAGTTACCTGTTCCATCACAACAGGGTCACATTTCTACTCTGCAAAATATAGCAGCCAAAGAACCCATTAAACAATTTACCCCCAACATGTACAAATTTCCAGTGCGTGACTGACCAGACTGCACAAACCTTTAGGGAGGATAAGGCTCAGAGGCAATGTAAGCAGCCTCCAATGCAAGTTAAACTCCACTAGAAGAACTTTTTTTAAAACTTTGAATCTTGCTTAGGATGCCTCCCTGCCTCCCGCAAGAAGGCAGATCCGATCGGGGCAGGGGGGGTGGTGCACCAGGGGAAGGATATGTTGAAAAGCCTGATGTTACTTCTGGAAATTTGAGAGCCTCTCACTTGATGAATGCAACACAGGCCTGTCCCAGAGCTTGTGACAGAACCCTGAGAACCAAGCAGATCTAACGAATTGCTCAGCGTTTCATGCAGCAGCCCCGCAGCTCCGAGATCACCAGGCACAGCACGCTCCAAACCAGAGCAAACTGCATCGCAGGCTCCACTCAATCCTTGCAAACCAGTATCCTTTCCACAAGGACACAAACTCTTTGAAACAGGCTGAAAGAAACTTCCTTCTTTGCACACATTTTGCATGTAAACAATCCCTTTTACCTCAGATCTGCAGAGCTGGGTGGTTCATCCCTTCCCTCCCCACTTGGCACATCACTGCATCACCCTGTGCCTCAAAAACAACCAGGTACCACATTCACAGGGGTAACCTCCCCAAACTATAAGGCCACAGGAAAGGCTGAGTTAAACCAGGAGTTTAACCAGTAGTGTCTACGCCAATGCTCTATTACCCATCCAAACATCTTCATCTGAAACCTTACCTGTGGTAGCCCTAATGAAACACGTGGCAGTTCTCTGGAAGTCACCACATCCCTCAGCACACAGTGCTTTTATAACGATGCAGAGAGAACTCAACAGGAAAAGCACAAACAACAAAAACAAGCAAAGAACATCTGCCATCAAGTAATACCCCTATTCACAGTCATGTTTCCTGCCACTGAAGGTAAGAAAGCTGTTGTCCCCACTCATAACACATGCTTCTGGACAAGTTATAGTTGCCCATTTGAACTTCCTTTTAATGTCAATTGCACATGTTACATGCATCTTAAAATATAAACACACTTACATTCCACATCTCTCCCCTCCTGTTATTACATAGGACATGGTTTATCACTTAACTTCAGGGAGACTCACAAGCATGTGCATGGCTAGCAGGGACTATTAGGAAGCCACCCTGGACCACTCCCACATCCTTCATAGGACATTTTGTACCACACAAAACAAAAAAAACAAAAAAAAAAAAGAAAACAAGACAGACTTCTCCAGTTCCAGGCTTTCCCTGTCACTATTTACCATTATTTTCTTGACTCATTCAGCCCATCACTCACTCTCTCCCCTCTCCTCTCATGAACCCAGGCCCATGCAGCAGCACCCCCCCCTCTTCCCTCCACACACAGAGCCTGCACTGCCTGTCTCTCACTGCAGGGTCAGTGACAGGAGGGCAGGCTCCCAGTAGCTGTGAGTCACACGTACCCCAGCATCTCCCACTGCAGCTCTCCTTGCACCTTCCCCAGTGAACACAAACCTCCCTTGGCTGAACTTACTTGTGAGGGCTTTCTCACATGTCAGCTAAAAAAGCCCGACCACTCTCAAACCAGTTTCAGCACTATATTTTCCAGCTGAAATTGGGAAATTAGCAGAATGAAACTCTGAAGTGCATGACTTGTTTGAACACTTCAGGAGACACCACCATGTTAAGTTTATTTCCGCTTAGATGTCTGCCTATTAAAAGCTCAAACCTGGTAGAAAATAAATCCTTTCACAGAACAGCCTCGATGGCCAAAGTTGAAGGATCTTAGCTGCTTATCAAAGGCGCATGGATTTCCAGGCTCAGATAAAGATAAATACAAAGTAATTCCCAGACAATAAATCTCTGCTTATTTCCAAAACCAGTATGATGTATCAGTTACCTCTATTTTGATGGAAATATGAAAGACCTAATGATTTCCTGAAGCTTTCTTTGTGAAATGTAAGACAGAAAACAACACTTCAGCAAGTATCTCAAGTGATCTGCTCACCAAGTGCAAACTCACATGGATTTAATTTCGGTTTTCACATTTCATCTTTAGGCAGTGCACTTCTAGGGACTTACCACTGTTATGTCTTAATTTTGATTTCAATTGTATATACACTTTTCTATCACACCAACCTACACATGTAGAAGAAAAACGAACATACGATTCTGAATTCACAAGCACACTGTAGGGCCCAAAACCCAATCCTGCAACACCACTGCCATTTCTCAACGCAAAGTAATGCATCTGCATGTATGACTATGTACATAACAGGCAGAAAGCACTTGGATGGGTCTAAGGTTCTATTTCTTCCCTTCACCTACCTACCAGGCCAAAGGCTTCCCAACAGAATGCTACCAGCAGCATCTCTTGGTGGTGCTTCAACATATGTGTGCCAGTACCACTGGGTGGCTTTCTGGGAAGATCCAGGAGCTCTCAAAAGTCGAGCCTACTTGCCAGGGTAAGAACAGGCTTTTGCTAGACAGATGACTATCGTTAGTAAGAGAATCCAGACTTTGTCTCATTCTGAGGCATTAACTGAGCTCTGCTTTGCTTGTTGAATCTGCAGGGTACTGAGATTAGGGTGGAGAAGAATCAGACAAAGATGCCTGTGGAACACAAAAAAGACGACAGCTCTCTGATCGGACTGCTCGTTTCTCACCGAGTACCACCATACACAGCATGAACTTGCTGTATTCTGCGTATCAGATACGAGAGAAACGGTGATATGGTGGCAGCAAAGGGTGGGGGGCACACTTGATGTTCAGAGATGGGGAAATGCACCTTCACAAAGGGTACTGCACATGGGTGTCAAAGGATGCCAGCAAGACTGCAAACTTGCTTGTCCCTCTAGGCTTTGCATAGGGAGGAAAATTTGCACCCCCCCGCCTCCCTAGTCTCACAGGGCCTCTTCCACCTCCTTTTTAGTTCAAGAGGGTGAGAAAATTAAGTCCCTTCTTGCACTGGATGCCACCACCCTGACCAAGATGAGCAGACAGCCTGTGTTGGGCAATGGCTTCCACACAGCAGAGGCTGCCAGGAGTGCATCATTGCTGCCTGCACCTCTCCATCAACTCTCCTTCCACTTCTGACAACACCCCAGTGGAGCCACAGGACATACAGAGAGAGCTTGTTCAAAAGCAATAGCCAAATCAGCATGACTGTTAAACATGACGACACTGCCCTGCCCAGTGGATGACAAGCTGTAGCTTTGCAGTCAGCCCCACAAGGATTGCTCTGACTTGGATGGGCATGTCAATCATCAGATTTTTGCCTTAAATTGTCTTTCAACATCTAGATATCCGACTGAAGAATTCTGCAAAGTAAACAGAATTTAAGACAGCACCTGAGCTCATGACTTCCCAAGAGCTAGAAATGTCCTGTTGACACCTCAGGATGCACGTTCAACTTAAAACATCCCTGACACACAACTTTGACAAGTCACCTCATCACATATGAACACTCAGTTGCAAACAGTTATGAAAGCGAGTGAAAGTACTTTATTACCTTTCTTCTTACCATGTGCCACTAAACCAAGCACATTTACCAAACTGCCAGTACCCTGACAGGCAACAGACAGGAGGTCTCAGAGGGTTAAGGATGAAGCACTATGGACAGAGTTTGCATAGGAAGCGGCTACAAGGGAATGAAGTCTCACAGCTTTACCCACTCCAGCTGCAGGCTGCTGCCAAAGGAACGGTTTCAGCCTCCTGGAGACCTCCGTTTGTACCTCTCCCTTGGATCAGCTCGAGACACTTCACCAACAGGGATGAATTGGAGTAGCTCACCAATCCAACCCAGAACAATCCTCCCTCTTCTTCCTTCTTTCTCCACAGCGTTCGTGTGCTGTAAGATCAGGGAGCGCATGTGGCGGCAACGTGCTGGTGGGAGCGCTCGGAAGTGGCAGGGTGCTACCTCAGCTGTGCAGCTGAGGGTAGGGCAGATGCAGAGCACTCTTTTAGCAGCACTGTCATCTTCAGTCAGATTAAATCAACTGCAGAAGTGTGTTTTCCTTCTCTCTACAGATGCCCTGAAGACTGATGGATGAAAGGGGGGATGTAGATGAAGCAGTAAAGCAAAGCTCCCATCACAGTGCTGCTCAGAGCCATTCATAGCAGCACGGGCAGACTCAGCTGTCAGTCCTCTAGACCTCCTGGTTTGCACACTGCTTGGCCCCCCCAGAGCCTCTCTGGTGCTCGGACCCTGCACACGTCCTCCACTGTGTATTTATCTGCCCTAGACTCCAGGTTCCTCCTGGAGCAGAGCAGTGAGGTGTGGGAGAGCAACTAGTGAGTGCCACCATAAGCATGGTTAGAAGGACACTCAAACTGATCCACAAACAGAATGACAGGGTACTGTTCCTCCTCCAGGTTGGTCACCTGACCCCAGTTTCAAAGCAACACACTGCTCCATTATTCAATTACTTTTTTTTTTTTTTTTGGGGGGGGGGGGGGCAGGGGAGAGGGGGAGGAGAAGGGGCAAGATGGGCAGA
>WUAM01000323.1:37859485-37885657 GCA_024336885.1 Actenoides hombroni | reverse complement strand
GGCAGGCCCGGAGGGGCTTTGCGGGGCGGCGAGCGGAGCGCGGGGCCCGGCGAGGTAGGGACTCCTTTGTGTGGGGCAGGAATGCGAGGAAGGAGACTGGGCGCTGCGTCCCGCTGGAATGTAGTTAATGCCGGAGCCAAACAATGATTTTTACCGAGTCAGTCAGGGAGAGGGCGGCCGCGGCGCGGCTCGGCTGTGGGGTCGGCGGTTCCTCTCCGCGCTGCCCGCTCGCCTTCCCCGGCCGGTGCTCGCCGAGACGCACCCGGGGCCCGCGGGCGGTGCGGCGGGTCGGGAGGTGGCGAGGCTGTCACCGCGCCCCGGGCCGCCGCCGGCTGAGGGGAGTCCTGGTGCGGGGGCTCGGCGAGGCGCCCCGAGGGAAGCCGCGCACGGAGGGGTCTGCTGGGGAGGGAGGCGGCCGGTGAAGAGCCGCCCGGGGTTCCCGCCTTCGTAGGGGGCTCCGCCGCTCTCGCCCCTGACTGGAACTTTCTGGAGGACCCGCGGCTTCGTCCCTCGGCAGGCAGGGGCAGCTCTCGCCCGCCCTCCTGCTGGGGCTGCGGCCGGGGAGCGCCAAGTGAAACAACGGAGATCTCGGTGGTGCCTGCGGTGGCCGGGGGTTGCGGATCAGCCCCGCTGCTGCAAATGACTCACACCTGTGCAAAATCCCCAGAACTGGCCCGGTGACTCCTCTGGCAGGAGCTCAGCTTGAGCACGGCAGCTGACAATTATTTGCAGTTATTTATTTAGCCTTTAAAAAAAACCCAAAACCCCAAACTGAGGGCAGTACGAAAACGTGGTAAACATACATAAAGCACTCTATGAATTGATACGACTTTAAAAAAAAACATGCTACTGTCTGTGTAGCTTTGGAAGAGCCTCGTCTGTTGATACAGTAACAAGACCCAACTCTGCCTGCCTTTTACATCTGTATTTACACAAAAAGCGCTGTCAGAGCTTCTCTGATACGGCTGCTGAACTGAGACCTCTGAAACTACACTGTAGCCAACAGTTAATTTTTTTGCAACTAAGCTGCAAATCCCCATAAATCGTTTCTGTTGATGGCAGAAACGCAAGGAAGCACTGGCAATAGGTACCTGAGCAGTGTCCTGACGGGGATGGTGCTGAGCACCCTGTGCAAAGTATGTTGCAAGTCTGAGCCGTAGATGCTGTGCCATGCCAAGAACATTTTATCCTGTTATCATACCTAATTAAACATTAAAAGTAACTGTGTACTCAAAAAAGTCCCCAGCTCTGGAGGGCAATTGATTGGCAATCTGCTTGTTTGCGTGCACAGGGGTTGCGAGGGAAAAAAAAAAATAAATCCAGCAAACCCTGTAAATGTGCAGAGCGAGACCTGAAAACCGTATCTATTAGACGTGGGAGAGGTAATCCACTGTCACTGCAAACATACATGTGCAAATACAACCAATCTTGGGAGTCAAGTGCTCTTTTCTAGTATGTGTTCACATCTTTCGCTACACTTTTTGCCAGTCTGCTAAACAAGCTGTTACCGTGTGCTTCTGCAGCTTACGACTCGTGGAACAAGTTGCATTTCGCCTCTAGTGTGCAGGTGTGTGATGGGCGAAAGCGCCTCTTGCAGCCGTGCGTGCTGCTGCACACTGTTGCGGCTCCAACTAACGCAGCAGCACCAGCAAAAGCTTCACAGCCGGTGTGCTGTGGCGCTGAGCAGGATCAAAGCTGCAGTTCAAGTCCCTGTCCCCTTCAAGCCTTGGGTTTTCTGGTAAAGCTGTCAGCAAAGACACAAACCAGCGCTGTTAGCCACATAACATGGGCACAAACCTGCCAAAAACAGAGGTTCCTTCCACAGAGCCCATGGAAACCACCACTGACATGAGCTCTCAGCTACCCCACCTGAGACTCCCACACTAAGTTCTCTTGGAGCAGTGGGTGCCTCACAAGCTGCTGCCTTCAAGTGGCCTGGTGCAGAGCTCCTTCTTTGGTCATTCCTGGGACCTGTACTAGGATGTTCTCTCCTGTTACTGGCTTTGAACTACTTACTGCCAAGTTTTAAAAAGCTGCCTTCCTGAGAAACTAGAAGAAGCTCATGGACAACCTGGGAACTTGTTCCATCAGAGCACATGTAAAGAAAAATTAATTTACTCTAAGGTTTGGTTTGTTGATTTATTTTTTTTTTTAAACAAACCACTTTACAACATTGGCTAACTTTACTATTAACCTAACAGAGTGGGCAGGACATAGTGGGAGGCCTGCCTGTGTGCTCATGCAAGGAAGCATTTTGAGCAGCTATCTTTAGAGTAGGAACTGCAGAGCTGATGCTGTGTGAAGTCAGAAGTGTAAGCTACAGCAGGATGTTTTTGTCCTTCCATAGCTCTGTCCTTCTGAGTCACAAATCTGTCCTTGTTGCACCTTTGGAGGCAGCCCAGTTCTATGCTGCTGCTGCTGCCAACAGCCAGTGAGTTTCTACGGTAAGCCTATCGGTACCTAAGCCATTAAAGCACGTGCTTTGTTGAGTATGAACTCACGGGGAAGAACGTACTGGGAACTGAGACAATCTAGGGAATCTAAGGAAAAAGCCTTAGTAAGCAATGTGGATCTAATGATAAAAATAACTTTTTTCTGCTGAAAGCTTATGCTCAGTAAGTAAATCCTCAAAGCCAGGCCCAGCCGAGTCTGCTGCGGCCCTGGGTCAGAGTATTCCTGCAACCGTGTTCCTGCCTCAGCCCTGCTTCAGGGGCAATACTACAGACCCGCTCCTCACCAGTACATCGTACTTCTGTCATACACATAATGAACATAGCGTTTATCCACGCTATAGCCACAGATGTAGCCCACATGGGTGAAATAAATACGTTTGCAGTGCTACACAGCACACTCAAGCACTGCTGCATTTCTCATGGAGGACCATATGTGCCAGGCTGTGCAAACAAGAGATGTAGAGTTAAAGCTGCTGTAATAAGTATTCCCATCACTGCTATATATAAGAAAGCCCAAACTACTGCACAGTTACAGCTTGATAATCCTGGTGTGGTTTTCTGACCCCTTTCTTTGAAAGAAATTATTTTTAACAACCAGCAGTAATATGTATACATTGCAAAAAGACTCACACTTCGGCAACTAAGAGCACAAGAGCTGTCATAGAGCATTAAAAAAGCTGAACTTCATTTCTTAATTAGTGTGGTAATCCTCACACCTGATTTTAAGTTGTATCAGTAAATCAGACATTAAGGAAAGCCAGCTGCTTCTGTTAAATAAACTCCTTTGTCTAAGACTCGAAGGCAGCAAAAAAGCCAGGTGGAGTTATTGATCTGTAAGTATCAGCTGGGCTGGCCTCACAGGCAGTGCGCTCCTCTGTCTTCTAGTTGCCAGTGCCTTCAAGGAAATGCTGCCCGAGCCGGCAGGCGGGGAGAACTGATGGTCTGTTGGGGATTTTGTCTCCCTGAGTTGCAGACAGTTTATTACCAACTAAATTTAAGAATTCACTGGTGAAACTTCAGTCCTATTGAAGACAACAGCAAAAAATGTCACTGACTGGTGTTGCGGTGTCTATCAGACCTGCTTTTACTGACACGATACAAGAGGGAGCTCTTTGTAACCGTTTGAAGCTGTTCCACAGGTTTGCTTATTGAATCATACGCCACCTGATTTCTTGCAATTCTCTCCTTGTTTCCAACATAAAGAAAGCAAATTACACCTGGAAGTCAACACAGTAAATAAGACTTATTGTTACTCAGGGGTTTACTGTTCTGATTTCCAGTTTTGAAACTGATTGATTTTTTTGGTGAGGAAAATAATGATTATTCTTTTTCTCCAGTCTGTTTCAAGCCCCATTAAAATCAAACCACCAAAATTATGAAATTCATACAAAAATTATGCTGAGGTATGTTTTTATTTTCGGAGTGGGGATTGAAGTTTTTCTTTTCTATGAAGTGTTAGCTGTACTGTGGTTTATATTGCTTTGCTTTGGTCCTGTACGTTAATTTGTGTTGTGGTAACTTTAAGTATAAGCAAGCTTTTTGAAATATAAAGTTTGGATATTAATATGTATTTGGATTTACAAACAAATCACGTTGTTCTGACATGTTCTTAAAAATACTAATTTCAATTTTTCAAGGCTGTTACCAACTGCACATTATTGAATGTGTTTTAGGGCACCATCTTCTGGTAGACAGAACACACTGTATTTGAATGGCTACCTTTGCTAGGCACAACTATTTAAAGTATTTTTGACTAACACTACTCTCTGCAGGCTTACAGGTCATTTCTCATTCTAAATCTGCAATAAAATGCTATTTAACATTTTTTACATTCTTGTTATTCATTGCAAATGCAGCTATTCACTGTGCTGCACAAATATAACTTGGGCCAGACCCTGTAAAATTCCAGTCATAACAGGCACTTTGTGAATGTGCAGGGTTAGACAGACAACATATGTCCAAGCACTTAGGATTAATACACCATTTATGTATCTTATTTCTTTCATAGTTTCATCTTCCACTTCTCTAACATATTTTCTTTAGGAAATCACACTGAAAATGTCTCACTTTTTCTCATGTGAGCGAAGAAGTGCTCTGACAAGAAAGACAAAGACAATGACATGTATCCAAACAGCAATTTTCTTAATACAGATACCAAGTTCTGTCTTGGTATCAAGTACATTTACTTACTTCATCATATTCCTCACTTAAAGAATCAAGGCCTACAAAGCAAAGCATTACATTGCCTCCCCCTCCTATTCCTTTGTCTGTAGGTGTATGTTCTCTGTAATCATTCTGCTTAGACACTAGCCCAGAAATAATCTCAGACAAGCAAAAATAGGTGACTGACTTGTGTAAGAGTTGTTGCATTACTTCGATCCTAATTTCTGCTTTCTTGCATGTTTAGCATTTTAGATGAACGAAACTGAAGGCTTCTTGTCCTTATACCTGCAAAGAGAATAAAGAAAATATACCTACAGGCATAGAAACAGAACGCAGGGAAAACCCAAATTCATTTTCCTTAATTCAGTGTTTATTCAGTTTTCTAATCCAAATTTAAAATTTTGGGGCAGTAGAGATAAGGCTTGAAGCAAATATCAATGGTATATACAAACTGAACACAAGCCTGTTTTATCTTCTGGGATCTAATAAATGGTTAGTAAGAAGTCTTTGTTGTAAAGGTCAGAACTTGAAATGGCACATCAATCTGCTTGCCAGCTGTCAGTTACCAGGCCAGGAAAGCCTGCATCTCTCTCCGTTGCTTAACAATGTAATGGTTTCATAAAGTAAAACTAAAATGTCACATAGAACTACTACACACATTAAATGGTTATCAACAGGTTAAAGTTGCTTTTTAGGAAATGGGCTGGTACAAGGCTGTCATCGTGGCCCCAAAAGCTCTTTCTCCGTAGGGTTATCAATTGTCTCTTAAAGGGCGATTCTCTAGAAGCTCTGAGAATCAGACAGGTTGCACTTCTGCTTTTTATTTGGCTTGGGTTTTTTTTGTTTGGCTTGGGTTTGTTGTTTGTTTCACAAGATTGTGGGAAAGTTGTTACAAATTTCTTCACTGTTAAGTCAGAGCAGCTTTAATAAATTTCTAATTAACTGTTGTATATCACTGGTGGTCAATACTTTCCACACTCCACTGCAGAAGCAGGATATTGAACTAACAGCATACAAAACCAGGTACTAAATCCACGCTCAGCTGTATTCAATTTCACTAAAACAGTCCACAATTTTTCTTCTCCTTTTCATATATACAATTTGCTAAATAAATAAAAACCACAAGCATCAAGAATTGTTACTATGAAAAGCAGCTAGAAAAGCGTATGCACATTATAGAAATTTGCATTAGCATAAACAACTAGAGAATGCTGTGTAACAGACCAATTTGTATCACTGCAAAGAGCAATTTTTAGACTGATTTAATGAGTCTGGCTCAAAAATTGCTATTGAAGACAGAGCTTATATCCATACTGCCAAGCTAAGGCACTGGTAAGATCTCCACTCTTTTAACATTTAATTCCACTACGCTTCCTTTCATATCAATATTACTGTTATTGGGAGTTGAACAACTTATCAGTTGAAAAGTGGCTTGCCTTTTTTTTTTTTTTTCTTAATTACTTGAAAGCTTAATAAATGCCTCAAATTATAATTTCCTCTCAAGGGCAAGAGAAAGTTTAAGTTAGAAAATTCTCCATTAGTACACTACTGGTGACTAGTAGTCCATTAGGGACATTCATTCTCCATCAGTTCTGAAAAGCATGTTTCCATTTAGCACAGAAGCAGTTTGCATTTTCAGTCATTCATTCAGTATTGCCAGAATAAATGATAATCAAATAGAACACCCGACACTGTATGAAGAGCCTCTCATATGTTTTATAGAAGCAGCCTGTGTAAACATATTTAAAATCATGCACTTTGAAGTATTTTATAGGAAGGATCTAAGAGCATTTTTTGGCCATCTAAGTACTTACTACCCAGACTAGAACAGCACAATTACATTTCCAAAAAAAATAAAGATGAAACTGCTTATGTAGTTAAAGTCTAGACTACCTTTCATGCAGCAAACCAAATCATGATGCATCATTAAGGTGACAGTGCTTCTCAAAAACTTAACCTAACCGGTGTCCTGCAGTGGTACCGTCCAACATTTGATTAATTCTGAACATTTTTGCCATCTGGCATTATTGACAGAGTTGTCTACTGCCCTGAGAAATTATTTTAAGTATCTTCTTAGATAGCAACATCCCAAACACTTTAAGCAATCATTTAAGTACTGTCATGCTGCTAACACTAATGATGTCATGACTAGAAACCAGTGAGACTGAATAGCCCCCGTTTTTCCATCCCCAAATCTGTTGATGTTGCATGTTGTTTCACTTAAGCTCATATACCACTCAACTTCCAAGTCATGAACACTCTCAACTCTACTAAAACTAATACAATAAAGTTACCAGAATTATAGCCTCTACTGTTACAATAATAAAAAAATGAGTTTGAATGCAATGTTCCTGCTTACCGACCAGCACAGGCAGGGAATTCTCAGAGATTGAGACAGGATCCCTCTTAGACACATTACACATGCCAGCAGCTTAGATAAGCCTTTTGTCACATCACAATGAGAAGGACACCTTATTACAGAGATAACCTATTTGGCAACTAATTTAATAACCCAATAATTCTATTTTTAGTAAAGCTTATACAAAACATGTCAGCTTTAATTTTTGGAAGATGTGATCTGACATATTGAACTCTAGTGCTTCAACTGTTTATGGCAAGAACTATAAAAACTTCCCCCTATAGCACTGAAACCCCGTTCTGTAACACCTCTTATTTACATCTTTACCACTCAAGTCTTCACTCACACTGGCCAAGAAGCAACTAACTCAAAAGGATTTAATTTCACAGTGCAGTATTATGCCTCCAAACAAGCTATTGCACATGACTATGACTACCTAAAAGAAGAGACAAAACATTAATTGCATTATAGAATCATAGGTTTGCACTGCATTGACAATTTTACACTGATGATGAGCTGGCCTTTGTACTAGACAGTGCCAGATGCAGGAACCAAAACCTAAAAAAGTGCTAGTTTTGGTTGTTTCTTTTAACTTTCTTCTTCGATACAGTTAACGTACATTCATGTCTTCTTTAAAATTCATTCAGTTTGCAAACTGTAACACTATAAATCTTGTCTGCCCAATTCCTCTACTCTTTAAGGCTAACTCTGCGTACTTACCTATGAACAGAAGCAGTTTTGGAGTTTTGGTTCACTAACACAAAGTTGGAAAGTAATTTCAGTACAGTGACAGAAAGAGCTGAGTGATGCTTTCTAAGAAACAATCTAACAATCAGTTTGGAGAGCTACCAAAACAGTTAAATGTGTGCAGTAGCATTTAAGATACTGATTCTAAACGTTGCACTTTTGTCCTTCCTATGCACAAAGTGTAATGTATAAAAGACCAATGCTTTCTTCTTTCTAAAGGTATCAGGTGGTGAAAGCATATGTGTGATGGTGCAAATGCTCCAACTAAAGCGGGCAATAATTGATTGTCCAACAAAACAAAACATTCACAAAAGTTTTATTAAAAAAATTCCCCTTTCACCTCAAACAAGTGAAGCTTAAGTTCTGTACTACTAGGTTATGTTTAGAAAAATGAAAATAATACAGTAATTTTTGAAGGCTATACATTGTAAAATCCCATAAGTCAGCATAAACTTGGACTGTGCAAGCAAATATAGCAAGTATTTCAGATGTCATTTATTTGGTCCATCAGATGTACAGTATAGTAGTAGTATCTGAGTTTACAAAACATCAAATATAAATAACCTGAAACTGTAACAATACACAAAAATTTGCTTCTTACATTGACATACCAGGCAGTACGAGCTGAAAAACTTGAGTAAATTAACAGTTTTACAGTCATGTACATAGTGCCAGTTGAAGTTTAAGAACACTATTAAAACACGGCACTAATTTGCTTTACTGAATTTTCTTCTTTACTTGTTCAGGGTGTGAAAAAATGTTTAGGACTAGGCTAAAAATATTTTTATTCAGGCAAAAAAAATAAAAAATGTAGTTACTTAAAATCTGGGCATCAGATGATGACCCTTTACTAAACAAGAGTAGATATTTATTTTTTTTTGTCCTATTGAATTATACCTGAAAGCCATTTACACAGAAAGAACATGCTTCTTTCATGACCGTTTAAGCAAATGCTTACCTGTAAGTATTTATAAACTATGTTTCTACAACATTTAATATATGGAATTAATGGAAAAACTTCTGAAAGAGTCTATTGAGATGAGAGCTTTATCATCAAGAGAAACAGACACAAATTATTTAAGTCAGAGTTTTGGTATTCACTTGGAACGAAGGCCTTAAAATTAGTCTAGTTCTAGACATTTTTCACATCCCAACATAATATGCTGTTACTGTATTACATTAACTGAATCATTTTGGCAAGGGGCATTTGCACGTTCAGTCTAACGCTATAATTTCATCTTGCTCTTCTGTCTGCTCAGTGCGCGCTCTCTTTGTACCGGTGCACTCTGTATCTTCTAGCTTTCTCTTCCGGCTTTTGTTTTCCTTGTCATCGTCAACATTGCCTGAAGTACCGTCCTCTTCAGCATCAAGAATCAAGACATCGTCTTGATCCGGAGCTGCAAAACACGTGGTTTTAATTCAAATGGATACTGTAACAATAGTGTACTCCCAACCCAAGTTTCATGCATAAAAATGAGAACGTCTCTAGTACAAAAGTAAATTGTGGAGAACTCTTTATCCATATTCTTTGCCATTCAGCTGCAGAAGTATTTTGAATTTTTCTGAAATCAGTATAAAATAGACTTTTCACATGGATATTCCCTCTTCACGAGAGGTATGGAAAATACTGCAATAGCCCCAAAATATGGGAAATGCATCAGCTCGCCAGGAAATGCATTAGTTAGCACCATTATTATTTTTTTTTTATGTACAAACTAGAAGAATTGCATGCTATCTGCAACAGTCATTGAGAAAAGAACTTGTACACACACGGAGCTATAGTCCAGCCTCTCCTTTCACTAGTGTGTTCAACAGAGCTCCCACTGGAAGCCACGCTCCACAAGAGAGAACATGCAGAGAGTGGGAAGAGCACACGGGTAAGCAGGCTTAAAGAGCTAGAGGATAACAACAGGTAGTATAGAGAAGGGGAAACAGAACCAAACAGAACTTTCAAGATATCTAGTGAATTTTGTTTTCTTTGAAGTACAAATTCCCTGTAAAAACTAATTTTATGCTAGTTTTTGAAATGGAATTTGAACTACATTTTAGCAATACGCAGCATTTTATCTCCCTTGAAAAAAGAGGCAAAGGGAAGTGACTATGTGCTTATGCATGTATCTTAAATACAACTATCTGACAGGCAAAGGAACATCATCCAAAGCATAAGACAGAACTACAGATATCTAACCCATCTGTCACAGGTATTCAGATTCATATGCTACCCCTATAAACCAGTTTGCTGTTTCCAGTACATTAGCCTTCAGTGCTTAAGCATCCTATATTAATTTAACTTAAACTTTTGTGTATGTTCAAAGAAACACTCTACATTAGGAAGGTGATGGTATTTTGTCCTGGATAGCAAATACTATTTTCTTGCCATGCTTTGTTTGACAGGTGGAAAATAATTATTTTGTAAGCAGATAGCAGATAATGAAGACGTAGTCTTAAGTTAACAAACTGAAACGTGATCAAAGACATCCACAAAATAACTTTTACTCTATATGAAGAAAGTAACAAATCTGGTTGATTCTTTTTTGTCAAGCAATAGCATGACCATCAGACAGAAGGGATCTCACTTATTTAAATCACCGTGCAAACAAGGCACTTAAAGAGAGTTGAATAGTATCATTGCAAGGTGTATTTACTGTAAATCTTTGTTACAAAATGCACATTTAAGATTGTTACCATTGTAAATGTACATTTTTCTACTTATTATATTTATACATAGTGGCAACTTAAATGCCTTCTATTTAATGTTGACAAATTTAAGTCATAAAACTGAAGACAACTATTTGAATCGGACTACATTACTGAAAGACTGTTTTATTTAATACTGATTACTGTTATTTACCTGTTGATGTTGAGGGTTGTGCTCCATCATCACTACCATTGGTAATGTTCTTGGATGTTGGTTCTGATGGTTTAGGGCCAACCTTTTCAGGGGTGTCACCAACAACTTCAAATTCTACATCTTTTTCTAGGTCTTCACTGCAGAACAATACATATACTTTTAAACAACCAGGTGAATATTAAAAACTATCTTTTTCACAAAGCAAGTATGTCATTCAAATATGAGAGCACCCTGCAACTATGACAAAATGAGAAAAACGTATTAAAGAGAGGAAAATCTATTCAGTCCTCCTTTATAATTTATGCTTTGTCTATTCATAAACACTGTTCCACTCAGTGCCATGACCTAAAATGCTTAGGAATGAGAAAAATCATTATCTGAGCTTATGTTTCTTCCTCAACGTCACATTCCTATTCTCACTGAAAGTGGAGTTTGTTAATTTAGTGTATATAATACACGTATTACTTATCCAGGGTTAAGCACACACCCCAACTATTTTGAAATAACTTCTATTTGCGTTGCTGTATCTGAACACAGGTAGTCAAGCAGAGGATCTACTACCCCAACAGCCTGACTTTTTGCTGATTTTATTGGAGATTGTTTTTTTAAATAGCAGTTTCTCACTGTCCCAAAAGTAAATTCAGTTTATTAAAATAAACTTTTTCCAGTTACTGTTGTAAAACAAACAAACCGACTCAAAACAAAACTACAACAACAAAAACCCACAAAACAAAACCAAAAATAACAACAAAAAAAAAAACCCAGTGAACTCCATACATTTGTAAAAATAACAATTCCTCTTAACTCTGTATTTTCTTTCCGCAGCTTAATCTTTGAACTTTTGTCAATTTAAAATTTTGAGTTGGAAATTCCCTGTGGAATTGTTCTACATATGTACACAAAAATGATTATTTCAGAACCCTTACCTATGAAGCACATTGATTAACAGTGTGTAGTCCTGCAGGAAATCATCTGCTTGTAGTCGAGTGCCATTTCGAATTCCAAAGTCTGATAATTTTCTGTGGTTATTTGCTAGAAAAATAGTGGAAAACTGCAGTGTATACAGCTATTTACATAAAGATCCTTTACAACTGAACAAATGTGATGAGTACTCCAGAAGCTTTATGCAAAAACATAAGATTAACATTAATTAGCTACATTTAAAGCTGACACTTAAGCCTATCCAGGAGTTAAAACTACTTATGTTTGACTTATTTACCTCTCGTGCACCGTGTTCAAGCACTTCACCTATTACATTTAGGAACATTTTGGAGATAATATTTTCATTACAATAGTGTCTACAAGCATCATAAAAAGACCACAATCCAAGAACAAGAAAATGAACAGGACTTAAAAACAGAGGAAAACAACTGGTGCATTTTTATAGCTCTGTGCCTACTCTTGAAAGGAGTCTTAAACACTGCAATTGAAAAGTACTTTTATACAGGAAAGCTGAACTGGACACACAAGCTTGTAGGCAACACCACTAACTATTCTTGAGCCACTTGCAAATCCAGTTCTCTTCAAATGCTAGCCGACAGGATTAACACTAGAACATTTGCTATACTTCCATTCTGAATATCCTGTTTCCATCCTAGTTTTTATCGACTCTTATCTAAAAAGCTTCGGTAGGCATACCTTCTGTTTCTCCTTCTTCTGAAGAGATAAGAATAGTTCCTTTTCCATCATCTATTTGTACATCTGGTGCTACCATAGCAAATTTTTCTTTCACTATCTGAAAAGATGAATATGATTATTTAATCAATATCTGACTTTAAAACACTTATAAGAGAAAGAAACTTGAATTATGTAAAGTTCTTTATCCTGGTGTCATGGTTTAGGGTCAGGGCAGGACCTGGCTCATTTTCAGGCATCTACTGGAAGGATGAATTTTTTATTTTTTTTTACTTTACTTTCATGAACAAAATAATGATCTTTTTATTGTCTGAAACCTACAGGTTCACATAAGCTGAAATTTTTTTTTGTATACTTGACAAAATGATATTACAAACCAGTTGTGATTACGTATCTCTAATGTGGCTGCTAAAGTAACTGAAATACAAGTTTAGTTTTTTGCTGTTAGATATGAATAAGCTTTAAAACTACTAGAAAATTACAAAATACAAACATTCTTTCACAAGATAGACAAGCACATATGAGCAAGAAGCACACTAGCAAATCTAGCTGGTATTGTAGCTGAGGGAAATGCACAATGTAGAGCAAATATAAATAGCTGGTGTTCAGTCAAAATATGTTAAACAAAACCCTAACTTTAATAATTTTCAGTATTAGAAGTAAAATGAAAGCTGCAGCTAATAATCAAGATTTACCTTATCCTGGAGTGTTAGCACGGTAACTTTGTGTACATTAAGTTTCACAGTCACTTCTGGCTTACTTGCACATACGTAACAGTTAGGATTTGGTGGATCCAAAGCACAAGGAACCAACAGCTTTTTCCTGGGATTGGGCTGCTTGTTCAGAAAAATCTTGAGGACAGACAGGAATAAAACAAGTTATTCTCTAAGTAACAGCACTCACAAAGTCTGGTTTCCTACAGATTTATTCTCTTAGTCTCACAGGTTGTCCCGTTCCCTAATCGTCTTTGGCATGCCTACTGAACAGGAGGAAGTCCATATTACAGCCAGTTTGCAATGACACATGTGCTGACTGACCAGCTATTGCCAAACATCTGCAACAGGAAACCCTGTTTCAAGTGATGTCAGCCTGGTTCTCTCTCCTATCCAACAATCAATTTTCATTAAATCAAAGGAATTTAATGATCCTTGAGATTTCCACTTCTCTTTTCTTTGTGGCTGAAAGTTCCCAGCACATCCAGAATCTACTGAAGCAACAAGTGAGAGACAGTAAAACTACACAACAGTTAAAGCAAGTTAAATGTGACTTTCAAACAAATAATTAATAACAAGAAAGTAAAAGTATCTCATTCCCACTTACCGTTCTACACTGATCTATTTTTCCTGATAATATCTTCAAACCCTCCAGCACTATCAGACCAGCTATTACTGCATTAGTAGTAGCTATAGCTGGGATAATATTTCCTGCCATTGCTGCAAAATAAGCAAGAGTATGCAGATTTTTAACAGTAAATGAAAATGAGAAGTTTAGATCATTTTTAAAATAAAACAATGTGATATTTTATCCTTACACTTGATATCAAATCTGCTCTTCATATTCATACTGAAAACATGCATCCTGAGATTCGCAGCAGAAGTTACAAAATCCATTGCAGAAGGGTCATCCTGACAAGTTAATTAAAAAAATAAAAATAAAAAATAATTAAAATTCAGGTTACTCATTGGAAAAAGTTTGCAATGCAAGGTTCCTAATACCTTAAAAACAGGAAGTTTACAAAAATTCTGTACAATATCACATTTCAAAGTCACCATACTACTTTTTTCAGATGGTATGTTTAGACAGAGCAGTAATACTTTAAATACATGTCTTTAGAAATTGCACTTAGTATTTTAGTAATGAATTACTGTATTAGTATTAATGAAGTGCCATGTATGTTCAGAATAATGTCGGAATCCCAAACCTTACAACATTTTATGCTCTGCTTCAAAAGCTGGTGTTTCAAAAAGAAGTATTTTTAGTACCTGTTGTAATACTATTTTGTCTTCCCTATATTTACAAAGTTGTTGTGTTTTTTTTATACCAAACGACAACCGACTGCAGGAAGATTACACAGCCTCTGGTGCCAAAAGAGAAAATTCTCTTCTTGTTTCTTTTCAGAAAAGCTCATATCACATTGTCAGAGCTAATTACTATGTAGAACTCAGTAGAACTCTAGCTACAAACCACTGTATAAGAGCATGTTTTAGAAAAAGGTAAAAAGGAAAAAACGAAGGTGTATGACTAAAATATTTTCAAAAATCTAAATATGACAAAAACTTCTTTGTTCTTTTAAAAAGTTGGTAAATTAAGTTACTTTACATCACAATAGTTAATCCTTACACTTGGCGAGTTACAAAATACAGTTTAAAGTATGTATTTGTTTAAATATGGAAAGTGCTTTCAGTGAGGTGCCAGACATTGTTCTTTGTTGTAGTACTATTTTGGAATGAAACTGAGTCCAATTAATATTTGTACTACATATATAGAGTCTAACTGGCTCGTATGTATTTGGCAAACTAACCTTATCCCATATAAGCTCTGCTCCATCACCCTTCTCAGCCAGATGAAGTCTCAGGGTTTCAACACTCTTGGAAAACAAGTGTGCGTAGCTCTTAACATCAAGAACCTGCTGATCCTTCAAGACTGCGGAGGATTCGTTTTGTTGGTCAGGTATGTTTTTCTCTTTGGGAAAAGAAAAAAATCAAGATCAGGAATACTTATAACTCCCACTGAAGTTTTCTCAAATAGTTAAGAATTTCCCAATTCCAGCAAAATTAAATATTTTCTAAATTGAAGAACAATATCCTTAAACTGCAGTAGCCCCAACATTTTACAACAAATCTTCATTTAAAACTGCAACTAAAGCTATAGTTACATCAGTCACCTAGACATGCACAAATTACAGCAAATGTACATTTTCAGAAAAGCTCAGTTTCCAGAGATTAATGTATCAGTGCTTATGGTAAGGTCTCCTCGAATAAGCTCATGTGTAATTTTGTGAAACGTTTATTTTCTACAGCCAGTACTGAAAATGTAAAACAACTGCAAAACAGTTTTAGAAAAGATGTTTTTTGTATATAGAAAACTTTAAAATCTTCAGGTATCTCTAAGAATTAATATGGTCATTATCAGTACTCAGCTGCCACAGTGAGGAAATGTACATATCACAGAGATGCATTAACAAACAGCGGGTATGACTTACAAATATACAGCAGGAGGAGGGACAATTACCTTGATTTTGTACCTCAGCCCAGTCCAGTGGCACTGGAGGCTTTCTTTTCCTCCACAGCTTATCCATTGTCAGCAGGTATCTAATGTCATCTTTGAAAAGCTAGGAAACATTAAAAAAAGAAAAAAATTAAAGGGGGAAAAAACCCCAAACATACTTTATTTTTACATCTGTTTTGAAACTGAAAAATCAGCATTAGATTTATGAGGTTTTGCTTTTCTCCTTGAAAATATTCTCAACCACATAAATAAAAATCAAACTCTACAAGAAAAACGCCACCAGATTTGAAAAACTCCTTGTTCCCCATTCTTTACCATTTACTGCTTATAGCAGACACAGCTCTGATTAATGGAGGCGGGGGAGAAGGGCGGAAGGGGAGGTAAAGTAAAAATCAAGAAACTGTCCAAACAGTATGTTCATGTGCCTACTGCAGCCATCACTGCATCTCTCTATATACACTCCCTGAGATATTCTTACCTACATGCCAATGAATTTCAAAAATAAAGTTATTACTACCCTTCAACATTACATTCTATACTAATTTCCTCTGTTTATCCACTTTCGACAACTATTTAGAAGGAGAACTCCTAAAGCAGTTTGTATTTTCTTATTCCAGAGCCTGGTTACACACAGAATATGATCGATAGCTTTTAGGTCCTCAGATTGGTTCTGATTACCCCCAGTGAAACTCATACAGAATTCAAGTTTACTTTTTCATATCGAAAGTAATTTGAATGAAGTTTCTTTTGTACAGTGCAATATAGCTGCTGAAGCCACCTGTACAGACGCAGATGGAATGCCAGAAAACAAGCAAGTGTTGTAAAAAACCAACGCTAGAGCAAACTGGTGGAAGTCATAATGTAATTGCATAACTGATGGCTAGCATTAGGGGTCCAAACTGGGTTTTGACTTAAAAGCACTTCACACACTTCAAATAAAGACATTTATTTGGGGTAAAGAAGATACCTTAGTAAAAAGTTTAACTGGATCGTATCCAGTTGATTTAGCCCACTCCTTAGTTGAAACACGTTTAATCTCACCATCTTCATTGGATGCTCGTGCTCTGGCTTCTGCTTCTGCTGGCTCCCCTATTAATAAAGTGTTAATCAATATTTTAATTAAAAAACCAGGAAAATCACATCCAAATATTCCCCCTAGAGAAAATAACCAAAATTATGCAGGAACCATAAAATGGCTTTACTGCACCAAACAAAAGCTGAATTAGACACAGCACGACTCCTCCTGTTTGCTTCTGCAACTGCAACTCACTAATTTAACTTGATGTCACCTAATTCCTTTATTGGCAGAAACAGTGAACAATTGTTTCCTATTCATTTTCTCCACATGATGTTGTGATTTCATGAATGTCTAACTATCCCCTTTTAGTAGTCTCTTTTCCTGGCTGAAGAGTCTTAAGTTGGTTAGAACTTCAAGACAAAAAATATCAGCTTCCTACCTCAGGTTATTCCCACATGAAAAATTTCCATGCATACAGATGCTCTTCATTTTGCATTTCTTTCACAGTCACATCCAGCAATTGCTATCGTGATTCTTAATAAGAAGCAGGCTGATACTTTCATAAACTATTAACATCTTGACTGAAGGAGAAAAATCAACTCACAAGACCACCACTTTATATGTAAATATATGTGACTGTTTCCCCCTCTTTCACTAATGCATCACTTGCATCATTCCATATTTATCTGCACCAAATCCACATAATGTCTCATTGCCCAGTCATTCTGCATTGTGAAACTTTCTACTAGTTTTTGCACTTAGTCTTTATCTTAACTACTCTGAATGACTTTGCTTAATCCACATGCTGAACAGCACTGGTCCCATCCATTAGAGACATTCTTCTAATCACCATTTATCACTATCATTTAAGTAGCTTATCCACTTGAAGATCTTCATCCATTTTTCTCCCCATGGCTGCTTAGCTCCTTCAGGTTCCTCAAAAGTTTTTGAGTGTCCCAGGCAGATCCAAACCAGCACAAAGCCAACACGCCTGCCCGCAGGCCTGCCGACTCCTTCGAAGGACCTGCAGAGCCAGGCAAGGCACAACTTCCCTTTGGGAGGGTTGCAGTGAGTCTTCCCTGACACACCACATGTGTTCACTGCTTCTAAACAGCATTAGCACTGCGGATAATTTGCTCACTACAGACATGAGGCTACAGCTCAGGCCTTCCTATAATTGCCCTGGTATCTTTGTTTAAATAAGCTGCATTCGTTCTGTCCACTACCTTCCAAGTATTCCAGCAGCTGTTGTTTTAGGTGAGTTTATATGCCACTCCTTTTACAGCCTGTCAAGTGATCACTATCTGATGTGCAGAGAACGTGAAGAGTTGTAAGATCCTCTAAACTCCCTCTTCCAAGTCCATTTATTTATCAAAGGATCCAAAAGTGGCAAAAATTATGCTTATTCACCTTCACAGTAGTTACCTACAGTTACTGTCCTTACAGCAAAATACTGAAAAGCTACAAAAGCACCACTCAATATGGGCATATTCCTTATGTAGATTAAACCCGAAGCATTTCAGGCTAGGAGAGTTCAAACACAATCCCTGTATTTCCCTCAGAGCCAGGAGTGGAAAACACAGAGCAACTACAAGTACTACTCAGTTCTCAGTTCAAATCACAAGCCTCCCAGCTGCAGAGAAGGAAGTGCTTCATCAAATCCAAATATTTAAGGGAAAAAAGGCCACTCTGGGAAGACAGAGATATTTAATTTGCACTTCAAGCTCACTTTTCACTTCAAGTTTATGTGCACGTGGGGAAGACCGTGTGCTGCAGAGGGCACAGGAGTCTCCAAGCAGATACAAGCCAATTAATCTAAATCACGTATCTTACAGATGGATGTGGTAACTGGAACTTTATGATTGGTGAGTTTAGCGACTGTGTTCCTTAAAGCTGTTCCACCCACACTATCTGGGAACAACTAGTGAATGCCAGTGATCCTCCTTACACTGTTTGCATTTTAAAAGTTTTCACAACAGCTGAAGTAATCATTTTAATAATGTTTTAGGCTGCCCACAACGGCCACATTTCTGAAAGGTGAAACTATTAAATTATTGTCTTTTTGAAGAGTAGTTTTTTGCTCATCCTCTATGCAAAAACATCTGGTATGCATTATGCATCATGTTAACTATAAAACACCAAAATTGTTTCAAACATCTAATAAGCAGTAGTATCAGGGAACTAAATTATGCAGATATACGTGAAGGTCTGTAAGGGAAACTACTCTTAACACATCTCAAACTCTTGTTATCTAAGGGTACAGTAAATGGAATCCTCTTTAAAAAAAAAAAAAAAAAAGGATCTGAACTCTGATCTTAAGAAATGTATAGAAACAAGTTGTCTCTGAAATAGAACATTTCAGTAACAGAGTAAGCTACCAGCTTGCATCAAACTCACAGGCAGCTTCAGGATCAGCTCTGTCTGGTGAGACTTCTTGGTCAGCATCTTCTTCTCCAAACAACTGGCTATATAATAATTCAGAACATAACACAACACTAGAATTTAATCATATCCAGTTAAAGACTGAAATATATGCTAACAGATATAGATCCACTTTAGAATTATTGCTATCAGAGTGCTTCTTCATACACTGCTTTTTAAATTGTTGGAATTCATCACATGTGGACTTAACACTGACAACACAAAATGCAAAAACGAATTTAGCAAAACAATTCCGTGTAATTCACTTAATAGTTCACCTAGGCTTATATTTATATTGAAGGACTGAATACATTGCTTACAACCCTCCAAAATCCCACTAAAATTTATATCTGTTAATACATTTTTCAGTTTAATGCATGAATTAACTTTACATAAAAGTGAAGAATAAAGTAACCTCAGCCTACACTGTTGGGCCAAACTACTCCGCAAGATTTTTTGTGATATTAGAGCAAGCCTAAGTACCAACTAACCTTCTAACTTTAACATAAACAGGAAAAAAAGAAAAAAGCAATCCCAAAAGAAGCACCCCAAAACCCCAGTCAAAGGACTGGAGGTCTTCACTATAATCCACATTCATAAAAAAACCCCACACACAACAACAACAAAATAAAAAAAAATAACCAAGCAAACAAAAAACCCACAAAACCACCAAAACAAAAGAACCAAAATCCAAACAAATAAAAAAACCACAAACACAGAAAAAGAAACCCAACAAAATCCCCAAAAGCACGTATCCACTTTATTTCTCTGTCTACGTTTAAAAACTAGAAGAGTGAACCACAGTACTTTTTTTTTTTTTTTTTTTTAAATCACTTACTTGAACAAATATTTAGCCCACACAATGCAATGGATAGGTTCTGATGGTGTATTTCGGATTGTGCAGCCTGGAAAAGTCTTCTGAGTTGGTTTAGGATGACATTCATAACATTCTGTCACTCCCTGGTGAAAAGTGAAATACTTACTGGTCAGACTGTGAAGGCGGCTGATAGTACATGCTAGTACCAGATGAACTGTAACTGTATCTCAAAACACTCAACTGCCTGTTGTCTAAAATAGCCAATGATTTAAACTTAAAGTGACAAGAGTAATACAAAACCAAACCTTTTTAATAACTGTTACTTGTCCAAGGTAGCCTGCAGTTCCACTCTCTATAAGAGGAACATCAGCAGCCAGACACATCCTGTTCACATGGTTACGGGCAGCTGCAAATCAAGAGTTTTAAGACAAAAAGAGAACAATTAGGAAAAAAAAAAGTTTTACTTCTCCAAATTCAAACTAGCCTTCTATGTAAACACTTATCCTTAATCTGCTTTATTCCATTTTAGAGCACTATGCCTTTTCCACAAAGCCCATTTTCCAATTAACACAAAATGTATCAACACTATTAAATAGAGCAAATTCAACTGAATAAAGTTACATATGTACACACAATACTCATCAGTTCCTATAAGGCAGTAACATAGCAGTTAATGTTTACTTTCAAAACACCTGTAAAAGCACTAACTATCCTTTCAAGTTTCTAGTGAAGCACACAAGCATTAGTCAAACTACAGATGGGTTAAGAGGATACTTGTTATTTAACTGACGTTGCAGAAGTACTACGAGTACAACAAATTAAAGACCTGTTTCTATGAAAAAGCAACAGTATTTTCATCTCCAATATAAAATCATAGTGAAAACTTCACCTCTGTTATCCAGAGCATTCATAACCAACGTAAACTGGCGGAAGAACTCTACGTTATAGTCAGGGCTACAGAAAAGAAAAACAATACTCAAAATGGTGTATCAGAGTTGTTGGTTATTATGCCACAACAGAAACTATACACATGCAAAGGGTGGACTGATGTTCATGTTATAATTTACACATATTATAAATTTACTGCTTGCCTTTAACTGACTCATTTGTCTTCTGCCCATTTTAAAGCTGGGTGAAAGCATGAATCTGATGCTGCTGTTAAGGAAGCTATTGCAATTAGTATTAATTTGACCAACGAAAGAGGCAGACGACGAAAAAGTGATTATACTGCTCTGACCTAATGACTAAATTGGCTGAGCTGTGGTTACTGACCTTAAAAACTAACAGCTGAGGCTAAAACGTGCATACTGTAATTACCATAGCTCATCAGACTGTTGATAATTCATTACACTGTGATAGCTCAATTGGGTTTGATCATGCCTCCATACCCTTAGGAGCCAAGACATGGGATTTTAAAATCTTGACACTTTAGTATCTTTACACTGCATTTGTCTGATCTAAAGAAGGTGGCAAAGAAGACAGAGTAAAGAGGAAACAAGATTAACAGCTTTACAGTTTCAGGAGAGGGATGCAGGGAGTCAGTGTTTCAGCAGCTAACAGCACCATCAGAATGCAGAACTGAGTATTACAGGATACCAATTTTCAAGAAACTGGACAAATATAAATTAAAACATGGGAAACAGCTAATGAAAATCCACATAATCTTGTGCTCTACTCATTGGTTCTGGATCACAAAGACTAAATTTTAACAGTATTTGGGCATACATAAATGTTACTCTGTTACCTACCCACACACAAAGGACTTTTTTAAAATCACGGATTCAACATTCCCATTTAATCTAATTATTGCTCAAGACATCAGGGTATCCTTAGAGCGTAGAAACGTATATAGTAGATGTTGCTAATAAAATGAAAAGTAGACACAAGCAAATGACAACAGCTTACTACCAGAGCTTAAGCAAACTTCTGCAAAATCCACACTCCTACTCAGGTATGTGGTAGTCTCATATTTATAGCTATTTCTTCTTATTGCAGTAGCTTTTCAAAATATCTTAAAGCACACCATTGTAGCATTTAAATAACACAGTACTTGCAAATCAAAAGGTAATTAGAGCTTAAAAACAAACATACTTCATGATGCTATCATGGTAAGCTATAATATTAGCTTCTGGATAAAACTGTAACACGCTTTCCTTGGCAACCTAGAAATAAAAAAAAAACAAAAACAAAGAAACCACTTATTATTTCTTCCTTCCTTCTAAAGATAGACTCAAAAATTGACTACCTTAAGATATTCAAATACTTTTATAATGAAATGCTGTGGATAGCTATGATCAACTAACCAACACTTACCTCTTCACAGCAGAAACAAAACTGTGACATGTTTCTAACACTGTCCGTAAAATAATACTGAGTAAGACCTGAGCTTTGACTTTTTCCTCACCTGTGATTTTGATCTTCCAACATGTTTCTTTTGAAACAAAAACTGCCTGTTGAGATTGCTGACATCAATAGTATCCAAATCAATCTATAAACACACAAGAGACAGCCATTTCACTTGAACAGAAATGAAAGGAACAAAATCATTAACAGAGTTTGAAGCAAATGTAATGACCAAAAATGCATAAACTTTGCAGACCCTTTTCCAGACCTGCATACAGGTGTCAGATCTGCACTAGAGCAACTGTAGAGGCACAAGGGATCACCTAATCTCATTCAGGAATCCATACATTTTAAATTATGACTAACAATGGAACCATATGTAAAAAATTAAGGGCTACATGGCAAACCTTCTGGGGAAGAAAAAAAAAAAAAAAGTAGTCCCTCCTAAAAATGTAGCCGCGTTCAGAGATACATATGCACCACAGTTAGTAGAAAGTAGAGAACACTGTCCTATTTACTGTAGGAAAAAGATTTCACTGAGAATTCATCAGGAGCACAGTGTACAAACTGGTCTAGATAGGTCCAGTCAGACTCCACAGGGGACCAACAACCTCAAAGGCTGGCTCTGTACCATGCTTCCCCAAGATCCAAGAGAGGCTACTCTGCAAACTCCTCACTACTTCCACCTTATATCTGAACATGGTTTTGAGCAACTGAATCAGTAAACTGAGGGCTGCATTGTCATCTAATTCACAGGCTGCAGGGCAGACGCTTTGCCTGTTTGTCACCAGGACTAACTGCTTAAGTGCTTATTAAAAATTATGAAGTCTGCTTACAAAAACCCCAACATCCCATCATGCAATCAGGATGTTTAAAAACACACACCGCGGAGCAGCTGCTGTGTGCAGCCTCCAAGGCTGCCACCGCTGCAATTCCCCTGACAGCCACGTTTCTGTTTATTAAGACATGCACATGAACATCATCATTTCAAATGGCTTTACTCTCCACCACAAGAATTACGAAGATTTAATCAGAACTTTGAGAAGATTTTATCCTACCTTTGTTGCCACGAATTTTCCTTTAATTAAACAGTTTCTCTGATCAATGACTCTTTTTAAAAGTCCTCTCCTGTCCCTAACATTTTTAAGTTGGAGAGGACAGAGACAATTTTTCTGAGCCTCAGAGATATCTTTCCCAGCTAATGCTGACATACTCAACACAGTAGCATTTTCAGCTACATGGAGAGTACTATCAGACTAACTGCAGCCTGAAGTTTAAACATGACCTACTGGGGATGTTCTCATAGACTTTTAATTTTAGTAACCAAACGTGAATAATCAAAACCATATACTACACACTTCTCGTTGGAGATCTTTCACATGCACGACCCAAGCTTCCAGGTTAAACCTCCCCTTTTATGAAGGGAGTATTTTTAATTTAAGGATTAAGTTTTAATATACTAAGAACTGTAATAGCTAAAAAGCTTTATTTAAACATGAAATAAAAGCACCTATGGATACAGAGCAAAGAGATGATGTTTTCGAAACGTATTATAAAGCAAGGATTATTAATCCTTATTACCCATAGCATCCTAGGAACTACCCACGGTCTTGTATCTTTTAATGAAAATGCTATTTGCATGAAAACACATTTCTACCTCCTTTACTTTCCCATAACACTCATAGAGAAAGCTTGCTTAGTTCAAAGCCAAACGGCCCGAGAAGCCCAAGTGAAAATTATTACGCACCTAATTCTGTTAAAATTTTCACTACCCAGAAAGCATTTAGTACTTTAATGGGAGATGATAACAAGTGACATAAACTACAGCAGAAAACAGTACTATCAAGACCAAAAGATGCACAGAAAGTTTTTCTCCAGAGAATATTTGAGACCCATTAGATCTCAACAGAAGCTTCAACCATAGAATCATAGAATGATAAGCACTGGAAGGGACCTATGGAGATCATCAAGAGCAACCCCCTGCCAGAGCAGGATCGCTCAGGGCAGGCCACACAGGAACACTCCACAACCTCCCCGGGCAGCCTGTTCCAGGCTCTGCCACCCTCACAGTAAAGACATTAATAAGATCCCCTCTCAGCCTTCTCAAGACTAAACAGTCCCAGTTCTCTCAGCCTTTCTTCATAGGAGAGATGTTCCAGTCCCCAACACAAACTAATACAATCTAGCTAAAAATGAACAGAATTTAACAGTTCTCTTATTTTAATAACTTGTACGCTGCTCCATTTTCTTAAGTTAGAAGGAAAGGCCTCAGAACTTTCTAAGAAGGATATATTCATGTTCCTAATATATACCATGCTCTTAATTCAGACTTGGATTTTGAGTAATATACTTTGGTTCTTCATTCAAGAGGACAACAGCACTACCTTTCAACAAAGTATACTTTATGAAATCACATGTCTGTGAAATGTCTGGTATTCAAAACTACTAGATTTTTAAAAAATTAATACTCTGTTAAAAAAAACAAATCACAATTTACTTATAAAAATAAGCATCATTTTCAAGTGTTCAGGTTTGTTAGTACTTAATAACCAAGGAACACCCTCAACACTATCACAAATACTGATAAAAGCAATTCATTCTCCTAATAGAATTGTTATGCAAAGAGGAAGTTTGCTCTTTTTGCTTTTGCCTGCCCATTCTGCATGTTACCAAAAAGTTACTATCTTGCATAAAACACCGCCAATGACATTTTTAAACAAAGATGGCCCTGATCCAACAAGTACTTAAGTTAATGGAGTCCAACCAAGTTGGCCTTGAAAGACAAAAATACAAAAAAAAAAACCATAAGGAGTGAAACAGCAAGCATACCCCAGTGAACATTCTAAGTGGAGAATCGGGAGATGCTAAACTCTTTCTACAGTAACAGCCCGGAGGAGTGCACTAATGGCAGACTAAGGTAGAATAGCAGGGGGGAAGAAAAAAAAAAAAAGAGGGAAAAAAACCAGTGCAGAAAATTCAGGTCTCCACTCTTCTGCGTATGTTTACTTCATTGGTACCGTGTTAAAGTTGGACAGGGTCTCTGCGGCAGACTGAAATCAAAGGGACAATCTGGAACTACATCTAAGCATTTCCCACAAGTTTATAAAAGTATTTCAGTAGAAAGGCCCGAGTTGTATGAATAACAAGGCAAACCAGTAGCTGTACTCTTCCCCAAGCTGATACAGTTTCAGATAAAAGCTGTTTTGAATATACTCTGCTCAACAAGTCCGACAGTAAAAACAACCTCCTTGCACCTTGTCATACAAAACTGCCAAATGGGACTCCTGGCCAGGCACAAACAAGTAAAATCGCATCCAGGGAAACAGAGCTGTGCTCTAGCTGGATTGGTACTCCAGTGATTTCTTAAAACCATATGCTTTTCAGAACTATAAGAAGAAACGAATAAGGGTCTGGAAACGAGGTAGTCTGAATTTTGCTAATAGTATTTCTCTTTATCCCGCTCTCGTTACCAACCTCCCAATTCTGCCCTTCCTATGCATATTCAGAGATTAGTATCAGGAAGCAAAAGTGAAAGCAACAGCCCGCGGGAAGCTACCGTGACCGGACTTCTAAGACTGACAGTTTTACAACTCGGTATCTAAAAATACAGTTCAACCTCCCACGTATTTTGTTTTTCGCTGCAATCCATCACTGGACCATTACCCATAGTATCAGCAAAAGCATCAGGCAAAACCAAGACTTCAACGAGCAATCGCAGGGCAGCGAACGTGGCACACGGCCGTTTCCCAGGAGATTTCATCCACGGGCTCCCCGAGAGGCGCGGCCGGACCCGCCGCCGCCGCCGCCCCGGGAAGGCGGCCCGACCTCAGGAGCGAAGGCGGCCCTCGCCCGCTCCTCCTCCCGGCGCTCGCTCCGGCGGGGAGCCCGGGCACAGCCGCACCGCCGCCCGGGGCGGCCCGCGGGCGGGAGGAAGCCCCGCGGAGCGGCCCCGCCTGGGGCGGGAGCGCGGAGGGCGCCGCCAGGCCGCGGCCCCTTTGTGGCCGAGCCCGTCCCCCGGCAGCAGGGGCGGCGCGGCCGCCTCGCCCGGCAGCTTTGGCGGGCCGGGAGCAGTTTGAAAACACGCAGACAATGCGGCGGGCGGGAGGGGCCGCGCCGCCACAGCGCCCCCGCCACCCC
>WUAM01000323.1:37824024-37859286 GCA_024336885.1 Actenoides hombroni | reverse complement strand
CGATGCCGCCGGCTCCTACCACCAGGAGCCGCGCCTGGGCCACGGCCTCCGCCAGCTCGCTGCGCAAGGGGCCCGACACCGGCACGGACATGACGGCGGGCGGGCGGGCGAACGACGGCGGCGGGCAGAGGAGCGACTCCGCGCGGCTCCGCTCACCGGGCCGCACTCCGGACAGCGAGCCCGAGCGAGACCAGAGCGGCGGCCGCTTGCCTCGCCCGCAGCGCCCCCTACCGGCGGGGAGGGCCGCGGCCCGCTCCCGCGCACCGCCCAGGAAGGCTGCGGCGGAGCCGGGCGGAACGAGCCCCGGTTCAAGCCCCGGTTCCAGCCCCGCTCAAGCCGCCGCCGGCACCGGAGATAGCGTCTCGCGGGAAAGCCGGCCCTCGCCTCTCTGCTGCGGCCAGGGCTGTTCCCGCGCACTCGGGGCCACCCGCCAGAGCGCGGGAGTAGGGCAGGCCGGGCAGCAGCGGGGCACTCCTGCCGCAGCGTAAGCTTTTCAGGGATGTTAGCCCCCGGTAACCGTCTCAGCACTGTAAGCTACAATTCTTCCTTAAAAAAAAGTAGTTTCACACATTCCATCATTTTAAGCCCGACCCCCCAATTATGTTTTATTTAAACCCACACTTTTAGTGTGTTAATTTATGCTGCTGGATTAAACCTGTACAAAAAGCTTTAAGGACACTTACTTAAATTACTCCTCCATTAAGTCAATTAAAATACTGCAATTTAGCCTAAACCAACAGGGAACTGCACTCCAGAATTTAGGCTGCTTTAACTAAAGCAGCACAATTAGCCTGCGAGCACCAGGCTGCGGTAAGGAGGCAGGTGCTGTACCCACCCTGTCATTCTGTACCTGGCAGAACAAAGCACCAACAAAAACCTCCACTTCTTCCCCATCCGAAGCAACGTGACCGTCAGCGCTGACTTAGCCATGCAAATGTAATTCATCCTTCAGTGGAAAAACAGATGACAGCTTCATCGTGGCAAGACTGTAACAACAGCGATGCTCTTTCAGCCACTGCCCCCTGAATTTCCAATCTGTGGTTAAAAGAAAGCAGCTATGTTTTTTAAAAACAAGCTTACATTCAGTTCATCCTGCTAATAGTTTACAAAAACTGGATCCTGTTCGGTTGATGGTTCCCAACAGTGTAACTGCTGTAAGACAACTTTTCTCCTTTACTTTCCTTCCAAATGGCAAGTGTAACTACACCTAACTTGCCATGTGTAACTAAAGTATGCAAGTTTTCTGTCACCACGCTGCAGAGGCATGCTAATGGGTACTTCAATCCCTTATTCTTCGAAATAAGCACAATGTCATCAAATTAATTTCATTTTTCACCAATCCCCAAGGAAAATTCTGTTGCATAATTACACACTTCCACCTCTGACAAAAAAAAACCCCCAAACAACAGACTTCCCATCTATGCAGAGAAATACATTTTATTTAAATAATCTCTGATCTGGGTCTTCTTGTACAACAATAAATTCTTCAAGAGGGGTTTGATGATTTGTTGGCCAACAGCTTCTCTCACACGTGTAAACTATAGCAGTTCCAAATTCCACTGACAGATCTAAGAACAAAGCAGTAAAGGTATGAAAAATCATATAATCAAGGGCTACTGCTTATTGCTATACTTCAATCTTTCCCAGTTCAAAAAATATTTTTCATATTCAATCTCCTATGTACGTGGCACTTTCCAATTGTAAAGATTGAAAATTCTGAGTCAGCTTGCTTTTAAAAGAGCCTCTGAAATGTCTGCCATCTTATTTGACAATATCTATTATTTTCCAAGGCCTCATTTAAGAGGCAATAAAGACAAATTACTCTGAAGGTCATGGAATTCTCCATACTGCTGTTATTAAAGATCACTAGTGAGCAAATGAAGTTGCAGTTATAGAGTTTCCATAAAGCAGAGTTAGATCCTTCACCTAGTGAAATCTAGAGGGGAAACCCAGTGGGTTCTATGTAAGATGATGGCTGTAGTTAAGCACATCAGTGCATGTGGTTCGCAAGAACTGCAGTTCACTAAACTTTGCCAAGAAGGTGATTGTTTCTAATACTCATTCAGCTAAGTCAAGGGTCAACACCTGAATCACTCTGGAGCATGCTGACCAGCGCTGGCATCAGCTGAAATTCAAACACTCTGTTGCTTCCACAGTTACTGCAGGCTGGAATTCCTTTCTCAATGTTGGCTGGAGGACACGTTATGAATAAAGGCTGGCCACCCCTAGAGTATCTAAAAGAAGAAAGGAAAAAAAAGTATTCATATTCTGTATCTAAGTTTCATAAGAAAACATACATGTTGGCAAGAGCCTTCAGGATTCTCTGAAACCTCTGAACTTGCTTGAACAACTTGAAAACACTGTTGTGAGCCAGAATCATCGCCGAAGCTTCAGGTGAGTTATCAAACAAAGAACAAAGATGGGGACAGGGAAATACTTGGAAGGTCAACACTTGCAAAGTCTTAAGGAAAGGTCTGGATTTAAATGCAACAAATACTCTGAACTGACACAAAGCAGGCGGTACCTGACTCATTTAACTAAGCAAACTACACCTTCCTGAAAAATGGAATCCTAACCAGTGGTGGTTAAAGATATTCAACACAGAACAGATCTCTAAGTCACTGTAGTTATGCCACAGAACTTGTTTTACTTATAAGAGCTATCATAGCTCCACAACTAACAGGAAACCAAGGTCAAATATTCATTTCTATTGAATGCCAAGCAAGGGATTCTGTGCTGTACTGAAAGCTCAGCAGAGATCTGGCAGCCCAGGAGAAGTGGAGGTCTAACAGGCATACTGACAACACCCATGATGGTGAGAGGGAGTGCTACATAGAGACTGTAACTAGTGATAGTCATAGGGGTCACCAGAGGTAAGGTTTTAGAAGAAAAGAAAATTCAAAGAGTGTAATATTGCAAGGTGATCATCCCGTGGAAAACATCCATTGTCTCAAAATGTTACTTGCACTCTGCATTAGGACATTTTGTGTATAATCTTTGATAGATCATTAATGAAAGTTTCTAGTGTTGTTTATATGTGTAACCAGCCCCTCAAACTTTACCTCATCAAAAAGGTATCAGTTAGTTCATCTGGTTCTGCAAACTTGATAAACAAAAGTTCCTGTCACTACACTGAGACAGCTTGAGCAGATAGGCTGCAGTGGACTCTCTGGAACAAAGAAATTGGTAACTAACACTTGGCACGATCCATGAAAACCATATGTATTACCTGGTACTATGAAAAATTTATGATTTGAACTCTTTGTTGTACTTTCATTCAGAGTAACTCCTCTTTTGGGAAAGTAGCTGCTCTGAGGTTCAATTTGCTTTTGCTCTAGGATAAGCAACAGACTTACAAGAACTGGAGACTGCAGGGTCCTGCGGGATACTCTCAAGAAGCTGCAGAACTCAGGCTTTAAAATGACTGATTTCTTACTTGGACAATATCTTAAGGACTGAGACACAAGCAATTACAGTAAGGTTACAAAATTTCAGAGGAGCAGATACCCTTGGAAGTCTATCACAACAACATACCACTGTGTACTATGCTTCCATCTCAAAACTGCCTCTTGAAAACTTCACTGCCCAGATTTCAGCTTCAAAGTGAGTCTGGGTCTCTTCTCATCAGCTCTTATGTTAAAGAAAGTTTTCCACAGCCAGATCGGGGGTCTCTGATCCTGCTTTACTTCTCATCTTCTTATACTTTGTATAAAAAAAAAGCCCAAACAGGGACTGTAACAGGCATTGTAACAGTCCTCTTAGCATTTGTTTTTTAATCAAGAAACAAAAACATACATCTATTTCCAATGAAATGGTTTATTTTGGTGTACTAACAATTCCCGTCTATGCTCTGTATCTCTCCGTTACAACTAGGGGATCAACATACCTTAGGATCTGTTCAGGACACACAGATATTCTTTTCATAAATTTATGGAATGTGTGGTCCCTGCCTTTGACCTCACTCTTCTCATATTTTTCATTATTACCTTCACCTGCAAAACTATAAGAACACAACAAAAACAGAATTTCCACTAAGGTTTTCAGTACAATATGCATGCTTTAAATAAGCAATGGTCACTATACATTCACATTAAACTACACTAAGTACACCAAAAAAACCTATACATGCTAAATTAAGAGCCAATTCCTGCTAGAAGTTGCAAATAAGTATTTTGCTTCTAGTTCTTCAGTTTCTGGTGGCTTATAATTACTTACAGTGTTTCAAACTACCACATGAAATTCAAACCCACCAGATACCCATTTATTACTTTAAAAAATCCTTTCTTTAGTAACTTCTCATAAGTTTTGCTATTTAAATCATGATGTGTTTTTAAATTTTAAATTAAATATAATTAAAGTTCTATGATTCTATAAAGGTCAACAAAACTCAACAGGAACACTACTACTAAAAAGCATTGTACCCAGATTCTGCAATTGACAGTAGCTTTAGTAATCAAAAAAATTTAACGTTGTCAACAATTCAGAAAAAGTCACTGTACATGTTAATACAATCAAAAGAGAAATGGTCTGGATATAAGTGCTCACTGCAATCACCTAATATTTAGTAAATTTTCAGTAACTACATTCAAAAATTGGTTTTCAGATAATCTTTACAAAATCTGTAGGATTCTTACCATTATCCCAGTCCCTAGTCAAAAATCTGTAGGTAATTAAACTCTTAAAAATGCAAGTGGAATATAAGAAAAGCTTTATTTAGCCTTGTAAATACAAAAAAAACCCAATCCCAAAACCAAACAAAAATAAAACAAGTATTAGAATATAAATTCCTGTCATTTTACACAAGATGTTGTTTAACCACACTGCTTTGGATTCAAAGATTGATGGTCTGCTGCTCTATCTGAAGCCCAAGGATATTCCAACTGCTCAGTCACTCAGAAATAAATGCATTTCTGAATAACTCAAAACTTGACAGAACTGAGTGCATTTTTATGCTCTTCCAGCAAAGCACTACTCACCAATGATTCCTCAAGGACCCAGCTACAAGCAAAACACATTCACTTCTAGTGCAAGTCAAATTTAGACTACCAATCAGTTTACAGGGAACTTACATAATCCCTTCAGTTTCAGCATGAAATCCAGACCTGTTCTCACCTTTCTGACATCAGCTGTTCCAAATCAACACCCTCTCTCTGCTGATACTCCTTCAATAGCTTATCTGCATGATCTGTATCAAGGAAACCAGTGTAGTCTTCCTCATCCACCACACTAATGTAAAAGGGCTGGAACACAGGAGCTGAACTAGGCGCTGCCATTACCATTCCCTCGCTGTCCGAAGGATGCGCATTTGGGGATTCTGACCCATCCATAGCTTCAGACAAGCAAAGCTGTTGGAACTGGGATGCACACTCCACCTCTCTGGAGAAGTAGCTGCTCGCCGCTTTGTTTAAGTCAGACAGCTGAAGGGAGGCATGTGCAGGAGATTCTGCTCCATCCCAGACTCCCCAGTCATCTGCTTCCTCACACCAATCCTTTGCAGCAAAGTTGGATTCTTGTTTCTGAGGAGAACAACAAAAAGACAAAAGAAAAAGAACGTTGTCAAGATCAGCCACCCTAATGCACTTCAAAAACAGTTTAATAAAAGCAAGAAAGCTAAATCCTTAACCTAATGCTGAAGTGTTATTTCACCTATTCTCCTCCCAGGGGCACTTACCAGCAGATCCACATTTATGTTTCACAACAGCACAATTATGACAAAAACCATATCACACTAGAGACACGGAACAAGAATTCCTTGGCTTTCTGAATGGCCTTTCTACATCACGTTGCCAGACCCTGGCTGCTGGCATGACCACTGACAGCTAGTTTAGGTACATTTATGTGAAGCACAGTTACTGCACCACAGCTAAGCTCAAAGGGAAGAATATGGAAGAAAATAATAACAACAATAATACCATATTTTTATCAGAGTATAAGCTCATTTACCACAATCCAAAATCTCATACTGCAAATGCACCAGTGGAATAAACCCCTTCTGCCTGGTATAACTAGTTCAACAGCCACCCTCCTCTTCCACTCTTCTTAAGCCAACATGGAGTTTTTCTTCACAAGCAAAAATACCAGAAGTACTTTAACAATAATTGAGCCAGATTAATTAAAACCAATGATAATTTTTTTAAAAAAATCTCTTTTAATTAGAAAATGACAAAAAAATTTTTACAGATCCAAACCTAAACTGTATAGCCCAATCATTTAAAGTTGAAAAATAACGTTTAGGTAGCTCAAGCAATTAAGTATCAGTTCTGACTGTAGAGCTGGACTTCAATTGCCACTTTAAAACAAGCTAACATAGATCACACAAACAAGAAGCTAATCTTCTAGTAAATAACGTGTAATACTCACGGTGTCAAAAATTCCACGACCACGACTTCCCCACACGACCACGCACACGGCCCCAAACCAGCACACAGCACTTCTTGAGAAAGCTTGTGGCTACTTAAGCAAGTACACGCAAGTGCAAAATTCATCCAACTCGGCTGCATTCTCATTTTAAAACCTCCACAACACTGCAGTTCATACGGCACACGGAAGCAGCGGCGGTCCCCGAGCAGGCGGTTTGCCGGCTATACCTGTTTTACGCTGCGCTCCTGTGTCTCCTTCTCTTGTGGCTGCACATACTGGGCGCGCAGTACCTGCCAGCTGCAACGCGCCGTGCGGAAAAGACAAGATGCGTAAGGAGCAAAACACTTGGGCGGGAGCGGCGAGTACGAGCCGCAGGCGAGCTGCGCCCGTCGGGGAACAAAGCGCGTCCTCACCTGCCGGGCGCTCCCCAGCAGCCCCTCCCGGCGCAGGCGAAGACGTTGGCGAGGCGGTGTGCGGGGGACCCCTCCAGCGGGCAGTACACCTGCACCAGGTGCGCCAGCGCCCGCCCGCAGGCCCCGCAGCGGGGGCAGCCGGGCCGCACGGAGGGCACCCGGTCCTGAAAGGCGAACGGCACACGCATCGCTGGAGACGGGGCCCTCGCTCGGCCTCCGGGCCCTCAGGGCAGAGCCGGGCCAAGCCGGGCCCCTCCGCCGCCCTCCCCCCTGCCCGCCCCATCCCTACCGCGGAGCCGCCCAGCTTGCTGGTGGCCCAGGCGGGAGCCTGTTCGCCTCCTCGGCACGGCCCCACCATGGCGGCGTCGCGGAGCCCCAGCAGCACGCGCGGCCGCGCCGCCATCGCAGCTCTGATACGGCGGCCGCCAGCGGGCACGCGCCGCCGGGACGCTCGCCCCCCTCCGCACGGCCCCCCAGTGCGCACGCTCGCGGGGGCGCGCCCGCTGGCCCGGGCCTCCCCCGGCGGTGGAAGCGGGAGCGCGCCGGCTGAGGAGCCGAGGGACGTTGCGTGGAGAAGCCGTGGCGAGCGCGCTGTGCCGGGTGCCTGCCCGCCTGGGCAAAGCGGAGTCACAAACGGGCGTGCGAGTGGATTGGATTCGCGGGAAGCATCGGCATGTGGAAAGCAGCAATATGAACAGGACGGTAATGGTATTGAATGCCGCTAAAGTACTACTGTGCGGAACAATATTCCTGTTAAAATGACTTACTCGAGCTTGTTTTTCAGGAAGGTCAGTTGTCAAGAGCTCTGGCTACAACTCCGCTCTCTGAGGTAGCCCAACGGAACAAATCCTAGCCAGAGGACAGATGATCCGAGAAGCAGGAATGGCACATAACAAACACACTTGGCCACTGACTTAGAAAGGCAGTTATAGAAATTGTGTGTAATTAACATATTTTTAAAAAGATGAAGTGTTGTGTTGGCAGACTGTGAAAAATAAAAGAGCAGCAAATCTTGCTGAATGCCATCAACTGACTACACTGCTAAGAATTTCTTCAAATATAGGTGCACAGTGCATACATTTGTATTTAATGTTTATGCATTTAATGTGTGTGTCACCTTGAGCCAGACTGCGTATCTATACCAACTGGCCGTTAGTTTTAAAGATCTAAAATAAAATGCAGTTTGGAGCATAATGTAGGAAACTGCTACTTAAAGGTAACCTATATGTTGTGGCCCAAATATGACTTCTTTCTCAACTCTTGAAAGCATGCCATTCTTTACATTTGAGGGTTTAAAGTAGACAGATGGACAGAATGCTTCTCAGTCAGAAACTCTTTTGTTATCATACATGTCTAATAAAACGGCAGGCCTCATTTTCCCACAGCAATTATACCTGTGATTTTGCACTCACAAATACATGGGAGTTTTTCTGTCTCATTTAAGATAATGATTTTTGCGAGCCTACAAGGACAGAAGGACTGTTTCAACAACAAAAAAACCCCATTAACAGACTTAAAGGCTACTTCAGATCAAAATAGAAGAAAGAATAAAATGCCTGTTGTGCCACATGTGCTGCATGACAGAACTAGCAATATGGTGAAACACTGTCATTTAATGGTGACTTTCTGTAATAGTAACAACTAGTGTTTTTTTCCAAATTATGGAAAAAAATGCACAAAAGGGGATAGCCAGGCAGAGGCTCAGTGTAGATCACACTGCTCTAGGTCCTCCAATGTGTAAAAGCAAGCCCAAGTGAAGCCAGAGGTGAGGAGGAAGAAGACATCCTCAAGGAACCCACACCTGCAGGCAGGATCTTTGGCTGCCAATGTGTCACTGTGACAGCCTCTCCTGGAAAGAGTACCTGGAGACTGAGACACTGCAGGAGATGGGAGGGTGAGCTTGACAACAGTTAAGAGGATAGTTAGATCTAATTTATTGCTGTTTGTTTATTGTTATGAGTACAGTTCTTACAGATTTTTGGATGCTTACATTGTGTGTGTCTTGCTTGTCATGTAACTTTGCAAAAAAGCTACTCTACTACTTGTGTGCCCTGACACATTCCAGATACGCCAAAAATGTGTTCACAGCTGCCCTTGAAAGTTGGAAGACCAGGGGTGCATGCTTTGCACATCAGCAGGTCTTCCGTTTGTGGGCCCATGGACAATGTGGATCTAACAACACGCAGTGAACAACACCATACTTTGCTCTCCCCTGTCTCAGTGGGTATCTTGCCAGCAGTGCTTCCTCCCTCCAGCCAGTGAGCTGTGAATTGTTTGCCAGGAAGGATTGAAGAACAGATAATCACACCACAGAATAGTCTATGAGAACCTTAGAGCCTTGAGACTCAGATTCTGCAAAGAAAGCTGGAAAGCTCCTATCTGAAACCCTTTATGTTGAAGAAAAGAAGTGGACACATTTCTGGCTTCTTGGGTGTGATTTAACCTCTTGGAATTATCCTGTATCAGTTAAGTGAAAGAAAAGGAAGTTCTGAAAAATCAAAAGCAACATTTATTTTTAACAGTTTACAAAATAAGAAAACAATTAGAGATTTTATGTCCTTATTTGTGAGATATCAAGCCTGTCTGAGAAATGTTTGTTGATGGATGCTCTGCTCCCTACAAGCTATTTCCCATTAAAGTGGAAAGAGGCTGTAAGAATGACAACCAGCCATTCCCTTCTGAAAGAGGGGAATAAACATACAACAGTCTGACAGTTATGATATATTCTGTATAGATAATTTCTTACAGATTTCAATATATTTGCCAATTTCACCCTCATTCCCCCTCTCACAGGAGCTTTATTCAGTTTTGCTATCAAATGAGTAGATACCATGGTCTTTTTGAGCCTGAAAGACTGGGGGGTGGTGTTCTGCTTGCTTCATTAAATAGTGATTTTTAGTCCCTCAAACAATGCAAATTTCCATTGATTCTCTCCTTTCATTGTGTTCATGACAACATATTATGTAATTGTGAGTTAGAAGGTGATTAATTATTAAACTCTGCATCCTGACAAACAAATTTTGTTTGACTTGACTTTGGGTTTTAAAAGCAAACTGTACCTTCCACAACTCTTACAAATCTGTGTGTTGTCTCCTTTCATGCACCATTTGTTTTGTCAGCTGTGTCCAAAGCTCCATTTTGTGTTCTTTCAATTTCTTTGCTGCGTTTTGCATTAGGTCTATTTCCAGGTATCTTTCATTCAGACCATACTGAGGCCAATAGACCAAGCCTTCTCCATTGGGATTTCTGGAAATAATATAATGAAAAGTCAGCTTTCCATTTGTCTATGAATTGTGCACTGACTGCTTAGGTTGAGAGCATTTCAGAAAATTAACACAAGCTCAAGTTATGTGATTGTAGTACATGAACTAATGGTATTTTTTTATCAAAATGCTTATCAATGGAATATCAAAAGTTTAATAATTGTCACTTCTGTATCTAAAAGTCTATTGCAGATGGAGTAGTATCTTTTAGATACTTTATTTTCTTTTTCTCCAATCTGCAGATTCATTTAAAAGGTTTTCCTTGCAATCATTAAGAATAGAAATCATTTACTTCAATATCTATCTTAAATTCTGCCAAATTTGTAGGACCCACTATGTAAGTGTTGCTTCAGGCAGCAAAGACAAAACTTGAGCTGTAATTAGTATTATGATTCTCACCCATTTCTAGCAAAGTTAGTCCAGTATTTCATAACAGTTCTGCTAAGCTTATGTTCTTCTTCTGTAGCATAGCCTGTGAAGTGAGAGATGAAATGGCAACATTAAAAACTAAATAAACAAAAAAGTAGCAGCTATATCAATTCCAATAGACTGTAATCAGTTCTAGTTGTTACTCTGAGTTATGGGAGTTTTACCTGAGCAGAGCTCCAGGAGAGAACTGCAGACGAATGATTTCATGAAAAGTAACTACTACTAAAGACAGAAGATGTTTATGTTGATTCCAATGTTTCTAAGTGAGAAAGTCTATTCTAAAGCCCTCCAGTAAGAAATATGAATAATAACGATGTTTTAAAAGGAATACTTTAGTAGGTGTGGGTACATCACCGGCTAAGAATGGCTTTCCAAAGACAAAGGCAATCTCATCCGCATGATCTGCTTTTACAAACTCTGGTACAACACCTGCCGCTGAACTTGGTCGATGTTGAAATTCATAAAAGTAGACTGGATTGCCAGCATCTAGTAAAATATACACAGAATAGTGTTAGTTTGAGAGGTGAAAATACTGGCCACCAAAGATCATAAACTTTCATTACAAGCTCTTTTGATAAAATGAACACACTATCACTTCTTTGGACAATGAAGTGTGATGCATGCTGTCCACAAACACACCCCAGGATGGAATTCCAGTTTTCTTCTAAAAGGTGCTGAACTAGAGACTTACCTCTATGGTATCTAGCCACTTCAGTGGCTGAAAGAACAAACATAAAGTCTCCTATTGCATGTAGAATGCCATCTCGCACCTGAGCGCGGCTTTCTGCGTTCCCAATGTATTCCTGGTACACTTGATCAACAACTTCAGGAGTAATATCCTGAAATGAACAATAAAAATACTTTTTGTAATGATGATCAATATTATAATAAGTAACAGCACTAATTGCATGTGCTCTCTGCACATCCCTGGCTAAACCCCAAACACTTTCAGAAAAATCCTCAACTGTGTCAGTGTGGCTCAGAGCTCAGAACTGGGAGTTACACAGCCACCAGATACAGATGTTCTCAGGGAAAAAAGGTTTGCAAGATCTAAAGATTAAACATCTTTAGATAAACACAAGTCAGTGATGCTGATAGATATGGTAGTCTGTTCTCCCTTCTGTGGAAATAACCCTCATAACAGAAAAGAAATCTTGTTGGATTTCATAAAATTAATTTATTGTTGTAGATGGCCGTAATTTACTCCCTTTCAGAACTACCCCAGACTCTGCCTTTTCAAGTTCATGATGGATGTCTGTGACACTGAACGACCCATTGCAAGTTTATGAAGTCCTTAATTCTTACCTATTAATCTGCATTTTATAATATTTAGTAGTTTAAGGAGAGCACAAAGGAACCAGAAAGCGAAGAGGTTTGTAAATTCCAGGGAAGCAAAACCTCAAGAAACTTGAATGTAGGTTTCTCAGTGCCATTTTAAACATCTCAGGTTATCCTTTCTAGTCCCCAGCTACTGCTTCAGAAGGGTGTGTTCTATAGGTCTTATGTCATGCCTTCTGGTGCCATGCATGTCTTGGATAACCTAGGGTATCTAAAATGTCACGAGAGACCTATATTAGGTACGTGAAACATTCCTGAATTTCCACAGAACTCCTTTTGAAAAAGAGGAAAATTTAGGATAGAAATTTAGAGTGTATTTTCAATCACTAGTAGCAATAGGAATATACCACATCTACTGCCCATTACTGCCCCATAGTAGGAAGCTGACAAACAGAAACAAGTTTGCCTCTAAAATCTACCCCTCCAGGAGGAACAAACACAGAACCAGAGCAGTGAAGCAGCAGCACTGGGTTATTCTGAAAATGGTCTCTTACCTTGAATGATAACGCCAAGGAGCTCTGCAAAATTTGACGTGCAAGATCTTTATCCAAACCATCTATGAAATCAGGAAATTTCATCATCTGCATGATACAGAGAGTCATATTTATTAGAAAATCTTATATTAACAAAATGGTATATAAATAACAGCATTATAAGTCTCTTACCCTAGGAATTACCCATCCAAATTCACAGTTATTTACTCCTATTATATACGGGACTGCATTGATCGCTTTTTCAGATAGTAATTGACTGGGACTCTTTGGTAAAAATACCCCATCTGCAGATGCTCTGACAAACATGGAAGGCTGGAGGAAAAAAAAGAAAAGAAGTATGCTTCATTAATACATGAATTTCGCTTCTAGAAAGAAAAAAATCAGACTTTTACTGTAGTTCCAAAGCAAAATGAATTAAGTTCCAAGTGAAAATATAAGAAGCATATAAAACAGTATTCAAGCCATTTCTAAATTTTATCTGACAGATTTTCTGCACTAGACAGAAGATTCTGTGAAGATCAGCATTATATTTTTACTGTTTGTGATACATAGGTTATGGTGTCCAATGTACATCTCTTCTTAGTTCAATCCCATTATGGACGTGTGGAGCAGTGGGGGGAAAATGACTTCTGTGTTGAAACTGCAAAGGCACATGGAATCCAGTATTGCGATAAGAAATTGTAAGTAGGACATAATATATTGTATTAATTATTTTTCAGGTTTTCCAGGAGAAACTGTGACATTTCCTATGCTCTTTTCCTTCCCCTGGTAGAGCATGACAGCAAAACACACATAGCTTGAAGTCCATGCTGAATGAAAGGGAAGTAACCTGTTAACACTTGTCAGGCTAGGTACAGCATAGCTGCAGTGTTGTCAAATCCTGAAAAGGTCAAGAAAGTCAGATATTACCTTCACTTCAAGTCTCTAATATCACAACACACAAATAGCATGCTCTGCTATGATAAAATCTGAAATGTCATTTAAATGCAATAAGCATAATTTCACCTACCAATTTTAGTGTTATCTGTATTATCTCTTCTTCTGTCTTTTCTCTTAAGCATTCAACTACTGCAGCTGAACTGGATTTTTCACAGCCAGAGGCAGCAGCAATTCTCTGTAATCAATAGAAACAAACATTGACTTTTTCATATATTTCCCATAGAAGGCTCTATGTGCCACCAAGCCTGAGAGTCCAGCAGGAAGGAGTATAAACTTCTGCACAAGGATCACTGAAGCCAGACAGGTTTCAGTTGCAGAGGTAGAGGACCAGAAGCCCTCATAGCCCTTCACACAGTGGGCTGAGCAGAAGGACAAAACATATGCCTCCAAAATATTTTGACACAGAATTACCTGAAGATAGTCATTCTGGTAAGTAATGTGCTGGGTTGAGAAGGCAGGGTGACAATACAACCACGTAGATGTTAACAGAGAACACATTATGCTCTTCCTTTTTGGGTGGAGTAACAGCCGTCCTTAGAGACAGAGCTCCTTAAAATGTTGCCTCTTTTATATCCCAGATTACAAAACCTAGGCTCCTGGTAGTTATTTCTTGTGGTTGAAAAAAAACCCCGAAGTGTTGAAGTCAGCCATTTTTTTTTTTTAATATAAACAAATTGAATAAAGTCATATTGTATTTGCACAAAATAGGCATCAAATAGGAGGGGAAAAGAAGAGTATTCAGAATCTGGTGCCATTTTCCATCCAAAAATTATAGCTAAACTTTTCTCGAAGACAGTACATGTTACAGTATTCCTTTATATTTCACTCATCTCTGCCTCCTGTCTTTGCTCCCATAGTCATTTGCTTTCACTCAGAAGTGTGGATATATGGGTATTTGAAAAGCAAAGCATCATTAAAAATGTATTATTTGCACAGAGAAATACTGTCTTCAGTGTTCACAAGAAAAAAAAATCTGTTCCTACATTTTGGAATAATCAGTTTAAGATATGCAAAACTATCTGGAAAAATAATTAATATTACCAAAAATTACCCACTTGTGCGTCCTCCTCAGGCTGGTCAGTGAACAGAATCCTGACTGCAGTACCACTTTCTGAAATGGCCTTATGGAACAAGCCCTTTGCCAGAGGAGATAAGACCTGTAAAAAAGCAAGAACAAACATTACAAGCATGACAAGTGTTATGTTCTGACCACTGATTTTGAATTTCAATATCAGGAATTTCCATTTAAATCATTTTGAAAACAAATGTCATGAGACTGTTATGCTGTAGCTTCTGGACATAGCTATGCAAAGGACTTTGGCAGCACTGTCAGGGACAAGGAGTTCATGCCTGCCTTTTCCCCTCCCACAGCACTTTGCTTCCAAGACTTCTTGGAACTACACTGCAAACAGGTATGGATCAAATATAACTGTGTCCAAGATAGTCTGGCTGTGCTGAAGAATGGGAATAAAGAACAATTGGCCACAGGGCAGGAGTTTAGGAAATAGGGATTTTTATCACATGTCACTGAACCCTGTTTTCACTGTATGATCTGCACCAAATTGTGAAAGACTGAAGAAGAAACTCTTAGCCAATGTGCTCAGTGCTGATGTAAAAAATTTACATAATCACTGGGTCACAAAATGCGCATCTAGTTTAGCTATCATGACTATTCACCTTGGTTACTTTTCACAAGCCACTGTCAAAGCAAACAGGAAAAGGGCAATATATCCTCTTAAAGGACTTTTCCCACAAGGATAAATTTTGGGAGTTTTGGCACCACCAAAAAAAAATCCCATAATTGAATTTAGTAGATGAGGAAGAACATTTTGAGTCTGAACTACTAGATTTGGGTATGAAAAGAATATTTTCATCAATCAGAAGCTGTATTTCTGCATTGTGGTGGTGGTGTACTATACACCAAGGTAACGTGTCATATACTATAAAACCATCCCTTTTCTCTCACTGACTTTTCATGCAGGTACTAAAAGTGAACGTGGACAGTATTTGGGTTTTTTTTCCCCTAAGTTATTACATTCCGTATTACTGTGAACTTACAAGAGCAGAAACGCTGATTCCTCCTGCAGATTCTCCAGCAATAGTGACAGATAATGGATCTCCTCCAAAATGTATGATATTTTCCTGAATCCACTGAAGAGCTGCTACTTGATCTAAATACCCCCAGTTACCTCGGGCATGCTTATCACCAGTGCTGCAGAGCAAGAACAGATTTATCTAAATGCTCAATGCAAGAAAAAAAGGCAGAGAAAAATACTATAGTATAAGAAATCAGCTGCCATTCTATACACAGAGCTTCTATACACAACTGAAAAATAAATGGCTCAGAAAGTGTCGAGATTAGAGTACCAATTGAACAAGAGCAACAGACCTGGAAGCTGACTTGGGACTTAGAAATTCTTCCCAACTCTTGTATATGTAATTAAGAAATGTATGGTTTCTTTCCGTAAGCAAGTATTCTGTATGGCACATTACAACGGCTTTGCACACGTAACGTTGGAAATCACTTAGCAAAAACTGAGATAAAATATCTTACCTAAAATATCCAACAATACCTAATCTATACTGTATTGTTACAACCACCACATTGTCAAAGGCTGCTAATGCTGAACCATCATATGATGAAGCTGCTCCAAAAACTAATCCACCTCCATGGATCCACACAAAAACCTGGAAAGACAAAACCAGAAACAACCTAGCACAGATAAAAGCTCCCAGTGATAAAAATTAAATATAACCCAAAATATAATACTTTTTGCTGCTTCATTCCTGACTCTCGTACATTTCACAGGCGGTAGAAGTCTTTCAAATATGAGGCCTGCAGTCTTACAAAATGTCATTTTTTTAATTTAATATTTACACTATATCAGTGCCCCAGGACTTCTCAGATATTATTTAGAGGAAATCAAACATTACCTAGCTAAAATGTCAATAAAAATGTATTTGCAAAATAGGATTATATGCCTCTTTTAAACCTCAGCAAATATTTACTGGGGCAAAGAATGTAACTTGATCATTATTACAAAACTGAATCTGTAAGTCTGCATATAGCACAGGTTGTAGGTTTGACATAAAATAATTTTGCTACAGGTTTTATAATTATTTTGCTTACAGGCAGCTTCTCTTTCTCTGTAGAACTGGGTGTATACACATTCAGGTATAAGCAATCTTCAGACACTTGGAGAAGAACTTTTTCTTTTCTATTAGTAATAAAGTCTGAAAAAAACTGTCCTTGTACTTTATCCTGTAGACACCTGAATAAATGAAGAAATAAAAAGCAACAGAAATAACTAAAAACCTCAAAGCTATGAAGTGTAGCTCTTTTTGTACTTCAACAACAAAGTGAAAACCAGAAACCAGTCTCTAGTAGATTTCTAGACTGTTGGCAACAAACCCCATAAAATATCTTTTCACTTTTAATATATTTTCTTCCTTTGACCTGGCATTAAGGAGATCCATAAAAAGGAGCCACAGTCTACAGCAGTGCAGTGACATGCAGATATACTGTTGCATGTTTCAAAATAGTACAGAAATATACCTGGAAATGCATATGACTATAAATTACTCTTCAATAGCTTTTTATATTGTAATGGCAAGTATTAGGCTTGAGGCACTAAACAAAGGCAGCAGTACAAATGGAGGAAGACATTTACAATGTAGACTAGAATTGGTCTGCATTTATTAATGCGCCCTATTAAGCACTCATTTGGCATTTTTTTCTTTTATTATTTTTTCCTTCTAATATTTTATTCAAACATTTCCTTGTCTTCTTTCTGTTTCTGCTTCAAAGTTACATAGTTCATAAACATTGCTAACTAATGGCCAAATGATCCCAAAATGGAACATTATTGGCAAAGTACTAGCCCATATTAGTTTGTCACCGATACCCATTAGATAGCAGTTTTTATTAAAAAGAGCAGCTTATAAAGAAGTCTTTAGAAATGCATGCATTGTAACAGTTGCAGGTGGTAATGAGAAGGCACCTAGGAATTTATCTTTGTGGCTTTTGATTGCCAAGTACATCATTGTCCTAGAATTGCACATAATATAAAATTATTAAAAAGATCAGTGGTTTTGTTACTGCCTTACATTGGTGGGTAGGAAGTGCCATCTCTGACACCTTTCCATGGCTCAGGTGGCTGGGGTTCAGAAAACCTCAGTGGTCCAACTGGAGGCTTAGCAAAAGGAAGTCCCAAAAAGACATTTACGTTCCTCTCAGCCGCGTCTACTTTGAATTGGTACCCTCGGACTCTCCCATATTTGGTCACCACTTCTGGTTGCTCTGCCTTTTGTCCTGGGGGATGTGAGAACAAAATCACATAACTGGTTTATTCATAAGTAACCACTAGATTTCTAAGACCTTTAGCTACTTAAATATACACTTTTTGTTTGCTTAAACAACTCATTTTCATGCACGAGGCTTCAACAAACTCTAATCAGTATAGCTGACATTATTTCAGCCTTCATTTTGATCGGTTTGTATGTATAATCTCCTTCAGGTATATCATATGTATTGTCTTACTATATACACACGTTAGTAATTGCATATAGATCTCACTCCTTTTTGATCCAGGTTGTTAACTGAAGTCCAATAGACTGTTCTTATTATGAATAGGCATTTCCTTTTTAAGAAAAGATTGTGAATACACCAAATATATTCTGAACCCCTGATAGTATGCACAGCCAAAACTAAAAGCTTCTAACGTACCTGAAAATAGTCTAGCAGATAGAAATACTGTTAATGTTTAGGTAAGATTCATTTTAAGATGGGTGCTAAAGTTCTCTATCAATTGTGTGAACTGCTTTGCCTCGGAAGACAAGATTTTGGGACAGGAATTTGATTTCGCTATTTGTAAGAAAGACACATAAGACAAATGACTGAAAACAGATCACAATAAGAAACTAAGAACTATCTGCTATTCAGATTTCATTTCTATGCAGCAAGGTTGGGTCCCCAGCTACTCTGATAAAGCTGGGATTCCCCTAGGTGAGCAAGCTGCACATGTGCTCAGTCTCTTTGCAGAAGGCAACAGAGAAAAACCCTTCTGAAGCTTACCAGTAGCTACAAGCGCTGTGAGCCCGATGGTGAGAATCAAGGACAGCGGCGATGTGTCCTTCCCAGGAGCCATTTTGAAAGCCAGTCACATATTTGCTGCCTTGGTGCGTTGCCTTAGATAATCCATTAAGTGTGTTGCGTAAGGCAAACTATGAAAAACAATACTCAATCTGTGAGTTAATCTAGTGGTGTCTAGAGCAACTGCCCTGCCAGCAAGCCACTCCTTCCCGGGGAGCACAGCACAGCTCCGCTGTGTATGGGGAGAGGGAGACCTCCTGCCTTGCAGAGTGGCCACACAAGTTTCATTCTGGCTCCCTGGTGCTCCTTATAAATCTTACTGACAAAACATCATGCATCAACTATGTGCTTTAAAATACTTTGAAAACAGTCTTCCATTGCACCAGGAGATTCATCCTCTTGCTAATACTAGCACCTTTCACAATGAAGTTAGGATTGCCTCATACTGCAGAGTGAAGAAACTCGGAAGGGAATTACACTTTTACTTCATTATGTCTGCACAGAGGTGACTTACAGCCCTTGTAGGTGAATCCCAGTCAACTTTCAACTGGACGGCTTAGAGAGCAAACTGGTGGCAGGTAGCTTCAGATGTACACATTCACTACCTGTTGACTATCTTAAGCATTTGTGTTATCTTAATCACAAGCATAAATCAGGAGACTCCCGCCCTCTGCACCGAGCTGTGCTGCAGCAGCTACACTGCTGGCAATGGCAGTGCTGTGCTAGCACACACATCAGCTGCCACTGAGTGGGTGGTTTGTGCACACTATCTGTCGGCAAATGGGAGAACAATGTACATTTGGGCTTCTAAGAAAAGAATGTGGACGATAACTTCATTGCAGAATTTTTATAGCTGCACGAATGCCCTCTGGGAAAGTTTTTAATTGTTTCTCAAGGGTGAAGTTCATGACACTAAAAGTCAATAAAAGTGGCCTGGGATTAATCTGCACTGTCATGAATGCAAAGCCTATACTGTAATAATAGAGGTATGCACTGTCAAATACAATGAATGGGAACAGGTGCCTGGGGTACAAGTGGTGGTGTTTAGGCTAAGTTATCTTCTACTTTTACTGTGTGATAAAGGTTTCCTAGAAGCTGAGAGCAGAAGTACTATGTAGCGCTGAGATCTGCACTCCTGTTTGCCTGCTTGAATACTGTTGCAAGTTCTCTCCTTGTCTCCCTTATCCTTGGATTGCTTTGGTTCTTGGCATGGGAAAACAGTTTCCATACCAGGTGGAACTACAAGAATCTCTGCTTGTGACAGCTTCCAACCTGACGGGCATGCATGCCTCAACTCACTTGTAACTCAAGAACTACAGGAGGAGTGTTTTGCTATGAAGCCAAATGTTGTTTACTCTGCTTGCTCCTCTTTCCTCCTTCTGTAACAAACTTTTATCTCCATAAAGAATTTATTTTCTGTCTCCTGACCTTTACCAATTTTACTAAACACTGTCCTTTACCATTGGATTTCCCATTATTTTTCCCTTTCATTTACTATTCTGTTTTCCAAGCCTTACTCTTTAGTCTTTGTTCTACTTGCTACTTTTCTCTCAAGTAAGTTCAGCAAAATGTCTCAGCCCATATCCCATCCACAGTCCCAGAGAAGGAGCCATTCTGAAAATATTACCAGTACAAACTCGTTTATGTAAACTCTGACAATCTTACTTACAATAAGATAATACAGAAATGGGATTTTAGATCCTTACAGCTTTAGCTGTAGATACTCTGTATGGATCTACAAGCATGACCTATATGCTCTGCAGATGTGGAAACTCTTACTTCAGTAAAATAGTAACATAGACTAAACTTTGGAACCTGGAAACAGTGCTACATACCTGAATGTATCGTGTTTGGCATTTAATTTTAAAAGATAACATTTTGCAGCTTATCCTTAATCAGTGAATAATGTATAAGTCAGGGATCAACCAAAAAAAGTCCTGCCATATGATGACATTTGCCTCTTTAATTCACTTCTAACTTTCTTGATTTTCATAGCTGAAAAATAGAGACAAATATCACATTTATATGACCGTAATTGCATAAGACCTCACAACTACTTTTTCCCTCAGGTATATATGGTAGAAATGTTCAGAAGTTTGCATTTAAAAAAGGTCAGTTTGGGTTTTTACTTAGCCTCTAGCAAGTATTGAATGAAGCTAAGTATATAAAACTTAGAGCCAGAGTCTCTGAAGCTAGTGCTTGGACAGCTTTAACACTCACAAGAGTCTAACACAACTGTTCAGACTTGTTATTGGCAGTCCAAGTGCATATCAGCCAGTAAGGGAACTGGAATAATTCTGGTACAAATGAATCTCTCTTCAGTGCTAGTAGTAAAGGCTTGTGATCCAATGCAGAGAATCTGGAACTGACTGATGGCACAGAGAACAGCCTGGAGCACAATGTACAGCACCATGGAAAAGACAGAAAATGTGAAAATAATGTTATAGTGTTGATATTTCCAGGGAAGTTATTGCTAAATTTAAAAGGCAAGAAGTGTGGGTAGTGGAGGCCATTTCTCCCTTTTCTAACATTTGAATGAAGTCTACTACTGGTTACATATTATGAATCACAACAGTCAGAGAGATACACCATCTGTCTTGTAAAACTGATTTACAAAGCAGAACATATTTTTATTCTTATTAATTTTTTTTTTTTTTTTTTTTTTTTTTTTTTTTCTCCACGGAGGACTTTTCTGTATCTAAATCAGACCAAACTTCTGTACCATTGGTGATACACTTGACATCAAAAGGCAGTTTTACTTGCAAATTGGGTTTTTATTGAATTCACTTTATTAAAACAATATAGCTGCTACATTCTGTCCTCAGTCATGGGGAATCAACAAAAAAAATGAGCAGTGGAGAAATCTGGTACTTATATTTAAGAAGTAAGGCTTTCGTTGTAGACACAAATCCAGGAAAAAGTAAAGGATCACAAAGGGGAAATAGATCAGTTGGAATTATTACAGTGAATAACTGCAAATATGACAACTGTGAAGAAAAGGTGAAAACAACAGAAACATACTTTTATCCTCAAAATTACTCCAAGTGATTTCTTTTACTATACTAATAGTTTGCATATTATATGCATGTTTATACTAAATTATAACTCTGAATTAATCTTGTTTTCCATTCTTTTGTTATTTGCCTTGTCAAACATAATCTTTCTCCAGAAATCTACCTTCTTTTCTTTTAACTTTCTGGCTTTCTTTTGTTTTAGATTTATCTGTAAGTATTCTTCACTTAGATTGTAAGATGGCCATTCAACCAAACCCTCTCCATTAGGATTTCTGTAAATAACAAGAAAGAAAGAGTGAATCAACAGAACAGCTAACTCACTATGGAGTCAGTACGAAACAGTAGCAAGTGTCATGAATCTCAAGATTCTTACCCATTTCGAGCAAAGTTAGCCCAGTACTTCATTAGGGTCCTACTAAGGTTCTTTTCTTCCTCTGTAACTTCACCTGAGAGACAAAATAAAACTCAAGGAATGGGCCATGTGATTTAGTTTCATAGATCTCATTCTAACTTTGTGGGTCTGAAATTCTCCCTATTATTCAGAACATGACTAGGCAAAGATTTCTTCATTCTGATACAAGATGATGTCATTCCATGTCTCAACACTTCAAGAATATCCATTTAAATATAGTTACAGATATGCCCACTGTATTAGCTATGTGAAAATAATTTTAGTTACAGTGGGTAATTATAAATGCATCTCAGTACATAAAAAAGTATTTGCTATTTTAATGCTCTCAGAAAATTCAGGCAAATAGAAGAAAAATGTATAGTGTTTAGTGTAGGATAGCATAAGTAAAAAAAACAAAACAAAAACCCAAACAAAATCAAAAGGCCCTAGTAACAATTAATAGATTAACAAATGCTTTTGCAACACAGATGAATTGTTCCAAAGTTCATGGAGTAAAAGGAAGTACTTTCATTTATGTAGACTTTGAAACAGACTATGAACTACTGTGCAAATGAGAAAAAATAAAAATTAAAAAAAAAAGGTGAATTCACTTAAAATAAGTAGAATTCCAGTGTTTCTTTCTCAAAATAAGAACTGCTCCTAATTAGTTTCATGAGAAAGAAAATACTTCATCCTCAGTATTATTGTTTTAGGCATATGTAATTAAAACAAATTGCTGGATTCATAATATTCCTGAGCATGTGACATCTTGTATCTAACTGTTCAATGACTGGCATATTCATTTGGACTACAGCAATGTGAGATTCTGCCTAAAGGAACCAGAACTAACAGAATCCTATGAGAATCCCCAAACTGACAAGGCAAAGGCAATTTTGGGAGTACACCCCTAATCCTTCCTCAAGGGACCAGTATAATTTTGAATAAAATGCTTAAATATTAATGAAGTCATGGGACAAAATAGTCTTTAACCAAACCATTAGATCTTCTCATAGAAAATGAAACACTAGAGTTCCAAGCCTTGCTCTAATCAACAAAACTGGAACACTATCTTCAAAAGAGACTGAGTACCCCATTCTCTGGAGCTGGACAGCTGTGGGATTTCCTGGAAAGGAGACATTAGCTTAAATTCCTCAGGTAAAGAAGAGAGCCTAGATTTCCTTCCTCCCATGCACTCCACTAATCCTCTGCAAGTTTAATTGACCTTTTCTTCAAATTATTTTTCAGCTAAAGCTATTTGGCAAATTCATGAACAGTGCTGGTATAACGACAGTGATGTTTTCTAGCAAATGTTCTATTTTCTAAATTGTTTACAACATGTGTAACTTACTGTACTTCCAAACAGTAACCTGTACGTGATAAAGAATGGAGAAGACAGGAAATGAGTGTTAAATTCTAACAGGTGTAAAGGGTTATGCTTTGGTGTCACTGTTAATATATACATTTTGGTCTCATTAAATGGAAGTACCACTGCTGGATAGAATAAAGCCAGCGTTATGAGAGCAATTTGTAAGTGAACATTGAATGTACTACTTCTTACTACGTAGCTGAATATCACCAGCCAGATACGGTCCTCCAAAGACAAAGCCAACTTCATCTCCATGATCAGCTTTCACATAGTCTGGTTTATTATCCTGATATGAAGAGGGACGATGCTGATATTCAAAGAAGTAGACAGGAGCTCCAGACTCTAGAAGACATAACATTTAGAGACTTAAAGAAGAGATGCATAAATTATGGCTGATATCAGCTGTTTAAAATATTACTTTAAATATGTCCAAAGCTTTATACTGGGTGCCCTTTTAATCTAATGTTACATTCAAATATGTATTTTTAATTCAAAATTAAGAACTCACAGCACTTACACAAAAAAAATGAAAAATTCACCCCAGGAAAACTTACAGAAAACAAAATAACATCAAATTCTTTTCCAGTTCTGGGTATTTTGGCATGGCTTGTCTACACTTAAATACCAGAAAATCTCCAGATCACAGAGGTGCTGACTTCCAAAGTAGCAGTGGAGCAAAGGACAAATTCCAGCTTTAATATATTTGCCTGTATACTTTAGTTAGCAAACATTTACCTGTGTTATCATGCTCTGCTCTCAATATATTGTGTCTGTGAGCACAAATGCAAGACACTAGTACAAAGATAAAGGAGCACATACACTTGCTTCATACAGTCCTGCAGACCTGTATCACTCTTCATCCTTCAGTTCCCACTGGGAATCTCAAGAAGGGCTGCCTACACATGACAGGGTTTGTATCTACATCATTTGATGCAGCACATAATAAGAGGTCTGAATATCCTGCTGGTGTTGATTAGCTCACCCCTATGATAATTCAATGCTTTAATGGATGGCATGATAATTCCTACATCCCCTAGCAAGTCCACAAATCGGTCCCGTATCTCAGCAGGATCATCTGTGTTTCCTAGATATTCATCCAGTATCACAGGCAGCAACTCTGATGGCACATTCTAAGAGAAAAAGTTGAAACATGAAACAAACAGAAGAATTATCACTCTTGGAATTAGCAATGAAAACTCTTATCTTTTAAACTTCAGAGATTCCTCAAAGGCACAAATGTCCAGGGTAGCACCCATGTTGACAGGAAGCCATGATGGCAAATAAAACCTATTTAGACTTTTGTGGGGGAAAAAAGAAAACCCTACATCAAAAAAACCCAACTAAAAACCAAAGCACCTCAGGTCAACTTTACAACAGATTCATGTGGGTTAAAACTCTATGGGAATCCACAGCATCCAGCAGCTCCTCCTGACAATACCTGTGGCTTCTGTTTTCATCAGGAGAAAAGAGATGGGAACAAAAGAAAATTCTCTGAGTCCTTGAAAGATATATGGACTATAAGAGACTACAGGGCAAGACCAATGGGATCTCCAAACACAGCTTAAGTTCTTAGTGTTAGAATTTGCTGCTTGAAAGATACATTTCAAAACTAGAAGTGCAAAGTAACTACTTTAAAAGTTACATTTAATTTAATATAAATATATTGAAAAATCCTGCCTTGAAACCCAGTAACCAGGAGATTACCCATCAGCTACCATAAAATTAGGGACACTATTACAGTAACCCTACAGACAAATACATAAGATAAAAATGTTGGTTCAGAAGTCTAGAAGGAAAAGGCATTTTCCCAAATCCCAGGCTTGACTCAATCCTATTTCTGTGTAACTCTATACACCATAGTCCTGACAAATTTGCTGGGACTCTTCCCAAAACATAACATGACCTCAAATCTTAGTAAGACTCAAGCAGGAAATTGGAGAACACCCAACTTCACAAATCTGCTATATGCATTAAAAAGACATTTCACTTCTCAAATTAGATTAGTGCAACCGTACTTACTATCATTGGTTGTAAAAACTCTAAAGTTGAAGGGATTGTTTTCTTATCTATTTCCTTCAAACCTGGTATTTTTGATGTCTGCACAGAAGAAAAGATTGTTACTCACACCATTGAACTTTTAACATTGGAACTACATTATTCCACTGTATTCTTACTACTGGTGTTTATTTTTGAAGCATCATGTCATATGCAAACATGCAGTACAATGCAGCAGATGTCTTGAAATGCTTGTATGTACTGAAGTAAATCTTTCCTTGGTGAAGATTTCTACAGAAACCATCCATACTATGTAGTTTATCCTTAAATCAACACACATTGTTAAGAAACTTGTAAGACTAGAAAGCATTAGAGCAGAATTGAAGCAAAAAAGCTTCTTCTGCCTCAATGTCTTATTTTTCCTGTGATAGGGGAGACCTTAAAAGTAACTGGCAGCACTTCTGTTTCTAGTTCAATTATTTGAACCCCTTGAAGTAAAGATAAGGCAATGCTCCTTCTTCTTTAGAGAATTACAGAAAATTACTTTTCTGTCTGCAAAATGAATTAGAACAGATTTCACTTTACATTTTTCTTCTTGGGCACAGTACTAGCACACTCCCAGAGACACACAGTTACTACATAGTTTCATAACAAATGCTTTGTACTACCCAGATGAACATTAACACTTAGGAAATGAAGAAAAGAGGACAAGGAAGAGAGAGAGGACAAATCAAATGTTTCTGCTATTGCAATTTTTTTGCAGTTACCCATGGAATTCATATGAAAAAGAATTTATGCATTGACAATGGGTTGGACACTTGAATTATCCCCATATTCTGTCCCTAGATGAGATTTTCAAATAATAGATCTTTCTAAATTATAAAAAGTAACACAGAGGCAATGATAATAACCAGCAGTCTGAGTTCATAATGATGTACAGGGTAAGCTGTTTAAGGTGATCAGTGTCACATTTTTAAACATTCTGTGTATCAATCCTGAATGCTGCATGTTGGGGAAAGGACTGATGTTTGGGTTTTTTTTCTTTGACTAATAAACCCTTGACCATTGTATTCTTTTTTCTCTCTTCCTGGATGAGGGATTAAAATGTTAGGACAAGAAAAAACTATAAAATCAATGTTCCAAGGATGTCCATGTAGTTTAACTCACAGGAAGAAGCCTGTCTCACTGTTTTATGACCAGCTGGTTCTGGGTCACTACAGAATCATAAGACAATCAAAGTTTACTTTGTTTATATTTCCAACAATGCAAAGCCTTTTGGCCATACTTAAAAGATGTTCTACCAGCAAATACCTTCTCAGAGTTACCTGCATCAGTTAACACAAACATTTAAAAAAAAAAAAAAAAGAAGAATAGCCATTAAATTACAGATCTAATATTCCAGCCAAATTCATTGTTGGTGACTCCTATCATAAATGGGACTGCATTAAATTCTTTCCCGGCCAATATCTCTTCAGGTGACTTATGAAGAAATACTCCATCCAAAACTATGGGTAGAAATTGGATTTCCTGAAGGAGGAGAAAAAAGATCCAATTACTCGTTACCAGTATTTTCCATTTTTGCTTCAAATGATATAATAAAATGTCCACATTTAATGTTACAAGTGTGAAAAAAAGGAATCTGAGTATATACAGCCACTGTAACATGAATTTACAGTTTGGCACAAGATTGGCAAGCCTGGTTGGGTCATGGTAGGGAGTAATGTAATGGTTTCCTAATCCTGTGCTGCTTCTAACTGGCATTAAAACATACGTATGCTTAAGTCTTACTCACAACTCTACATGTGCTGTGACACTTCACTAATAATTTTAATGAGAAATTAAGCAAAATTATTTCAATATTCAAGAGGTATTTTGACAAAATTTAAGAAAAATCATCTTTGGAACAGGCCAATAATGAACTCTGGTCAGAGGCTGAACTAAAGTTTTGCAAGCATGACACTGAAAAAAATCTGTTACTAATTAAACTTTCACCTACCTTACTGTTAAAGATGATATGCTCTGCTTCCTGGTTCCTTAAGCAGTTTATCAGTGAGAGTGAACTGCTTGCCTCACACTTAAAAATACTTGCAATTTTCTGAAAATTATTAACAAAGACAAGAACTGTTAGATATGAAATAGTCTTTAAGGAATTTATAAACAGAAAATTATTATACACAGTACTGTTAATAGATTTATTTAAGGGCAGATTTAGGTGAGCTTGATAGGTCTTCAAGTGTTTTATTTTACTAGAAATACTACAGTTTGTGAAATAACTCAGGTATACTTCTCCTTCTTGCTCTATTTCCATTCACTGTTCTACACCAAGAAAGGATAAATGAGATTATAACATAAATAAGTAAAGAAAATTCAGAAGATCAATTTGTGAGAGATTTACACTATTACTACCTGCCATTTCAGAAGGAGAAATGAAAAGGTACTTATAGAGAGAAATTTAATGTTAAAGGTTTTTGGATTTATTTTTTTTAAAAATAATTTACTTCAAATAAAGACCCTGAATAAAAGACCATAGCTGAATAAAAACTGAATGCCTCTTCTGCACTCTAAACTTCCCATAATAAATTTCATAGTTACGGTACAAGTCAGAGCATGCAGGAAAATGGACATATGCCCAGCTTGGTATCTGCATAACTCAAAATACCCAAGCTGGCCCACAGATACTGTAATCACAGAACTGTACAGTCTATTTCCAACACCAAATGCAATTGAAAATTAATACATTATTTGAATGAAAATTTACTTAGTGCTTATCTACATATTTATAAGTATGCCATGAGAATAAATTTGATCAACTCTGTTGCATAATACATAATCAGATTTTCCCCTTTTCTCTTTTAACCAAATTATCAGATATAAGAAATATCTTATTTTAGGTTATAAAAGCTTTAAAGTGCAGGAAAAGAAAAAAAAAAAAAAAAAAAAGCCTACCTTAAGATCTGTTGAAAGAAGCAAATCTTTACCAGAAGGGATTAGAATTCCACTCTCTGATATTGCTTTATGAAAGAGACCCTTAGACAAAGGAGACAAAACCTGCCAAGAAGGGAAGAACGTATAGTATTTATTCTACATTAAGGTCCTTATCCCAAAAACTTTATGCTTGACTATAATGCTGGATTCAGTGAGGAATTATACATTTTTATGTGCTTACAAGGGAGGTGTCCAAACGTAGTGCAATGTGACATTAACCTTACTATGTGATATTAATCTTTCAAAAATCAGATTAAGCATGAAATGTTATACTAATTCAGTTTTTGAAAAAAAATTTAAGACTGTTTTTTAGTGTTATCTACTGCATGCCTACATGTGCAAAAACAGAGCAGGATCCTGCAGATACACCAAAGAGTGTGACAGATCCTGGATCCCCACCGAAGTGTTCAATATTTTCCTGGATCCAGCGAAGAGCTGCTACTTGATCCAAAAATGCCCAGTTCCCACGAGCGTGTTCGTCACCAGTACTGAAAGAAAAGCATTATAAGCCAGCTTCTTAGGAAGAGTAATGGTTCTTCTAATACCAGAATAAAATCTTACCAGCTTACATTTTGTGCGAAGTGTCATATTTGGCTAAGGAAAGATCTGTATGGCCCACTGACCCAAAGCCCTTCATAGTCAGATCTAAGCCCCACTGACAGACTTGCCTCTACTGCTTGTTCACCCATACACAGAAGGATCCCTGGCCCTTACATTATGTGATTTTTTGCTTTACACACCAGTGGATGGGAAGTAAAGGCAAGAACAAACATCCTATCCAGAACCAAAGAAGCCCAACTATGATTTGACAACAGGCTACTATCAAATGACAATGCAAATGGAATTTATGGACATTTCTTAATGTTCTTAGGTCTTGATGTACATTTAAACCACTGTAATAGTGGGAAGCTGGTATAGAAGTTCAGCTGATTTAGAAAACAGAACTATCCATGCTTTAAACATGATACGAAGTAAAAAGTGAAATAGGTCATCTTACTTGAAGAATCCAAGGAGTCCAAGTCTGTACTGAATTATTACTACAACAACATTCTCGTAGGCTGCTAGTGCAGAACCATCATACCTAGAAGCACCACCAAATATAAAATTGCCTCCATGGATCCACACCATTACCTTCAAGAAAAGAGGGTGAGACACTTTTATACATTGCTTGGTAGATTTCATTTGAAAAAGGAAGACATCATCAGAGAACTAGGAACTTCAAATCAACAAAGCTCAATGGGAGCTGAATTTTAGGTTGGTGGACTTTGAAATTTATGTAATAATATTATTTTTGCTAATGCAGCATCACACTTTCAAAAGCAGTTTAGTGACTTAGGAGCTATCATTAGGTGCAAACTTTGTACAACACAGGTTTATACAACACATGTACGTACAGGCAACTTGTCCTTCTTGTTAGAGCCAGCAGGGCTGTAAACATTTAGATACAAACAGTCCTCCGAAGTTTGGAATGGAAGGTGTTTTTCTTTAAAGTTTTTTTCAGCTATTTTCAACATGGACAGGTCTTGAGGACATCTTCACAAAAGAAGGGAAGCATGATTATTAGTGCTAAAATGGCAGCAACAACAATGTAACAACTAATAGAGAAAACACTTTATTTTGCCTCACAGACTGAACTCCCCCATGGAGCTCAAAACTTTGTGTTACTTATATACAGTTACATGTGCAACCTGTAAAAGCATAGCTCTATACTTGTACTTAAAAAGTGGAATTATTTCAATGCAGTAGAACAAGAAAATGTGATTTCCAAAGACAAAAATTTCCCAGGAAGTCTTGATGGCTCCTAGTCCCACAGTTCTTATGAAATATTTCAGTACTGGCAGTGTATTCACTACCAGTCAACACTCCTCACCAAAAATCAGAGCTCTGTACCCTAATAAACAAGACAACACTGACAAACATGAGCAGATCCTATATACAAACGAACTGAATAGTTCTCACAGTGGTGGGTAAGAAGTTGCATCTCTCAGATCATTCCAGGGTTCAGGTGGTTCAGGTGCGGAAAACCTCAAGGATCCAAGAGGGGCTTTTGCAAAAGGAATCCCAAGGAAAACATTTACAAGTCTGTCTGTCCCCTTCACATTTGTTTGTCTCCCTTTGAGTCGTCCAAATGCGATAGTCACTTCTGGCTCAGCACCATACTGCCCTAAGTAACATGTAAGGTAAAAAAAACCCCAACAATTTAAATTGCATCTTCGTAATTCTAAGACAGACATTTCCTGGTAGGATTTTTACAGGCTGTTTCATTTAGAAAATTTCAGCTTACTCCATTCAATTATGTTCAATTTTCATCTCACTTTAATGCAATGACAGACACCCCCTGCTGAACACTCCTATAGCTGGCTCTGCTGATGACAACAGGGGCTAGGTGAGACATGGTTTAGTCGTGCAAGAGCATAAGGTTTAAAAACAAATTTCAGAGCAAACAGCAACTGTCAAAATCATTAACATTTTCTGAATTTATCATCCAGAAAGATCTTGAAAATTTTTTGTTTAGATAATTTGGGAATGATTTTGCTTTCTACCCTTTAAGAAAGCAAGCTTAATTTTCATAAAATCATCTCAGAAATGGTTTCAGATCACAAACCCAGTAATTTTTGCATCAAGCTTGTTAGGATGTTTTTGCAAATTGCTAACAGAAGTATAAGAGATAAACTGCCTTTGAAAATCACTGCACTACAACTTGTTATTGTGATTGCTTTCCCAACAGCAATAATAACAGATTTTGCATCTCACCTTCTGCTCCGCAAGGGTTGAATGCTATACTACAAAATAAGGTGCAAAGCAAAGAAATCTGTCTTTGAGGAGCCATTTTTCACCCCCGTTTGGACTCTGGATTATTTCTGGTTTTATGCAGAAGAGAATGGTACAAAGGTCCCTGCCGAGGGCACTCTGAGTAGGGAGTGCAGCTAAATTCCCTTTTGAACACTGTTAAGCACTTTCAGAGCTGTACTTGAAAGTGAGTGTAAACACAATCCCTTAGGTTAATGCACCTAATCATTACCTGGTCCTGAGAATAGATTATCTGAAAATGACTCAACATAGTTCGTGAACAACAACAAAAGGTCTAATCATAGTTAATCTGCTGTTAATCCTACAAGCAGAAAAAACAGTGAAGCTCTGAAGAGATTTCAGAAGAGCTGACAACATTTAAATTCTCGTAAAAAAACCCAAACACAACAAAACTACAAAAACCTCACCAAAAAACAGGATTACAGATTACAAAACTAGAAAGTAACAGAAAAAAAAAAAAGAAAAGAAAGAAAAAAAGCACAATAGTTAATTAGTTAATTCTTGCAGAAGTTTTAATGAGGCACAACTGTACCATAATTGATACTATATGAACTTTCTGGCAGGGACTGACCTCCAAAACAGTTCTGCATCCCTTCTTGAATACAAATAGGCCTCCTGCATTTTTCAGAATTAAAGAATTCTTCAGATTGAAGTTAAGGGTCAGATTACAGCTTCTTCTCTATGAGCAGCTTCAGCAGAGGTCAGAAAGCAAGGTCTACTTACTAGCACCTTATGGGGTATGTACTTCCCTCAAAAAAGCGGGAAAGAGCCATGACTTCACTTTCTCTGTAAAATAGCTTCCTACAATAGAAACAGGCTGGCCCTCCAGTTTTTGCCTGATGCCTAAAAAAGTCCCACAAAAAACTGTAGTTTGTAGAAGTGTAACAACCCCCAGTGCGGATGGCTGGCCCTAAGCAGATTCAGCTCAAGGCCTTCTTCATAGCCCAATCTGCTCACTAACCCCTAGTGTCAACTGGCAAAACACCCTCTGTACAATGAGGCTTTGCCTTTTCCACCTTTGATTCATTTCACCGTCCTGGATGAACGGTGTCATCAGCACTCAGTCATTCAGTGTACAGCTTCAGGCTCCTTGGTGCTGCTTTCACTTAATTCACCTCCAGTGTGTACCCAACTTCTCCACCACAGATCATACATCATGTAAGTTCATCCTGCTTGGGAAACAGAGCTGCCAGAGTAAGTCAGTTCTTTAACAAAAAGGGTCACAAATAAGATACATAAGCCAAGATTTTCAGTGCAAGAGAATTCAGAGCTACTTGCTATTTCTTGTATAGTTCCGGAGCCTCTGGGTTGTGATAGCTTTGGTAAACGTGCCAATTTTTCATCAATTTCACCTGGAACTGTGCAAATATGCACTGTGGAACATAATTTGCCTCGTATTTTTTATATTTGCCTGAAATCTTTCTGGAAAATCCTCTCTGATGCAGTTACTTCTGTTCCAGTCCAATGTGAACAGCCCTGAGATTTTTGTCAGTTCTTCCCAGGGACTGTTAAACCAGACCAAAACCATCAGACAGATTTCAACATATGGGAATAGGTGTGTGCACCTGTTTCAGTATGTATGCATCCATCCATCCATCCAGATATACATGAGGCAGGGAGCAAGAAGTTGGAAAAAGCAGGATTCCACGAGGCTCCTTCAGTTGAACACTTTCCATCAGTGACATTCAACAAACATGGACTTGTCGTGCTGCCAAACAACTCTCATTAAAAAACCCCAAACCCACAAATAAACAAACAAATCTCACCAAAACCGCCAAAGTAAACAAAAATAACTTTTAAAATCAGTCAGTATCTTTGCCACTAAGGGTAAGGCAGCTCAGTCGGCTTTGTACTTGCTAGAGAGCTGGAAAAATGATGCTTGCCTACAAAATTTGTGATTCAAAACAACATATTGGAAGAGCAATTTAAAATAACAGAGGATTAGATTAAGAAGTGAACTTTAATGCAACACATATGTTAACCGAACGTAACACAACACAAAGATGAAAGCAAAGACAAACGGACTTTGCTCACGAGCAGTGCGCTTGCTCCTCTTTAAAGTGCCAGCAGCTGCGCACGCTCAGCGCGGCTCCCCCCGCACCCCCCGGCTCGGCTGCTCCCGGCAGACCGCGCCAGTTCCGCGCCTCGCCACAGGGGAGCAGGCCCGGCACGGGGAAGCGGGGCCCGACCCGCCCGCTACCGCCCGCCGCCGCCGCGAGCCCGCCCCCGCGCCCGGTCCTGCAGCGAAAGGCGTCCGGGCTCCTTCCGCCCCGCCGGCAGCGGAGGCGGGGAGCCGGGGGCTAAGTGACTGCCATGGTGGGTCCCGGCCCCGGCGGCGGGGCGCCGCTGGAGAATGCCAACCCTCTCATCTACCGCCGCTCGGGGGAGCGGCCGGTGACGGCGCGGGAGGAGGACGACGAGCTGCCCGACTCCATCGACGACCGGGAGATCTTCGATATCCTGCCGAGAGCGGAGGGGAGGGCTGGGCAGGGGGCGGGCGGGCCGGCCGGGGCCGCTGGGTCTGGGGCAGTTCGGCGCAGCTCCTCCCCGCTTTCCTTAACCTGGCACATCTCATTCGTTCCATTAACGACCCCGAGCATCCCCTCACCCTGGAGGAGCTGAATGTCGTGGAGCAAGTGCGAGTGAAAGTGAGATCCCGCTACCGCGCGCCTGTGCCCGCCTGCACGGCGGGCCTGCCGGGGCCCGTGAGTGCCAGCAGCGCTGCGGGCGGTGCTGCTTCTGGCGGCTGCTTAACTTCATTGGGCTTTTCTAACTTGAAAAGTGGCTTATTATAGCAGTCTGCTGCAGGTAAACATCGTGTTTAAAATTGTCCGTGAAGAAAACCATAAGCAGCAAAGTACAGCTTCAGGTTGCGTTTCACATAAAGTGCCTTCCGAGAGTCTGGGTGAAGGCAGAGAGTTCTGTACATGAAAAGTGTTTGTTTTTCGACAGGTGAATGATGCAGAAAGCACGGTGGCAGTGGAGTTCACTCCCACCATTCCTCACTGCAGCATGGCGACGTTAATTGGGCTCTCCATAAAAGTAAAATTGATCCGATCTCTGCCTGAGAGATTTAAGGTGAGTCATCAAATCACTCTGGAAAGCAGCAGGGAGGCATTCTGTTTGAAAAGAAAAAAACCACACAAAAACCCCACTCCAGTAACCAGAGAGGGCAGTGGGCTATAATTTCTATGCAGCGTTACGGTTCTGTGCCATCCGTGTCGCAGGCAAGTGGGGTTATGGAGGGAAGCCCCCGCAGCGCTCTGTGCGCAGGAGGAGGAGAGGTTGGTGCCTCGCCCCTCTGGCTGGAGGAGGATGGGAATGCAGAATGTTCTGTGATTTTTAGACTCTTTTACTCTGATATATACCATAATTGGTATTGGCAAGAATGTAATTTTTTTCTTTCTTATTATTAAATGGTTTTAACTTGAGCTTCCAATGTTTGTTCACTTGTTCCCTTTTTCTTTTGTGATGCTTTTTAAGCTGGATGTTCATATAACACCAGGAACACATGCTTCTGAGCACGCAGGTAAGGTTTTTAGTGCTCTGTTGTGTTGTCTCCTTTTTTATTTTTTTTAATCTTGACAATTAGAGAATAGAGAGATTCCCACACCTTCAGAGCAGCTGGTTTTTTATCTGGCACATCATGTGCATCAGCTTCTGAAGGATGTTACAGAACAGGAATGCGTAATAATGACACTTAGATGTGTTCTGTACCGTACTGTAAGCAACTCCTCAGGCAGCCTGTGCTCTTAACTAGGCCTTGATTTTCCTGGGTTATGGAAGGCTCAGCAAATGGGGGTGCCTGGAGGGAAATGTGTTCTTGTGTTACACCTACACAGGCGTAGCTCTCTGCTGCTGAATCATAAACAGCTTGCTGGGTTAGCTTGGGATAACATGCTGGCTTTGACTTTAGATAGCAACTCTGGAGAGTTCTCAGCATCTGTAGAATTACTGGTCTACCTGAGTACCATAGCAACAGTGCAATTATGTGTCTCAATGTAACATGCTTTGAAAAAAGACATTGTGTACCAATGTTTTGACCGGTTTCCTGTGGTGTTTTTTTTTCTGCACAGTTAATAAACAGCTTGCTGATAAAGAACGTGTAGCAGCTGCTTTAGAAAACTCTCACTTACTGGAAGTGGTGAATCAGTGCTTGTCTGCTCGATCGTAACTGCCTGATGAGCAAAGTGGGTACTCTGCTACGTTGAACTAATTTTGTATATAAGTGGTGATGTTAGTGTTACACTCTGCATGTATCTAACGGCAAAATAAAGTAATTTGGAATTGCTTTAAGAACTGTTTTATTACTTCTACAAAAAATTAGTATGTTTGAAATTAGTTTGCAAGCAGCTACAAAAGTATTTACTTT
>WUAM01000323.1:37798448-37814921 GCA_024336885.1 Actenoides hombroni | reverse complement strand
CGGCAGCGCCGGCTGAGGGAGCTCCCGCGGCGGCACGGGCTGCTAACGGCGGGGAATCCCTCACTGCTTCCCTCCCTCCCTCCCCGGAGCTCCCCGAGGTAAGGGCTGCTCGGCGGCGGGGCTCGGCGGGGCTGGGGCGCTGCAGGGGCGGCGGGCGCCGACGGCTCTTCCCTTCCCTCCGGCCGCAGCCCGGCTCCCCCATGACTCTGAACCGCGGCGACAAGCTGCGCTACCTGGACAAGCGGCGCGGCAGCATGCCCTTCTCCGTGCACCAGCACCTGCACCGGCGGAGCATGCCGGTGGACGAGCGGGACCTGCGCGCCGCCCTGCCGCAGGGCGAGCTATCCGGCCTGGTGCGCTGCACCTCGTACAGCCCCGGCGAGGAGCACCGGGAGAGCTGGGCCTCCGACTCCTCCGACTCCATCACCTCCTCGGGCAGCGACTCCGACAGCAGCCTCTACAAGGTGATCCTGCTGGGCGAGCACGGCGTCGGCAAGACCAGCCTGGCCCGCATCTTCGGCGGCGTGGAGGACTGCGCGGACGCGGAGGAGGCTGGTGAGGGCGCGGAGCACGCTCCTGGTGCTGAGGACACGCCGCTTGGAGCGCGGCCGCTTCCCCCTGGGCATCCCCCTGCGGCCGCCCTGTCCCCGGCTGCCGGCAGGGATGGAGGACAATCACTTCTTTTTTTCTGAACTTTTTTTTTTTTCCCCCGTAGGAAATACGTATGACAGATCAATTATAGTTGACGGAGAAGAAGCATCTCTCGTGGTGTTTGATATATGGGAGCAGGTACTGAAAGATTTGTTATTTTTTCTTTATGGCTTGGTCAGTGGTTGAGTCTAAAAAAAAAAAAGCAGACATGTAACAACTATGCCTATTTCTTTGGTCAGCTCAGTAACATGAAAAAAGTTACATTAAAAAATGTTCTCTCCAGCAGTTAATTTCCTGTAGCTAGGCAGGCAATTAAAGAATATGAATAGATCTGGACTGTGAATTCTTTAATGCTTTAATATGCAGCAGACCAGGGAATTACTGTAAAATTAGAGATTCACAATCTGATCAGTGCAGATTATTATTTCTGTACAGATTCTTATTTCTGGAAATAAGAATTTTGTTATACATTTTAAATATCAAAATATTCTTTAAAGAATGTTGGCTTACATTTACTGACTCTATAACAAAGCTAAGAAAAATATCTTTAAGGTGCTTACAATAATGAAATCATTAATCACCATTGAATAGATTTTCCAGTGCAATAAATCTATTTCTTGCTCTCTGTTCTAGGATGACAGCCAATGGCTTCAGAATCACTGTATGAAAATGGGAGATGCCTATATTATTGTGTATTCAGTGACAGACAAAGTTAGTTTCGAAAAGGCATCTGAGCTAAGAATCCAGCTAAGAAGAGCAAGGCAAACAGAAGACATTCCTATTATCCTTGTGGGCAATAAAAGCGACCTGGTCAGGTCCCGGGAAGTCTCAGTTGATGGTAAGAGACACTATTCATTGATACGATCTTGTCTAAATTAGTAGCAAAGGCTATGGAGGATTATGGCTGATAGAAGTGGTCCAGTTTTGATGTAGAAAGATGTATGATTTGAGGCACACCGGAGAAATCAAGCCAGCTAGTTCATGCTGAGGGACTTTGTACCACAGAAAACAGTGGAGATGGTGGTGGGGGAAGATTTCTGACTGTGCAGAGCAATGCTCTGAACTGCAGTACAAGAGAAAAAAATGCATCAGAGCCACACCTTTAGCACACTGTTCTGTGGGGGGTTCACTTTTGGTCAGTATTAGCTGCAAGGGTTTAATTGTATGTTGTATGTGCAGCAGCACTCGCTGAGCTCAAGGTGTGATAGCTCGAGCTGTGCTTTTGAAGGAACAGGAATGCCATGTGATGGAACCCAGGCAGCCTTTGGAAAGGGTGATCCCATACAGCCTGTACAATTGCCTGTCTTCTGGAAGTGATTCCATCACATTTGAGTTCAGCTGCTGGGAACCAGGCTGACACAACTTCAAGTCTCTTTGTGTATGTTTTCCTGTTGTGATCAGTGAGAATTTCCTCAGCTAGTTCCATCCAGCATTTTGGTAACTAGAGCACAGTAACCACTGCCAATACCACAGCAGTAATTGCATTTTAATTCAAACATTTGGTGGTTGGTTTTGTTAATGTTTGCTGTATTCTGGGGGTTTTTTTGTTGCTTTTTTTCACTGGTGAGAATACTTTGAAATATCAGTGCCTTGGTGATGAACCATCTCTTGCTGTCTGTTCTTGCCATGTTCCCTGTGTTAAATTCCTGCACAGGAAATTGACTGGAATTCGTCAGGAGATTATTACTTTTTTCAGGCTGGCAGCAGTCTGTGGTTGATCTGTCCTAGTTGTGGCATCAGTACTTTGCTCAGGTTTACAACTTTGCTGGAAATTTGCACTGCAGCAGTATTCCAGAGTTACATGCTTATGTCTGGAAGATGGAGCATCTTGCATTTTGAATGCAGCCCCAGTCAAATCCAATGGTGTACAACTCCATGACCTCTAGTAGTCTGTTCAATGACTTGACCTTGTGGGCTCTATCAGTTGCAGTTATAGCTAGAGTGGAAAACTCTCACTTGCTACAGCAAGGCAGAGGTGCATAATTGCTCAGCCACTTCCAGATGAAATAAATGCCATTTCTTTCTGTACCTCACACTGTTTCCTATCAAACAGCAAGCATGTATCCAGGTGCCTCTCCTATATCAGATTTAGCTCTTAAACAATATTGGGATGGTCTGCCTGGAGGACTAGTGTTGCCTTCTATTCATTACCGTTGGTCAAATAAGATTTCTGACCATACCACAACATATTATAAGGGGGCAAAACCATGACTGCAAATTTGGACTTTTCTGCCACATAGCAAAGTTCTTTTGTGGCATCGAAGGCACTTTACTTACTTTAATTTTTGTTTTGTTTTCCTGCTAGTACATGAAGAGAAAATGTCTATCTCCACTCATCTCTCCTTTTCTCTTTCCATCCAGAGGGACGGGCCTGTGCTGTTGTGTTTGACTGCAAATTCATTGAGACCTCAGCTGCTCTTCATCATAATGTCAAGGACCTCTTTGAAGGTATTGTTCGGCAAATTAGACTTCGCAAAGACAGTAAAGAAGACAATGCCAGGAGAATGGCCAACACAAAAAGAAGAGAAAGCATAGGCAAAAAGGCAAAGCGATTCCTTGGGAGAATTGTGGCAAAGAACAATAAGAAGATGGCTTTCAAAGCAAAATCAAAGTCTTGCCATGACTTATCTGTGCTTTAGAAGCTTTCAGCAAGGCCAGATGTTGCACATAGGTGATGAACAAGCATTTGACTGTTATGAGAAGTGTAGAGATGATCCTCATGGTGATAACAAGAATGACTTACCAATTGAGACTCTCATTAATGCCTTAAAGTGTGCAAGCAAGTCTGGAAGCTACACTACAATATCTGCTTCATTGATAAACAGTTTTAAGTTTCAATGTGTGCAAGTAAATGAGCTAACTTTAGATAAGTGGCTTGTCATGCCCACATTTTCACTGTGTACATATGTTATATATCCTCTTGTCCTGTGGATATCGGAGGTGCAAAGATAAGAAATTATAAGTATCACCATAGACTTGTCTTGTTTGCAGAGCAAAACTTATATTTGTACGCAGGCTCGTACGCTCTTTTTAGTATAAAGCAAGCAATGAGAAATCTTTTTAAACTTAAATGTGGGGAGAGGGGAGTAGAACCACATTAGAATGGGAGGAAACAAATTATATATATATAGTTAAATACAGAACAGATATCATTTTATGAAGTTAATTTGCACTTCCATTAACAGTTATTCAATTAATTTACTTGTTTACATGTGGATTTTATAATAAAGTATTATTTCCTGTTATAATAAACTGTGCTTTTCTCATGGTATGGGTAAAGAATGAGAGAGCAGTATTTTTATACTGACTTTTTTTCACTGTATAAAATGTATATACACAGACTATGCAGATTTACATGTGATAAAGTTCTGGAATAAGATGAATGAGGGATATGCTGTGTCTTTTTCTTTAATAGACAGGGTTTTTTTAAGAAGGAAACTCTGCTTTTATGAACACTGTTTCAAGAGCTCATAGGGGGAAGGGGTTTCTTGACCCTTCATAGTGTTGCTCATCTTCAACCTGGTTGTCGGCTCTGTCAGGAACAAGCCTCTATACAATGCCTTTATTAGATAGATGTGTTGTATTTGTGCTGAAAAATGGAAGCCTGCAGTGTTCTCCTTTTTAAGCCCTCTCCTGGCTTGAAGGTCTTCTGTTAAAAGCAATAAGAAAATGTGGGGGGTTGGGGTTTGTTTTGTTTTCTCTTCTGGGAGCAGTGTTACTTTCTAATCTTCCAAACCTATAGCTACCTTCCAGTGGTTTCAAGAAGTTCAAAGCAGTCCAGTAAGGCTGAAAGAATTGTAGGGTTCAATGGTGGTGTATGATGACCTTGGGGGCTGTTAGATTTTTCGTGTTCATTTCACTGTGTTATTTAGTTAATGTGTTTCCATGGTTTTCCTGTACTTGGTATTCACAAAGTTAAAAAGCAACCATGATGCCTCAGTGAAAAACTTAGACTTTATTGCTTTATAAATTCCTCTTCACAGGACACGTTCTCTTTAAATTCATCCATAAACTCGCTTTTCAAAACCAGTGCAACATCTGCTCTGCTGTCCGTGCCTAAGTTCAGCTCTTTAGAGAGGCTGTCTCCTCTGCCTGGAAGCTCTCTTTGGCCATGATTGTAGAGGGGCTGACCTTTCCCATACAGCGGGCAAATCGCATCAGCTGTTACACCTTACACTGAACTTCCCTGACCTTGAACAAACAACTCCCCATTGCGTTAGTCCAGTGCTGGGGCACTCATCTGTTATCTGTTAGTACTGGGAGAAATTGCATCGGATTTGCACAGGTAATGCTCTGTAGAATTAGTGTCTCCTGATGTGTTGCTGATGGACCTAACTGGTTAGATGCTCCGTTTAGCTTATGTTCTTGGTAACAGGTCACATTTCTTATGAAGAGAAGTATTTACTTTGTGTCCTGAGTGAAGCCTAAACTGAGTAATTCTGTTATGCTGCCAAAACTCACATTTACATAGAAGCTTTTAACTGTCAACACCAAAGCAATTGCTCTAGTCCTGTAAAATCTACAGCAACAGTGTCCAAATTCATGTGCACAAATTTGGCACATATCTATCTATTCATGCACATGCTAAAGTTACTGACAAAACTACATGGTGTTCCCTGTAATTTGGCAATGTTTCTGTCTTGGTTGCCCTGTGCTTTCAGAATGACCAAGAGAGGACTGATATGTTTGATAGATTTGTACAATTTAATTCTGTCCATAATAAATAAAAGGAACATCATGCAAACTCAGAGTTTAGGATACAGCATTTCACCAAGTGCAAAATCTTACAAAGATGTGTCACTCAGTGCTGCAACGTAACTGCAGCTGCAAAGCCTCTTCAAGGTCATGCTCTGACCTACGAATCAGAAGTTTTACTGTGTTCATGAATTCCAAAGTTAGGTTGGACAAATCTTAAACCTAAAATATTTCTGAGGTGCTCTAGCACATTGTTCGAAGTACATTTAAACTGTGGAAAATATTTTGTGCTTTGAAAGTATGCCATATCGTGAGACAATAAACTATGAAGAACTCTAAAGAAACTTGGGCTAATCTGTAATGTATTCTCATTTAATATTGTACAATTAAATACTTATTCAAATCTTCATTATACTTTTTTTTCCGATTAATTTTTTTACACAGGGATTAGCATAATTCAGCAATTGTTCATGAAAAGGAGGAGGGTTTGCTGTTACTACAGCTCTGACGATAACCTGCAGCAGACCAAGACCATATTCTATGCTATAGAAGTATCACCATAAATGACATTTTGTAGCTCCTGGAAGATTTTCTATGCAGTAAAAAAATAATTTCTTGGATGTCATTAGTGGAATTTGCAAGCATTCTGGAAGTACATGTGCAACAGCAGCTACAAGTCAGTAACAGGCACCTAACTGACAAATGCCTCTAAAAATCAACATTCTTCAAAAGGTTATTTGTACCCTCAAGCACTTGAATGTCATCTATAGATATTTCATAATTCTAGAGGTTTTATTGGTATGGATACTCAGATTTTTGTCATTAATAGGGTGAATCTATGTCATGTGAAAAATAGTGAGTCCCAGACAGCAGTATTTTCTCTAATTATCACCCGAGCAGAACAGAGTGTGCAGGGTAACAGTGGTATGAGTTTTCTTATTTTTTGCCAACGTACATCAGTTTTAATTTGGAGGGACAGTTCACACAGTCATTTAATCTCTACTGCCTTCACTGCTGCTGCCAGCTAAGTTCCTATTACTGCTAATTGTGGTGGTGGATTTTGTGTTGGCACAAACCCATTTGGAACAGCTAGTTATCAACAACTACAGTGGAAGGACATTGCCTTTTATATGTGACACATATGTTAGGTAAACAAATGAAAGCCTCCTCTGCTTGCTGTTGCTAAACTAGCTCCTGTAAATTCTTCACCATATGAAAGATGTGAAGAAAATCATTCCTCCATCTGCCAAAACCACAAAGCGTAAAGTCATGTCACAGAAATATAAATGAAATGTTGGCTGCTGGGGGAAGACTCAGCAGCACCAAAAATGTAGTTTTACTCAGATGTATTTTCTCAAAATAGGACTAGAAAAGACAAGGCATGATCTACATAGTAACATTGCATAACATCCCTGTTCTTTAGTGAAGAGGAAAGTATAGTGAGTTGACAGTGATTAAGAATCCAGTGTATGATAAAAGATTGCTAAGATATAGTCTAAAAAGAAGTGGCATAATACTTACTTATATTATGCTGACATTTGCTTTAGTACTCTTAAATTTATTCAGAGACAACGCGCACACTTAAATGCATGGACATCACAGAGACCTCAGTGAACCTGCAGTCATAGTCAAAGGTGATGTTTGTGCATTCCAGGACCACCATTTAATTCATAATTTATCACATGACCTCTAGCATTATAATGGACAATTTGACTCCCTCGTTGCATAAAAGAACATCTGAACTCCAATAGTATTGAAGCTATTAATTTCCAAAAGTTGAAATAGTAAATGATGTCAACTGTCCTTGGGCTCTATGACATGGATATTGAATACAGAAGTAAAAGATATAAAGAGAGAACAAATGCCCATTGCTTATCCTGCAAATAAGATTTCTCCAGAATCTTATGTTCAGAATCCAAGGGGGAACAATATCATTTAACTTTAAAATGTACTAAGGATTCTAGCATTAGAAGGTAGGAAACAGGCTAAGTCTTCACCGAGAAAATAATATAAATTATGTACTGCAAAAATGTTTCGGCCACTGGGTAAAATGGGCAGTGTATGTTCTAAAGACTCCTCTTTATTGGTCTCTTCCCTTCCTCCACTTTTTTTTTTTTTTTCCTATTTATAAATATACTGAATGAATCATTGGAAACCAATTAGAAGCTTACATGTTTTTTTTCCTAATACTTCCCATATTTATCACAGAAGCTGAAGAAAATATTAGTCTGAACTAAAATTTAGCAGATTCAGAGACTGAAATAAATAGAATACATTTGGAAATATTAATTTTCTCACTATCCTAAAAAAACTTCTCTAAGGTCTGAAACAGAGGCTGTAGAAAAGGCAAGGTTTGGAGAGCAAGTGCTGCTGCTCAGAATAGTCCAGTTGGATTCATAAAAATCTCCTCAGTTTGTTTCTGGCAGTAAGTTCCACTTTGATCAGTCTCATTACAGTAGCATAAATAATTACATTACTATTAGGCTTGCAGTCCTACTGAAGGTTGTGACCCTTAGTTTGGGAATGACAGTTTTCAGTTCGGCACGTGCCGTGGTAGAGGAACAGTAATTTTTGTCACATCTAAATTGGATTATTGTAATGCATTATGCTTAACAAAGAGCTTGCAGTAGCTCCAGGTAGTAGGAAATACAGCCACGTTAATTAAGCTGGCTGGGTTAAAATGAGCACATAACTTTTGTGCTCAGGCCTGGGCTCCCATGTGCTTTTAGGTAAAGTGATTATTTGAAAAGCTGTAAATAGCTTTGGCCATAACCAGTGTTGAAAATGCTTCCATCTGTTGCGTGTTTCTTGGCTGGCTGCAAAGCTTGTTGAAATCACTATAAAGTCAGCAGCATTGCTTGATTTTGGACAGCTCAACAAGAACAATCTTTGCACTTCTAATTGCAGGCATCCAGGTATCTCATTACAGATACGCAGGCCACAACAATTGAATGTATTTGATTCTGTGGTGGTAACTGCAAGAGATCATGCCCTACTCCTGCAGATCAAAGCTGCAAAAAGCATAAAGCAATAGAAATACATCTTAACTGAACTAGAAAATAGGATGAATTTTAAAGCTGTGGCAACTTGCATCAGCTCCGGTTCATTACAGGCCTGCCTTTGGAATTCATTGAGGAGTGTTCACCAGCCTTCTTCAACTAAAAGAATAAAGTTACTCCCTTTGGGTGTCAGCCAGGTACTGAATGCCTTTCCCACAGATTTTTCAGCTATGGGTATCTCAGTTGTAGGGCTTCTTTGTCACACGCTTCTCGTGTCAACTCGAATTTTACCTTTCCAGCCTTTGTCATTACACATTGTTGCCGTTGCAGCAGTGGCTCAGGAGCACAGTGGGAATGGGAAAGTGGCACTCCTCTGCTGCAGCCTGGCTTACTGAAAAACATTAGCTGTCAGCAGTTGTAACATGAACCTGGTCACCCAGCTCATTGCTTTATATAATATAGTCTAGATAAAAATGCCAGATTTTGCTGTATGTAAGTCCCTGATTAAGACAGACTGAGAGAGTTGGGGTTTTTCAGCCTGGAGGAAAAAAAGGCTCTGGGCAGACGTTATAGCAGCCTTTCAGGACCTAGAGGGGGCTGATAGAAAAGCAGTGGAGGGACTTTCTACAAGGGCATGTAGAGATAGGACAAGGGGTAATGTCTTTAAACTGAAATAGGGTAGATTTAGACTGGATGTCAGAAATAAATTCTTCACTAAGAGTGTGGTGAGGGACTGGAACAGGTTGCCCAGAGAGGTAGCAGTAGTGTTCAAGGCCAGGCTGGGTGGGGCTTTGAGCAACCTGGTCTAGTGGGAGGTGTCCCTGCTCGTGACATTGGGGTTGGAACTGGATGTTCTGTAAGGTCCCTTCCAACCCGATCCATTCTATGACTCTGTGACATTATATTGCTCTCTCCTTGAACGTCAGGGGTACTGTTGCTTTTGCAAAGCAAAAGGGAATGGAAGATTTTTAGCTAAGCTGCACATGGAGAAAAAAGAAAAAACAGGCAATCTGACAGCCACCTCTCATGTTTACCCTATAACCATTTTTAAATGGAAATCTTTCTGGCTATGGACTATTGTTACATATGCTCTTCTGCCCTCTGACTATTCATAGAGTTCTTGGATCTCTAAGCTTCCTACAAAGTCCCATATAGAAAATCTTCTTAGAAGTCTGACACATGAGATCTCAAGGAAAACAAGTTAGGTGGAAGATATGAGCAATGGAAAAGTTCCCATGATCTTGAAAAAACACTAATAAAACCATTGTATTCAAAACATTAATGTTTCTATTCAGGCTTTGTAAGAAACAGTCCACAGCACTGTGGTAGTCCATTAAATTCAAATAGGAAAATCTGGTTAGAGAAACAAAAAAACCTCGCAACTAATTTATCAATAATAAGTATTTTCTGTGTTTATCTTGTTATTCTGCAGCAGATCTGAAGTCGTTGCCAGTAATAAAATGCAAAGAAGTAGACAAACCAGAAACTATAAGACTGGGCTGTTTTCACTCTACTTTTTTGTTGTTACCAATAATAAGCTTTCACTCACGCAAGGAAAGACACTCAGTTTGTATGTATGATAAATACACAATAAATGCACCTGTATGTGGCTGTTACCTGTAGAACTGGTTTTCTTTCTTTTTTTTTCTTTCATGTAGTAATTCAGAAGTTAATACTAAAAATCTAAATTACAGCACAGAAGTGAAATAAGCACAAAAAATAAAGCAGTAAGACAGCACGGGGTAAGCATATAATGGCTCCTGCATACCTGTCTTTTATTGCCATTTCTTTTTTCGAGATAGTGGAGACCTAAAGTATCCATGTGCGTCTGCACACCATTTATTCAAAAACTGAGCTATTCGAGTATCAGAGCAAAACTCTGAACGTCCTCAAAACCAAAGATTTAAGATGCAAATATGCACCAAAGTACTGTCTACCATCCCACAGATTTCATTAGCAGAATGTCCAGCTCTTTTTAGATCAGTTTCAAGGGTTCTAGAAAGCAGAATGTTATATTGTAAAAATATATTCAAAACCAAAAAAAGCATTAAGAGCTTTTTAATGAACAATTTTAAACTCAGTCTTCAGAAAATTAATTGTAAATTAAATTTTTAGTTAAATTCTAGAGATCTTGACTTGGTTAGTATTAGGTTCATTTTTAATTACAAGGTAAATAATTAACTAACATGTCTTTATTATTTCACTCTCAAAGTAATGTTCTGCCCTTCAAGCATAAGATGCATTGAAGAGCATTTTCATTTTAATCAGAGAAATTGGGAGTTGGTTGGCTTCCTTTCTCTTTTCTGCTCTCTTGGCCTGCGACCCCTTTAAGCTCACTGCTCTCACCCATGTGGATAAGGAGATCTCCAGCCTTTGGAAAGATCCCTGCAGTGATGAGCATCTTGCCTTCTGCTTTTACATTTCTGTTTGAATGACTGTGCTTAAATATCTGCTAATACAGTATTCAAGGAGTATAATGTAGAGCACACAACTAGACCAAAGGAACAAACCACAGACAAATTTTGACAGGAGTCTGGATGTAGTGAATACTGTAAAGTCAAATTAGTATTCCAGTTAGTAACTTCGGGTCTTTCTTGTCTGAACAAAGGTTTTAATATTCTCTTCCCTAATTAATGTCAGTATTTTGTAAGCTTGCTTTTAAGAGTTTTTGAAGCATTCAGGTACTCTAAACTTTCAGTTTTATGCTGGGTGGGTTCTGTTTGGTAGCAAGTATCAAAGATAAAATTATGTCTATAAGATCATACTTGTTTACATTGAGTTTTCTAGGTTTTTTTACTTTGGGTATCACAGGAAGACTGACTCTATCTTGGCAGCTGCAGAAGTCACATAAAAGACTGAGCAAAAAGGAAAGCATTGAAATGGAATCTATATGCAACTTGGTATTTATATTCAAGGGAAGCAAACCATCTCTGACTTCATTGCTGAAACTGCATTTGGGGGACAGAGTGGATAACCAGAGCAGAGAAGACTTATAGGCCCATGTACAGCATACACTTTTGGACCTTCCCCTGCTGCCAACCTTTCCCTTCCCAAACTCTACAGCCAAATGCAGAGGTTCTCAGGCTGAAGCAGAGAAAGGGAGGGCAATCAGAGAAGGAATAAAACCATCACTTCCACTAGCTTCTTGTCTGTGAGCTGCTTCAAGAAGAAACTGCAGCACAGGAATTGCTGACCTCAGCAAGGAACTGGGCCTGAGGAAGACAGTGAAAAGCTTTCAAGTGCTCAAATAGGTGTTTATTCTTCCATGCCATGCTTGGTGGGAAGCTTCCTTCATCTCAAAGCATTACCCCACCCTCCCAAAAAAGAGCTATTTTTAATTCACTGATTGTAAAGCTTTCTTTTCCAACAGAAGAAGAGAGGTTTAATTAAAATTCCACCTGCTAGTAACATAATCCAGCAAAATCCCATCCATTTCAGGGAGTAAATCCTTGCTGAGGTTGGTTAACCACAGCAATACATCTTAGGCAGTTTTCTGTACTCTTCCTTGAATTTAACTGTATTTCTGTGAGAAAAGCTGCCCAAAGCACTCAAATCTCTAAAATATTTTACATGACATAGAAAATGGCTTCTTAAGATTACTTGGTGAATAATGGATGAAGAACACTAACTGCATTTTAATACAAAGGATGAGTGAAATACAGATCATTTCCACAGGGATGAACAGAAGAAAAAAACAAACCCACAGCTGAAATTCCTATTATTCCTTACTTCCACCCCTGGCTGTATGGCAGAGAAGACACAGCAACTTCATTGCTAAATGTACACCCAGCTTTGCAATCCCTTATTCAACAGCGTACTATTCATGCAAATCATGTTATTAAGATCACAGGACAAATCCTGCTCTTTTCTGGAGAGTCAGCAGGTCAAGGCCCTGTTTTTGGAGACACTACCATTTGCTTAATGTAAGCAGGGTACACTGCACGTGTAAAATTGGGTTAATATTTAAAAGGCTGTTGGTTTGGAATTGTCGTCTTGGTACACTATGGGAAAAAAGAAAAACAGAATTTGGCACGAGAGTGTCTACATCATCGTATGAAAATGTGTGATATGTTTGCAGGATCAGGACTACATTTTGAAAACAAAAAAAATTGCAGGGTAATTTCTGTGAGACACAATCACACTGTGGCAAAAACATGAACAAGCACAGAATAGTTCTCAAACTAATTAAAACCAAAGCTAAACTGTTCTTCCACTGACGACTAATTTTACTTAATTTTGGGAGGTATGAAAATAAGACAGATCAGGTATCCACTACTAGAACAAGAAAGAAGGATTAAATTAAACACTAATAAATTTATCCTGTTTTAGAACGTTCTTAGCACTTACAGTTTATGGGTTAAGGAATCATTAAAATAGTGAACTTAATGTCACATAGGACTTTCAACAGAGCAGAATGATGCTAAGAATTAATTCTCCAATGAAACGGTTATAATTCTAACACCCTAATTCTAAATTCTGCAAATTTATCAAAGGGACAGCTGAACTTTTGCTTAACATTCTACTAATTCTACCTTTTGGAGAGGAAGATTTATGCTGGAATCTCACTTCTACTAGAAATTAAGGATCTAGCTCTGGAGGTACAGTGCAAAATTGAAGATGTAAACTAGATGGAACCCGAAGGCTCAAATAAAAGATATTTCTTAAATTTCCTATAATTTTGAATCTTGGCTTGTGAATTTGTGATAAAATTTAAGAATGGCAGTATCATGGATCTCTGTCATCTGTAGAAAACCTCCATTTGCAAGTTAGGGAACCAGTATGAACTTGCTTCTGAGCCTAACCATATTCCGAGTTACAGCAGAAGGAGTTAATAATTGCACTGATTTTGGTAGAGAATTGAACTTAGGTTTCGGGTTGTTTGTTTTTTTAAAGCAATTCTCTCTCTTTTTATTTCATTTTTGATAAGAATACTTTATGAAATGAACCATTAATTTCATATCCATCTACTGGCTTTTACCTGGAGAAACAGCAGCTTGGTTTAGACCTAAGTATGTTTTAGTCACTCATTAGAAGTATGATTATTTAAATTTTAAAAAAGATTTTATAGATTTGTAGCAGAGCACACCATGCCAAGCTTTGCCTACAGTGATCATCTTTTTTTTTTTTTTTTCTTGCCTTTTTTTTTAAACTTTGCTGGCCATCTTAGGTGTTGAATTCTTAAGAAGCTGAATAGGTAAATTTATGGTGTAATCCCACTGTATCTAGAACATCTTTGTCTTCTCTATGTCCACATATGCTTTTGCTTTTTGTGCTGAAACATCAGGTACCATTCCTATACCTTTGCCATACAGAAGCAGAGACCCAAGTATATTCAAGAAATTTTTAAGCCCCAAAAGTAAGCCATCCTAAAATGCCAACAGCTTGGATGGTTGGAGCACTGATCTTAAAGATGAACATCGTGTTGTTTCACTTGTCTTTTGTAATTCAGACCCATTCCAATTTAGTCAAACAAGTGTATCTTGGAAAACTGATGGATGTGGATCCAGTTGCTCTAGCTTCCAGAATCACTGCTTAATGAGATTCCTTTCCACTCCCCTTACTCTTCCCTAATGAAAACAGAGAGTACTTTGAGGGTTTGTCCTGAAGCTGGGAATAAGAAAAAAATTGAACGCCTCCAAGAATCATGTGGTAGGAAAATGGTTTTCTGCCCAGCCCTGCTGGCAAATGCAACGGGTTAAATGCTAACCCTGATGAAGCCACTGCATTTTCCTTTAGACCTGACTGTAGCCAAGAGCTGTATTTCCTCTGTCATTAAAAATGTATTAAGTTGAAAAAGCATAAAAAGGAAAATTAGTTCTATTTTTAAGTGGATTTTATACAAATTAGCAAACTATGCCCAGAAAGAATTCCAAACCTGTACCTCACGTTACATGTTTTGCACAAGAATGTTTTGACAGGTGGATGCATTCAGACAGAGAAATTAAGAAAATGAACCCAGTAAAGGTTTCCTGATTTATTTTTTTTTTTAACATCTCAAATATTTGAATGACTAAATGCAAAACTATGTTTCCATGTCTGGGAGGCAATTAAAAACAACAAAACTGCAGAAAAGTCTTTCATTTTATTTGATTAAAAATAGATCAGAGGTTAGAGTCCTAAAAAAGGGCATATGCTTCTGCCACGCTTTATGCTGCAGAACAACTTTATTGAGTTCAAACTAACAACCTTAATTTAAGAAACTAAACATATGCTGGGGGATTTGGAGAGTTGACCTTCCCCAGCTCACTCTCCACACCACCTCCTCATCAGACAGAGCATGTCCTGCACCCGAGCCACCTGGCTGGCCTAGCTCGAGCCACTGGGGAAGGCAGGGCTAAGACAAGACCTGGATGCTCCTCACACAAGAAGTGCCATCCATAGCTGAGAGCATTTTAGCTCACAGCAGAATTTATCAAAGCTCTTCTATCACAGCATTCAACAGTTACAGCCCTCCTGTATAAACTGATATGTATTACAGAATTAATTAGAACTAAAATTGATGGACAGCTTTAATAAAGAGAACTTTAATATTGCCCCTTCCCTGATATGCTGACATTGAGACGTGCTTGATGCTGCTTGAATGAAATTCAATGTGCATACAGATTTGCAGAGCTACTGTTCTAGTGACTAACTGTAGTACCAGGGCATCCACTGTGGTATTATTCTTCTTTTTGTGTAAACCGGTATTTTTTCCTCAGAATAATTTATTTAAAAGACATCAGGATAATCCTGATAGATTAAAATAGCATTCAGTACTTACATGAAAACAGGATAAATCAAAAACATTCATCCACTGTTGAATTTTATTGCTTTATATCATGGGAATGGACAATTAAATTTAATCAATTGTTTTAATGTAGTTTGTAGCAGGGATGAAATCAAGCTAATTTTCTGACACTGAGCCAGATAGCAGGCATAGATGGCTTTAAAAATTATTTTTTCCACATATCTTTCTTTCACTATTCACCTTGCAGTAAACATAAGCATTTCTATACAGCTCTTGTATTTACAATAATCTTTCTTCTTTAATGTTCTGTTTTGATAAAATTACTACTTCCAGTTTTCTAGTACAAATAAACTTCTATTTCACCCTGAAATGCTTTTACCTTTTGCACTGATACTTCAGTATCGGACTTCAGTTATCTAGCTTGTGCCTACAGAACTATCATCAGTCTAGTTTATGGATGAAATATTACAACGACTATTCACTACAGCACTGACAACATTAGCAAGCTCATTCTCCTGTTTAATGAGTATGTGTTAGCTGAGACTCCCTATAAATGTCTATGCCTTTCAGGTACCGCTGTTTAAAACTACTGAAGGCTTGACTGCTTTAAAACATGAATGAGGCTTTTTTAGCTAAAATTTCATCTTAAAAAGAAACCACATTTCATTTGAAATTTTAAATAAAAAAATAAATAAATCAGGAACCATGTTAGATTAGTTAGGCCTTTTAGAAAGAAGACAGTGTTTTTTTCCTTTACTCTTTCATTTTGACTTAAGGGTCCAAGAATAAATCCATGTAAGCATGCTCACCACTTGCGACACGCCGAGCTTGTACGAGGCAATATTTTCCTGAAATGAATTACCCTGGCACAGTAGGATACTTATTACCAACTGTAAAAGAAACAGAATATGGTAATACTATGTGATGTTATAGGCAGCTTAATATAATCTCATTTGTGTTCCATAATACAATCTATACATATACCTCTAACCTACAAAACAGGTCACCTGCAAAAGTTGTCCCTTTGTAATCCCTTTATATGTGAAATATTTGAAAACAATATCTACTTTTTTTTTTTTTTAGGAGTATCAGGAAGGATCAGGCTTCCTTTAAATCCTTCTGCTACATGATGTCTGATAAAGCTCAAAGAAGTCTTTACTGGTACTAGGGAAATAAGAATGAATCTTCCCTATTTCTTGTTCAGGTGTTGTACATTCCTAGCTAATTTATTATTTCATATTTTAATATCATTTTTACATATTAATTGTATATTACTCTAATATATCTAGAATTTTTATTGTTATTTCTAAGCAAACTAGAAGGTTGAAATAGGGTAAGAAAGTTTTCTAGCTTTTGATATATATATAACATATATAATATGTTATTTCTTTCATTGCATTT
>WUAM01000323.1:37773225-37798348 GCA_024336885.1 Actenoides hombroni | reverse complement strand
ATAATATGTTATTTCTTTCATTGCATTTCAGGATGTCTAAAATAACGTTTACTGTCCAGCTCCTAATCACTTCCTTTTCCATGCCTGAAAATAGAAACAGATTGCTCCTATTCATAACTTTTCTGTGGTACATATGTTAGGACTCCATAGGTCTCCACATGCAGCATAAAGTAAAAAAAAAATTAAGTCCCTGTTAAGAGAAATAGTCGAATATCGTAATAGATATGGTCTCTGGTCACTGACAAAAACTAAAACATCAATAAATTTCAAAATATTTATACTATCAGCATTAAATTAAGGAAAAATAAGCTTTAATTATGAATTTATGATCCCAGCTACCCTCCGTTCTAAATATGAAATGTCCCTTCCAATGTAAAAACAAACAAACAAACTTTTATTACTGGGCATATAAATATTTAAGTTACCATACTTTCTTGGATATGATATCAGTTAGCAATGTTGAAACAACCAGTTAAGCTCAGTTTTTAAAGGCATGTTTGACTTAGAGTATATGAGCCATCCTCCTCCTAGGAGTACTGGCCTTAAGTGCTTAAATCTGCATGTCTGCTTAGAGTGGGTGATTAATGGCCTAAACCAAGAGTTACTCTATTGACTTTACCTTACTCTGGTGTGAGATCAGACCAAAACATAGAGGGCCCCATTCTTTACTTCCTTTTAAAGTTTTTATGCAAAGTGAGTCTCAACGTGGAGTCCAGAGGGCTGGAATGAGGTGTCTGTTGCATGTAGATAAGGTGCGGTGCAAAGAAGGCCTGGGTGTATTGTACATCATCTTGAAGCAAGCTCTGGAGAATATCCTATCTGTGCAGGTTACTTAGCTCTCCTCTCCCCATTTCCAGCCATACTAGCAAATGGCAAAGCTGCAGCTTCTCAGCCCTGCCATGCAATGCTGACTGATCCACGACAATGACACTGGGTATGACTGGGTAAACAGCAGAGGCAAGCTTTAGCTTCAGCTTCTCTGAACAAGCTAAAGTCTCAGCAAGGGCCAGCCAAATCAAAATACTCTGAAATCTTTGGTGGACAGACACACACTCACAGTAATATATCATAATAGGATATTTGGATTGTAACTTCCCGATATAACTCTAAGAATAACAGTGGACCAAAAGAATCCTTTGTAACATACTATTTCTAGATCATAAAAAGTTTGATTTGATTTTGTTCCTAAAGTATGCTATGAACCTGGTCCAGGAGCTTGCACCATGAACAGAAATCTACGATTCTGGAAGAGCTGAGCCCTGTAACCTTATAATACATCCACAGTCAGTTTATTATTACATTTGTTCCATAATTAGATATAAAAGTGCATAGGTTGACAAAGACAATGACCTGGTAAAGTGGAAAAGTATAAAAATAAGGTGGTGACACTATAGGATGTCAATGATGAAGACTTATAAAGGTTCAGATAAATCCCTTGCACGTACAGCTGCAAACTGATGAAATATTGAACCATACACTGTCCCCATTTTAGAGGAGTCAGTCTGTGCTTTGTCCCTTTCTCTCATTCAGATATGACACTTTCCAATAGAGGAATATTTATTACAAAAAATGTCACTGACATTTCTTGCAATACTGATATCTAAGTAGTGACATCAATACCAAAGAAGCAGAGCTTCCATTTGTTTGCTTCTGGGTACTACAGAAAGACTTACAAGACTCTTGCAAGGTCTCTTCATGCTTATGAACAGGAACAGTCCAAAATTGTTGATGTTGTTTTTCCCTCTCCGTGGTGAGTCACAATACAGTAAATATACATATGTATACATAATTCTTTTCTTTCCAAACAGTTAATCATTCTGTACTGTTTTGAACAGATTAATTTTGCATTGGACTGGCATCATACAAAAAGGTACAATATAGGGTCTCATTCAAGATTTGGTTAAACCCACATTTCTGTGCATTTGGAGGAGCTGTAATGGCCTATGTTTTCCTCTTGCTGGTTCTTATGCACAGAATTGTTAACTCTAGCTGTTAAAGTAAATAAAAGGAGATAACTTTTAATTACAATTCATGTGGGATGTCCTATCTTCCCGGGGAGTCCTCTTAAAATAAGAGCATATATAGGGACCACATCTTTGAGAACTACTGTAACAGAACCAGTAAGTAGTGTTAGGCATATCAAGGAGTCCTGATCACATTATGTTGGTAAATGGGCTAAGATATGTCTGTGATATCATTCAGAGTTTTCCTCTATTGCTTTTTGCCTAAGATGTAACTGTGGAAAACATCAATAATCAAACCATGGAAATGTGACTCCTACTAGTCTATAAGTTGAAGCGTTTTCTGCTTCACCACGTCATCTGATGGTCAGTGATGTTACAAACAAATGCTTTCTGCAGGGATGGGGATAAGATTAATTTCTTCTGCATGACCTTTATAAGTGCAGTAATCCCGTCACCTGAGCAGCCGCCTGTGTAATACGCCTGTCTGTTTAATTACCCTGAGATCTTATTTATACCTGATTCAAAGTTGATGGTGGTTATTTGGATGAGCAAGAACCATAAATGTATCCTTCGGCAACATTTTTCACAAGTGTAGGGGTATTTATTGTGCAAGTTTTATTCTAACCATCTCTAGACTGTGAACTCTCTAGCTTGAGTTTATTAAAGAACAAGAAAGTTGGCTATACATGGCTCCTTACCAAGTACTGAGGCCAGCTGAGTAGCTCAGACCATTACCCATGTGCAGAGTTAGAGATTGGTTCAGAACTCATTCCTTAGCATTACAAGCAACTTCAGATTAGGAAGATGAGTTCAGATAATCATGATCAGAAACCTGACACAAAGACATTCTGAATTCCACAGGATTCAGTGAAAGTTGGCAGTGTTCAGCACTATTCAAGATTAAATCCTCTGTTAGTCAGAGCTTATCCTATCTGCTGCTAGAAATATTCTAAATATTTCCTTGAAGTATAGCCAGGTTTCCAGCCATTGATGTCACATATAAAGAGAAGATTAAACATAGAATGGTACATTTAAGTTGTTAACCTGTGAAAACGTTTCTGATACATATTTAACCGAAGAACTTAAAGTACTTAGGGATTCTACACAAATAAACAAGGAATCATTTGTACTAGAAAGAGGAGGACGACTAAAGGCTGCTCTAATACATATTGATCAACTTGGAGTAACAGGACTAATTTTCAGAATGTCACGTCACTGAATGAGACTAGTATTTGTTCCATTGCTGTACAGGGAAGATGTCATCATAGTATTGCCCAGATTTTATTTTAATTATTTGTATTTAGTTTTGTCTGAAAAAGGAGGTTAATTTATGTTCCAGGTTTTTATGTTGTTACCCACAATGTATCTCTTATGCTACAACAAAAACCCACTCAGGACTTCACAGGTATTATTCTCCCCTCATTCTCAGTGGTAGCCCCAACAAAGTCAATGAAATGACACCATTGTGAAACAGGTACGAGCCAAGCAGACTAACCTGACTCACCTGCACTACCATCGTCTGGTGCTACTTACAAGAAACCTTTGAAGCATATTAAAAACAAAACAAAACAAAAAAACCAACCATACAAACCACTTTCAACCTTAGTTTGCTATGTGTTTTTTAATTCTTTTTGCTCTTCGATGCCCTTATTGCCGGTATCCAGGAAATATAAGGAAAGATCACTAGTACCAGATAAAAATACATTGATTTTAATACGTCTGTTTTCAGCAGCCTCCTTTTTGCCTTGTATCCAGATAAACTTTTATACTGATAGCATTTCTGAAGCAGGCCAAGAATAGGAATTCAGTGTGATAAATGGACTAGATATAGTCTTTACTTAAAAGAATTATCTCAATACTTAAAAGAATAATTTGAAAAGTGTTTTTCCTCCAAGAAACATATAAGCATTTAAAAAGAAAACATTTCAAAGAATAACTTCAAAACATCCTGAAAATTTGGACTTGAAAATGTTGCTGTGGTAACTCCAAGGAGTCACAGTTTATATTCTACTGCATGAGCTGAGATGGCTATCAGCCAATGTGCATCCATAAAGACCACAGTGCTGCTGCTTCTTACATGTCTTAAGAGTTCCTGATCGTTGTGCATCCAAAGAGTAGGTTAGGAGGGAGGTTAGTTCACAGAGCAGAACTATCAGAGGCCACTTCCTAGAAGGCTCTGAGGGTCAATATATTCTTTACTACTTAAAGCCATGATTTTCTAGTTTGTAGTCAGCATCCTCATTTTAAATGAATTAAACTCAAATGGCCTACCTTTAGTTTTATAATTACTATACTATATAATCTTTGTACAATAAATGGTGAAAAATAAACACAATACCCTAAATTTTTCAGTATAAACACTGTTGACTGAGCCACTCAATTAAAATACTGTGTCCTTCTCTGTATCTTGGCATCTCACAAGACACAGAGATATTTTGGAGAAGGCATCATCATTATTCAAGAAAACAAAGCCAAAGTCCTTTTAATATAAATATTATGCTCTTGTTTATCTTATCATTGAGCCTGCAACTGAAACATTGATACTACATTTGCCTTTTAATTCCTAACAACCGGTTTGACTTCAGTAACTGCCCTCTGCTAGAATAACAAATGGTCATTCTCCTTCCCAGTCATACACACCATCTGCCATTTAATAGGTGTTCCAGTGACTCAGTCTGTACTTAATTTGACTTTGAACAGAACATTGCCATTTTATTGCTGCTGTTCTTCACACCACCAGCTAGGACCCTTAAAGTCAATACTGATACTGTCAATATCTTTGAAAACAATTTCCAGGCTCGTGTAGCTGATGTTGGAACTTTATTTTCAGTCTTAGTATTTTTTAATTCACCTGGCACTTTCTGAATTCGTGAGCACATAACATGGTCCAAATATAACTGTACTATTTTTCATAGAGTAAAATTATAGCATATATTTTGAAAGGGGATTTAAACACATTTTGCACGCACTAGAAGTCTGTTTGGAGCACACAATTGCACAGCTGTGTGTTCAGGGTTGAGTTTTGTTCACTGAAATAGATATTAAATTAATATGAAAAAGTATTTATCAACATACTTTTGATATTGCTTGAAAAGCTACTAAAAGGATGGAAAAAAAATCATTACTTCCTTGTTACCTGTAGGCAAAGAAAGTTGTAACTTCATACTTCTGTCCCTGAGAAATTTCCAGCAGCAATGGTAGGACCAGGAGATCTCCACAGCAGCCTGTCTTTTGTCTCCTCAGTACCATTTTCCATGGGGTATGTGAGGGACAGAAGTTCAGACAGGAGAGACAGAGGTGCTTATCTCTGCAATTCAGTTTTTTTCTTTCCCCGGTATTTTAAATATGTTAGATTTTTAGCAGATTTAAAATTTGAAATCACATTTCTTTTATTAGTACCAACAAAGACGTTTTCCTATAGCTCCAGTTACAACATGTGTATTATAAAACATGGTTTAAAAATTGGTATTTAGAAAGCTGACTGTGAGCATCCAGAATTGAATTCCGTGACCATAACCACAGAAGTAAAAGATGAAAAGAGGCAATATGCTAGTGTTGGCTGAAGATGTTTTCTCTGCAATTGTTAGAAAACATAGCAAGGTAACATCAGCCTTTCCAGCTCCTTTCTCCTCAAAGCCAAAGGTTTTACAGATCATGTGCTAATCTTTGTAAATTTAATTAAACATTTCCATTTCCTTAAAATACTTCAATTTACACAAATTATATGGTGTTTATACTAAAAAGTTCAGAAATTATTTACTCTCCCAGAGAGAATATTAGCACTAAATAGCAAAAGAACAAATATAAAATGTCTCTACTCCCCAAAGATAATCACAGCCATCCATGTGGGAAGGAGAAATACCATGCCTTACTCTTTGGGATTAGGGCATTCTTTTAATTTGCCATTTGGCATTATGAACACAGTAAACAAAGAGAGAAAATATAGAAACCATGTGACTACTTGTTCCATAGCCTTTTGCACACTGCTGCTGTAGACTTGCTTTCAGATGTCAGTACAAAGCTGCCTGCTCACTGATGCTCAGTAAGAAATGTCAGGGAAGAGATAAGCAGGCTAAAAGATGACTATTTTAGAAACATGGACTGTTCTATCATTAGTTCTATAGATAAACTTCCCAACATATTTCTGAACGGCAAATGTTATTGCTTAGCCAAACATAAAAAGTCAGAAGGAGATAGTAATTTAATCTGTAAGTAGGACGATTTCAGGACCTTCATATAGGATGAGATAGCCTAACATTGTTAGGCTGCTGTTTTAAACTGCTGGTGTATGTAAGTCTTTATGTTAAAATGATTATGCTTGCCAGAAAAATGGGGAAAATATAAGTGTAAATCTTCAGGATGTAAGTCAGAAATAGAAAGAAAATTACCTATTTTCAGATGATCAAATAAGGGCCAATTTCTTGATAATTCTGTTTTGCAAGAGAAGGAATTAATAGAATCATGGAATGCTTTGGGTTGGAAAGGAACTTTAGAGGACATCTAGTCCAAACCCCCTGCAGTAAGCAGGGACATACTCCACTAGACCAGGTTGCTTAGAGCCCCGGTCAACCAGATCTTGACTATTTCCAGAGATGGGGCTTACTACCACCTCTCTGGGCAAACTGTTCCAGTGTCTCACCACCCTCATTGAAAAAAATGTCTTCCTTCTCTCTAGTCTGAATCTCTCTTCTTTTAGTTTAAAACCATCACCCCTTGTGCTATCACAACAGACCCTACTAAAAATTCTGTCCCCATCTTTCTTTATAAGTCCCCTTTAAGTATTGAAAGGCTGCAATAAGGTCTTTCTAGAGCCTTCTCTTCTCCAGGATGAACAACCCAATCTCTCTCACGCTGTCTTCACAGCAGAGGGGTTCCAGCTCTCTGATCATTTGTGTGGCCTCCTCTGGATCCAGTCCAACAGGTCTCTATCTTGTGCTGAGGACTCCGGAGCTGGACACAGTGCTCCAGGTGGTGTCTCAGCAGAGTGGAACAGAGGGGAAGAATCTCCTCCCTTGACCAGCTGGCCATACCTCTTTTGATGCAGCCCAGAAAGCTATTAGGTTCTGGGCTGTGAGCACATGTTGCCAGCTCATGTCCAGCTTTTCATCCAGCAGTACCCCCAAGTCCTCCTTTGCAGGGCTGCTTTCAATTCCTTCATCCCTCAGTCTGTATTGATACCAGGGGTTGCCCTGACCCAGATGCAGGACTTTGTACTTTGTTCACATGGTCCCACTTCTTGAGCTTGTCCACTGTTCTGAATTACCTCATAACTGGGGCTTGTGGTGTCTAATGAGGCACTTGTGGCCTGCTTTAGGTGATCCTGCTCTGGCAGGGAGGTTGGACTCATTGATCTCCAGAGGTCCCTTCCAACCCCTACCATTCTATGATTCTATGACTGTGATCACTGTTCCAGCATGTGAGCTCTAATGCTTCAAACAGTAAGCAAAGGGCCTGTCACTCACCTTTTGAAAACATTCTGGAAAGTTAAACTGAAGGGATTTGTCCAGCTTCCCAGCAAGAGAGTCTATTAAATTAGCTCTGAATCTGCTTGTGATCTGCTAATATCGAAAAGGAGCAAACTTAGATGCATCATATTTTACTTGTCAACACAGTTTATAATGCAGAAGAATGTGTGTAAACCACAAAGGAAAATACGTGGGTTTAGATCATCTTGAATAACACATTATGGACATCACCAAAGACTGGAGTGGTGACAAGATAATATGCTATTTCCTTGAGATGATCCTGTAAAGGTACACTCAACCTATAGATCATCTTTGCCTGCAAACATACATTAAAATGTTCTGTTTTCATCATATACCTTTAAAGCATGTTATAGTTAATGTATTTTTAGAAGTCCTCTTAGTCATGTCTAAATGCATCCCAAAGGGATTTAATTTAGAGTGCGATTAATTTTCCTCTCCCCTACACAGCAAGTACAAATGGTATAAAAAGCTCCTACATGAAACAGGAAGTATTTTAAAGCCAGCACAGATGTCAGGCAGTCATGATGCGAGGCAGCAATCCACAGAGAATATGATCTATTTGATACTATATTCCTCTCACATTGTTAAAAATTAGGAGCAACTCCACTGAACTCCGGCTTATTATAGTGACGAAAATGAGCCGTAAGCCAGAGAGTAAGATCCTTCAATAATCACAAGAATTCTTTTCTTCTGAAATACTTAGTCATCTTCAGCACGATGGCTTCCTCAATGCACTCATTTGGCTTCCTTTGGTCATGCTGTTTTGCGTCACGTCTCAGAAGGTGGCTTTTGCCAGCAATATTCATTGTATTGTAGGCATTAGAAAAGGTTTGCTGTGCATTTCCATATGTTTGTAGGGGAGGCAAAAGTTACTTCATGCCACAGCAGCAGGAGGATTCATTGTGTGAAGGCTAAATGAGTTTTAATGGGTATTTGTCATTTGCTCCAATCTGTAACAAAACCTCTTGAGATCAAAGAAAAAAATGAGTGGAGAAATGCAGTGGTACAATCCATAGTGCTACAATCCACAGTGCTAGAATCCATAGTGCTACATTACCCACATTTAATGTAGCACTGCTTTCCTAGCCTTACTTTCTAAATACTACTTCTGTGACAAATATTAACCCTTACATGGTCTGTCTCCACTTTCCTATTAATGGAAATACACTGTATTGAATTAGATGCTTTATTAATGCTTGTTCCTCAAAACAATCCTGCAAAACATTGTTGAACCTCTACTATCCTTCATGAGAAGAGACGGACACGTTTTTGCCTAGGCAATTTGCAGGTCCTTTGGGATTCTCCCTGCATGTCAAACCATATGATCCTGACACCACCATTCAATCTGCATTTAGCAAGTGTTACCTGATGGACACATGGACATCCATGCATACGCCATGATGGAAATCCTTCACTGTGTTTGGAAAATTCCACTTATGTACACAAAGGTAGAGTTTGGCTATTTTTGACCATAAAGACAGCCACCTCTAGTGGGTATCCATTTGTTGTCTGCTTTACAGTCTTGCTAGAGACAAGAGAATTGTGTTTCACTGACACCAGATGTTAAAAGAAATGTTGTCACCCCTGACTAAATCCATAGCAAAAGGCCTAGGCCTCAACTCACATTTGATTGACTGCTGTGTTTCTTGGGCCATAACTGATCTCAATGCGAAGCAAAAGGAACCACCATCAATCCAGGGTGAAGTACTCCACCCCCTTTTCAGTGACTCAGGTGCTACAGAAGATGAGGTGCACTAATATACAGCCCCTGCATTTCTAACATTTGTAGCAAACATTGTATTTTGTTTCAGTTTTGTAACTTTGGGAAGTGTGTCACCAGGGGATGTAGCTGACACGTGCAGACACACACAGGTACCTGAAGACTCTCTCACTCAGCATGTTCTTACTGTTGACTTCCTTCCTCATACCACACATACAAACATAATATACACCCCAGTAAGTTCTTTGACCCCAGGGTCTCAGGTTAAGATTTCTTTCTGACAGTTTAAGAACAAAAGCAGCAAGGAGCTGTCTGCCTTTTGCACACATTTCCAAAACAGACACGTAATGCAAGATACGTGGTCTGTAAAAAAACATCCACAGCTGCTGAGCCAAAGGGCTTGAATAGCAACAAGTGGAAAGAACCACCTGTGCCTTAAAACCCCAGGCCACACTTTAAATGTTTTCTGGGCAATGAATAAACCATCTTGTTCCAGTACCAGCCTAATCATAACTGCCAGCAGCTGGGTTAGTAAGGCACAAAAGAAATACCATGAGAGCTGGCAACCTCAAGCCTACAAATCAGAGCTGATAAATACTGTAAAGACCCTTGAATGCCTCAAAGAAAAGGTGCTATAAATTCACTCTTGCTAGGGTTATCTCATTAACTGTAGGTATCTGAGGCAGCCCTAAGATTAAAAAACTTACAGAATATAAGTTTAAGAAAAGAAACTACTAAACAGAGGGAGAATGCAGAATTAGCTTCAACATAGTAATGATGGGAAGGTACACACTGCTCTGTCTTTCCTACCTGAAAAAAAACCACTAACTCTCATACAAAATGTCTATAAATACAATGCATAGAATATTTTCAGGGTAGACAGATGCTCACTAGGAAAACAAATGTGTCTAAAAAAGTATTTGTCATGTTGAACTACTGTGTTTTAGACAAATTACTGTGCAACCAAAACCAATTTGCAGTCTTTAAACCTGGTTATCCTTTGTGCCTGGCTGTGCCACTGACTCGGACAACACTTCCACACTTCTCACACATACTCCAAGCAAAACTTCAGAGCATATATTCCAGATGGATTCAGGGACATGGGCTATTTCTTCATCTGCAGAAGGTAAGATACATCTAGGTAGCTCTCCCTTGTTTTGTACTGAAGTGTTCGAACAATTATAGACCTTAAGCCTTAGGAAACAGAAGTCAGTTCTCTATTGTGAGATCATGTAGAATGCAGACAAGCATGTGAACTAAAGGAAGGAATGGTTTTAGAGGCTTAAGGATGTATCATCTCTTTCACAGCCAGAAATACCTTCTGGGTTTGGAGAGCTGTTTAGGTGCCATTACCACAAAAAGAAAGTTGTGAACTCCCTACACCACTCCAGTGATAAAACTCTGAATAACCAAATTAATACACAGTAGAGAAACAAGAACACACAACACAGCAGCTGTCATATCATGGAGCTTTCATATGATAAAAAGGCCCTTTAGTAGTAACTGATGTAAAATTTTCCATCAGGTTTTCGGTTTTGATTTTAAGTTACCTAAGCAGTAGAATTGTAATACCTTGGTATTACTCACTCTGAGTAGTACTTCATAATGATCTCAACAATGCTAAGATTTTCTGTCACTGCAGGCAGAAAGCTTTCTACTCGATTGTATCTCAATGTACCCACCACCAGACGATGCTGCCCAGATGACTCCTATCCTCACCTCTTAAGTGAACAAAATCCAAAATGCAAAGTTTTATTTTATAAGACTTTTTTCTGACTCTGCAGGTTATAAAGCAGAGCTGAGAACATAGGAATTGTTATCCTTGAAAAACACTGCCTGATGCATTGTGTACACCCACACGTTGTATCACCAATAATGACAGGCTGGATTAGATTTTTTTTTTTTTAAGTGCATGAAAGGTCTTTTTGAAGTTCATTTCGTGTGCCTGCAGTCATTGTGTACTGTATGAAAGAATCTCAGAAGACTAAGTCCATATTAATGTAACAGCCACAGCAAATTTTGGAAAGTGCAGCTAAAATAAGTCAATACTTATGGGTAGGGGATTAAATAAATCTATAAAGATTGTTTTAAAACCCATAACTTGGAATTGTGTCAACAAACTTGTGTATTATTTTGCATCAGTAGGAAAGAAAAGAGGAAAGGACAGTAAGCAAAAAGACTTTGGGAAAGATTACTTTTCTTTAAAAAACTATTAAAAAAAAAAAGAATAATGCCAAATGTTGCCTAAGAGAAGTACGAAGGCTAAATGTCTGCTCCCCCCAAACAGATTATCCAGCCGGAGAAGTTTTTAATCACATGCTATATTGACTGGAGAATTAATGCCTTGGTTTGGGCTTCAATGGGCTGGCTCTATAGTAGATTCTCCTGTCTTAGACATGTCACAAATTACATTTTATACAGAGAAAAAAATCTCCTGGAAATATAAGAGTAGAACATGCAACTCAGAAGCTATAGTGGAACGAATGGGGAAGGCAGAGCAATCTCACCTTTTAAGAAGCTAACACAGGTTGCAGTGCTCTGTTAAAATACACCTCCCTGCAGTGTGTTAGAACAGCAGGCAGAGGTGCATTCCCGGTCACCTCTCCGTATTCCTCAGGCAATAGCACGGAAAACAGCTGTTTAAGATATTAAAAATTCAAGTCTGTAAACTGCTCCTCAATGCATTTTTCACTTATTTTTACATTTTCGAATGCTATGCAAGGCTGACCACCATAAAGGGAAGGGCACTTAAAATCAAACTGAAGGCTGAGACAGTAATTTCAAATGTGTTCATGGAACTGGGAAAAGAGTTTTTCCCCCTGGAAAAACAGCTAGAGGCCATCACTTAAGAAGGTCCTTGTTTACGTTTTAGATAAAGGCTAAAGTCAGAATAACAGTCAGAAAAACATAACTGATTTGGACAGCTAGTTTTTTAGATTATATGGAGGCTGCTTTAACTAAACTGACACTGAAAATGTGTGTCAAATTAAGCAATAAACTCCATAAAAGAAAGTTTCAGGTGAAATCAGATTTTTTCCAGCCTTCTAGTCTAATATTGCACCTCTAATGTCTAAAATACAGCAGTCATTCAGTTAATTTCCTTTGTTCCAGGAAGAGCTTAACAGTGAAACACAGCATCCATATATGTTTTGGGTAAACAAATTGAAAAATACCATGCTTTCCTAACTTCTCTCTGCTGGTTCCTATTACTTTTGTACTTAGCAGCCTGATATAAATCTCACCCTCTGATACAAAAGCAAAGACATCCTCTACCTCCCTCATGATACAGAAGAACAGAACTTCCCTCATTCAGGAGTTCAGAGAAATTTCTATGGCTTTCAGGTATTAGTCACTACAGAGTCATTACAGAAAGCTGCATTACCAGCCCAATGGAAACATAGGAGGAAAGAACATTCAAAGATAAATCTACATCACCCTGCCAGGCTCCTTTAATACAAACTTAAGCCCTATGTCACCTCCCACTCCTGACATTCCCAACTCCAGTCAATGAGATTACTTATACAGAAACAGCAGGAAGGTAATCCAACAAAGTTCTGGAACTAGAGAAAAGGTCCATACAGAACAGTTTGGTAAGGCCTACCTTCTGCTCCCAGAGAAGCCAGGTAGAGCAAAAGATAGGAGGCAGCCTGCACTGCAGTGACAAATTGCTGGAGTTCTCAGGGGCCAAAGGAACACTGGTAATCATGAGTCAAGCCTGACATCCTCTCTGTCCAGCCTTAGACAGTAATTCCCATCACATTGGCGTGCCAGGCAGGTCAGGATGCCTAATGCCTAAGGATTTAGGACTGGTGTAGCTATGTTAGCTTGTTTGAATGGGCCCCTCCACTGGAAATGAGAAGGGAGACTTTCCTAAATCCAAATTCTGAAAGCTCTTCCCCCTGACTGCCTGCAGTAACAAAGGAGTGTTCTGTGCTCTATGCTGCGCAAATTGTCATGGAAACAAACGTCACCTCAGATAAGTGATGGTGAACACTGGTCACAGCACTGCCTGGATAGAGTAAGAGCGGTGTGATGTCTAGCTGTCTGTCTCCTGTTTCCCTGCATACTCTTTCACCTGTCCCTCAGCACAGCAACTGCCTCCACAAAGCCCAGAAGCTCTGGGGAGAGCTGGGAAGAGGTGCTGCTGGCATGCCTCATTCAGGGCTGCTTGAAGGTCTTTTCCTGGCAATGTGTCATTTCCTTTCCAGCAGCAGATGCTGCAGTCACCTTAAAGTGAAGATTTAGTAGCCAGTAACCCAGCCTTATCAGCAGCAAGTGGTCAGTACAATCATTATAAGCCTCTGAAAGACACACAGGTATCATGGAAAATATGGTACAGAACTGTCACAGAAACACCCTGAATTCTTCCCTTCCAGCAGGCTCAGCAGAGGTGTCAAGTCCACCACCTTACTACCACTGGCAGTAACAACTGAAGTGAACTGTCAGTAAATAAATACAGAAAAAATACACAAGATCAAGAATACAGAAATATCCCCATAGCAAAGTAGCTGCTCTAATTATTTAGCAGCAATTAAACAGAAAGGGAGATTAATTTATGCTCCTGGATCAGCTGTCACGCTTTTGCAAGAGAATTATAAATATCTTTGATACGTTTCTCTTTTTTGCAGACAGCTCTGTGCTAGACATATCCCATGTCAGCAGCTATCATGCAAGTCAAAGCAGCAGTGGAAATTGCAATTGTGGAAAATGCCCAGGTAGCTCCAGGTGTCATTTTGCCTTCCAAGAACTCCACAATGTGAGTTATCCTCAGCTCATTTCCAAGGTAAATCAGGAGATTCGGATTTTCAAAATCATTCAACTCAGATGAGATCAGATTCTCCTGCAACGTTGAATCTACTCTGGTTAATTCCTTCGGATTAGGCACGTTGGTTTAGATGCTACAAATCCGTGATTAATTTAGGCTTACAAATAATCCCATTAAATTCAGCCTTCTCTTGTGCATTTGCAGAAATGCTGCCGTGTGCACAGGTTCATTACAAAAAGCAGATTTGCTGTGTGTTGCACACTGGAATGCATCAGGGGAATGGGTATGACAACAGGCCAATTTAAATCAGGAGATCAGGAAATCGCTCTCAGGTATCTGATCTTCAAGTGACAACTGATGAAACCATGCTTCATTTACATGCCTGTGTTTTGGACCGACAGTCTTGGTTTTCTCCCTGAAAAGGCCAAACTCCACGCTTTTACATTCTTGGGAATACTGAAAAGCAGTGCTGCATTTTCCCAGATTCTTCCTCCAACCCTAACTGCCTGTTCAGCTCACATTGGAACAGCAACACAGCACTGTCTGATGCCCAGGGTAAAGCCTGCTGTTGTTCTATTTATTGGAACTCCAGAGGGAATCCCTCAGGCATGCGAAGATGCAAAAGGGGTAGGAAAAGGTTGCTTAAAATAACAGTCTTGTTTTAAACAGATTAGAGATCACATGGTCTTTCCTCATAGCAAAGCAAGTAATGCAGTGAGGGAACTGGGTCACATGACTGTATCCACATATTTTGAGAATACAGTCATATGGGTTAAGAGGCACAAAATCTATACTAATTCACCCAAGAAACACATTAATACTAGCACAAACAAAGGAATGTTTAAATTAGAATGAGGTCTCCATAATGGCTTTGCCTTGTTATTTTGAGGACTGTTGAGGCCCTGCACACATCCCATTTATAACAGTCACCTTCTCCTTTCTCCTTGTTAGGAGCTGTTCCACATCCATGGAGTCGAAAGGGTTTATGTCTTATAAAAACAACTGACAAGCTGCATTTCATGAGGACTATACAGTCTAAACACAAGTGTTTGTAGTTACATTTCCATGGTAACAGCAAAAAAAAAATCGCTTATAATTTTCTCAGAGTTTGATGTCCATGCTTCACTAGACTATCTGGAATAAGAGTGTTTATTGCTTTTCACCAATGCAGTACTGCAGAAATATTTTTAGCTCTGCTAATTCAATTTCATATTTAAATCAATTTGAAAATGAGTTAACTTTCAGTCTGCCAAAGGATGTCAGGCAAACCTTTCACTGATTTGATTTTACTTTGGCTTGTGATGATGGGAAGATTACACCATGTAACAACAAGGAAATGTGTCCCAAAGATCTAGAAGAATTTCATTATTCTATTACTTCATTATTTCATTTAAGTTTCATTATTAGCCTTTTGAATTTGATATAAAATGCTGCTGTTTGTGGAACTGCAGAGGCTTGCACTATCTCATCAGAAGCCTGAATAACAACATAATTATATATTCAAAGCAGATTGAGAAATTTACTTATACAAGTCCTGCAATATTACAGGAAACAGGCATAAATTACTGTATTTTACAATAACTGATGGAGAGATAGGTGTTGCCTGGTTATTTAGGTGCTCATTTATAAATTCAATTGAAGTCAACAGAAGCTGGTTAACTTTGGTCATAGATAACCTGCCTACTGATATGTAGAATGAGTCTGGTGGAAACAAAGCTCCAAGCCCAGTATTTCTTGATTACCAGATTCTTTCTATAGCTAGTAGGCCATATCTCAACATTATTTGATAATATATATTGTTTAAGAAGCCTATTATGGCAAACCACATTGGCACAGTCTTCAACACCAGCTGCTTAAGAGCAGACACTGTACTGCAACTAGATGCAAGAGCAATGCTGTCTCCAGTTTCATCCTGAGGCTTTTTGTCCCTCTAAAAAGAGTAACTGATAAAAAGGTTTAAGTTATTTTGATAAGAACACATTTAGGGCTGCTAACACCAGAGATAAGCTTCCTGGTTCATTTGCAAGGTGGGTATGGAGATGGAATAATGCAAGAACTTCCTCATGTCCACCCAAAGTGCCTGAACAGTGCTCTGAGTAGATGATTTTTCATTTCTGTGTCTGTTTACTCTTAATAGCAATCTTCTGTAGCTACCAGCAAAAATTCAAGGGTGTTTTTGAGGGACCCTTTGTCCTTGAGACTGAACCATTCCAAGGCTACTAATATTTTTTTGAAACTTGGAATATTTCCACTTACATTAATGTTTTACCCATGATTCCAGGATCAGTGGCAGAGAGACCCATTACTATTTGAAGAGATCCCCTTAGGGCTGGTTTGTTTGGGTTTTTTTCCTTATTGATCCAGTCAGAAATGTTTATGCAATACTAGATCTTGACAGAGAAAGTCAGACAGAGATAAATATAAATGTAAGGAACAAGCAGTCTGAAGTTGTAGTATGACTTCTTCAACCAGTGCTCCGAAGATTCAAGTACATGGAGGATTTTGTTAATATAGATTAAGGGAACTTCATATATGTGAAACAATAGGATTCTTAAGGATAAGGCCAGGAAAACAATCTTTTGCCTGCTAATAACTCTTAATAGCTCTTCAGCATTTCTGAGCAGTGGGAAAAACTATTATCTCCTACAGAAGAAGACAAGACACTAGGAAAAGTCATTTGCCCAAATTGATGCAGGCAGCCTATGACTAACCCAGGAATTATATTCTGTTCAGTGCTATTAAGGTCCTCCCTTGAGGAATAAGCTTCTGATATCAGTGGCAGAATGAAGTTCTATTTTCCAGTACAAAAAGACTGTACTAGATTAGTAGAAGGATTTTACTCTCAACAGTTTTTGTAAGCACTCATTTGTCAAATGTAACTAACTTGGACTTTGATTTGAAATGTTCACTCTATATTTCTACATCAGTATTGCATTCCTTTATACTTCCTCCATAGTTATTTTCATGGGACTAAATCTCATGATCTTTCACTATGTAATTAGTCGTAATTCACCCAAAATACCAGGGAAACCAACTATGATTTACCTGAAAACAGTCAGAATGAAATCCCCAGCCTCTGCCCCATTGAGGACAGGAGCAGATTATGGGCTAAAGGTGCTGCACAGGGCCCTCTGAAGGAACAATGAGCACAGAAGACAGTCTGGGCCCTCCTGCAGCAAGGCAAGTCTGGCAGCAGCACTGTTACTAAGCACATCTGTGATTTAAATACTGTTTCACATACTCCTAAAACTTGCTCCCAGAATCCATCAGCTGAATTAACAGTGCTGGTTGGAAGCCCTGTTATGGCATACAGTACAGATCTTAGTGTCTACACGATCTCGTCTCGGAGTTTTTGGGTGTCCTTACCGTGATGCCACTGTCCCACTTTCCCAAAGGGATGTAACAGAAAAGAATTTACTGATGTTTCAGTGATGTAGGAACATATGGTCCTAGATATTTATAGAAAGAGCCCTGGGACTTCCATGTATTAGGAAAGCCTGCAAGCTGTCATCTGGGAGTCTGAAGACTATTTTCTGTCAGTGATAACATTTTATCTTCAGGCTTCAGAATTTTTCTGGAATATATAAAGCTGAGAATAGTGCATGCAATAAAGTCCTGTTTAAAGATCTCTGTGGACAAATTCTCATTTGAAATGTGATCAATACTTGTCAGAGAAATTTATAAATAGAAAGTACTTTTATCTCTGTAGCCCAGTGCATGGCAGAAATTCTCAGATTCTGGACAAGACTGACAACGAGTTTTGGTGATGCATCACTTCCAAACTAGATAGGCTAGCAGTTTAGAGTATCTACCATCACAGTCCACACGGAGTAGCATGAGAGCTGATTTTTATGACACACTTTAGCTGAATACACAGCTTGCAGAGGGGGAAAGTGAGATTATTTATTTATTTATTTTTACATACTAACTGTCCACTATTGTATTTTCTCCTCTCCTCTTCTTGTTTCCATTACTTCTGCTAATATGATACTAAGCTTTGTGCAATGTACTAAAAAGGCCTTATTGAAAAGTTTCATATGAACACAAGTCACAAGTAGCCTATGCAGCTCAACACAGAACTTTAACAATATTAGCCCCTTTCAGTCCTACACATCCTTATAATTTTTCCAAGTTGTTTTTGTTTTTAGTATTGAAAAGAAAGTTGAATGTTACATCAATGCTGCAGATCATGTCAGAGTTTTTATACAAATGGAAATATTCATGCCAAGCTCTATTAAGATGAATAATGAACACTTTAATCATATTACATAAATGTTTCGGGGGTTTTTTTTCATCAATCTTAACTGTATCAGCATGAGATTCAAGTTCTTGCTGGGAACAGGCTGCTCTGCAGTGGTCCACTTATGCTGCTGATAGCAGTGATGGATGAGAATGACAACTTGCCAGGTTCACCCAGGAGTTTTATCAGATAGCACTCAAGGAGAATACAGCCAAATGTGAGAACAGTTCTTATGCAGTAACACGAGCTGTAAAATTATCATGAGTCCACCACAGCTCTAAGAAAGAATCATAATTTACTTAGGTCTCAGCTACATTATATTTACTTTGGTGAGGATCTTACCTTAATGGCTGCTAAATGAGAGAAATCTATTAATTCTTTTTTTTTTTTTTTCATAGGACTTGCAAGGGAACTTGAAAGAGGCATGGTCATTCATGAAGCAACAAAAAGCTTCCAAGGAAAAGCTTAGGGATTAACAGTGAGGGAAAAAAATGCTGAAATCTATGAAATCTCTCATTAATCTAATTAGGGGTAAATCTGTAATACTTGGATGTTCACTGTTTATTTCTCATGTCCTTCTGCTTTAACATTTTGTTTTATTTGCATTGCTGCAAAGAAACTCATTATCACATTCTTTAATGTATGATAATGTTAAGTAGATGGTTGGACTTGCTGATCTTGACGGTCTTTTCCAACCTTAATGATATTATGATAAAATGTATTACATAAAACTTGTCTCAAACTGCTGAAATTAAAACCAATTGATTTTAATTCTAAATGAGCTTTTTTTCCTGAGTAGCAATCAAAGCATATACATCATGAAATAAACCTTCTTAGCTGCTGTATTTATGAGGCTTTTTTAATTCACTCTCAACTCAGTAACTTTACTGTTTACAGGAAGTGAGATCATGACAGAAAAGCAGAGAATATTAATGACCCAGAAAGTGATAATTCTGTAAGATTCACAAGATACTGAGCCAGGAGCTTCAGGTACATGATTGCACAGAGGCACGATTTGAGCATATGAAACCAAACACATGCTCATTTGTCTGCTTTTGCACCTTTAAACAGGTCTTGGAGTAAATATTTTTTGGTTTTTTTGGCTAGCAGTACATACATTTATTACTGTGGGGGGTGTGGTGTGTGTGATCCAGCTATGCAGGAATGCAGGAAGATTTACCTACTCTTCTCTGGGCCTGGATTTGATGAGCAGTCAAGAATCTATTTGTACAGGTTGTTCACCCAGAGGCTGAGTTGCAGAATGGGCAACCATCTAAAGATGTTAAAAAAAAAAAATGAATGAAGGCTCCCAGATCATGAAATTATTCTAAATACACACAGACACATTCACACACAAAGTGTGTCAGGGAGAAGGGGCGAAGAGTTGCTGTTTTTAAAGTCTCTGCATTTCAATTCAAGTCACGTTTCTACCGTGTCTCCAGGAGATAAATTTATAACCAAAGTACAAGTTTTCAGAAGATTTGCAACATTGTGAGCACTGGCCATAGTAACCTGAATGTCTCTTCACCTGTAGATATACCAAGTGTAGTTCAGAGTTTTGACCTACTCTTCCAGGTTTGATGAGATCTCCTTTCCTTGGTGCAGCATTGCTTTTTGAAGACATGGCTTGCTTAGGTTAGCAAAATGCTCTGATGAACTGAGACCAGCTTCAATAAAATTGACAGCTTTTTCTTGCAATCTCAGTATTTCTCTGTTGTTTTTTAGAATAACATGAGAAGGCTTTAGACTGAGATAAACACAGAGCAAAACGTACAAATGATTCCAAGCATCCTGGTTAACTAACTGTCCTGTTAAGATGTTGTCATTCTTAATATAGAAGGTGCCATGTTTGATCTCAGAGGGGACAGATTAACACAGCAGACTTGGAAACTTTACTCTAATAGCTATCTGTCAAAGGAGTGCTGACATCTTAGAGAATTGCACTTTGGAGTAGTGAATAATGTTCAGTTACTCAGCAGCTTAGTCACCTCCATATGTAGACAGCTATGACAAAGGTTAAGGGTAGACCTAACTTTGTTCCCACTAAAGTCAATGATAAAATTTTCATTAATTTCACTAGAAGAATCAGAACAATCGTGGTCTGACTCTCTGCCACAAAGATTAGTTCATTGTTTTGAAATTTAATTATACTTGCAGAAATAGTTCTGGAAGGCAGAAATGGATGTAATTGCATGGTATATTTAATAAGCTCAGGTATACAACATTAGCTTTTCTACATAAAAATACTTTAATCACCTTCTCTCTACTCTGCTGTTTTTTCTTTTTTTTCTCTTCTGAATTCACAAGGTCAATTTACCCTAAGTTATGATTCCAGGATTACTAGGATAGGGATAATACCTGTACACATTGATAAAGCTCACAGCACAGCTGGTCTTTGACTGCTTGGGCTCTTAGATGTTACAATAATGCTGCCAAAAAATGCAATGTTAAATAAGCTAATTCTAAATTAAAAAGCTAATTCTAAATTAAAAACTTCTACATTTAAAAGCTTCTAAATTAAAAGCTTCTACATTTAAACCTCTGGGACAGACAAAGTTCCATAAGAAAGCAATTCAGAGTAACTACAAATTCTGTAGATTGATTCTGTATTTCTCTTGGAACTGAAAACAGAATCTCACTCTTTTCACACCAGACTTTAGACTAATTCAGCTAATGATACTAGGATGTTGGTAGCTCCTAATACAAACTGTAGAGCTAGAAATACTGTTTCTACCATGGCTGTATGGAAAACTAATAGAAGTGTCTACATGATTTATTTATTTTTAATTACATTTTTATTCAGTCAGCTCTGCCTGTAGTTTGCTCTTGCTGTAGTACCATATGACAGTGTGTTATTAGTACTGAACTGCCCAGGTATAACGGAGTATGACAAACTAAGTTATATTCACAGACATTTACCAGGCTATGGACTCATCTTTTGCAGTGCTCTTGCTTTTTTGTAATATAAGATCTTATAAGGATTAAATAGAAGCAGTCCAATCTGGCCCGTAAATCTGAAGGTCCTTTCTTCTGAAAGGGTAACCAGGGTTTGTGAAAATTCTTTGATGACTATTCTGAGCCTTGCTTTCACTGCTATAAATGGTTTTCCTCTGACTGTAGGGCAAAGTACACAAGCCCTTCTGAGGTAAAAAAGAAAAGAAAACAATGGAGAAAAGCACTTTAGTTTTACTGCAAAGTCTACTGACCAGGGTTACCACTCTACCCTCACCCAGGGTGTACTGAAAGTTTACCTCTCTGTAGTGCTAACCTTTAATATTTTCTACCTCCTATTTAGCTTACATATAATTACCTTACAATAAAGATGACAAATTTATAGGTGTGAAATCAAAGTCTGAGAGATTTTCTTTTACCTGTCCTGTGGTTTAGTGTTTCATGAGGAATATCTGAGAAACAAATACCTAAAAGTTCTATCACTTTACATTCCTTTTCCTGTAGTTTTCTACCTACCATGGGAATCTTAAAAAAACCCAGCAAACTAAAACAAAAAAACCCCAACAAAACAACCAAAAAACCCCACCAAACCAAATGGACAGTAGATTATCACTAAAAGAGCCATTAGAAGAACTCAAAGCTTCCCCATCAATTCTTCTGCAATTAGTTACTGAAGTATTTCCCTCCTCTTCATATCACAGTGCAAACACTAGTTTCACTAGTTATTGGTAACGTAGTAAGAAGCACCTAGGAATCTACTCCTCAGACAACATATTATACTAACAGACTGCAAAGACAGGATGGGACAAAAGTTCACTGTTCCATGCAACTTACTGTAATTCTGCTTTAGCAGAGTAGATTGGACACTGTCGTTGAATAGATTCTTTACAATATAGAGATAAGAACTGAATGAAGCTCCAAGTTGGAGCTCTGCATTTACTAACGGTACTTAAACCATGCCTACTTATCACCAAGTGTCTGCTGGAATCACAGGCAAGCATTATCACTTTCCATGGAGCTGAAACAGCATGAAAACGAAAGGAAAGAATACCCAGCTTGTTGTAATCTAATTTGTCAGCTAACTCCACTGTCCTATGAACAGACATTTCCCTCTTTTCCTGCCTGGGAAAGCTCAGCACGATGTAATATAAAATTACAGAAGAAAAAGGAAGATACAAGCTTTTTTAAAAATTAGAATTAAATTATTTCCTTCCTAAAATATAGCCTTAAGCTCCTGGAAATTGATGTTTGGTTTTTCCTTGACTCGAACCAAGTGATTTGGCTGTAATTGAAGTGGAAAGTGACACTGCATAGTAAGTAAACAATTGAGTCATTGCACTTGTAGAAATAACATGAGTTATTTCTACAGTCATTTCCATTAGTAGAAGAAGGGGTTGTCAAGACCTAGTCTTACACTCTTTAACTTCTTCCCCACTCTAGTGGGAATCCTGCTTGGTAAGAGCTATGAAATGAGCTATAGGATCCATTTTTCTTCAGGTTTAAAAGGCAACAACAGAAGTCATTAAAACACAGTGTAGATTTTGTCCTGGGACCATATGAGTCACTCATAAATAAAGGCCATGAAAAAAAAGATATCTTTTAGTAATTGTATAATGCAGCACATCCTTATTGGTTTACTTCTGTGTAAAACAGCCTTACCTTTCTACTGACGTCAATGAAAGGGTAAAATCTGGGCTTTTCAGTGTCATCAATGAAAGTGCTAATACTCTTAAGCAGAAAGCCTTGTAAGTGAGAATATCCTCTCAGTGAGGTGAGCTACAACAGTAGATTTTTAGTCACTTCATGTCCCTTACAAGGAAATTTTAGCTTCTGAAAACAGTGGCATAAGGTAAACCAGAATATTGAAGACTAGGTACCCAGTGAGTCCTCAGTCAATAAGCTGATATGTACAGACTGGGGCAAGGCTGGCCATTCTCAGCAAAAATCAATTCTAGTACAGATTCTGTCCAAAACAGAAATGGAAGATGTTAATTCAGAATTGGGCTTTAAAATTATTTGTTTAAATGTGAAAAGTTCAAATAGTGGTTTATCCAATATTCAGATTACAAAAGTGAGGAGCTTGGTATTGCCACCTAAAATGACATTTTGTCCTTAGCACGTAATACAACCTACTGCATCCCAGCACAGGCTCCAGAAAATGCTCTGATGTGAAACAAGTACATGGACAACATTATATTTGAGGGACACATGTGGAACCTGAAAATTCTGTACAATTATATAAACCCCCCTGCTCCAGCAGGGGTATTGGACTACATGACCTTTTGAGGTCCCTTCCAGTCCCTAACATTCTGTGATTCTGCGATCTTGTGGGGAAAAAGTGCAAACCTGTTTTTTTCTGGTGGTTGTGCATTCAGCTCAACCTGTCACTGAAAGCTACAAAAATGAATTCCTGTGTCTCTGGATGACAGGTGGAGAGCTGCAAGCAGGCAGACAAGGATGACCTAAATTCTCACGCTGTCTGTAACAGGGATCCCCAGCACCACGCTGCCTGTTCTCCTGAAGTCTCTGTACCCATTGCTGTTATCTTGCAAGACTACAGAGATCAGTTTAAAAGAAAGAGGCACACAGAAAACACAAGTGTTCATTTAACTGCTATTAAAACTACAACTAAACTAACTAGGGAAGTATACAAGTAATTGCTTTCTACTTTTTCATAAACATATCTTTCAGAAAGACACAAAGCCAGAGATGATTACAGGTAATCACAACTATAATCACTCAGGAGAGACCACAGATACTGAGGGCAGCACAGGGTACTGCTGCAGAACGTGTGTTTATTTGAGCTGAATTATAGAGTAGCCCTTAAAGAGTAATGATTATTACATTATTCTAATCTCATTTTACATCTTTGAGATAAATGCTGACCTTGTTTGAACAGTTGGTAAGCCATCAAAGTTACTAATAATTCTACCTGTCTCTACAATTTACTGTGGTTTGTGTACTGTCTTGATGCAAGCTGGGCACATCTGACAGTAAATCACTGCATCCAAGACAGCTGGAAATGTAAGTGGCCATCAAATTATTGTGGTACTCAAAGAAATTGACTTCACTAGTTCTGATCTGGATCCTTCATTGATAGCCAAAGTTCTGTTTAGATCTTTAGATCTGAGCCATACCTGCTGCGCTCACTGGCTCACAATGAGTATCTTAAACAGCGCTGCTAATAACGGAACAGGACATTCTGGCAAAATAGTTTATCTGACAGCTGAGGTAGAAGAAATACTAGTGATTCTTGTTACATGTATAACAGTATGGGCCATGGAAAAGCTTATCAATACCAAGAACAGCAAACATCAAGATGCAAAAGAAAAGAAGGCACCAAGAAGTGGGCTGGTGGCAGATGGATTTAAGGCAGGATTTGGATCTGACCAAGGAAGCAGAAATCTCACTAGGTCTTTGCTAAAAGCTGGATTTCTGAGAAATGTAATGAAAGATCATCAAATGTAATAGAAGAAAAAATAGTTGTAAATGCTAGAGCAAAAAGAGAAAAAAACCACCCCAAAACTTACAATGGAGAGTTTTAGATGTGAAACCTCAGTTTGTTCCTTTAGAAAATCAAATAGAACCGACAGCTGTCTTCAGTTTTTCTGCAAGTTTATTGGCAAATGCATGACTGAAAAGGGTGCTGACTGAAAGTTGTCAGCTTTCTTACCTATTCATTAATATTTCTAGTAAAAACTATATATCTATTCCTTAAACACTTGCAAAGTTTCTGCAATGTATCAAGAAATAACAAAATTACAGCCAAATCACAGAATCATTTAGGTTGGAAAAGACCCTTGGGATCATTGTGTCCAACCATTAGCCCAAGTCTACAAGTTCACCCCTAGACCATATACCCCAACACCACATCTAAGCGATGCTTAAACACATCCAGGGATGGGGACTCAACCCCCTCCCTGGGAAGCCCATTCCAATATCTCACCACTCTTTCCATGAAGAATTTTTTCCTAGTGTCTAGTCTAAACCTACCTT
>WUAM01000323.1:37738033-37773125 GCA_024336885.1 Actenoides hombroni | reverse complement strand
GGCCTTCTTTGCCACCTGGGCACACTGCTGGCTCATATTCATTCGCTTGTCAATTAGAACCCCCAGATCCCTCTCCGTGAGACAGCTCTCCAACCACACTTCCCCAAGCCTGTAGCTTTGCATGGGGTTGTTGCGGCCCAAGTGCAGGACCTGGCACTTGGCCTTGTTGAAACTCCTACCATTAGCAGTGGCCCAGCGATCCAGTCTATCTGAGTCTCTCTGGAGAGCCTCCCTATCCTCAGGCAGATCAACACACCTGCCTAACTTGGTGTCATCTGCAAATTTCCTGATGGTAGACTATGTCCTCATCAAGATCATCAATAAAGATGTTAAATAGAAACGGTCCCTGCACTGAGCCCTGAGGAAAGCCACTTGTGCCCTGCTGCCAGCTGGGTTTAGTACCATTGACCACTACTCTCTGGGCCCATCCATCCAGCCAGTGCTTGATCCAGCAGATCATATTCTCAGCCAGGTCATGAGCAGCCAGTTTTTCCATTAGAAATCTATGGGGAACAGTGTCAATTCTTCATAAAGACTGTCCTGGCAAGCACTGTAATATGATGATTTTATTCATAAACTGTAGCTGATATCATTGAAGTATTATTTACTCTTTCTTAATCATACACATATTTACATGCCTCACTGTCAAATAAATACAATAGCCAAAATCCATAAGGAATGCTAATTGAGAGATAATTTTGTTCAAAAGGACATGTGGCCTTTGTTTCCTTAATGACACTGGAAAGGCTGTCAAATTAACACAAGAGAACGACTTGTGTATGATAGCATCTGAACGGTATCATTTGAGGAAAGATTATGAAAAAGATGTGGATGCTCTGAAAATGCTGAAGTGATTTGTGGTCAACATTAAAACCTACAGGTTTTTTGAAAGCATACCAGATTGGTGTTTCTTTTTTTATTCAGAATGTGAAATGGACATTGCAATTGTTTAAAAACATCCAGGGAAAGAGTGGAAAATATTGTCCATGTTGCAAATGCAAGAGTCTACATTTCTGATTAAAACTGGAGCAGTAAGCAAGTTATAGATGCTTTGGCATTCTGCCAGCAAACACACAACTACTAATGAGCTAATGCATAAATTCTTTCAAAGCACAGGCTACAATTCAAATTACTTTTTTTATTTGCTTCACTAATGTGTAACCAAACAATATTAACACAAGAGCATAGATTCTTTTCAAAGTAGATAAACCGCACATTAACAGGACTGAATTCAAGGGAATACCATACAAAGGAACTTTCAACAATAACCTGGATTTTTCCTGCATTAGCAGGGGGCTCGGACTCAGTCGGTGATCTACAGACATCTCTTCCAACCCCTACCATTCTATGATTTTGGTTTGCTGCCAATGTTCACAGTACATCTTTCCATGCAAGTTTTATCACATCTGTATCCTACCTTAGACTCAAAGTTCACTAACATCGATGTTTCTTTTCCTAGACTAGTTAACACAGCGTCTCCCTTTTCAAGCCTACTAATTCAACATCCTTCTGCCTAGGGCATCAATTTACTCTACCATTTCAAATATCTTGGACATCTAAGTCCCATGTAAAAAGAGGTGTACATCCCTCTAACACTGCACAGCTATCTGCATGGAGCTGCCGTGGCCCTTTACAGTCATTCCCCAGTGCAAAAAATTCCAAAAATTGTAAAAGTAATTCCATCTTCAAACAGGCAAATTATAAGATGGTTTTGAAGCATGTATTAAACACAACCATCCAGCTTATCACAATATACAGAATGCAAAGGTATTTCAAAAACTAGGGTATTTTTAAAAACTATACTGAAAACCAATGGCCAGAAATGTTATTCTGCCCTAGATAGCACAATACCCAAGTCCTTTTCCAATGTTCCCAAGCTCCTGCTCCTGTTCAGTCATCATGGCTCCAAAATACAAATGCACGAAAGCAGTTCAAGAAAAAGGTAACTAGAATTTCTTACACAAAACCCAAACATTGTCATTTTGTAGATTTATACCTGGACATAACTATAAAGATTCAAACAAAACAAGAAATAAACCACTTTCATGAAGACAATGAAGATGGAATTTTTCTTAAAATTAAGGCAAAATTATTAGCAGGTGAAAATCATATCTTACAAGTGGAAAACATCAGGAAGCCCTAACAGACACATCCCTTTATGTCTTTCTCACTGCTTCTCTTTGGCATGTCAGCACTAGCTGAATCATATCCCTTCACTCCTGTGAAAAAAAAATCATTGCATTTCACTGAGGAGTAAGCAGTCTTGAATCATTTTGCAACTATTGTAGAACAAAAACATATACAGTGATCATTTGTGCTTGACGACAGATGATGACTTGAAACTAGCCAAATTTTACTTGGGTCTTTCATTAATTCTCTTACAGGGCAATTAAGATTGGCTTTGCCAATCATGAAGCTGTAAATGACAATACAGATGCAATGCTGAATGCCAGCTCCTTTTATTTTTCACTTCTGAAAATAAGAAATTAACTTTGGGATAAGACATCACTACATTTTGGTTTGCAGCTGCTCCCTGAGATGTAAGTTGAAGTGGTTTGCCACTAATGGGCACCATGGACAGTTGAATCACAGAAGGTCTGGACAGGGCAGTTACACGCTGCAGCTCATTGCTCAGGATCAAGGGAAGAATGAATTTTGTGGTTGCAACAGAAAACAGAATCTTCTCATCTATCCCTCTTTAGGACCAGCAGTGCAGACAGTACATCAAATTCTGAGGTGTCACACATGGATATAAGTTGCACATGGGTAAATGAATATGTAGGATAAAGGATTGGCAGAAAACATACCTGCTGTGTAATAGGTAATCTCTGGCTCCGCACTCATCCATGGAAACTATTTGTATCAAAAGAGAATGCACCTCTGAAACTCCTATGAATCTGGTAGCTTTGAAGGCAACATGAAAATACAGATATCTGGCCTCAAATTCCTGTCCTTAGATCAAATTGTCAAAACTGAGAGTTTCCTCTTCCCTAATACAATACTGTTTCAATGAATCTCTTCTTTTGTGGGTCATTTATTACTGGAAAGATAGATTATCTGCACACTTGGACCTGTGGGGGGGATTCTGTGGCACCAAGTGAATACTGCAAGGATTATTAGAAACCTTTGATGTGGTGGTTTAAACCTGCAGAATTCTGTTGATGATTACAGAGAAAATTTACTTTAACCTACTACAGCAGTAAACCAAAAGTCCTTTTCTTTCACACAAAACAAGGCTTTTACTGCAGTCTTTTAGTTTGTTTTAAACATAAAGTCAGCTGTTTCGTAACCAAATAGAGTAAGTATCTCTTAATATCCCAACATCATATCATTCAAATCAATATGAATACACCTGAACGGCTAAATGGTTTTTACTGGGCTTAAGGCCTTAATAGCAATATAACCTTCTTCCAAAATGCATGCATGGCAGCCTTGTTGAAACAGTTAGACTTAAAAATTTTCTCAGCTGTGTATGCATCAAGGGGGCTGGCAACCAGATAATCCAGTTTACACTAAGCATCACAAACATCAAAACTTCATTGTGATTTTTCTTCCTCAAAAAACTACTTTGAAATCAGATGACACTGGGAAGCAATCTAATTGTAAAAAAATAGCAGGCTATTTCTAACGACCAGAATTGTTAACTCAAGCACATCAGCACAGAGGCACCAGCCATTTGTCACTCTAGAAGCTACTTGTCCTCAGTGATTCACACTCTGGTGACGTCACCAACCAATTTACAAAAAAAAACAACCCACCCAAAACCCTCCACGTAAGCTGGACAGGAATGTTTCTTTTTCAGCTTCAGAGTGAATCACACCTAGCTGTGACAGCAGATGGGGAATCTACTATTGCCATTGTGAATGAAAGAACCATATGTGAAAGCAAGTGCTGCAATTTAAACATTCATCTGTGTCACACAAGGCTGTAGTGAGCTGGCTGCAGTTGATAGAGATTGGCACTCAGATTGCCTTGAGCCAGCGACAACTGCTGAATGGTGAATCACTGAATGCATTAAAGAGGGCAAGGTCAGCAAGATGACTGTGATCACATTTCTTTATAAGCAATTACAGTGAGAAGCAAATGGGATGATTCATTCCTAAATCTAAACAGTTTCAAGCACTCCAAAAGCCAAATCCTGAACAGTTTGAAAATCAGGGCTGGAAGCTTAGTTTCTCATACGAGAAACTCAGTAACTTGTACTATTGGGGTTTATATCTTAGTATCCTGTTCTCTAGTGTCAGAGGGGCTGCATTCCCAGCCTGTGTCCAAAAGCACACTCACAGTTCTGGGTGTTGGGAGCAGGATTATGCACTTTGTCTTAACAGATATTGGCTTGTTACTTTTACTAATCCACAACAGTTTGCTTGAAAGATTAATCACAATCTGAGATTCAAAGGTAAACAGTACATTACTCCTTCCACCAGCTTGGTGTCAAGCTCATGCTCATGCTGTCAAGTAAAAATTATTCATGGCATCTTTGCATCCAATTTTTTTGTCCATTCACTTTGGAAGATGTTTCCCAGCCATGTATCCTATTTGTAATTTGAGATATACTAACATGACTTACACATACGGATTGAATCTCTTGGAGTTCATGGACTCACATGGCTTAGACTTCTCTTGTAATCATCTGATCATCCTTTGCCCTTAATTCTACTTTCAATTTAATAAACAGAGTCTGTTGGTTTGTTTTCTTTTTGTGGGAGGCTGAAATTATACATATTTCTTTAAGTTGAATCGATGCAATTCAAAAAGGCATTATATTGCTCCTGTTTCAAAAAGCTCTGTTTTCCAGCCATGACGTGAGGCATGAGTCAGACATTGTAAGATTTCTTTTTAGCCATGTTGTAATGCCACAGCAGAGACTGCATTTTCAGCTGCTGCTTCTAAATTTATGCCTACAAATTCTCAGACATCTGTGCATGAAAGTAAGGATGCATTCTTGCAAACTTGGTATTCTGTAAAAGAAAGAGTATTTTCCTTGCATGCACATGATCTACAGTTTTAAACAACTAGACAACAGTTGAAAATCTCACTCCGTAAAGTCTACACTGCTTTCCTATAAGGAAAGGGATTAAGATTTTTTGAATACAAAACTTCAAATTCATAGAATAATCTAGGTTGGAAGGGTTCTCCCGAAGTCTTCTTCTGGTCAGGTCTAATCCCATACTCAAAGCAGCTGAATCTAGTTTCTCAGGGACTTACCTGGTTCAGCTCTGAGCATCTTCAGGAATGGAGATACTACAAAGCTCCACATGTTCTATATAATAATGAAACACTTCTTCCTACTATTACGAGGGTTCTCTAAGACAGAATGACTTGCCTTCCAACATAATGTCTGTTTAATGTGGTCTATGGACTTCCTATAACACCTGCTGGCTTCTAGTCTGAAACATTTTAGTAGACATGTTTCCTATGAACCTAATGTCTTTCACTCTCTAGACAACTGCTCGCTACTATGCCACTTTACCACTTCAGAGTTTATAATTGGTTGCAGACCAAAACAGGACAGAGGATTTATTTTATTTTTTTTTACTCCACCTTTGGTGACTATGCAAATAAAACACAATGAAAGTGCATTTGGGCCTTACTGCCTTAGAATACACAGCATTTTCCAGATACAAAAACTTAGTCATAAACAGTACTTTTCATTTTGACATCTTCAATGTATACAGCAATGTAGCAAGGATGGGAAAAACTCACGTTCCCTTCCCTAGTGAGTGATCCTATTAGGATGTCACCATAGCTGCTAGTACAGGTAGAAATTACTGGAACACCTCCACACAAACAATACATTGCAAAGCTTTGTTCTTTGTACATGTTTTAGAGATAAGTGGATAAGCTAAATATTTGTCTAGACCATACATAATGTATGTCCAGAGGTAGACCAGAATATTCACAGGAGACTGCTAATTTAGCAAGCTATATTCCCTTATCCTCCCTGATTAATTTGTACCTGCTCACAAGGATTTAGAGCACCATCGGATTGATGATCAGAATGGTGCCTTTTGGCTTTATAATCCAGGCATCTCTGAAATGAGGGGGGTACTCATAGTGAGCATTTCACTCATTGTCTGACTTGCCAATTCATCCTAAATTTCCAATGTCCGTATTCCAAAGCAAGCTTAAAAGAAAATGGTTTCCCACTTAATTCCCCAAAAGCCTGAGAAATATTTAGGTATATGCTTGGATGTTTAGCAAAAAAACCAACCCCAAACATCACATTTTTCAGAGAACTGCATGTTAAAGCAGTGACTTCCTAGCAGCTTTATGTTAAAGTTGTTCCATGCATTTCTCAGTATGCTATTTTTGCTACCTTACTGTTCTTCCTGCCAGAATACATTTTCAGGAAAAGCAGTGTTGTTAATCTGACCACATGTACATGAAAGCTATCTTTTGCCTTGTGCTAAGGACAAAAACTCTGGGTTTTTGTTTTGTTGCTGAGCAGTTGCCTCTGCATTTCACAAGTTACCTGCAACTTCAGCAGGAGGTAGACAGTAAATTATCTTCTTGTCTTTGTTTCCATCTTATTCCCTTTAATGCAGGAAATAAGAGAATAAAGCTTGTCCAATACTATCTATTTTCCCTTGCACCTCCAATCTGGGTTAAGCGTACTCAATATCTCCAGAGTACACCATTCTAATTATCTGTTCAGATATCATATTTTAATTGAAAAAACACCAGCATTTTAATAATCAAAACTGTACATGGCATTTATCTGCCCAATCACTCCATTAGCAAGCCATTTCCTAAAACTTTTTCCATGCTATAGACTGAAGTACACATGGTGATAAGTGAGTGGAAAAACAGCTCAGGTATATTTGGAAGACATTTCTGGCTGATGGCAAGGGTTTGCAATGGTGGTACTTGCTTTCACAGAGGGACTGTAGAAGAAAAGTAAATTACAGAGGAGGAGAAATCAGAAGTCTGCTTTCTGTTGCTGGCTATATCCCTGACACATGAATAAGAGATGAAATCACTAAACTAAGAAGAAATACAAACTGTTAGAAACAAGTCTACATAAATAGTAAGTCGTTTGACAGACTTAGTGAAGGGCTAACACAGAGGACACAGAAGGCTGAACAAGGCAGGAAATAACCTAATACACATTCACAAAAAGAAACCTGCTGTCTCATAGCCTAGCAGGCTGGCAAGCAAAGGTAGCAACAGTGATAATACTGCATAAGTGAAAAAGGAGTCAGAGGAGGAGTATGGAAGGGGTCATCACCTGGACCTGCACCATCATGGTTTTCAGCACTGATACCATATAAGTCTGAGGAAAACAGCCTTTCATCTATCCTGTGTACTGATCTTTGCCTCTGGCCTTGAAGGTCTAAGTTGTACCTGCTATTGAAGAAGTCATGGCATCTTAAAATAGAATTAAGAACAGATTGCCAGCACATTTTTTTTCCCTGCTGTTGTCAGTGACCTACAAGATCCATTTATAAATATTGCTCACAGGTTTCTCCAGGCCCTTACTCACCAGTGTGGAAAGGCCAAGGACTGTTACTGCTGCAGCACAGCTGAAGAAAATTATTTCCACTCAGAGAAGAGGGCAGTGACCTGCTTTGCTCTTATATTAGCCAACTGGCAGCTGTGCAGAGCTTCCTTGATTATCCTTAATTAAAGCCTCAAATCTGCTTCTATTAAAGGTAAGATTAAAGTGTAAAATTAAGAGGGTCTGCTAGATAAGTTTGTTTTACTTTGAAGCTGGAGAACAGGATACTACTGAGACACAACCACTGTCCAGGGAGGACTGAGTATTGTAACATAAAATGTTACTTCCTACATTATTTCCACATTCTCTGTTCCTTATTCCCAGAATACTGCTTATGATGCCATCTACCTACTCACGAGGTGTAGAATTCCTGTTGGAATGAGGCTTGGTTTTCCTCTACAGAGAAAGTGTTATGCAGTAAAACAGAACTGTAAGCTTTTAGGTCATATTAAGCTCCCACTTTGGACTGGGCACAGGCTGATACCTTTACTCAGCAACTATTTAATATGCCAAAACCAAAGTTTCTCTTCAATTCCTACTCCCATGCTTGCACCAGATTGAGTTGTATGTGATATAAATAATTGTTTCTCTGACTCTTACTATTCCTCCTTGAAAATCAACCCGGTAAAACAAAACAGCAAGTATGATGACAGGGAGTAAATAAGCACAACCAAGGAGTAATTATTCAATCCAGGGCAGGACACATAGACTGAACTTGAACAATTTAAGCTTCTTCCTTTGATTTGCAATCCCAGTTACAAGAGTTGGATGCCTGTGAGATGTGCCTTCAGGGATATGTCTCTTTTTATTAAGTGGGATGCTGCATCAGATCAGCTGTTTGTTGACAAGCCTGAACGTAGCAAAGTTACATACTGGGCCTTGTCTGGCACATCGATGGAGTGATCTGGCAGTATTAGTTATGGATATCAATGGACAAGGATGCTAAAGGGAATGCAAAACTCTGACAGAAAGCCCAGTAATTACTGCAGAGCAGGACCTAAGTAAGGAGGCATTAGCTTTAGTGACAGAACTTCTCATGAAATTTCATTATTTCACGAGATATCCTCTGCATTAGGGTCCTGACCCTGTTCCCAGATCCTACATGAACTGGAAACAGATGAAGTTGAATGATGGTCTAATACACAATTTGCTGGTTTAATGAGTTGGGGGGGTTTAATAGCTAATGCACTGCAGTGTGTTTTGGCTGAGTCCCTAAGATGCTTCAAATGCCCAATTATATAAGGTTAGCAGGCACTTATTTTTAAGAGCCCATCATTCAGTATATGCTTGGGTTCAGTGCTCCCTATAATGTTTTGATGTTTGTTATAAAAATTGCTACAGAGATTCATTTACATGTATTTCTCCTTTGTTTGAAAGGGAATCATTTAGAGTGGCTATTTTAAGGGCTGTTAAGTGGAACATCCTAAGTGTGAACACTCTGAAAAGATAAATGGAAACATTGAATATTTATGCTATGCTGTTTTACTTTGTCTCAGTCAGTAAAATCATCACTATCCAACAGCTCTTGTTATAAAAAGACAGCACTAAAAGTAATAAAATGTAGCAATAATTGACTTGTTGACACAGGTGGTGATTTAAAGATAAACAATTCAGGGGCACAATTCTAGCACATTTACAATGCTGAAAGTCTCTTGAAACAATGCTGAAATAAAGGAATACAAAAGAAAAGACTCTTCTACCCTCGGGCAGCTATTTTACAGCATTCTTGGTTCAGCCATAGCTGCACCTAAAGTGATTTTGGTTTGCACCAATCTCTTTATATCAGTATCCCCCCAATATTATACCTACACAACTGCTTGTGGCATCATGTACAAACCTAATCCTTGATCCTTGTGCCAACATAAAGGGACAGTGAAATGGAGTACAAAATTTCCCTGAATGAGCTTTGATGCAGAAATCAGACTGATGTCAAAATACAGCCTCACAAGACTGCAGACAAGATATTGACCTCAATTCTAAAGGGAATAAAACTATGGCTTATGAATATACATATTTTACCAAATTAGAGCTGTACTTCATTCAGCACCAGCTCAGGAACTGACTGGTACTGCCGTTCATGGGGTCCACACATTGCAGCATAAGGACAACAGCAAGCTTGAGTGATAATCACAGCTTCATGTCAGATGCCATTTTCTCTGGTAGAGACTGAAAGCCTTGAACTGTGAGACTGAACACACAAATTAAAATTTCTTAATTTTGACCAGTGTAACTTTAGATACTCTTCTTGCCCATACACAGATCTAGTCCCTTCTTGAATCTATCTCAATTGTTAAATTTCAAGGTTCAGAATCCTCTGTGCTAAATGGTCAAATGGATTCTTTGTTAATAGTACTTAGATCAGGCTCACACAGGCTGATTAGTGCATTTGTAAAATTTCTGGTAAGTGTTCAGTTTCTGGCATAACTTCGGCCTCTTAGTGAATTGTGGAAGACTGTTCGTATGCCTATAGTTGGAGTTAACTATTAATCATTTGCCTATAGGTTTTGAGGAGTGTAAAGAGGTGGGGGTTTTTTACCACAAAACATACAGTCTATCAAAAAAGTTTGGCAAAAGTTTTTATAAGCACAGACATTTGCAGTCAATATATGAACTAAAATTCACTATTTAATTGTTTCAAGTTGTTCACCTACTTGTAACAGTGTCTAGTAGTATCCCATTTTAGGGTTAAACCTTCATTCTCAGAACTGAAATTTGGCTGCTAAATATAAACTTGAGCCTAATCCAAGCTCTTGCTTCAAAAATGTTAGTTTATACAGCTGACTGTGCTAACTGGGGATGGAAAGCTGTTATTGCTTAAAAAGGTCCTTACTATTTTAAAAAAACTTTACCAGCTCTTTCTTTCCTTTGTCCCTCACTATCATATTGCTGGTCATAGCTAAAAATACATGGAATGTTTTTTCCTCTCTCCCCAGAGCAGTAGGTGAAAGCGGTGAAATGGTTAGGGGTTTTCACATCTGACACTCTGTATGTCCGTCTACATATTTGGCTAGGAACAATGTTGGATGAAGAAACATGGGTAAAAATAATCCATGAAGATTAAGCTGAAGATAAATTGCTAATAAATGTCTCCTAGAGCACTAAGAAGACTGCATGTTCCCCTCAAAAGAGGGGGACACACTCATATCACATGATATGACAGTCATATAGTAGCTATTTTCCTCCTCCTTCACTAGGATGCAGCTTGATCTAGCCTTACCTGTCCTTTAAAGTCTGATCCATCTACTGCTGGTAATAGATTCGTAGAATTGTTTAGGTTGGAAAAGACCATTAAGATCAAGTCCAACTGTTAACCCAGCACCATCAAGTCTGCCACTAAACTGTATTCCTATACTCAGTTCTTCACTTGTGTTTGGTTGTACTTCTCATGGCTTTCCAAAATGCAAAGAAAGCGAAGCTGAATCCAGCTGCCAGCTCAGGATTTCCTACACTATGAATATTCAGAAACACTTTCACACATTTCTCCTCCCTTTATTCCCTAATTGGTGAATGAGGTATAAATAACTACCTTGCTGCATGTTAACAATGACCAAAAAGAGCTCAAAAGTTTTGGTCAATATTAATAATTATAAATATTAAGACTACCTCACATGTGACATGTGTCTGTTAAGAGCTACAGCTCTACATAACAGACTGCTGGCCTGGGTCTTGTTGAAAAACTGGAATTTAATCTCCAGTGTTTCAGGCAAGAAGATGCTTCCACATGAGACAATTTGATCTTCTGCTCTTCTTATTTCATGCATCTCTCCATAACAGACTCCCTTCTTTGGAGAAATGGGTGCTTTGGTCTCTTCTAGGTCTCAGTGACTATCAGCTTGTGTACTAAGGACAGACACCACAAAGAAGCAGCTGAGAGGGCAGAAGCCAAGCCCACAGAGGTTTCTGCAGTAATTTCAGCATCATCATTGGTGCCATTGCAACTATAGGTGTGTAAGTGCCCATAAAAATATTTGAATCCATTTTTTCACCAGAAAACCTACATCCTTTATTTTACAGCTAATAACATTTCATAGCTGATATCTAGTTCAAGTTCTGTTTATTTCACCTTTATTTCCTTAATTTAAAAAAAAAAAAAAAATTAGATCAAAACCAGTGAGGACTTCTACAAATTATTCTGGTTAAAATTAAGAATCTTTAAATATTTTTTCTTTCAGTTTTATTCCCCCGGCAGGTTTCCTTGTGCTAATTAACTTTCTTCATTTAATCTTCTTGGGAGTAAATAAGAAAAAGCTCATGAGAAAAATGCAGTTACAGTTCCGAGTATGCCTTTGTCAAAATGAGATTGTTTGCACAAAAACGCTTGTGACTGGATGCAGCAGCAAAACCATGCTGTGTTCACTTCAGTACATAACCTTGTTACTGAGACTTGCAAAAGTTAAAAGCCAAGCTCAAAGTTAGATATCATCAGGAAATTTCTTTAAGCCAAAAAACCAATTATTAGAATTGTAATTATTTGTCATCCTAGTTTGAAAGTTTGAGTTAGTTAAAAAAAGTAACAAGGTACAAGCCAGAAAAAGGCAGAGTCTAGGTGTTAGAGTGTACTCCATTTCCAGTACAAGAAATGTCACTTTTCAGGGGTCAGATCCCAGAAAGTACAAAAAAAGAGCATGTTTCATGCACATTTAAGTCAAAGGTAAGACTCCTCTCAATCTGGATGAAAGCAGACTCAGGTCAGAGAGAAGCAGCACAAAGTAGAACTCAGTCTGGTCTCCATGGCAGCCTAATTAGGTAGAACGTTTCCCCTTTTCCCACAAAAGGTACCTATTATTAGAAAATAGCCTTGTGCCACTGATAAGGAGCATTACTGCGTGTGGTAGTGCAATAGAAGATCCTGATCACATTGCCTATAGATAATTAACTGTATTTCTCCATTGTACAGCTGACAGCAGTTTTAAGCAATCATTTCTGAAAAAGAAAATGTTTTCATCTCTGTTTCCTCAGGTAGGAATGTCCCCTCCCTACCCTCTAGTTTCTTGCTCCTAGTTATCAACTGACAAGATCAAAAGCTTTAAAAATACTTTTCTGCTCCTTATGCTCTGCAGTCCAGTACAAGCAGGAAATAAGGACATTTGCTTTAATAAAGAACTACATTAAAGAGCTTTTAGCAGCTTTACACCCACTGTGATTTTATGGGACACAAAGCAGTTCGACAGTAGCTGGTGATTAGAGCTTATACGGTTTATTGTTCTATAAACTGTATAAATTCAATTAAGTTTATTCAATATTGCAATTAAATGACCCTTTGGTTTTATCTGATAAGCTAAGTGATCTGTAAGCCAAACTGTTCACTAACGTATTTCCCTAGTTACTCCTAACCTGTACCCACGGCACAGCAGACAATGAATAAGCATTATAAGAAATTAAGGTAGTGGCATTAGCCCTCCTTTCATCTCCCCATTCTTCAATAATGCAATTCAGTAAGAAGAAAGTACTATTGTTCCATATTGTTCTCTACAGCTATAAAACATCAACAAGCAAACCACCAAATATGAATTTACTGGGCCCATATACTAATCCAAATGTTTAAATGGTCAAGAAATCTCTTCTGTAATTTAAATCCTTGTTTTGGTGCCTGATTTCTACATGTTTGTTCATACTTTGTCTTGAAAGATTCTGCCCGTCGTCTGGAACAGCACAAATACTTTGCTATCTGAAGTGCAAATTAAAACTGGCAAGGTTAAACTAGCTGTTCTACTTTGTAGTAAGGCAGTGTGGGGTAGTCATGGTGCACATCAGCTGATGGATGGCAACTTCTCAGAACAAACTAAATCAATCACTTTGCAACTGTTTAGCTGAATCCTATACACCTAAGTTAGCAGAAAAGAGGAATTCTCCTCTAAAGTCAGGTAAGTCCTTTTAACAAAATGCGACTTTGCTGTTATTCACATGGCAGATGTCAAAGACCCTAGGGATCTCTGGATCCAAGGAAAATCTCTGTTTTGGTGGAAAAGGTAAATGTACCTATTTCTTAAACAGCAAGTACCTTTAAACCAGCTTTGGTTCTTCAGCTACATGTACAGGAACCAGACTTTTCAAAGGGGAGAGTTCCACAAAACAGAAAGAATTGCCACTCTTCCTTGAAGAGTAACCAGAGTCTCATATATTTCCTATTGTGAAGGGAAAAGGCAAGCCAGTCTACACAGCAGTCTTCCTGTTCCCTTCCATTATGAACCAACTATAAACTGTTTTGTTTATATTCTGTACTTGTCAATAAATTCCTCTTATACCTACTAAAAATATCCTGCTTTTGTCACAACTTTCATAAATAAGAACATGCTATCTTATTAGTTCAAGGTGGGAAATATTTTGCATGACTAGAGTAAAGCTGTTTCTGTGCTAGAAACCAGCAACTACATATTCACAATATAAGAGAGAAATGGACAGTGAGAATTCGTGTTGAGTCAAGGAGCAAGAATTCAAACCCCCCCACCCCCAGTAGCAATAAGCATCTTCTCATCAGCTAATCCTGAAGTTGAACACAATCAACAGTTTTCTGTAAAACTGCAATCCATACATTTTCAGCAGAAAAGTTAGTTTTACTGCCTGATGGAAATGACTTTGAATAAATGCTGTCTATGCATACAGTGGTCATTAAGATTAGTGGAATGAAGCTTCAGCCCCTTTTTACCAGGTTGCTATTTGAACCATCTGGAGAAATTGAAATAGAGTCAGTCAGCTGAGACAGGTTTTGCCAATTTAGAGTTCTGATTTATAATTCATAGAATATAAATACCCGTCCTGAATGGTTTAGATGAGTGCTTTTTTAACAAGGAAGGGAATTTTGTATGAGGGCATTTCTCTTGTATTGTAATGAGGGGAGGGAAACATCCTTAGAATTGAGACTGATTGTATAGTTATGAACTTCTACAATAATGAAATCCCCCACCTGTATGTTTGGGTTATTTTCAGTAACTCTTAACTGGAAATACAGCTAAAATACAGCAGCTATAGGGCAGGGAGATCGTGGAAGTACACCCAGGGGCATGCAGTGTACTGCATGTTCTGTTTATGCTTGGTACTGAACCCTGCATAGAAATCAAACTGAAAACAAACAAACAAAACCGTCTAAATTGAAAATTACATTTTTCAGTCATTTTTGGGACTACAGAATTCCATCTTGGAAAAAGAGATTACTTAAATTCAGGTAGAAACATTGTGAAAGCCAATTTCATAAACCTGTGGAAGCTTTCAGGACTGATCCATCCCAAGAGGTTTTCAGAAAACTAATGCAATAGAGGAGGAGTTAAAATAAGGTAATAGGTAGGAACCCCTTTAAGTTCATCTAATGAGCTTTTTGGCGGGGACAGAAGAAACTAGTACCTTGAACAAAAAGGTTCTGCAAAGTAGACAAGCTTTAAGAGAAAATTTTGATGAAATTTATATTTTGCTTACTGATAAAAGGACCAAGTTTAAATACAGAGCATTCAGAACAAAAGGGACACTCCCTGTTCTTAACCAGGGATTGTTACCCTTTGAAAAACAACCTATCATTTATGTCTTTTAATGATTTAAAGACATTTTAAACTTGTTTCTAGTGTATATTTCTGCCAAATATGAGTAAAATGTTCAAGAGAATGCAGGAAATATTGGCATTTTTTAATGCTACTGGATGCTGAATATGTTAGATGTTGGTCAACTAGTCCATCTGCTTAGCTTTCTTGCAAAGTTTATTTTTAATTTGTCCCAGGAAAATGATGTATTTCCCAGCAAAATTATCACTAATGTGCTTAATCAACAGTTTATATGCTGTTGGATAAAACTTCCACTAAAAGATATTCAGGGATTCCCTTTTTGTTATGAGTATTAATTTCCTTACAAAGGTAATACCTACAAATAAACGAACAAAGTCTGACTGGTATTTGGTGCATATTTTAGACTGAGCCCTTTGCAGAATACTATTTTTAGTTAGAATCTAAAAGACTTTAATGTAATTTCAAAAGCATCCTCAGGAGCTAGTCACGTTCACTGTTCCCTGCGCGGAGAATCACTGCAAGGATGTTACTGTATTTAGCTGTGAAACAGTAAGAAAGTTAGCCTTTATTATTATATTCCACAGCTTGGATTAAACAGGCAATAAGCAACAATATCTATTTTGTCATGAAAGATCAAAAAAGACTGAGTGATAGATGAGAAGTTAGTGGACAGTAAGAAGCAAGTTAGGTCTTTATAATTTCTCAAACAAGAGCCTTTCTACAAAAAAAGTAAAGGACTTCACCACAGCTCCACAGCAGAAGAATGTAATGAAAGAGATGACACTACCTAATGATAAATCTAGAGCCATGAAAAGATCTAAGTAAAGCACACTAATTAGTCCTATGACACTTGCTTTGGGCAGCCAGGTGTTGTTTATTCAAACATAACAAGAGTTGCCCAAATTGCTTTACCAATGTGTCTCTGGGACATTGTTATTCTACTGAAATCATTAAGATGAACTTTCTATTTTTAGCAGTCCAGAAAGCATCTTCTGCCAGGAATACCTTTGCAGTCAGGCAGCAAGCAGTTAGGGGAGCTGAAATTGCATTTGTTAAAAATCTAAAGCCTGACAGTTCAAATATCAGATGTTTATAGTGACATGCTGATGCTTTTGACAAATCCTCTCAATCTTCCATACATAATTTTTGCTTTCATGGCGGAAATGTGCAATACTTACTCAGACCCAGAAATAACACCAGCTAAAAAGGGGCCAAATAAGACAAGTTTCCAGTCCAAAAGCAGCTTAAAAATGAGCAATGAATGATTAAATAAACAAACCAAAAATGAGAATAGAGCCACTAGTGTACAAAGAATGTAAACATGAAGTATATTTTTAAACTTTTTTCCATCCCCAGAATGGTGCAACACCTTAAATAAGGCAAATGTTTGCTCTGGAAATGAAGCAGAGGTTTGTAAGCACCATCTTGATCTCTTCAATTGATGTACAAATGCATCTATATCAACAAAGTTCTGCAAGTCTAATCAGCTCAGTAAACCAGTAAGGATCCATTGGTGTCCAGTTTGTGGAGTTATAATACATTCCTAGCTGTACATATGGTTACACATTTCCATCTCATATGTACCTACAGAAATACATATTCAAGCTCCTATTTCACAAAGCTATGACTAGTTAGCTTAGTAACTACATTCAAGTAGAAATCTGTGACAAGAAAAGCTATTCTCATCTCCTCTGACAAAATTTATCACCCCCTAATTTAAATGAAAAGTCAGATTATTCAAGTGTACCCCAGTCTTTTGGATTGAAGATTCCTTCTTTTCCTTGTGCAGTGTGGAACCCTATCAGACTTGCAATCTCAATTGAGACATTGGCACATGAAACATATATTAAAATATTTCTACTATTTCTAATACTAGTACTTAACAGGAAAGGTTAGGATTAGTATAATAATGGTAAAACAGAGATTTAGTTCTGGGCAATTTTATTCTTGTTTGTATACAACAGAGATAATATTCAGGTTTTGATATATAGTGTCATACGCATGTAAAAGCAATTTTAAATGGAAATGCTATATATTTCAATATTTTTATTCTTGTAATCAGTTAGGGAAAACAAGAGAAATCTCCTTCTGAAGTATCTGTTTCAAGAGGCAAAATGTTCTTCTGGAAAATTTCTCCTCATTTTCAAGGTTGATATACATATCCCTCACCTCTAGAAACAGCATTAATAACATATTTCAGTCACTAAAACATACGATCACCCTGAAAAGGTGCAGCCACAGAGGCTGCAATAAACACAACAGTTTGACTACCATCCAATCCATGTGTCTATTCTACATACATATGTGCACTCAAGTATTTTTATTTAAATGTTATTATTTCCTTGAAAGCTACATACATTTCATGAAAACCTATTCTCTCTAAATTGTTTGTTAATTTGTACAGTTGTAATATCTCATTTTGCTTCCCCCCTCAAGCTTCAGGTGGGGAAAAGAACAGCCATATTAGGTCAAATCACAGGTTCATTGAGCCAGGTAACCTGGGAAAAATATAACAATAGGGCTGCATGTAGAGACATCCCTGAAGAATATTCTCCAACACCAAGGAATTTGCAAGACTTAAGTGTTGGACTTCAAGATCTTAAGGGTCTTTTTCCAACCTTTATGATTCTAGGATTTCTCTACCAAAAGTACATAGGGCTCCTTTTCCACTTGCTTAACAAAGGCAGGTGGAAAACGTGGGACAGCTGAGTGTACTGCAATGAAAAGGGTAGCAGAGAACTCTGCAAAACATGGGAAGAATGTGGGGAATTGCAGTGAAGGTTATGGGAGGTGTGGGAGAGCTGAAGATGATATAGTGAGCTGACAAGGCTTTTAATGCTTTTGTGGCCTCCCTGGCCGCAATTCAGCACATGCCCTGCAGGTTTCATGAAACTAGGTAGCAGAACAGTAGAGAAAGTACAGAAGAGAACGACTACTTTTTTAGATATAAAAGAACCCTATAGAGGAAAAAATTATGAGCAATTACAAGCACAGAAGACATATCAGTTACAGCTCACTCTTTTTTCAGCATCAAATAATCCCTAGTCTAGATTAATCTCCCAGGTAGATTTTCTGATGTCTACTAAGTACACACTCCTGCTGCAGATTTTCTAAGTCCACATTCAGCTCTTCCTGTATCATTTCTCTACCATATTGATTCATATCAAGTTTCAGCCTTCTGTAATTTACTTAAAGCCCATCAACTACAGGAAGCAAATCCTTAGACAACCAAGTTACATTTATTTCTTCCAGTGAAAGTGGCAGTATTTATTTCTCTTTCAGACCTCTATAGATAATCTCTATTACTTCTTACATAGTCTTTCAGGTACAAGGCAACTCTATTACCATCTTGTCTGCATATCTTGTGCCTGGGAAGGAGAACATTTTGCACATACCTAGTTTCTCTGAAGAAAAAGAGCATCCACTATTGATTTAAATTAATTCAATGCACACCCATGATATACATCCTAAAGCTGTCCTTTCACAGTCATTTCCAATTTGAATAAAATCGCATTGTCACTGAAAAAAGTCAGGTCTTCCAAACATCCCCCTTCTCTTGTGCAGCGCAAGCATTTGCAGACAAGCAGTGAGCAAGAATAACAGCAACACTATTTGTCAGTCTGCTTCAGGGGAAGGATCTTTTCCACCTAGACTTGAACTTTCATTTTTTTCTTGAGGCCTGACAGTCTCACATCCCACCTTTTGGCTGCTTCCCATCACCTAGTTGCCTTACTAGGCAGAGCTGTTTCAAGCATCCAGATGGGGCCTGCATACCCTAAAATTGGGTTCCTCATGCTATTTTCTTGCAAATACTGCCAACTTAAACAGTTCCTGTTCTCAGCTGCATCCACATTACTCCTTCCACTGTGCCAGAACAACTGATGTGCCGAATGCGTGGTCAACAAGATCAGGGAACAAATCCACCTTAAGATAACATTAAAAATAAATGCTTAAGTGTTTTAAATGACCACAATTTATTCCAAATGAGTCTTTCACTGCTGTTCGCATAAGGTGGTGCCAATTAACAAGTTTTAAAAGATGAAACATTTCCCTAGATTAAGTATGATGATTGAGTCAGTAGCTCTGCCTGCACTGAGTGAATGTCACATGGGATTAGAGCTCAGGAATTCATAGATAAAAAGATTAGTAAAAAGCCCATATTTAGTAACCAAAGCAGAAGTAGAAAGCGTAAGAGTATACAAAAATAATGATAAAAAGGAATCCAGTAAAGTGTAACAGCAAAGTCAATAAGACACCTTTCACTTTGAGGCTGGAAATGCATTTTCATTCTGTGCCTGGCACAGTGGGAATCCTAGATCATAGCTGGGGTCCTAACTGGTACAACATGATTAGAAATAGCACCCTCACCATACATTCTCAAAACCAGCATATCCTCAATAGCACAAAGCCACCTTTTTGGAAAAAAACAAGCAATCAAAAACATTTTGAAATACATCCTCAGGCAAAGTATTCATTTCACACCACTTAGCGACTATAAACCTGGTAAAATCATTCCTTTCTTTTGTTCAAGCCACTAAACTTTTTAGTTTGGAATTCATCTGAAGAAGCCATGAGAAGCAGACACTGCTATGGGAAATACTCAAACTGCCCTGGAGGAACTGTAATTATATAAATATTGTTAGCAAAACACCAGAGGAGGGGCAGAATTACTATGGTTATTGAAGTAAAGTCTTCTTGTGGCCACATGAACTGCCCATGCAAGCAATCCTTAAGATAGACCATAAATATCTTTGCACATCATCTGCAGCACAGGTGAATGCAAAAAAAAACATCTCTACATTTTTGTGCTCTCAGATGTTTACATAAAAATCATAGCACCACTGCTACAGGAACTGAAAGCTGAATTCACTTACGCTTTCAGAATTAGAAAAAAAATCCTGTTTCAAAGATTAAGGAAAAACCTACATCTGTGTTGTAGTTAGCAACTGTGGTATGTCTAAAAGTGAGTGATCAGCTAGCTTGGGCAGGCTTTTTTTCTTGTGTGTGTGATAAAAAGAGCAACCTCACAAATGACACTGTTAGCAAACGCTGATTAGGAAAAATTGTTCTTATTCCTTCTCTTTAACCTGCCCTTCAGCCAAGTAAATATAGAACATGCATTTAAAAAAGAAAGCTAAATTTGGAAGGCATTGAAAAGGTAACTTACTGTTAGATTCCCTTTCCTGCTGTCCAGGGCTCCCTGTCACTCACAGAAAGGGCAGCAGAACTACAGAAAAACAGAAGCAAAATGACTACTAAAGGTGAGGCTGGTTCAAACCTTGCCCTTTGATTCCCTCCATTTGCTGAAACCTTTTCATGAAGGCAGCATTACCGTGTTACAGCAACACAGCTACTCGCTAATAGCCTCCTTGAGAGTGAAAACTAGAAAGAACGGCAGAAACCAGCATTTGGCAAGGTGGCATTTAAACATTTGTGTACCAAATTTACACATTAACCATCTACTTTGGCATACCTAGCACTCCACATGGTTGGGAGAGCTGCCAGTAGCCTCTGGCCAAGTGCAGCCATGTCAGACAGTGCCTCGCTCAGCTCTCAGAGCCAGGCACCACAGAGCAGCCCTGTATGGCACCAAGATGGCCACCCTGCCCTCAGTAGTCATAGCCTCCCCAGAGCCAGGCCTTGGCGGGATAAACAGTCTCCTGGTCAGGCAGAGCCACAGTGAGGTGTGGTGTCTGAGACCGCAGCAGAAAGTTAGTCCACAGGGGAGGGCACAGATGAAGAGGCCCATGGCAGGCACAGACATGGCTGAGCTGAATACCAGCACCCTCACCTCATAGGGCAGGGAGAACTGATTACTCCCTCTCCAGCCTAAATGGAGCTCCAGGGCCTGTGGACAGGGTGCGGGTGGGCCTCCAGGTGAGGCTGGTCACAACCATAAGGGCCTCAGGCCATCTCTCTGTTGGTGCTCACAGGCTGCCTGCTCCACAGTGGCTGCCTGCTCTGACCAGGAGGGGGTGGTCACAGGCTGTGATGTCAACTGCCCCGCAGTGGGGCACTGGGCGGGAAAATGGCCGCCTTGCCTCACTGCAGGTGCTGGCAGGCCTTGGTGCTGGTCTGCTCTGGTGAGCCCTGTCCTGCCCAGCACAGGCAGTGTGCAGGGCCAGGAGGGAGACAGCTGTCTTCATCCCCACTGACAGACACCACTTGTCTGTTTTCTGTGGCCCAGTCCATCCTTCAGCCCCTCTTCCTTCAGGGCATAGAGATGAGGAAAGCAGCCCGTGGCCAGGCAGCGGTGGACGTCCTTCTGTCCAGATGGACCACACATGGCTGTCCCCGCAGTGGTGTTGAGCCTGGGAGGACTTCCAGAAACTGAGTTATAATGCCAGTTAATATTCAGGTATTAAAAATTTATAAGCTATTCAATGGGATTTCTGGTGAGCTGCTTCAATTTATCAGCCCTGAAGGGAAGGAAATACCAGCAATAAAAAAAGTAAGCAGGCAAAAGCAAATAATTAGACATCAAATTACACATTAGTGGATCCCTAGTGTAAAATCAGATTTATCTAATTGCTTTTTGTATCAATGCAGCTGGTTTTCTGTTCACGATAGGATTAACAGGAAAGAAACAATTACTGGTTAAATGCGAAGGTTCAAAACTGAGTAAACTTTAAATTGCAATCAGCAACCCCCCAACTTACCCATTGCATTTTATAAATAGCTTAAATCTGTTATTAGGGATTCATTATTCAAATAGGAAAGAAATAAGGAATTTTAAAATCAATGTAAATGGGCAATGAAAAATTCAAAGACAGTATATTGGAAATGTTATATGAGCCTTATTTTAAAAAAAACACCAAAACCATCCCCTCAGAATATCTTCATCTATTTAGCTTGTGATGCAAGTGTGCAGTAATAGCAACAGATAATTTAATCTATTCCAAAATTTCCCAAACCAAGGCAAGAGGTTACCTGCATCTCTTAATCATTAGGATACAGATACTGTTTTGTTGACTCATTTATAAAAATAAAAAGATTTTTTTAGATTTTAGGACAAAGATGGGAATGATTCTTATCCACCCCAGCAAGGGCTGGCTAATATAATCTTCTGCTAGTACAGAATCAGCTCTCCAAGGGGTGTGACAGATGCCAGTTAAGATGCCCACGATATGTGCCTCGGCTTTTCTTCCTGTTTGCTCTGAATTCCCCCATGTAGGCGGGAGTTCCCCTCTGAGTCACTGGGTAGCCTGGCAGCCTTCCTGATTTCATCCCACCCACAGCTTCTTTCCAAGTGAGCGCTCCCTGAGCAGCCTCCTTTACCAAGCATAGATAATACAATTTTCTCTTGACGTATCGTGCCTTTGTGAGTGGAAGGCCTCGCACAGGCAATGTTCTAGCGTGTGTCAGTTGTTCAGCAGTCCTTGCAAGGCCCTTACGGATTGTGTAGACTTATGGACTGTAGCTATGGTTAAACTTCCAGTAGAGGAAAGGAGTACACATTAAAAACTCCTAGATTATTAACTTCAAAAGATGATTCTCGGTATCTACATACAAGAGATTTGTGGCTCTGGCTGGGAATTCATCTCAGTGGAAAGTATCATTTTGCATCCCTATGCAGTGTTCTGTGTGGCCTCATTTCAGACCACATCACTTCATCCCCAGGAGCTGGTGGAATTAACAGAATGCCCTTGCCAGCTTAGCAGAGATGACAGGAACCAAGGAGCTGCAGGACTGTGACAGAGGCAGCTGGGTACAGTACACAGGCTGCGCTGTCCTTAGCAGTGATACAGGAGCTCTTAATCTCTAGAGTCCTCCTTATGACACCTTTAACCAACAGCCATTGATGTCAGTGTCTTCTGCATCAAAAAACATAAGTCAAATGTTTGGATGCTCCAGGTCTGTGGTCAAGATGTTTTTAAGTGGTATTCCAGAAATAGCACTAGCTTTTATTTACTCTGTAGCAGTCCACATTAATTTGCCAAGTGCCATTACATAACAGCAATTAATTACATTATTTCTTCATTACTAGCTGTGAGCATAGACTGTTTCTGCAATGTGCTGAAATATGTTTCTGAAGCTCTTCTCAGTAGCTCTGAAGGGAAGATAAATGAGGACAAGCAGAGTGCCTAGATTAACAACAAATGATAAATCCAGGCCCCTTCACTGAAGCCAAATTAAATATTCTGTTGTAGGCCTTGACCTAATTCCAGCTACTCATTATTTCTCTTGTACTTTTTCATTAAACAGATTTTAAAAAATATCTGGGTCTGCCATGTGAATAGGCTATACACTTCCTTTGGACATACACACCTTCAGAAATTATTCTTGCAAGCTATGGATAATTCCAGATGACCTCAAAAGTTGCCACTAATTTTGCTGGAACTGAAATTTAATTCTCTAGCTAAGGAGAAAACCCCATGTTGTTAAGAATAGTGTTTTATCTACCTTGTTTTAAATACTACCAGCTATATCTGCATGCAAATGACTCCAAATATTACTGTCAGTACATGATTCTTAGTTTTAAGATTAAAAAAATATTTTTTTGCTTCCTTTCTTTTTAGATTTTTCTTTGGCTATTCCTATATTTTATAATGTTAATGTGTCAAAAAATGTGTAAGCTAGTGTGTTGTATACTATGCTAACATATCTATTATTTACTGTACTCTACTGTTTTATCAGAAGTGTACTGCCTTTCAAGCACGTGTAAATAGCAGCCAACACTGTATTGAATTACTTAGAAGTATTTCATTCATTTATTTTTATCTGGTTTTGCAGCCTTAAAATCTTTTTAGTTTATTTTTTTAGAGCTCACTTATATCTCTCTGAATCTTCCCTGTAATAACTGATCTCACTGTCCCTACGATTCAGTATCCTGTTTTAGAAAAGCCTCCTGTGTCTCCTATCTCAAGGATTCAAAAGCAATCCTAAACTACACTGGGCTATTTTACCACTCTATCATTATCAGAGAGGAGATTTGCCAGATGTCTTAGATGTTTCATTATTCCCTCAAGGAATCTGGCCTATCTTAGACTAAAACTGAGATTTCACAGGAAGGATCAAATTCTGTTTTCAGGGATAATGTATTTACTGGGCAAGTTCAGACAAAGGTTTGGAAATGAATTTGTATTCATACTGATGAAACTGAGGTCAGAATGTGGCTAAAGATCTACTCTCAAACTAGAAGTTTTGCCACATGATTACTAAACTGGGTGCTAAACTGAATCCCTGTATGTTAAGCTCCTATGCCCTTAAATTGGTTTTGGCCCAGGCAGGCTCCGGATATATGTGTGTGTGTGTGTAGGCATTCATGACACCTCTAGTGCACTTGCTGAGCTTGTTATTCAAACACAGTGTCAGTTCTGCTCCTCAAGAGGCAAAATTCCAACCATGAGAGGACATAATCATGGAAGTAAATAGGTCCACACATATGCTTGTTAAGTCACTTAACAATACAGTTCTAAAAAACCCAGAATACCTGTACTGCACTGATTTTTACATGCTCTTTGGGCTTAGGTTAGAGTCCTGCAGGATCCTCCCTTTTCTCCCCTCAGCCCTGATTATCTTCTCCTCCATATCATGTTTTTTTTCTCTTGTGTATATCTTTTGGGTTTGAATGGGTCCTCCAGCTAATTTCATTATGTTCACAAGGAATTCCTTTATCTTCTTTGCCTCTGACAAAGCTTCCAATCATCCCTGACTCTCACGGGCCCATGGCCCTTGCAAGCTAGCACTGCCACCTGATTGCTCTCCTTGCTCTGCTTTGCTGTGTTTGCTGATTCTGCATGTGTGGAGCAGCTCAGTGATGCTCCAGCTGAAGCCAGGGTATAAAGAAGTTTCAAACTGTCAAAATAGAAATTACTGCTCTGTTGCTTTTCAGTATTATTTCCTCAGTTCAACTCAAAAAAAAAAAGAATGATGCATACAGAAAAAAGAGAAAGTGCATTTTCAATCCTCCCTACCATCTCTAATCTTCTATGGGTACATAATTTCTTTTACTGATCTTATTTAATAAGAGAATATAATACAGATAAGGTAGTCCTAAGACCTATATTCAGTATGGAAAGCACCAGCATTGACCATCATACTTCCTGCTATGAAAAATATTTTGTATTAGACATTTTAAACCAGGAATTAAACTGGCTATATATTTTGGGTTTGTGCAAGGGTATATAAAGAACTTTGTTTGCATAACTTTTTAAAACTACCTCTGTGTCTCAAACTGCCATCCAGAGGTCATTTCAGAACTTTCTACTTATTCATGACAGAGGTAGTTGAAATATGTGCCTATTCTGATTAAATCCAAACCATAGCAGAAAAAGCCCATTCAGTTATCTCTGTGCTGCACTTCCTTTTTCCAAAAATAAAGTTGCACTTGACAAAAAGGAGCTTCTATTGAGCTGTTTTGGTAGAATGGGCAGTGACAGTACAGGCTTGAAGGCAGAATAACCTGATCTTTCTCCAAGATGGCATCTCTAGCAAAGCTTTTAGCATAGGGTCTGACAACAAAGGGAAGATTACCCTGATTCTTCTTCTGTCATACAAGTTATTAATCTGGCACCAAATGTGTTTTATCCACCTAATCAAGAAAACCAACCAACCAAAAGCAGTTCACAGGTATAAGCATGTTTTTAGGCATGCTTACAGCAAACAGTTTTACAAAGTGTTAAATAGATTTCCAGGACTGGAAATAAATATAATCAGATCAGAGTTAGTAGGTCCAGAGCATGACCAGAACAAATAGAAACTGTTATCTCTAACTATTCCCTAGGAAAAAAATTTGACATGTCAGTACTGAAAGGAGAAATCCTCTGATTTTTGACAGCAATGAATGCATAGTCCATAGTCATAAGGTCTGGAAAATCTGTCCACTGCTTGAGGGGAAAGGAGACAGTGAAATCACATACACTGTGAAGATCCATACAAATTAGATAAGCAAATTCTTATTTTTAGCATTTGCCCAACAGCAAAGACAAGGGAACAGCACATAAACAACTCAGAAGGGAACAAGTAACCTAGGCTAATCCAGGGTACATTGAAACAGTCAAGTTCGAGATGCAGGGTGTTCTCATATAACTGAATAACACCTAACTCATATAACTGAAGAAAAATCACAATAGGCAATCAAATAGGGAAGACAAAATACGTATTTCTGTCCCTACCTTGCCATTCCAGGAGTGATCTTGCAAAATGCCAAGTGACTTCTGCTCAAAACTGAGGGCCAGAGCAAATCAAAGACTTCACTTGCCCAGATTTATCAGAGTATCTTGGCGTTTAGCTCTTGTTAAACTCTCAGGAAGTCAAATGGGTTTTAGGAAGATACATCTCAGAGGATCCAGGCCTTTGGTACCTAAAATAAAACTTGGGCTTAATTTGAAATCAAGCACCAAATGAGTGATTTTGATTTTTTTTTAACCATCTGGAGGTGACTGTCATTTTTATTTATAATTTTCCTTGCTTTTCTGATAAAGGCATAAATATAGAACAACACTGTAGCAGAGGGAAAGTGGAAATCAGTCTTGAGCTCTTTCACGATGACATATTTTATGCAGAAAGATTGAATAACGCACATTTCCACACCTCCTCCCTGAGCCTTTACCAGAAAAGGAGATACTGCCAATACAGTTCCTCGCAAGAAACCTCTCAAGATAAAAAATGAAGCCATACTCTGTTCTGTGAGTGAATGAGCAAAAGTGGTATCATTTGGAAGAGGAATCAGATCTGTAGAATCTGAATGGACATAAGATCTTTCCTGCCTGTAAAGAATAAAATTGCAGAGTGTAAGATCCAGCTTGTCTCTGCTGTTTCCCTAGAAAACACCACACAACTTTCTGCTCAGCATGCAACTTTCCAGATCCCTTCTGCTTGCTCTTTCAAATTCTCCTCTAGCACTGGATTATGAAGTCTACTCCTGAGATCAAGTGCCTAAACTTTAGGAATAGATATGTTACTGAATCTGTCCTTGAAGGACAGTCATAAGTCCACACAGGTTGAATATATTCCACTCTCGTGGAATATCTGATAAAGTAGTACCTTTTGATAACTTGCTCACATGTTTGCATAAGACTTCATAAGGAGTTGGATAAGCAGAGTTTCAGGTTGTGTTATAACCCTAACATTTCTACTGTTACTGGTTGGCAGATGCCAGACAGCAGGGGTGTTGTCCAAGCAAAGATAACATTTCTTTGATCACTCATGTGCTAATCCCATAATGCTACATATATGTAAAAGTCAAGGGACATAGATTCAAATGAGTCATTCCCTGTCTCAGATAAAATATAATTATAGATTATATTCTGCAACATAATGGCAAATACAGGATATATTTGCTAGGATACAGGAGAATACAGGATATATTCACCTAGGAGTTTATCTATTTTAAAATAGCTACAATATCATCAGGATACGTTCACAATATAAACCAAACTAAATCTCCACTGATTCAGTTTTGTTGGACAGCAATTAAAGACGCCATTAGCCTAGTTATGTTTCCATCCTCCATGTGACTCTTACTTGAGCATCTGTGTTCTTGTGAGCAATCCTGTGATTAAATTAATGAGTTCTGTAAAGATAAACTCCTAATTTCTGCTTGCTTATTTTCTATGAAAAAATATGTTTGTATGTAACTTGAATACCATATAATTAAGTGTATATAGCTTGAAGTAAAGCCACTGTTTCAAAATTACATACATTGTACCTCTCAAATTATGTTCTCAATCCAAGAAAGATTTTTGTTAGCATGGACCAAAGAGATTTTCAAAATTTTATTCCTTCAGGCTCAGTAGGACAGAAGGAAATGCTTTGTATAGCTGCATTTTACGAAATCTGAACAATAGCAATAAAAACATTTTCCAGAGCAGAATCTCCTGGAATAGGATCTGTTCTCATATCAGTGTGTGACAGTTTACCCACACACCGCTTGTAAAGCAAAATCTAAGGAAGGTCTCAGTACTTTACTTAGAACAGGTCAACAAATGGCATCTCTGCCAAGGACAGAAGAGCTTACTAGCTTTTTTCACTACCCTTTTTAAAAAGATCAGTTTTAAAAGCGTGGACCTCACAGAATTAGTACCAGGGGAGAGAGGGATAAGATGTTAAACGGGAAGAAGAAAAATACAGATTAGGAAGTTTTCATATCAGCTGGTGCTGATGAACTTTGTCATCCGAGGTTATTTAAAGAAGTAACTGAAGCACTTCTGCGGCTCATAATAGTTCTCTTTAAAAACTGGTACACAAGGGTACCAAGTGAAAAAAAGAAAAAGAAACATAGTTCCTGTTCTGAGAAGAAGTGACAGAGTTAGCAGCTGGGGAATTATAAATCACTCCTCTTAATTAAAATCCTGGAAAAATACTTAAATGTTTTCAAACCCATGGGAAAACCCAAAGATGCACAGACATCAAGAATATATTGTGAAAAAATTCTGTCATTCTCTTCTGTCAAAGGGAACTGGCCCTGTGAATGGAGATGAAACAGTAGGCGCTGGGTCATTGTCTCATGTAACATACAGAGAAGGGAGTGTCCTCTAGATGAAGCTGCTGTAGGATGGGTGCAGGACAGTCTGAAAACCGTATTGAGATTGCAATCTTCAACAACTCCTAGTGAAAACTGAAGGGCTTATCATGCTGGATTCTGCAGCCACCTACCCCAGACAAGTACTTCTCACTGTTCTCAGTCGTGACTTGGAAGACGGAATAGACACTGTGGTTATTAAATTTGCAAATGCTAGCAAGCTGGGAGAGACTGCAAGTGCATAGTATAAATTTGGAAAGCAGTCTGAAAAGAAATGCAAGTCAATAGGACTAAGTGCTATACTGGTCCAAACAGAAATAGTCAATTGCAAAAGTAAGAGATGGGGAATAAATGATCGAGCAACATTAATGCTGAACCTGGGAGTCTCAGTGACTCACAAGCTGGACTTGAGTCAACACTATTAATGCAGTCACAAAAAACAGAAGATGGCACACTGAGAGGTTTCAGTGGAAGTGTAGTCTAGAAGACATATGTGAGGTAACCTTTTGCTTACTTTACTTTGCAATGGTGCAGCTTTGACTGGAATACATTTTGGGCTCCAGTTTTTGGCACCATTGTTCAAGAAAACAATTGCTGAGATTAAGAAAATTCAGAGGAGGGCTACACGAGGGATCTTTTAGTTTCTATACAAGAATAAACAAATTGGGATTTTATTGCTTAAAGCATTGACAGCTGGGAAAGTAGTGAAAGGGAAAGAAGCAAAAACAAAAACAATAGGGAAAGAAACAAAAGCCTAAATGGCAGCAAAAAAACTCCTTCAGGTTAGACATTAGACAATCTTTCCAATGACAGTAGTAAAACTCCAGAACAGCTGACCTAGGAAGACTATCATTTCCAGTGAGGAAAGTTTCTAAGGACACTGGTGCAGAAGGGCATAGTACAGTTTTCTTGCTGTGTGGCTGAGGGATGAACTTGATGATCAGATGAGGCTTTCTAGAACAACTTTCTATGACTTTCTAAAATGCATTAGTCTCCAACTGCTAATAAGTCTCCATTTTGGAGCAATAAGAAGCCCACTGGTATAATTTTTTTAATCTCCTTTTTTTTATTATTGAGAGGCTCCTCTCTGTATCCACAGCTTGCTGCTGTATGCTCTGTGTATGCCAGGCCAGGCCAGCTGTCCCCAGGGCAGTGCCACAGCAGTGCGGGTGCTGAGCAGCGGGTGCTGAGCGGCAGCTGCCTGCAGTGCCCACTGCTGCACAGCGCTGCGGGGCCGGGCTGGCAGGCAGGCTGCGGGCAGCCAGCCCAGGCGTGCCAGGCAGCCTACCAGCCTCGTTCAGCTGCTGGGCATACTGCAATAAATAGTGTCTCTGTGGGATTCAGAGGGTGCCTGACAGTCCTGCTCATGGGCTGATTGCTGGCATGGTCAGTGAGTTTGGTCTTGATGGTGGTGTTGGGCCACCCTGGAAAGAATAACATAGATCTGCCGTGGGCAATGAGCATTGTCTCTGTGCGTTTGCAAGAAACATTGAAAGCCATTTCCAACCTCCCTCCAGACAATTTTTGCATCCAGTTTCAGTGCTGTTACAAACTACTAGGTTTCACCCATCTACCTGTCCTTAACACTTAAAATTCTGTTAAAGACAAATTCTCTTCCTAATGGCTTTATTTAAAATGTATTATCTTACAGTAATAATCTTTATTTATCTAATTTCAGGATGATGGACAAGAATTATCCAATATATTGATTTTACAAAACATAAATTACCTTTCATAATGCAACGAAGTGGACATAAACTCAATAGAGCCAGGTATGAAGATACATACATAAGTGTGTTGTGAAGTCTAAAAAGACACAAAGAGCAAGGTGTGTAAATGTTTTAAAGCAATAAACCCTTGTTATTAGGCAACAAAAAAGCACTGAAATATGTTTATGTTGTGAGGTTACCTCAAACAGATTCTCCTTAAATTTATAATCTCATAAATGGATCAAGCCTCAACTATCAGAGCTTTTCCCTGAACTCAAAGCTGCCAATTTCTCATTATATTGTGCAGAACACAAAAAACCAGTATTGCAGCTACACAAAACATTCCTTGAAAACTTCACTTTTGTACAACACAAGAAAACAATCCCGAAGTTGTAAAGGTTTATACTAGTACAATACCCCCCAAAAAACCACTGTGTTCTAGATGCCTTCTTGAATTTAAACTGAAATTCTTTCCTTTGCTCTTTCCTATCAGTTAGGGATTTGCAATAAACACAGTGACGTGTCTATGTATAGATGGATCATATAATAACTTAATAATTCCCTCATTTCCAAGATAAAATTATTCTATACATAAAGGAACATTGATTTAACAAAGTAAACTCTTTATATTGTTACATTTTTCAAGGAAATCTTTCAGAAAACCAGAAACCTGTTCATTATGAGATGGTCTATTTATGTGTTTATAGTATGTTTGTCTCTACCATATCTGATAGCCTCCTAAATAGCCTAGGATCTAGATTTTCCCACTAAATACTCTGGGCAAAATTTCCATTAGGTTGAAAGCAATGAGGTGTCTGAGGCTACACTCACTATCTGTGCATACAGTGACATCAAAGGAGATTCCTTCTCTAAGTATTCCACAATAAATGTGAGGGAAACTTCCAAAGCTGGCTATAATAACATTATGGAGACTTTAAAGAGACTTAGTTTCAACAGCCCTGGTTAAACCTGGTCTCTTTTAGCACTAATGAATTTTTAGTGCCCGTTCCCACTTCATGTGGAAAATCTCTCTTGTGGTTACAGCAACAGACTGAGCTTCTTTGAAAAATCATATACATGATAAAATGGAAAAGAATATGTTCTAGTTAGATATCAGCCTGTTGTCAGCCATATGCTATTTTGGGAATCACACTTCCAATACTGTAAGTCAAGCCAAGATATTGGCTTCTGTCAAGGGTACAGCTTTATATGAGCTTAAAAGGACTTTAGGTTTTCTGCTAAGATCTTAAAGAACTATTACTGTAAAGCTACTTGAATCAAGATTATAGTAATTCAGGAGATAAAGACAGCACCTGCTTGTAGATTGACTAGCTGTCCTCTGCTACATGGAGCGTGTGGCTCAGGCTGTACCTCTGCTTCCCTCAGTGGTGGCAATGGGGCAGATGTTATCTTCTCAACAGCCTTCAGTTTGATTGAAGCTCAATTATGAATTAGAGTTCCATATATTTTTTTTCAAATTTGGCTAAAATGATCACATGGGTATAAAACATATCTAGGGAGATAGGACTATGTTATTGTTAATAATATCGTAGTATAAATCTCATTGTCATAAGATACTAAGCTATAAAGAAAGTGAATGTCAGCACTAGAATCTGCTTTAGCATGGCATTCTAAGTAAATAAACAGAAAAGAAGTACCCACAGGTTTTCTGTGAAGAGAAGGAAAAAGCAGGGCTGTGGAAAGAGAGCACAGGAAGTAGACAAAGGGAGTAGTTCTCACCATTTAATTTATGTATTTTTCTATTTATTGGATATTTGATTATAGAAACTGTATTCTCAATGGACAAGACCTGCTATGATTATAACCTCTGAGTTCAGTGGAGTTCTCCTAGGACTTCAGCTGATTCCTCCTTCCCTTGAGATGAATCTGGGAGAGGATCAATAGCCTCATTTGTTCCCTCAGCTGAGAATATCCAGTGACTGAAGTTCCAGACCTCAAAGAGAGCATTTTTACCATCATCTAACAAATTCCAGAGACAGTGGCCTCCAGAGTGTAAGATGTTTCTGCTGTCTGTAGGTTTTCCAGAGGAACTGACAAAAGACAGATGGAAGGGAAAAGTTCACTGTGTACCGTGGGAAGGTCTGTTGAAGCTCATGGTTTGGGGTTTTTTTACTTCTTTACTTTTCCTGGATATTTTTGGAAAAGATTAAAGGTCCCCAGAAAATGTGTGGTTAGATACCAAAATGGAGCAGAGCCTGACACCAGCAAGTCTCAAACAAGTGCCTGTTGTCTGTTATTTTTACTGAACTCTTCAAAAATGCTTCTTACAATTAGCATTTGTGTCTTACCTAGTAACTAACTTCCATAAATTCAAATAGACTTTGCTATTATGTCTTTTTTAAAACTTAACAGGTTTATGACATATTTTTACTAATCCCCTGAATGACCCAACTGCACATTAATGTCACAGATCTTCATCTGCACGGGAAATTATTTTTTGTTATGTGATTCAACACAGCATGCAGTATGCCAGGGCCTTTCACAAACCTTCCCAGCATTGTTTCAGATATAGCTTGTAGGTAGAATGGAAATCTAGGCAGCTGAGGTTTGCTGCACACAACCAGAGAATGTCCTTTCTCAGTACTTCAGTCTGCCCTTTTTGTACTGTGGGGAATATTTTCCTGCCTCTCAAAGGTGCTGAGAGACTTGTGAAAGAGCATGAGCTCATCAAAGAAGACATACTGGGAAGGTCCAGCTGTGTGAAGTGGTATGCCCATATATAAGGTTGCAGAAAAGCCAAGGGAACTGAAAATGTTAAAAAGCCCCTCAGCTATTTAGTTATTTCTCTCTTCTAAGTTCAACTGGATCCTCAAAGTCTGTTTTAATACATCTCACATTTTTCTTTCTTGTTGCTTTGGATCAAAATCACATAATTTTACCAATGAGTAAGAAATAGTAATCTTCCTTATCACTTAATAAAAGCAAAAAGAAGAAAAGTTTCTGATACTACAGTCCCCATTTGAATTTTCTTTTTTTTTTTTTTTTCAAATGTCAGAAACTTTATAGAATTAGTAAGAAAATAATAATAATATGTTCCAATAACATAGTTTGTTTGAAGGTATGCTAACTTTATGACCACACAAATTGGGATAACACAACATCATTAGGACTTTCTAATTTGAACAGACTAGATGTAAAGCACGGGGCTGACAGCTCAGAGTGCAGGGTTTTGTGCATTTGGCCAGTGCTAATAATGGCTCTACAAATGTTTCTTTGGGCTCCAAAGCTTCAAAGTAGTGAAGTATTTCTTTGATCTATTTATGAAATTGTACTCTAATGACTCTTTCCTGGTAGTTTAGAATTGTGCTTTACATAAACACTCTCCTATCTAGAGGTGGGATTTTTACAGGACTCGTTTGAAATTGGTGGCTGATTTTCTTTGCACGTGATCGAAACAACACTGAGCTGTGGAAAATATAAAAATTCCTCCCAATTGCAACTGTGTGTCTGAAAACTGTTTCAAAACTTATTTCTGGAGCTGTAGCTCACATCTGAGCAGTTTTACAGAAAAGGTCTTACGTTCCTGCTCAGCTTGGACATGTGCCCAAATGCACCCAAGCATAGGGTGCAGGAAGATAAGCTCTGCTTTCAGTAGTGCCGACTGCCAGTAAACTCAAGAGGACTATCAAAAATAGAACTAGTTAAGAGAAGTGGTGCAGCCACACACCATTTTCCTGGCGGGAAAGAAAAGGGGTGCACTGGAGCTGCAACACAATTTTCCGTGTCATAAGGATCCCCTCTGCTGTAGTGATCTCACCATAACTTCTTAAGTCATCATGAGGGGCTGTTTTGTAGTAATGGTTTAGCTCTAAACTAACATTTCACCTCATCCAGTGAGGATGAGAGAAACACAAAATGATCACCTTTTGTTCTTTCTTAGTTTCAAAATTCAGTAACTTCTGTCACACATCCAGAGAGCCAGGATATGTGAATGAGTTTCTATTTGTCTATCTCCCCATCATCCTGAGAACTGGCTAAATAATAGAGCTTAGAGTGTCGTGAGCAGTGGCACAGAGTCCAGTTGGCAATCTGTAACTAGCTGTGTTGCCCAGGGGTCACTACTGGGTACAGTCTTATTCAACATCTTCATCAAGGATCTTAATGAAGGCACAGAGTGTACCCTCAGCAAGTTTGCTGATGATACAAAACTGGGAGGAGTGGCTGGTGCACCAGAACACTGTGCTGCCATCCAGCGAGATCTGGACAGACTGGAGAGCTGGGCAAAGGGGAACCAAATGACGCCCAACAAGGGCAGGTGTAGAGTCCTACACCTGGGGAGGAATAACACCACGCACCAGTACAGGTGAAGGGTAGACCTGCTGGAAAGCATCTCCACAGAGAAGGACCTTGGCTTCCTGGTGGACAATAAATTACCCATGGAACAGCAATGTGTCCTTGTATCCAAGAAGGCCAATGGCATCCTGGGGTCCATAAAAATGAGTGTGGCCAGCAGGCTGATGAAGGTTCTCCTCCCCCACTTCTCTGCCCTAGTGGGACCACATCTGGAGTATTGTGCTCAGTTCGGGTCTCTCCAGTTCAAGAGAGAGACTCCAATGGAGTCTATGAGGATGATGAAGGGACTGGAACATCTCTCTGATAAGGAAAGGCTGAGAGCCCTGGGGCTGTTTAGTCTGGAGAAGACTGAGAGGGGATCTCATTAAGGTTTACAAATACCTGAAGGGTGGGAGTCAAGTAGAAGGGGCCGGTCTCTTTTCAGTGGTGCCCTGTGATAGGACGAGGGGCAATGGTCACAAACTGGAACACAAGAAGTTCTACCATAACATGAGGAAAAACTACTTCACTGTGAGAGTGACAGAGCCCTGGAACCAGCTGCCCAGAGAGGTTGTGGAGTCTCCTTCTCTAGAGACTTTCAAGACCCTCCTGGATCTGTTCCTGTGTGGCCTGC
>WUAM01000323.1:37709735-37737933 GCA_024336885.1 Actenoides hombroni | reverse complement strand
GGTGTCAAGTAGAAGGGGCCAGTCTCTTTTCAGTGGTGCCCTGTGATAGGACAAGGGGCAATGGTCACAAACTGGAACACAAGAAGTTGTACAACAACATGAGGAAAAACTACTTTACTGTGAGAGTGACAGAGCCCTGGAACCAGCTGCCCAGAGAGGTTGTGGAGTCTCCTCCTCTAGAGACTTTCAAGACCCTCCTGGATCTGTTCCTGTGTGGCCTGCCCTGGGTGATCCTGCTCTGGCAGGGGTCTTGGACTCGATCATCGCCAGAGGTCCCTTCCAAGCCCTACCATTCTATGATTCTACGAGAAGCCTGAAGAGGAATGGAGTCCTCCTTGCTGGGAGCTACAGGTCCCCTTGGAAATTGATGGCCAAGAGGACTGTACTAGTCTCACATGGCTCCTTCCTGGGGAAGACCTAACCACCTCTCCTGTCCAATCAGCAGCTGTGAATGGCTCACAGAAACAGGGTGAAGGTACAATTGCTCACTAATTAAGTGCTCATTACTTTGTGTTGCAAAGGTTCATCTCTTTAGTGGTAGACCTGCTGGTACCAACAGGGACCCAATAGAGACCAAAACTCAGGACAGTGTCCTGCAGACCTTGAACAGTTAATCTTACTTCACTGTGGGAGGGTATCTCAAACTGAAGATAAAAACAGCCTAGTAAAAGGACTGAAACCAGTTACTCAGCAGAAAAGAAACCTCCTTCTTCCCCTGCTTCCTTCAGTCTGAAAAGTCACCTTGGACATTGCAAGAGCTTCCTCTGGTGAACTAACTTGGCAGCCCTGACAAGAGCAATTTGACTTTGGATGGAAGCTGGATCTGTGGCAAGCATATAGTTATAAAATAAGTCACGCTTTCCTTCCATTGAGTGCATGCTCTATTTATAGCACATTCCAGATTATGCAAGGATTCCCAGAACACCGCAGACTCTAGTGGCAAATTGTATTTGCATAGCACAGAGCATATCAAGCAGTATTTTTAAAATCCCATTGTTAGCAGAATGAGCATCTTCCAGTTATATCTAGAGAAAAGCTGGGGTAAATTTAGAAAGATACTATATAGTAATGAAGAGTAGTTACAGATAATTTTATTTTGTTTGCCAAAACATTTCAATAAATTGTGTCTTTTAAAAAAGGAAAACGGCAATTGCTTAAAAAAAGCCCTGAAAAGCCAAGGTAAATTGTTCACTTGATTGAAAAGTGAGATTTTTCTGATGTTTGAGAGAGTATGTGTTTTAGCAAATATGGGGGAACGTTTTAGAATGTGGATGCTTTAATACAAGAATATCTGAATTCTAACACTTTAGTATCAATTCCTTCTCAAAGCTGTGACAAAACACAGGATCTTGCTACCCATTCAGCCTTGGGATAGGAATTTTCAGTGAAGTCTGTCTTGTGATGCAAAAGTTACCAATTTCTTACGTTTTCATGTGAGAATACCAAATAATAAGGCTGTGACTTAAGATATTTCAGTCACATTTAAGACCTTCTAAATCCTCAAGAAGAGCAACAGAGCGGGAGAGCCATGCAGATAGAAAAGTAAAATACTTTTATCACTGAACATACCTGTTTTCAGTGCAAATACACTGTGAACATCTGCATCTATTTCTTTTCCCCCAACTCTCATGTCATGTAAACTTGAAGTACTCTTACACTATGAAATAGGTCAATTGGCAAAGTTTATTCTGAATTTTCAAATGTCTTATCACTCCTAAAGTCTGAAGAGGAATTTCTGAAAGTCAGACTCAGTGATAGCTATTTAGAAAACTTGGCTGAGTTTAGTAGAAAATAAAGAAGACTTGTAATTTTATTACAAAATTTATTATCACTGAGTCATCACAGGTTTTTCACTGAAACATCAAATACAGATACGGCTTTGGGTCAAGGTTATTCCAAAGTATAAGGAACAATTACCATTTCCATGCCAGTCCATTCTGCCAGACTTCACAATCTTGACCAGTTTTAAAAAAAGGATGTATCAGTTGGATGTCCCAATCTATTTTAAACAGCAGATTCACTCTGAAGCCTGTTAATGGGTTTGCTGCTTAGTTAATCAACCCAAGAACTTTAAATACTCTTTCAATGTATTTTTTAGCTTATTACACAATTGCCAAGCCCTGTTATGAAGTGAATTTTGCAGACTAACAACAAAATATACCTATAGAGAAAGCCTACAAAGTTATCTTCAATAACAGGTTAACTTAGCAATATATATGGGCTTAACTGTAAAATTCTATGAACTGTGCTTAATGTGTTACAAAGCAGAGTTTATACATCTAGAATTAAAGAGCTTACCCTCAAAACCACCTTTTGTGCTTGATTTAGAAACTGGGGGTTAACAAACTTTCTTAACAAACTTTCTTAACAAACTAATACTGCTGTTGCCATTAACACAGCGTTCAGACCTCTGTATCTACGTATCAGATTCTGCAGTGTTTCCTTCCACTAATATATAAAATAAATTGGAAGATGGAAAAGAAGAAAAAGGGGTATTTTTAAGACCCCAGCATAATCTGGAAGGGCATTTTAGTGGAATTTTTGTTTAGTGATATCACCTATACTTTTTTTATCACTCAAATTTTAATCTCTGAAGTGCTGTTTTTCCATCAACAAACTATGGAAAGAAGGTGATGTGAGCTCCTCAGCTGTCTATCCAATTATTCATCGTTAATGACTTGCAACGTAAATCTTCATGTGTAACTTTAGAGTCAGAAAGGAGCCAGATTAGACAGTTTTAATTACACAAGTCATCACCTGAGCTCTCTCTTCTCATACCCTTTCATTTTTAAATCAAACGTCCCATCTCACATGTTAGTTTTTGCACATCATCCACAAGATACTGGAATAATTTACACAAGGTGTGAAGTAGTCTGTTTTTAGCTATCTGTTACAAAGTTAGCAACGTTACTATTCTTACTGGGCACAGTGTGCAAGATATATTCCCACACTAGGAGAGTATTTAGTAAGGTCACAAGGATGCCCAGTCCTTATCAAACACATTCCCTGGAAACTTGGCAAGAGTTTCATTTTACAAGAATTCAGGGACAAATTAATAGTATTTGGTTAGACTTATTTAAATTTTTCAGTGTTTGTGCAGAAAAAGATTTATATTACCAACTTGTAACGGAAAATTTGTTGTCAGGAGTATTCAAAGTCTAATTTTGCTTTGAGTAAACTGATTTTTAATTCATTTAATTCACTGACTTCAATAGAACTGTTTCACATTCATGCTAGAAGCAGGCTGTATTAACACTGCTAAGATTTATTTTAGTCTGTTTAATAATTTCATAATGAAGAAAACTGAGCTTTTTACATCATTTTAAAGATGATAAAATCACGGCTGGAGGCAAACAGAGATTAATATATGCAAGGACTGGATGCAAATATTTTCAGTGTTTAAAAAGCATTTTATGTAACCCAAACAGAAGCAATAGAAGAGTGGCTCTAAATAGAAACAGCACCCTGCAGAAAGAAAGGACTTGGTCAGAGAGCTGTGTCTCTACTTCTAATATCTGTGGGAAAGAGGGAATTTGAAGCTGGATAATTCATTAGTTTCACTTAATATGAAAAGGACTAAGGCCCAGATCCTACCTTGCGCTACACCCGTGCAGATCAGAGACTAAGACTGGCCAGGAGTCCTTTTCTATGCAGGCCCATACTGTGGGGCAGCATGTGCTTTACAGCAGGCAGCGGTGCTTGAGAAGCACATCTGGCTGAGTGAAGTGCCAGCCTGCATGCTGCTGTCTCCACGTTCCGTCTTCTTCCCCAGCACACTGCTATGGCATCTTGCCATTTGCAGCACGTTCTGGCCAGAAGACAGCATTGGAATACAACTGCACTCCGGAAGTCCAGCAAAATAAATTGACTCAGCCTATTTGTCAGAATAAAGTCTTCTACCAAAGGATACCCTTTGCCAGAAGCTGGCAGTCCTGAAGAGGACAGCCGCACTTAGGAGACTTGCTTTCACGTCTTGCTCCATCAGAGATTTCTTCTGTGACCTTGAACAAGTAATTAGCCTGTTTGTGCCTTGGTTTTCTGCCTGAAAAATATACTCAAGAGTAAGATTGCAAAGCCCTCAAACACAGTGATACTGGGGACCAGAAAAGTGAACAGATACAAACTCTTTTTTGGAAACACAGCTTTCTCTTTCAACTATCAAAAAACCCCAACTGTACCAGAGTTCAAGTACAGGGGTCAAAAAAGCCTGTGATAACAGAGAGCCTTCAAACTCTGCTCTTGGGTAATGAACATGTCTTCTGACACTTAAACAACCACTGCTGACTGATAAACAATGCAGTGTCTTGCCCTTCTAGCCTCCAGAAAGGGTCAGCGCGTGTAGGGCCTTTGAGTTGTTCTGGGAAATGCAATCTTAGAAGACTTCAAAAAAATGACACAGTTCTGTGTTACATAATTATCAATTCTTCTCTAAGATACAAAGCTCTCAGATGGTAACGTCCCCTGGCTTTTCTCACGTGAGAGTCACAGTGCTCTTTGTGAAACCTTGCTCCTGGAGCTCACGGTTCAGTAACTTTCTATCTGCCTTGATTGTAAGTGGCAGTGTCAACGCTCATGCCAAAAATAAACCCTTCTGACGAATGACATGGATACTCCACAGGCTTAGAGGCATCTTTTTATAGCAACCTTTTGATTTCAGATACGAAACATTTGCTATTTTTGGCACAGAGGCTTGGAGAAACTTTCATGATCTTTAGCTTACATGACTACTTTTGCACACACAGCTCAGGTGCTGTCAGAGTACTTGTGCCTTTTCTTGAAGATAGGGAAATATGTTTATTCTACTGGATGTTTGTACTCACTAGAGAAAGCTGACCTAGAAAATGGAGACTGTGCTATCACATGAGGTTTTCCAATTTTTTTCTGGGATATTAAGGACTTGTCATCTAAAATGTCTGATGGTTTGATACTTAATGTAACTGAAAATAATAATTTTAAATTAAATTAGCTAGAAGTGAAATTCAATCATGGGGTGACTTTGATGTATTTCCTCATTTAATGACCTGGAGAGGGTACATATACTTATTTATGTTAACAAGAGAATGTGGTACTAATGGCAGATGCCACATTGACTCTCTGACAGACAGAAATTCACTGTTTATTCATAGTGCAGATTAAAGGTGTCCTCATCCAAACTTTTTTTTCTTTTTTAATTTGTAATTTGCCTCTAATACAACTCTACTAACCATAAACAGCACTAGAAGCCTGAGGAAGAGAAAGCCAAAAGGGAATTAAAGTGTTGTCTTCTGCTCCCTAAGTATGGGTTTATAGAGAACACAGCAACAGACTGTTCTCAAAGGGATGCCACAAAAGCACAAAGAGCAGTAGTCACGAGTTGCAACAAGGCATAAGAAAAATATTTGTTATAACAAGGGTGGTTGAGGAAAAGTAACAGATTAGTCAGAGAGGTTTGAAAATCTCCAAGGCTAGGGACCATGACTTCAGCTGACAAAGACATTATTCTACAGAGTTAGTACCTTTATGATTGAAAGCTGTTGGTTGCCTAACTTGATAATTTCCAACAAATACACCCGTAAATTGTGACAGAAATTATTTGTTTTATGAGATCAAATCTCAGCAGTACTTCTGTTCTATGGGACTGAAGATCTGCTTTCAACTTGCCTAGTTACTGGTATGGTTTACTATTCTTTAACATGTGCGGTTCAGAGAGTCTCTAGTCCTTGTACTTGGCACCATACAGACACAGGACACAGAGAGATGTCCCTATATACATTATTCAGGGTGCACAAACAGTGGGAAGGTAGAGAAGTACAGTAAAAACAAACCTGGGGCTCATTTTCAAAAAAACTGGAACAGATTCCCCAGCTCTCAGTTTAAAGCTTTTTTTCATTGAAATTTCTTGCTCATGTTCCCTTTCTGATCAATATGACTTAACAGTCAATCTATTTGATAAAAGTACAAGGGAAATAAAATACAAACCAACCAAAAAAATCAGTGTTATGGATAGTTTAGCAATATTTGAAATAATTGTAAAAGGTAATTGCACAAGAAGTCTGTGAATAGGGCCTTATTTCTTCTGTAAATAAATATGGTCCTAAATACCAGTGCATTAAGGTTGCTTAAGGCTGAAAGTGGGATGATTCCAACTTGTCCTATTTTAGCAGGTTATACTTTAGGTATACTCTTTAAGACTACTGAATGCAATTCATTTCACAATTACTTTGAAAGGATTGAAAATCTGACCAGATTAGATTCAAAGCCTGTTCAGCAACTGCTACAGTTGAATACAGAGCTTCATACAGCTATCCATTTTAGTGGTTCACTAATGTTAATATCCACTACTTATTAAGTAAAAATTCAGTCCTTTAGACTTTTCCCTCTATGGCATGCCAATTAATTTATTCATGAATGTTAATCCAACTAGTAAATTGTTCCTCTCCGTCTGTACATAATCTGCCTCTTCTTTGGCATTTGACCATTTCAAATGCTGAAAGAGAGACTATAGCCTCCCATGGAAAGTTTGTCCTGTAAACACAAAAATGAAAAGAATAAAAGGATAGAAAAGTTACTATGTTCCTTGGATGAAGTAAGTCAGAAAAATGATTTTTACTTCTAAAAGCTGATATACAATGTATATGGCTATATTTGTATATGTATATCCCTACACTTCCAGCAGATTTCTTCTTTGCCTTTTACAGGTCTCCACAATCAGGTCTGAGTACAGGGAAAAACCCACGGAGTACTATGTATCTTCTTGTACTTTATCTGCCAGAACTGCTTTATTTAGGAAAATGGTTGCAACTAAAATGAATAGTCATAACCGACACTGTCAACCAGAGCACAGGCAACAGAGAAAGATATACCAAAGCAATGAGCTCTTTTGGGTAGGAGAAAGTTCCCTTCCTTTATCTTAGAAATTCAGCAGTGTTTTTAAATTCTGACACTTACGAGAAAAGACACTAAAATACTGCTAAGCATCAAAGAGAAATGCAGCCATTATCGGAGAGAAGATGCATTGTCGTACACCAGATTCCTCTAATTTTTATTAATGTTATAAAATCTGAAAGTTAGAAAATTAAAGTGAAAGAAACCTTTTTTTGCTAAGCTTTTCTAGAGTAGACAGTCTTTGCTGGGGAGTGACTAACAGGTTTGTCTACAGCATGACCATTAAGCCAGGGTACTCACTATCTAGTTTGCACTACCTCCTATGTGCAAACACTTCAAAAAGAAAAGTCAATCCACATGCGCAAAGATGCTCGGAGAGGAAAGCCTGTCTTCCCCTTCAAATGGAAAATGGTGCAGATCTCCCTCAGTAAGCTGTGACCAGAACCTAAGTGAAGCAGTCATATTGACACAGCACTGTACAAAGGGTCCCACCAACAGCTTTTTAGCTAAGAAACAGGATTGCACCCCAGTAACTATTGGCTGTCTTTGGAATCAAAGCAGGTCATTCTTCAGTGTCACGCTGTAGCTAGCTGTGTATGTTGTCCAGTGAATGGCTTTGCTTTCCACTGTGCACCATTTTGCATTAAAGAATTGTCTTAAGAGGAGACACAGAGCTACTGCAAAAGAGCTAGCATACAATCCATACCATTAATGTGCAGTAATTCACTTTGTAAAGAAACTCTGGCTCAGACTACTACTCATCTTACTATTGACTTCTCAGTTTACATACTCACTGTAACAGACAACAGTTCTAACCAGTTGCTGAGGACTTTTCTGATACATTATAAATACCCAGGCTGTCTCCAAGTACATTACACTTGCGTGCATTCAGTGACTGCAACAGAGTAAGAATTTCTCCAGACTGATCCACAAACAACAGGCCAAAACCTCCATTCTTTTCTTTTTCTACTGGCTTGGTTGTCTGTTTTTAACTGGAAACTTTATTTATGTATCTTACATATATAACATTTATGATTACATTACTCTAGACTGAGTCGAACAAGCAATAAGAATACTTGGAACAACACACACAACCTGCAGTTAACACCAGATTGCCAGGCAGAAGGAAATAATGCTGAATTCTCTTCCTTTCAGCCTGAAATAATGCCATAAAAGGTGAACGCCATTATGCAAGCTACAGTCAACTTATAAGTAATGTCTGAAACTGCCTTGTGATTTAGACTTTAAAAGGGAAGAAGTAAAAAACTCCTATCCATTATAAAGAACATGGAGGAATATCAGACCCTCGTTTTTACACATAAGTGCTATCAGCTTATTTCATGATTTTTTAAAACTCGGTGTCGAATGCGAGCATCGTTGCTCGAGTGCATCCCATGCAAATTGTTCAGCACATAATCTTTAGGGAGGCTTTTCTCATCTCCACTTTGATGTGCTAGGTGGAAATGAGGAATCTGCTGACAGCAGGCCAGATGACTGATAAAGTACACATCTAGCATTAACTCAAATGCTCCACAGTCCCAGCACACACACTTGACAGAGACAGACATTTGTGTAGTTGCCGTTCGGCAAGCGAGAGGCAGATAAGGAGGCAGTAGGCGGTTTACCAAGAACCGAATAGTTCCAGTCCATCTGTGAAATACAGGCACCAGCTGTCAGTCAGGGCTGGGGGGTTTCTCTAGGCTGACAGTCATATGTATTCACCTTTTTTTAGCTCACAGAGCAAGAATTCTCCCTTTCCAGAAACAGACATAAATAGACTTCTCAGCAGATGAGAATACAGTATAGATTAGCTAATTTCTAAATGCTCAGGGTAAGGATTGGAATCACAGTAAATTTATCTAGTGTAAAGTATTTCCATAGTCAGAACTATAAAAGAACCGTGTGAAATAGAAATAGAGTTGTCATCGGAACTGTAAAAAATACATTATGAAAATCAAGTGTCCTGAATGTTCATGGGTATGAGGATTGAATGTTAGAGATGGAAGCTTCAGAGAAAGCTTATGGAAGCTGATAGAGATAAAGCTTCCATATCAATTATAATGCTGGAGACCATCAATCCTTACCTGATATAACTGGATTTTACTGAGCTAGCTGAAGTCTTCTTCAGATACTCAGTGGTATAAGAACTGAGATTTTATATTTGTAAAGTGAGATCAGAATCACACAGGCACATCAAAGAAGCTTGACTGTATGGCTTTTGGATAGAAACAAATCTGGAAGACAGGGTATCTGAAAGCTTACAATAGATTTACTTTTACCCATAAAAACTTAAGGTTTTAACATCATGTTTTCACCCACTCCCTATACATGCTGCAACTAAGAAGAAACAGTGTTTTCTAACAATGATTTCATAACAACAGAGAAAGCTTTCTGCCCTAGCGATCAAGACAAATTTGTTCTGAGATAATTACTTTACAGTCTCATTGGCATCAGTTCAAAACGCACAGTAACTTTTGCAAGTTGCTGACATCCTGTCTCAGCAGGCTCAGTCTCTGAAATAGAAGTGTTCAGCAAAGGAGAACTAATAGTTACTCCTTGCCAAAACAAAAGCTAAAACAAAGTGGTTTGGACCAAGTTATGGGAATAAATGCTAAATAAATGTCAGATTTGGTTTTACTATTATTTTTTCTTACTGAGAATGAAAGTATCCCAAAATGAGTCAGCTTCTTTTATCTTGAGATGCAAAAGAACATTCACAATCTGCTGCCATTAGTCAGCTCAGATCTCCCAGCAGGATTCTTGACCCCTGGTATTCCCAGGAAATCTAGTAAAATGTGCAATAACACTTAAAAACAAACAAACAAACAAAACCAACAAAAAATACACACCACCACAAACCAAAACCAACAAAAACCCCACCCCGCCACAGAACAAAACACCTCACCATAGAATTGCTAACACAAGTCAGCCTCTAGCTAGTAACCATTCGGAACAGGATTTGAAAGGAACAAGGAATCATCTCGATTTCTACTGTGCAGGTACCAACGTGTTCCAAATGCAGTCATGGCACGGGTATCACTTTTCTTCCCAAGGTAAGATGAAACAAATGTGGCCCTAAAAGCTGAAAGACTAATGGCACTGTATTGTCATGATTCAATCTGAATTGTTCTACTCAAATTATAGACGGTGAAACTTTAAAAATTAATATTTCATTTCATCTAAGCTGTTCCTGAATAAAACATTTAACTTTAAAAGGTGTTGATGGAAGTTCTGAGTTTCCTTTTCATAGAAAATTAAGGTTTTTCTTCCCTCCCCCAAGGAAAAAAAAATTTTTTAAAAACTGTAGGGTTTATTTCCTTGTAATATTTTGTTGATACCTTCCAAACATTCCAACTTTTATCCTGTGAAAATCAGTGTGTGACACTGTTAAATGTGCAAGTATGGAACATTTTAGATTGGCTAAACCAACAGAAAATTATGGCATTTTTCATTTTAAAATGAAAACTAGGACTCTATATGATAATGAAAAGGTTGTGAACGCTTTGAATATTTTTTTAAAGAAAAACCTTTTCATAAATTAAAAATGACTGCTTTAAATCACTTCCAAATAGAGATTGCTTTAATGCTGTAGCTTGGCAGGTTATAGGTTTTACAGACAAGCTATAAATCCTCCAAATAGACACCAAGAATAGAAATAATTGCAGTCTTTATAAAGCAATGTGAACAATTATACTGCAATATAAAAATCTATTTCCACTAAAACCAGCAATGAATCAGGTGCCCATTAATGAATAAAGGTTGTGAATCATCATCTTTAAAAGATACAAGGCTATGAAATGGAATGATGTATTAAAATCGGCTCCCCAACTTATCTGTGTTAACAGTTATGTGACCAGAGATGGTTAAGAAATAACTGGAGTTCTGGTGCAGTGAGCTAACCTCACTATCTGCCTGATGTCCCCCACAGTTGTTTTGGTGTGGCTTTGAAATTGGCCAACTACCAAGGACACGGTGCTTCTTGTAGTACATTGGGAAAGCACTGTGCTCTTTCCTAGACTATACAATAATCACACCTGTTAACAAGGTATTTCCACAAAGCAAAAGGGCCTCGTTTAACACAACATTTGTAAGCAGTTTCTTATTTTATTTGAAACAATTCACTCATCCATCAGTATCCAATTAAATGTGGTATGAGTCAGATGGTTACATACTCTGTTGGCTGCTGCTGACTAATGAGGCAGGTCAGCATCTATACATTTAACTGTTTAGTGAAGTAATGGTGATTGGCAACTTTGCTTAGAGACAGTGACTGTGAGCACAGTATATATGTTTTGAGGGTGCATTATACTTAATCCACTAACATAATAAGGCCAGATACACCGTTAAGACTTTCATATTGAGTAATCCAAATTTAGCATTGCTTGCTGATGTTTTATACTTTGTTTTTTCCCCACTCTATCAAATACTTTATTTCCTCATATAAAGACAAGCTTCAGCAAAATCAGCATCTAGTGCGAATGCCTAAAAAATAGACAATACATTACTTTTAACCTCATTCTTTCATGAGCATTGTATACAATGTAAATCAACACGTACTTTGCAAGAAGAAACATAAGGTTTACAAATCCACAGAGACCAAAGGAAAAAAACCCCAAGCATGCAAGAAATACTTCAGTAATTTTAAAAAGAGCATAGCAAATCTATTTTTCAGGTCAGATCTTCTGTTACTTTGTTTTCCTTAAATCAGTCCTGTCTTATACTACCCCTAGTGTAATTAAGATCACTAACTTAATCTAAAATTGAAATAGATCTTTAAAAATCAAGTTGTGCTTTCAGCTTGGATACTACATACACAGCAAGTTAGCCGAGTGTAATCATGGTAGTTTTGAACTGTGTATGAAGGATTTTGCTATAGTATCCAAGTCCTCTGAGTTCAAACACCAAAAAAATCTGCTTCGATAGGCTGCCCATTCATACTTGCTTGTTTTTGAGAGGATAGTATTTGCTTTCACAGACCTTGGCGTTTTTTTGTACATTGAGGTAATGCAGTTCTTACAGAGCAGTTAGTCTACAGCTCCTCCTCAGTTACTTACAGTGTTTTAGGATTACAGGGTCTTCACTCGGCACAATATGCTTTTTTTTCCCTCAGTAAGGAAAGAGGAATTAAAGACATTAGTTAGGGTATTATTTCATTACAGTAAAACTTACTGACTTCGTTTGGCATCCAACCACGTTTGAAACCTGCCAGTAAGGGAAGAACTAGGGCAAAGTCTCCATGCATGCCCAGAAACAAGAGTTTCAACTTCTGGAAGGCACTGTGTGCCAGAACTCCGGCAGAGCAGAACATGCACACAGTTATTCAGTGTTCCCAGAGGACATATTTCTGGGCTAATGAAGTAAGCCTTTAGTTTTCCATGAAACAAGATAGTTTAGAGGATTCGTGCTTTTCTGTTAGTAATCCTACTTGAGATACTAAAATAGGGTTACATATCTATAAATTTAGTTCACCACTTCAACACCAAGTGTTGATAGAAGAGACATATCTGCCTTTCACATATGAGGAAGATAGGCAGAGGTTGACAAGATTTTAATGTTATGCAAGCCTCACCTGAAGAGGATAGCTCAGAATACCAGAAGATACATCAGATAAGTCATGTCTATCCCACTGTATACACTTAATATATTTTCCTTATATTAACTACCCTATTTTTTTCCTCCTTTCTTCCAATACATACTGCCTTGAATCTCTCTTCCAGATGGTTTCTATCACCCTTAACAGTAATACAAAAATAGCCCATTTGTAATTTAAAAGTTTAGAACCAATTAGCTGTGTCTTTGCTTTCATTTCATCAGCTCAAAACTTCTGTATATCAGATCACATTGTTCCATCTGAGATCCTAATGAGCTAGGATTTCTCATTTTGGTGGCCCCCAAAATCTATTTATAGAGTCCTTTCCAACAATGAATTCATCTGTTCAGAAAACAAGGTCTGACTGTGCTCAAAAATAAGTTATAATGAGCCATGTCAGCAAATACTAGATAAAGGTAGTGCTGAAAGAGGGAAATGAATACTTCAAGCTCATTTATGATTTATGAGTTCAAGGTTGAAATGGAAGTGGCACATAATAATGAACGATGGAAATACCTCTTGTTTGGAGAGTGAGGATGAACAGAACTTTCGGCTTGCATAGGTTATTAATAGGCTATTGAACCTGTATCTGCTAAAAAAAAAATAAAAAAAAAAAAAAAGAGCAGAGTTCAAAACCTGGTCAGCAATGAACAAAAACACCCTCTATCAGTCACTAGCCAAAATGCTCCTGCATGGCCATAAGAATAAGATCTGTAATCATCAATCATGAGTATTGCACACCTAAAACTGCAGCTTGTTTGCAGTTAGAATGTACACATCCAGGGGTTTCACACTCTTACTCCTTCCAAGTTTTTGAAGGAGAGGTCAACGGACTCTGGACCGAGTCCCACGATGTTACAGTAGTGCAATCTTACGTGGTCTCGAGGGAGAGCACGACAGTGCATTTCCTATGATAGGTCAGGGAATAAAAAACCACATTTTTTAGAGGTGGACATTTTCTTGCTTTCTACTCTACCAGTTTCAGCCAAAGCCACAGCTCAGAGGATAATGCTTTCATTGACCAGTGCCTCAAGAGATCTGACTTCAGAGGCAATGCCTACATCATTGGCATGTTTTGTTTTAATTCAACACAGTCTCAAAAATCAGAGCCAGACTTTGACATGTTCCTAAGGAACGTGTCAGAAACATGCAGTCATGCCTCTAAGTTAATGGGAGAGCTTTTGAAGCAGATAAAACTTCATCCAGTCAAGTACAGAAAACCTCTTTATATAAAATAAAAGTTTAAATACATGCACACTTACATCTCCCTTCTCTTCACAGAGCACACAAACCACATTTTTATATCACAAAAATGTATTTAAAGTAGCCAAGATCCTTGTACTCATGATAGCTTGCCTATAGTTCTTGCTTTTCATCTGTAAACCAAATGCTGTTTTTTAGACACACATTATATATAAATATTTAAAGCTGCATAAATCAGTTGGTCTGGTGAATACTATAACTTGTTTCAAATGTATTTAGCAATTTTGTTATATTTTTACCTAGATACGTAGGCTCCTGCAACAATTTAGTTTTTACAAAACAAATTTGCAAAACACAACTTGAAGAAAGCTGTTTGACTACATTTGCTAGTTTTTAATAAAGAAGTGCCAATAATTAAGCTGAGATCACGCTGTCAATTGTTTGCATAAATAACTAATTTCCACTCGAGTAAGAAAAAAAAAGAATTCTCATTTAGCTGGATTCCATTCAGCGGCATCTCCCCAAATTCCTACATAAACACACTCTTACCCTATGTGGAAAGAAGGGAGTCAGCACTGTGGGTGCTTCCTCTTTCCCATCAATACACACTACCAGTTAATTTCATCTCAGCTCCACTTCCCAGGACACAAAACTTTACAAGTAGCCATTCCCTTGTGTGCTTGGTACCATTGCCATAACACAAGCGCACCAGCTGTCTGAGGAATAAGGACTTTAGGTATAACTGCACCAGTCCACAACTCTGAAGTTTTAAGAAAACAATAGGTCAGCTATTTCAGTACAACATTGGCATTTTGCAATAAGAACTTAAACTAAGTGCAGGTTCACTTGTTGCTACATTTACTTGGTTGCATTCTTTCTGTTGCTCTCATTAAACATCAGAACTTTGCAATGCCTAACTTCTCATTAAAAAGTGTAACAATAATAGAAAGCTCTCACCCTAAGCTGACAAAGGATCTATTTACATCCATAACTGGAAAGTTTTTGAACTCTTTCAGCAACAGAAGTTTCATGGGAGACGGCTTTCATCAGCAGGATGAATAAAAGATGAGTTGGCAGGTGAATAAGGTAGAAATATTTATTACTCGCATCCACTGAAAATGACACTAGAATGCCTCTAAAAGCTGGACTGAAAAAAAAACCAACCCAAAATAAAACCACAACTAAAACCATTAAAACAATTAACTTGCACTCCAGAAAAAGGAAATTAAGATAAGTGAGTGCACCTATCTTTATGTGAGTTGATTGTAAAGCTACACAAAATGAAACCCCTTTTTCTAATGCAGTTGTAAAATGACAGCAATGTTGCATTGGTTTTGTGGGTTTTACAGAGGGTTCCACACTCTCTTCTGCCTGTCACTAGAGAAATCTGCAGACTGGTGACTAGTACAATCTGTCCTACTGTAGCCAAAGATTTCAAAGACACAAGGCATACTCCAAACAAAGTCATAACAAAAATAACTAACCTAAGCAGTGCCAGGCACATTTTTTGAAAAAGGATCAAGGTCATTAGGAAATTTACTCTCTACTATTAGAATTTGAAAAATACAGCAATTATCTTTTATTCATAAACTAAGGTCTGCAAATGAGAGAAAGGTCTCTGTCCATACCTCAGGAATTCACAGGGGATATCATAGCAAAGCAAACGACTGGCAAACAGTAAGTTTCTTAATGCATGGCAACATCTGAATTAGGGATGGATGCATAGCTTCTATTTGCTTTACAGATGCTTGCAAACAGTAAGTGATAACTATTTTTTTAGAAACAAGATGATGCAACATAAGCCCTAACCCTGGAAGATTTTAATCATGACCTAGGTAGCCCAAAAATCTAGATAAATGACTAGATTTCACTTTTAATAGAGAGAACACAGCAAAGATCTGATTAGCAAATATATCACATAAGTTTGAGTCATTTCCACCCCATCCCCTAATCTCCAGAAGCATTTGAATGTATTTTCCAGACTAGAAGTCTATCCAAACAAAAACAATTTAAGCTAAGCTGTAGTGTAGCCACAGGGCCACTGTGGCTACCTGCAGCTTCTGAGCTGCTCAGGTATGGTTGACCAAAGATTTCTGCAGCTTAGAAAGCATCTTTACCTCCTGTGCCATCAAAGATTCTTCATGAAACTCAGACAGATGTCTCTTGGCTTCACTCTCAAGTTCTTGTATCTAGCAGTGCTGGGACAACGAGAGTGTTTTGCACAAAGCTTAACTGCTTAGGATACTTGGGGCATTAAAAGTTGGTTTAGGCAAAGATTTAAAGTTAATCAAACTCTTGCTCAGATTATCCAGTTCATAAATTGGCAGTACAATCATGGTAAAATCACACAGAATTTTTAAGGCGTGTGTAGGTGATTGATGGGTTGGGGTTTTTTTCTCCATTTTGCAACAGCACCTGACTTTTGTATTATGGATAGGCAACAGTGAAGAGACTGAACGCATAACACAGCTCTTCTGCAAACTCAGATGACATCTTCTGGCCAACCTTGGTTCTGCAGGTACAAAGCAAACGATTTATTCAGTACTGCACTGTAATTGAAATCCTTTCTGTTTCAAAAAAACACGACAGAACTGTGGAGCATGAAGTAGTGATGTGAGAGCAACAAAGACCATTTCAGAGAGCACAATGCTGAGTTCATTGAACAAAAACAGAAAAAGAGCCTGTCAAAGGCTCCAACATCAGTGCTCAGAACTCCTGAGTGGACTGTAAGCTGCTGGGTTCTAATGCATTTCAGTCACCTACAGCCAGGAAGAACTATTTCCACAGCTAGCATATTTTAGCTGATTTGAGAGTACAAAGTCAGAGTCTGAACTAACCAATCCACTCTAGAACAAGTCCCTATAGGACTGGGTCCAAAATTGCAGGAGAGAGGCACAAGAGATAAGCTTTATGACCTGCTTATCTGCTGTCTGGAGTTCCAGTACCCTTTGACACACTGCTCATTGACCACATTTTTCCCCTCTGCGTTGTTTCCGATTCAGAAAAGCTCACCAGAAGGCAAAAAAACCCATATTTTTTTCTCTCTAAGAGAAGTGCCCAGTTAAGTTTGTTTAACCTAAACAGGAACAATAATTGTGCTTCCTTTCCACAATTGCAGGGCTCTCAGTCATCTTTTTCCTTCAAGCTGTTAAAGAGCTTCAGTCAAAGCATTCTGAGAGTCTCCAACAGTACAGGCTCAAAGAAGCCAAACTCAAATAGAAGTCCCACTGCTTGTTATCATGGTGCTGTAGTGCAGGCCAATGGGCTGGGAAGTCTCTGAGCTGCAATTAACTAATGCAACAAGAAATGAAGACTAACAACTGGAGAGATCCAACAGTAGCAGTTTGAAGACAAAGATTTAGTAAACTTTAAAGTGTTTTATTTGACAATAATACTTTGACGGTTATTCTCTCCACAACAGATACAAAGAAGGAAATGTTTTTTGTTGGGTTTTCACCCCCCCTCCACATCACATTACACTTTGTAACTCCAAGAGAAATGCATGCCTTGGATTCTTACTTTTCTATTTACTACTGAAGTATTAATCCAGTGGTAGTTAAGAGCACACATGACCAGTGTGACCCATTGATTTCTGACAAAACCACAAGGTGTGCACAGTTCTAAGTACAATTACAGCTCTGAAGAGAAAAATCTCCGTTTGACTAAAACAATACCAAAAACTCTTCCTCAAAGTGTAAACAAATACCTTCTTTTGGAAGGGGGGGAATCATAAAAATCTGTTTCAATTTTCTCTTTACACCCCCTCCCCAAAAGCAAACAAACAAAAAAAAGCCCACAAAAACCCAAAGACAAACACTTGGAATTAATGAAAATAAAGTTAAGCCTCAAAAACTAAGTAAATGAGCACTTACCTGGCTCCTGGTCTGTTGTAATTCAAGGATTTAATCAGTGTGTCTATAGATGTATTAGTAGGGGGGTTGCGTTATTCTTAAGACAATTACAACAGACATTTGATGTGAAAGTTACAATGGTATTTTAACTGCTGATGAACAAGTATGTGCATGTGAGCCTATCAAAATTAAAATATTTTTATGTAGATTTGTCAAATTAACTAAAGCACAGTTTGGATACTTTGGCCAGTGAACTCATGCTCCCTCTGCTGACTGGTTAATTTAGGGGAACCTCAACAGTATCAAGACATCCTTACTTTTATGGATTAACAATTATTTCCATTGTGGGAAAACCACAGAGCTACAAACACTTCAGCAAACTCACAAAGCCTACTCAAACTACCTGCTTTCACCCAGCTTGAACATTTATGCCCTTTTACCCGAAATATGGCATCTTTTCATATAAGCATTCAGCAGAAAGCCAGATTCCAGTAAAGCAACCAAAACATTAAGTCTTTCAGCTATTTAATAAAGATTAATTGTAAGTGTGAAATGAATACTTTTCCTTACGAAACCAGTGGTCTGCCTCATTCTTTAGAAAGGTTACAGAAAAAAAACCCAAAACAAAACCAAAAAAACAACAAAACCAAAAAGCCACAACCCCTAAAATTCCAAAACTCACTATGAAGGCTTGACTATATGAAGGCCTGAATATAAATAAGCATTATAATTTAGGAACATGGAAGAAGAGTTCTGGAGAAAAACCAAGTGACAAAGTTGTCTTTCAAGCCAAAGTTTACATTTTAGGGAAGAAAATATTTTTATTTTTTTTTTAGTATTTACATGGGTGCTTAACCTTGGGTATTTTACTTAAGAATGATAATGCCCATAATACTACATTCTGAGACACAGAATTTGTGTGACTGTTTTTGACAATGGTTTCTCTGGACTGCTATGGAGATAAAGGAAACAACCACCAAGCAAAACTATCTAACCTAAACCAAATAGACTGCCTGCAAAGATGTTTGTTCCAACATATTTTCGATATTGCAGGATGTGCATCTAAATGGCTTCTCAAATATTCACATATTTGTGCTCGCAGGAGCAGATTAATGCATTAGTTCACTCATTTAAACATCATTGATTCTTCAAGTCACAAAGTACTACCTTTATTAATGCCTGTTAGCTGTGTTTGCAGTTAGAGATGAAAATGTCTATGATCCAGTTCAAACAGATAGAATCATTGTTTTCTTTAGCACAAGCATGGATAGGTTGCTTTCACTGGCCTGCAAGAAATTTCAGGGAACATGCAGTTAAATCCCTGATTTGCATTTTAAAACAAACAAACACACAAAAAACCCCCAAACCAAAACAAATGAAAAAAAACAAACCACAAAAAAACCAACCAAACAAAAAACCAAACCAAACCAAACCACACATCAAAACACCACCCCACCTACAGCTGAGTACTTCAGTTATCCTTTTCACATATTAAACTGAGCAAAACTAATAAGAAATTAGAAATAGTACCTTTCTTACTGTCCAACACTTTCCCCCAAAGCAATCATCATCCATTTGCAGTTACACCAACCTGCACACAATAACATATTCAGGAGCACCACTTAGATGATATAGTGCCACAATGACTCTTTCAAAAGACCACCCAGAATTCATAGCTGGGTGATAAAAAGAACAAAACATCTTATTTTATGACTATATACTAGCTGGTTTGCTCCATTATTTTTGCAGTTGCAGGTTTGCTCCACATCAATATTTTTCTAGATTATCCTTGTAAAAAAAGTATCACTTCATATCAATTCTAATGTGGTTTAGCACCTCTCTTCCTCTAGCTACACTGTTAAGAAATTTATTTAGCAGTAGTCTAGAAACGCAACCTTTTACTGCTTTATGTCTAAATTTCAAGCAATGAAGCATATCACTAAACACACAAAAAGATTTGTAATAGCAAATGCAAAGAGTTCACTTAAAGCCAAAAGGGTTTAGGAATGCTGCTGGAAAGCTCCACCCACTCACCTTGTAGGTGGGACCAAACCCCTCCCGAGATTAACAGGGGGCCTGACCTTCACCACTTGCCCTCAGTCTCCACAGCATCAGCCTCAAGGATGAGGACACATTTTTCAAGTAAGTTGGACCCAAGCAACAAGAATTTCAGCAACTTCTATAACATCTTGCACATACCTCAAGTCTTCCTGCAGTTCCTGTCCCCAAGATCCAAGTGTCAGATTTCTTGAGGTAATCCTGGTTTATTGATAAAGGGGAACAGGCCTCCAATATACACCAAATGAAAAAAAAAAAAACCAAACACAAAAAAAAACCCAAAACCCAAACCAACAGAAAACCACACACTTAAAGAGTAAAATTAGTTTTCCCCAGCAGAGGGTTTTTAGGGATGAATTCAGTGATTGCAATTGTAGCACTGAATTACAGGTCAATCCTGAATAGTAAAAGCACTAATATTTTTTAACAGTTGAAGTTGCCTTCTAATCCATATTCAAAACAGATTATTTAAATGCATGTAAAAGCACTATGAATTTTTATCTGGAGGAAAAGTATATAAAAATCCACATCTGCTACTGGTTTATGCCCCAAGATGTTATCTACTTAAGATCTTCAGAAGAATTTAAGTACTTTTTTATCTGTTAAACTGCAGGGAAAAAAAAAAAGTGCAATATTTTTATCTGCTCTGCTGCACCCACACAAGTTCTTACTCAGTAGAAACAGCAGTAAACAGTCCTATGTTCCCAGTATGCATATTCTTGTCAGCAACAGTTACTGCTATGCATACACAAGAAAGTCACTAAAAAATAAAGCTAATTTTCAGGCTTGGGTTGGCACTCTAGAAAACACAGTACAAAAGAAAATCACTGTAAAATACACAACAGCATATGTTCAGAGATTAGAATATACATTCATTAAACAACTCTGCACCTATAAGGAAAAGCTGATGTCCAAAGGCAAGAATAAGAGTAAAATAAAGTTTAAACCTATTTTGGTGAAACATCAGCACTGTTATTTCTCTTTTCCAAGTCAAATCTGCAGAGAAAGGTGCTCTGTCTTTTGTTGTATTTATATTCAGATGAATTTTTCAACTTCTGGATCTGTCGAACTTCATTTAAATTGCATTTGGTGGATTTGATGCACAGCACTCCATAGATTAATATTTAATAAAAGGGTATATCCTTTAAGCAAGCTAAAAACTTAAATGCTTAAGTCTAGTACCTTAAACTCCTAAGCAGGGAACCATGAAGTCCCTTGTGTGTTAGAGCTGTGTCCAGACAGAGAATTAAGAGAATATGCACTCACACTTTAAAATAATTGTGGAAGAAAATAAGATTGTTTTTTAGTTTAAAAAAATATTTAGGGGGGAAAAAAAATTGTTTGACAATCCCGGGGCTCTGTGCACAGCCTTCTTTAGTGTAGTCTTCACACATACAAGGCAATTTGTTAAAAGATCTGACACTGTCATATCAAATAAAGGTTTGGTAGCTTGTTTATTTAATTCAGTTACAGTGCTTCAATAGGATGCTACTCCTTTTCCACAAGAGCGCTCTTACACTCCATGCAGCTACAGGAATTACCCATCTCTATATTAAATTGTACCAGTTTCAGTGAAATTTGTCTCATTTGTTCATTTGGATAATTTTACCAGTGGTTTCCGTGGACTCAGAACTGGGTCAGCAATCTTTAGTTCAGTTACATTTCAGTGAACTTTCATCAAAATATTTTTCTTCGGTGTCTACAGACCTGGAAACCCAGGGAACTTCACCAACTCACTTCTAGAAAGTTATTTTCAAGACTAGTAAGTAATAGAGGGATTTAGGAACTTCCAGACCACCGGCAACAGCTTGACTATCAGAGAAAACCAGTAATGGTTTCAGTATCTAAGTTGGCTAGTGGTATAGAACAGCAGCAGTACAAGTCTCTATTCATTGTTTCTGTAGTAATTTTCAATTGTTTCCGAATTAAAATACACCACAGTAACTGTGATATCATCTCTGTACATTCTTGCAAGGTCTTCAGGCAGCGTCAGCATCGCAGCAAGTTTCTCTTGGTCCACCTCCCCATACTCATTACTTCCAATTGCATGCTTTATTAAATGAGTAGCTATGTTCTGGTCAAGTGAGGCATTGCCTCTGTTTTTCCTTTGAAGTAACAAGCTGTGCATATAACCCAAATTAACTGGTTTCTCAAAAGCCAGTTGTGGTTTCTGCACATTAAGCTCTGTAAGGTGTCCAGCAACAAGTTTTACAACTTTCTCGTTACTCAGCATCTCCCATAGTCCATCTGAAGCAATAACTAGAAATTTATCTTTGCTTCTTAATTTGTGGTATGTGACTTCAGGCTCTGCAGTTAAATAAGGGGGTGTGTGGTAGTTTGGAGGAACATACTGGTAAATATTTAAAGCCTCAACATCACAGCTATTCTCAAGAACGCTGTGTTGCAACTCTTTACTCCATTTTAATTGCACATCTCCAAAAGCTCTGGAGGGCATAAGAATTCCCAGTAATCTGTCATTCACAAATAGAGTTTTCTCCTCAGACCTAGGATGCTCTCTCTTCAGTCTTTTGATTTCAAATTCATCGAAGGCATTGTGGTCTCGGGTTAGGGGGAGAGTAGACCACGTTCCATCTTCTTCATGAACCCCTAAAACTGCTCTGCAATCACCAGTATTTGCAACATGCAAGTGAACACCATCAACGTGAGCTACACAGGCTGTCGCACCAGAAAAAGCTACTTGAAGGGCAATGTTTCTCATCAACTCATTTTCCTGGGGAGCCTGAACTTCTAGTGATATGTCAGAGTCTAACCTTTTGAATGCGCATATCATGGCTTCTTCTAAACTAAACCCTGGCTCAGCATCTAGGTCCAATAAATGCTGCCAGTAAACCCGGAGGTTTTCAAAATATTGTGAAGTTATTTCTTGATACTCTACATCATTTGGATGCTTGTGCCACTGCAGAATAGGCAGAACTGGTTTCATGCACTCCACAGCGAGCTCGATCTCTTCCAGGGTTTGCCGAGACAGGAGAGAAACCGCTATGTAATGAAGCAGCCTCTCGCTCACTGCCTGAGCACATGCAGAACCTGCGTGACCATCAAAGACTCCAAACATCATCCCTTTGGTCTGCAAGCAAGTGGCTGCACTTCTGCGGTCCTCAATGGGGCTGTTGGATGCCAACTGGTTACTTTCAAACTTCAACACAGAATTGGCATTTTTACCATTCAAATCCAGTATTTTATGAGATAATTCACCTGCTCTGAGTATATCATTGATTTGTGATGGAGACAACTGGAAAGAGAAATGTTCTTCCTCAGTGGAAGTGTGTCGGAATGCTTTTTTTAAGGAGAAAGTATTGTCTAAGCTGCAGCTCCCAGCAGGGTAGAGACATGTTTTGGAGAAAGCAAGCTTCCATTTTATCTTGTTTCTATTTGGGATATAGATGGAGTACAAATGTCCTTTTCCTTGTAAAACAATGCTGTTCCTTGCTGAGCTTAAGATCCAGGATGATACAGTTCTTGACATCATAAGTCACTCCACAAATAGGAGCACCTTCCTTCAGTGACACAGAATGTTGTTACAGCCTAGAATATAAGAATAGGAAAGATATAGAGTTTAGAAGGTTCACAAGAAGCTTTCTACATAGCAATACAGAGCTCACAAAAACATTCAGAACTTTTTTCCAAAAAAGACCATTATAGAGACATCTCAAAAGCAAAACAATATATCACTTAAAAATGATATAACTTTAGGATACGACTGCCACTCTCCAGTTAACTCATTGGGAAAGCTGAATTTTATTTTTCAGGCATGTTTTTCCTCATTGTAACAAAGCTATTAAAAAATTCCAACAGTACAAGAAATATAATCATAAACTGTACTGTGAAAAGCCTCATCTAACACAACAGAAAACAAATAGATCCAATGTGTTAGAAAAATATGAACTCAAGTGGCAATTACTGTGCAACTTTAAAAAAAGCCTGCTAGATGTCAACACTATTAGCACACTCTGAATATAAAAACCAAGAGGAGACCAGTACTCAAATCCTATGGGAAAACTGAAAGATGTGGCAAATTAATGATTGATATGAATTGCCGTGATCCTCACAAGTTGTGTACCTTTCCACTCCTCTTCCAGCTTATAACCTTGATTGTTGTTTGGGTTTTTTGTGGGCTTGTTTTGGTTTTTGTTTTGTTTTTCTACCTTCAAGGTCTTAACCAACCTTCACACACAAGTAGGATTTCTGCGCAGCTGAAAGGAGATTCTACTGCTGGTTAATTAAGGCATTGATCACAGCATCGTGCACTTTGACATGGTGAAAATTATAGCACAGTTACATTAACAGCTTCCAGAGGTTTACAATACCACTTGTTCATTTGGAGTGCAACTAGAACAAGCAGCTGTGAAGAGCTCTGCTGCCAACAGCACTAAAACCTAAGGATCCGAACAGCTGAAGTTCTTCTGTCACCATGGGGGAGGTCCATCGTATTGTCTCCCACTTCAAATAAGGTATTCCAGCTGTGGAAAATTGCTAAGCTGCTTAGCCCACAACACAATTTTGCCCCATGGATTTCAAAATCTAGCTATATAGTAGCACTGCAGGTACAATTACTCCCCAAAAATAATACTAGCAGCCCATTAAAACAATACAGTTCTCTCTGAGCTCTGAACCGCTTTCAGGAAGCCAGTAGCACCACATGCTATAGGTCTCAGGCCAAAGATGCTGCACGCAACTTCAGTACTGGGGTTTCTAGCAGGGCACTTCATGAGAAATAACAAGAAGCCACTCTGGCCAGTTGCATGAAAATGTTTCTAAGAAATCAGCAGGAGCTAAAAACAAGCTTGAACTATTCTAAACAAAAGGCCTACTGATACAACCCAAGGTCTTTACTGAAATCCCATTTGAGAAACAAAAGCAACATGTCACCAAACATTTCTGAAGTGTACCACCGATGCTTAACAACAGAAAAGAGTAGACAAGCCATTCCAGCAAGGACCCTACCACTATAATTCTGGGGACCCTATGAGGACAAGCAAAGACACAGCATAGTTTTGCAGCCAATGTTAGGAGAGCAGATGGAAAAAGCAATGCCAGTTCATTGCTTGAGGCTCATGTGCAGTCTTCTGGGACATTGGCATCTCCCAAAACAAACAACACCTTTTGTTGTACTGCAGAGACAAGACAACCAAAATAAAGTTAATAAGGAAGACAGCCGACGCTGATAACTCCAGCATCAACTAAACCCCAAAAGCATCAACAGCTCAGGACAAGCCTTTCTGCGTGCCAAACTCTCCCAGACCATTCCCTGCCCTGTATTTTCTTCTTTCTCTTCCCACTCTTCTGAACCACATGAGATTGAAACAATGATGAGTTTTATGTTCTTGACTCAAAAAGCCAATGGAAACAGTGTTTTAAACAAACATACCCTGTTCACATCAGCTGGCTGAAAGACACAGCAAGGTGGTGGGGTTTTTCCCTATCAGCAGAGTTGCCTAATACCATTTAGACACGTGTTTGCCTAAGGTCAGGTAGCATCGACCTGTCTCGGAGCACATTACAAAACCACCCCTACTTGCTGCCCATAACTGCATTTTCACATCCCCGGGTTCCTACCCAATCACAATGTGCAAGTTCCACAGGACACCCACCCACACCCGTGAGCCACTTCAGCCCAAGCCACGTTAAAACACAGTAGCGGTGCTAATAAAAGCAATGTGCTAAATACCATTATGTAAGAGCCAATTACATAAAGCTTAGGCTCCCTGCCTGGCACACCTGCCACTTCAGCACCAAACGCAGCACTTCCTCAGCCGTGAATTGCTGTAATCATTGAAACCCAGCCTGCCCCCCCAGCGCAGCCGCCTCGCTGCCGGGAAGTCAGAGTCCTGGGAGCACACGGAAGAGGGACGCCCGCTTTGTCCAATACAATAACATATATCCACTACATGTAGCTTTACAGCCCCACAAGACCTCCCACATACGGCCCCCCAAGCCCCCACATTCACCTTCAGTACGCTTCCGACACTGCCCGGACACCCTCTCTGCGCCCTCCCACGCCAACCCCGCCCTCACTCCCCCCCCCCCCCATCACCGGCCCCCCCGCCCCCCTCACGCGCACCCCCCCGCGGGCCTTTCCCTTCAGAGCCGCCCGCGCCACGGCCTTCCTGACCCCACGGCACCGTCCTCTCGCTGCCCTAAGGGCTACCCCTTAAGCGGACTCATCAAGCCAGGCCCGGCTCCGCTCCCGCTGCCCCGCGGCATCGTCCCCTGCCCGGCTCAGCCGGTGCCACGGCGGAAGGACCGGCGGCCACCGCCCAGACGAGCCCTCACGACGCGGCGCTCCCCGGCTCGGCTCACCCGGAGGCGACCGAAGCGGCCCTCTGGCAGCAGCGGCGGCAGCGCTCCCTTCCCACCCCGGCTTAGGCGGCTGCCCGCCCGCTCTCGCCCCCCCGCGGTCACACCCACCGGCCGCAGCAGCCGCCACGCGACCCCCGCCGCCTGCAGGTTCCTGGTTCGCCGGCGCGGCGCGGGCGGTGGGCGCTGACTGACAGCCCCGCCGTCCAACCCGCGCCTCTGACGCCAGAGCCGCCCTCGGCGCCCCGCCCCGGGGAACGGCCGCGCCGGGGGCGGTGCCCGGGTTCCCGTCAGGACACGGCGGGACAGGGGAAGCGCGGGGAGCTTTGCCCAGCTCGGCCTCCTGCCCTCCGCCATGTTCTCGTCCGCGGCTGCGGAGGGGCGAGGCAAAGTCCGCGGCGGAGCTGCCGCCGGGCGCAGGGGTGAGGAGAGATCCCGGGGGGCGGGTCCCGTCGGCTCCCGTCGCCTCAGCTGCCCGCGCTCGGCCGGTAGAGCCGAGCCCTGGGCCGCCGCACGGCGCGGTGAGGGGCTGAGGGAGGCTCGGCGGCCTCAGCCCTGCACATCCCGCTTTCCTCTGGGTTCTGAAGCAGCACAATAAAGCGAGCAATAAGAACAAGCCAATGAGATGTGTGAGGATAAAAAAAAAAAAAAAAAAAGCAGCTTCAGCAATGTCTTTTTCTGCATTACTAAAGTTTAAAAAATGTTATTCTCTTGAGGGAGGGTCCTTAGGATTTTTATTTGGTTTGTGGGGTTTTTTTAATACAATTCCACACTTCAGTGCTGAGGCTACCAGCTGGTGAGGCACAAAAATCACAATGGTCTTTTGAAGATGAGAGGCCGTATAAATCATGAAGAACAAAAATTAAAGCCTCATTTTGCTGGTTCCTTGCTTTTTTTGTTTGTTTGTTTTTGATTGGTTTGGCTTCATACACTGCCTGTCTTGGTTAAAATTTCTGAGTGGCTTTATATCATGTAACAAGGAATGGGCCCAAAGTGCCTGGTGGTTAATAAGTACTTATACTATTGAATCAGTTACTAAGTAGTCCTTTCTTTACCCTGCAACAGTGATTTTGCAAAAACACAGGTCACAAGAGGCTTTCACGTTATCGCTGCATTTTTTATTTTCCTGGTTTCTTGTACTGAAGCATTTCTCATTTAAATAATGTATTGCAGGTATCCTAGACGAGATCAGGCTGTTCCCAGGTTACCTCAAGTGGAAGGATATGCAATCTTTGTGAGTCTGAGCTTTCACTGGTTTCTGTTTTTACTAAGACAATGAAACAGTTTCATACCAAATGAAAGACCCAAGACAAGAAAACAAATGTCACCTTAAAGAAAAATTTCAGGACAATGTTTTAGCACACATGCAGTTTTTCATAAATATATTGACAGATCTGTTGAACAGAAAGGTCACCCACAGCGGCCCCTGCCTCCATCTCTGCTTTGCTCCACTGGTCAGTCTCACCAGCAGTAGTTCCTGAGTCTCAAGGCACCCTTCATCCTGACCTACCGCTTTTTCTCAGCTTTTGTACTCTTCACAGCAGGGACAAAATCTCATTCAGCAGCCTGTAAACTGACTTAACTACTCCGTTTCCTGTGCTCACAGCATGTTTAAATGTGTCGCTTCAGCTGAAAGCTATTACTTATTGCTCACACATTCATGCAGTAATTTCATAAACTCATATGCATAAGCTGAAGTGATTTAGGAAATGTGGAAATGAAGGTGAAACTAAAGTCCTGCAGAAGAAGGTGTGCTTAGGAAACAGGGAATGAAAGCAACAAGCAGGAATACCATATTGAAGGCATCCAATAAACTTAATGGTTTTCAGCATTTCAGTGTTAATATCCAGTACCTGGCAGAGATGGCTATTACGTTAAACTGGAGTTTAGATTCTGCTTTGGAGTGTTTGGTTATGCTGATGAACCAGAGTGACATATAATTAAAGTTTAAAAAAGTAGAGATGTTACTCTTCGACATGATTTGAGGAAAGAAGCAGTGTTACTCAAGCTTGCAGTATTTTTGCCTTGGGTAAGTTCTAATTAAAATTGGCAAATTTCTGTGGCAACAGTGGCTTGAGTACAGACTGAGTCAGAACTCGCCTTAGAACAAAAAGCACAGCTATCTATCTCACCAGCTTTTTGAAAGAAAACAAATGCAACTCCAGTCCACAGAACAGTTGGGTACCTTCCTGCTGACAGCCTTCAAATTAGCACCTCAGGTGCAGAGATCTCTTACTTTAAAAAAAAAAAAAAAAAAAAAAAAAAAAAGGAAGAAAAAAAGAAGGGACTGGGAAAAATAAATTTCCTCTAAATC
>WUAM01000323.1:37677918-37709142 GCA_024336885.1 Actenoides hombroni | reverse complement strand
TTAGATTTTTAATCTGAATAAATCTGTATTTCACAGTATATTAATGTGAAAGAAATGAAATGATGGTTTGCATTACCATATTGCTGTTCACAACCTGAAGTGAGGAGTGGAAATATTACTACAATTCAAATGTAATGCAAGTAGCAGTAAAAATGGAACATCAGAGGTATAAAAATTCTTTGCCTTACAGATACAAATTGGGAATAGTTCTGTTAAAGTCAGTCAGGTTTTATCGGTATACTGTAGTTTCCTCAGGGTGAGAAAATGCTTGAGAACCCCCACTCTTCTAGACAGTGTAGAGCAACATGCTTTGATACTCAGTGTCTTTACTAAATGGTCACTTCTGCATGCAGAAAGAATTCAGAGAGGAAAACAATTGAACCGAAGTATGAGAATTTTTATTTTTTTTTTTTTCAGGCTTGTCTTTGTTTTGTTTCCTGAAATGCTCCCTTTTTTATCTGTCTGAACTTTGAACACTACAAAAAGCACCATCTAGTGACAAGGTACCTTGCAACACTTTTCACTTGATGCTTATATTTGGGTTAATTTACACTCATTGTGACATTTGTCCTTATAAATCACTGCTAGATCCTATCAATTATATCACTGAAGCCACCTAAAAATCTTTCTGTTTGCAGAGGATGGAAAAAAACCCCAACAATCCTAACCCTAAGTCAAACCTTAACTATAGCTATTAAAGTTTACAAGTTAAAGAGAGTGTGCAATTTACCAGGCAGAGGATATCCTCACTCTATCAGGGAAAAGAGAAGCAAAAATTTGTAACTCATTTATTGAGGGTTTTTTTTTGTAAGATTGAATTTTTTTTTTTTCCCATTTGATAAAGGAGTTTCAAGGTCTGTGTATGCAGAGCCAGCACACACATTTCACATACACTTACTTACCTATATCTTTAAAAATTATTATTGTCAAAGTTACATTTTCTCATCTGGTTGGGGTCTTTTTGTTTTGTTTTGTTTCTCTGGCTGAATTGGCCTTTAAAATACTTCAAGCATTGTCGTAAGAAATGGGAACAGGCAGCCACTAGATGGCATGCCCAGGACCTGTAGCTTTTACAGCAGTGCAATGTCAATCGTCCTCCTAAGTATAAAACCTCGTGTTCTTTCAGTCATGACAAGCGTGATCCTATTACGAATTAAGCTAAGTCTTGCTGGAGTAGTTAGATGCAGCTACTATTTTTCCTTCAACATAGCTGGTGGAAGATAAGGATAGCACATGTTCTAGAATGTCAATGACCTCGATGAAAGAGCTTTGCTGGGTAATCTTTGTGTGCAGAGGAAAACACTTCAGAAGGAAAACAGAGAAAATGATGTTTGCAAATCCTCAAAAAGTACTGGTGTGTAGCACAGGTATTTGGGCCCATGAATTGCCTTTGAGAGGGACATTTGTACTAGAGGCAGTAGCTAGAATACCTTTAGGAGTTAAGACAACTGAACTAGTAATAGTGGCTTAATTCCTATGGTCTTACAAAACAACACTTTGTGAATTGATGGTCATGTGTGTATGCACAAGCACCAAAATAGAGCTCAAATCAAAAGTGGAATTACTAAATAATAGAAGCTGGCACTGTTAGTAGCTTCAAGCATATTATACAGTACACAGTCCCTGGGTTTGATTATCTTCCTCTCATAGATAACAAGATAAAATAATGTTGGTAAAAGAAATAAAGGAGTTCTTGCTATAAGGCTCTCAAGTTAACTATATTTCAACCAATAAATTAACAAGTCAAGAATCTGTATAAGGAATACAAATGGAAATCTCAAAACAAATGAAGTGCATTAAACTATAGAATATAGTTTATAGCTTTAAAATAATCCAAAAATTAAATATTTGTGCTTTTTTATTGGATGAACAAAGAATCTAAAAGGCTTTCATATTTTAGTTGGTGATGGTAAAAACAGATCACGTTCTTTAATCCAAAAACTGGGGAAAAAAGTAGTCCTGTAAATAAGTGTGTTGTTTTGGGTTTTTTTCCTCCATAAAGGTATAGTTCAGATTCTACCAGAAACTGAGCACCCTGGGGGATTCACCAGTTAAAGCTCTTTACAGTAGCTAAGCTTTTACAGTAACCTTGTGAGCTAAACATTATCCTTCTGTTGTTCATGAATAAACCACCCTTAAAGAAGCTTAAGTACTTTGTTCAAGGTCACAGAATAGACATTCTGTGGACAAATAAGATTTTTATTTTATTAGACTAAGTAGTTGTAGCTGGGGGAAAAAATGGACAGTTTTGTTACACTAGACCTCTTAACCTTTTGTGGGAGACTGAGTGAGCAAAAGCCTACTTATATGCCTAGAATGAGAGAAAACACTGAATATAGCATATATAGGCTATATATGCTAAGTAATATTGGTTAAATTTTAATCAGGAAGGTATTTTAAATTGTCCTTAAAGTGTATTTGGACTATCCAATACATAAGGTTCTTTTGACAGACATTTTGCATTTTAAACTGAGTGTCTTCATGTAGGTTTTAATCTTAACAAGGACATAAGATTCACAACAATAATTTCATTCTGTCTGGGCAAGAAGTCATTCAAGATGCACAAAATGTGTCAGAATTGGAGTGAAAAGATTAAGCTGAAAGAGAAACTGTTATTCCTCAAAAAATGGGAAGAATTTATATAAACTAAATAGTTTGTATACAGAGGTAGGCTTTCTGGAACATTTTTTTTAGAAAGGCCAGAAACATGGGAGGGATAACTTATCTGTACTTCAATTATTCTACCATAGCATAATCAAGGTTTCTATGAAACTGAATCAAAGCATTCAAATCAAAACAATCAAAGCATTCCTTGATCCAAAACAGATGCAACAGCTGGAGACATCAAACAGCATTTCTGTTCATGAAAATTCAAGGAAAACAGTGCTGTAAAGGAGAGGTAGGTCTATCAAAACAGGGGACCAAATGTGTACATTTGATTTAAGTCATTTATTTCATTTGTTAAATAAATTAAGATACATTCAATAAGTTTCCTGCAATACCAGTTTGCATTACTAGCAAAGTTACATTCATAATAGCTTAAAACATTGCATTTTGTAATGATTTTATTTCCTTTAGCATCTGCTGTATCAGAATCTCATATCTAAACCCAAGCCCTCACAACGTCCCTGTGAGGTAGGTCAATGCTACCCTCATTTTATATAGGGGAAAACTGAGGAATGGGGCAGTGTACCTGAAAAACTGTACAAGAGTTAGGTCTAGCATTAGTCCTCCATTCCTTGTACTGTGCTTCACATCTAGTGTCTTTCTCCCTTTCTGAAAAAGAAGAGCTCATAGTAGCTGTTGTTCTCCTTCCCCCCCACCCCCACTTACCTTCACCTTGTACACTTCTCCATCTAAGCTGATGAAAACTGATAAACATCAGCAATTTCTATCTGAACTATACAGATGAAGTAAAAGAGTTAAAGCCCAGAATTAAAGTAACTGAAAATAGACTCTGGATAGCTAGCGATAACATCACTATATTTAGTGCTGGAGACAAAAGTCTGAATGTTGTCACTGCTGCAGAAGCAGTAATACTAACACATGGCTTTTCTAAAGCAACTGCCTTTTGAAGAGGTAAAAGGACTTAGGACTGAAACCTCCTATCTGCAGGGAGTATCCCTGACAGGCTGCCATAGTGAGGGGGTGATCTGTGCAGCAATGCACATCCCGTGCAGTCAAGGTCTACCCATGTTAGGTCCCTAAAGTAAATAAGTTATCTACTTACTTTAGGTCAGACAATGAAAGAGGGTGTATTGCAGAACAAGTCACTTAACTGAGGTAGATTTTGAGCAATTGAGAACCACAAAGCACCTGAATTGCTAGAGATGTTCTTTCCAACAATACTGACGAGGGCAATATAGTTATGTACATTGCTACAATCTAAAAGAACAAGTGTCTGAACAAAACTGTGCAATAAAGTGACCTGCTTTTAAACACAGCATTTACATTTGTAATTTAGTTATAAAATAGCATCTTAAAACGGTATCTTCAAAATATATATGTAGTTTTCATACCACTGCCTACTTGAGGCAAGTAGAGAACTTTTTTCTAGTGCTACTCATGTGCTCTGTACGTGTCATCAGACAGCAAGAATACATTAAAAGCCATCTTTAAATCAGAGAGCTCAGCAAATCAGTAAGGAAGATTTAAGTCAAATTTGTCCAAATTTTGACTACTGTTTCACTGTGTATTAAATGAGAATTAGAACTTGTGGCCCTTGGTACTAGTGGATCACTACATAATTTCCCATTTAATACAAGCAGGATTTTAATTTCATCTTAATTTTCAGACCTTCAGGTCTTGGAAAACACTCAACTATCCTGTATATTAAGAAGTGCTAAAAAAATAGCACTTCTTGGCAGAATGAGCAATCCAAATAAAATATAAAATCAGCAGATAGTCATTTCCATGGACATTCTTCTTGGAAGGGGACAATCTTGTGTGTTCCATGAGTGGTCTGAAGACCCGAGTTTCTGTTCATGGTATCTCAGATGTGGAAGCTCTTGTCTGTCTCAGGGCTTGTATCACTTTTCTTCAGGCCTTGAAGGAAGCTCGAACTACTCTCCCCTTAAGAGGCTGAGGAGGGCGAAAATTATTCACCATTTGGATCCTCTGGTCTTCCTCGCTGGTAAAGAGGAGCATGCGGAATTTCTCCAGCTGTAATTTCCGATGAAATAATTTACTGCTTAAGAGGGTAATTTTTACTTTTATTTTTTTTAAAAAACAGACAACAGGGAAGTATTCAGTAGGTTTTAATCTGTTAAATGAACAGGTTCAAACAAAGATTCTAGAGGGTATTAAGAGAAAAAGAGAAGCCCTAATTATTGAACAGGCTGATTATTGACTGGATAACAGTCATTTAGCTTAGCCCCATTACAAATCAAAACAGCCACTGACTGTTTATCCAGTGTTGAATCCTGCAAGAACTGAGAAAGTATCAAAAGTTTACCTGTTTCTCAGAAATTCTGATGGGTTCTTTCAGCACTATCCATGTTACGCTCTCATTAAGAGGTGGTGTTGTCAAAGAGCCAAGGTACGTCCAATAATCTAGACTCAAAGGCAGGAGACATTTGGGGTTGAAGCTTCTAAATTGAGCTTTTGTTCCCTGGGGAGGGGGGCAGAAAAAAAAAGTTTGGCTGCTTTATAACAATTGTTATCCAAAAATGGCATGGCAAGTGTGATGCTTGCTTCTGGCTTGCTGGACTTCAAATTCTTGCCCTATTGCCTCTACTAAAGTTCAACTCTTGTCACAAAAGGTCTAAAAAAAAAATATATAGTGTTCAGTGTGAGCTATAGATAATATCATGGCAGCATTCCTTGTCTCATTACTTGCTATTTTCTATGCTTCTCATCTATTTCAGTAGAAAATTCATACTGAAAAGCCTTGTCCCAAACTGTCATTGTTTGCTAGGGCAAATATAGGCTTTAAAAAAAAAATCGAGTGTTCAAGTCTAAAATTAGTGGAAGGTGGATCAACCAAAAGACCAGTAGAAAGAGGTGGTGCTACCTAAAGTAGCAATTGTCTTAACTGCCAGAGTCCAGGGCAAGATTTTTAGCCTGTAGGAGTATCTGGAAGGTACTTAGTCACTGAGAAAACACTGTCCAACCATCTGTAAAATTGTTCATAAGGACCAGAATGCTCAAGCAACTTATCCCCAGTGGCAAACTTCCAAGCCTTCCATCACTACAACTGAGGCATAACTATTTCTTTCCTCCAAGTAGAAAAAAATTAAAATCACTTAAACATCAAGTATCATGCAGTGTCTGCAGCCTACATATTGCTGTGTAACTACTTTCATTTCCCCATCTTTCACAAGCATATACAGAGGAGCAAAAAATAAACTATATCTAATACTTGAGTGGGCATATTTCACATATTAGAACTTATGCACATTACAGAATACATGAACCTCATGTAAATCCAGAAAGCATAACATTTGTAGTGGTCTGCACTTACTGTACTTGAGAAAGTACAGCAGCTATCATTCTTTAAAGCTCTCAGATCTATCTGGTTAAAGACCACCTTCAGGTATCACTGTAAGATTAGAGTAGCTCAGGACCTCATTAGGATTGCCCCCGACAGAGTTTTGCAGCAGAAGATAGACAGCCAGCTTTGACTTGTTCAAGGCTAGGCTCAATGGAAAAGGATTATTCTGCTGAAAATAAGAAAGGAGCTTAAAGGGTCATGGATCTTTTGATTTTAGATACTCTGAGAAGGTAGAATCTCTGAATGACCCATGGGGTCAGCATAGCCTTGGGAGACACCTGAGAATAGGCAAAAAAAGAGTGGTGAGGCCCTGGAACAGGTTGCAGAGGCTGAGGATACCCCATCCCTGGAAGTGTTCAAGGCCAGGTTGGATGGGACTTTGAGCAACGTGATCTAGTGGAAGGTGTCCCTGCCCATGGCAGGGGGATTGGAGCTAGATGATCTTTAAGGTCCCTTCCAACCCAAATATTTCTATTCTAAATAAGGCGAATTTTGGAGTGGAAGATGAGAATACAGCTACAGTGATGTTCTAATGAAGGGAGGATTTGTGGGGGTTGATTTTCCATTTTTGTCTCAAACATGTACATAAGCTTGATTTTTAAAGAACATCTCAGAAAATGAAAAAAAGCTTAAAACTTACTTTAAATTTTACCATGTACAAAGCATCAGTGAGTCTATTCATATTGGCATGTTCTTTCCCAATCTGAAATAATGGAATAGACAGGTTAAATAAGAATGACTATATGATTTGAATAGGTATTTTCTTATCTGAATCTCAACATTCCTACTAAAGTAAGTTTGACAGAAATTTGCTATGAGATAGTGCTTCCAGTAAGTCATCTGTTTTCCTTAAGCACTTCTTAAATATGTGGCTTGGTTCTCAAACACTTGACAGCATAATGTTTTTCCATCATGTAAACATGCTATTTTTGTGATTCTTACCTCCAAGAAAACACCAACTACTGCCAAGCCATCTGGAGCTGCTGCTGCTTCTCCAAATGTTGCATATTTTCTGGCATTCCAGTGAACTAAGTGGAGCTTTTAAGAAAATTAACAAAGTGAACATAGGTCGTGCCATGTTAATGGGCACTAAAAGTCATTCAAAACAGAAAGTAGGTTTTGCTTCAATGGCGTCTTTGGAAGGATGAGCAAGTTTAATCTTCTGGACCAGTCCATAAGCATGGACAGACACTAAACAAATTTCTGTATCAGTCTGTTAGGTTTGCTTGTCCTAGCTTTGCAGAACTTCCTCAGGAACCCTCAGATGAAGCCATTTCTAAGCTATAGACAGTACCAGCATGGTCATTTAGTTCTCATTAAAGTCCACGCTGACCTAGCCATGGGAAGTAAGCAGTAAGAATCCTGAGACACATCCAGCCTCCACTGCCAAGTCATTTGTCAACAGCATTTCCATAAATTAACCCCATCTGTAAAAACACATAATTACCTCACAGGGAAAAGGTTTGCCATCAATTGTATGCTCTGATCCCTGGCTGTGCTTTGTCCCCCAGTGAAAGTGAAACTGCTTTAGCCGAAATGGATTCTCAAAGGGACCGCCACTGATTGCTAATCAGAAAAGAAAAAGTAGAAAAAAAAAGTTAAGAGGAAAAAAGCTTAAGCATTCTCTCTCTTTAGCTTCCCAATAGCAACTTCCTAGCTGCTGTTGGCACAGTAGTGGAAAGCCAGCAGTATTTCCCAGTTGTAAATATGAAAGAGATGCATCATGAAGACATTTAGAAAAGCTGTATTTCTTAATGGAAAGCACCTGAACTCTTGTAAAATTTTAAACTGAAAACATTGAGTGGCCACTTGTATGGAACTTTGTAGCTTTTTTAAAGAGTATACTTGACATATGAAGATGTGGTAGACATTGTTATGGTTATGCCTTTCCTATTCAACACAATGAATTCAAGTTGAATATTAAAAAAAATTGAAACTCATGTATCTAAAATTTTAGACAGTGCCACTTAAGATTTTGTGCAAGAGTGTAGATATCTTGAGCATCAGGTAGACAATTCAGCTAAGTATTTCTGCTTTAGAGTGTCTTTACTTCCAATGGAGTTTATTTGTATTGTTTCCTTTAAATACCCAATCCCATAAAAGAGCTAATAATAGCTTATACTTCACGTGACATTATTCAGAATCTCAAATCATCTTATAAAAGTGAGGAAATGCTACAGAGAAACTTCCTACATCATTTAGAAATAACTCTTAAGTACAGATGAATGTTCAAGATGCCGCATATAGAAGATACTTTATCAAGAGCATTAGTAATCATCCTGTATTTTTTATGGCACTAAATGAAATAAATTTTGCCCAGACAGACATGAAAATCAGTTCAAAGTCATACATTAAGAATAATTAAAATTACATTATCTGTAGAGCACTTATCCTCAGTACAGTTGTCCTGATCTGAGTTAGAACTAATTCTGTTTCGTGATTTTACTGTTTTTATTGAAAAAAAAGCTGGGGCATGCACAGTTCTACCACATGTTCATAGTTCCAGATGGCCTTTATGCAGGAAACTGGGCTTGCCAAAGCAGAGATTTTAATATTAATTAACAATATAAGTATCTCCTAGAACATTTTCCTGAATTTGGCAATGGAATGCATCACCCATCTCAAAAATTATTTTAAGAAACCTAGCTATGATGGGTTACTGTCAAAATTCTGTTGTACCATTTATGCAGAGCTGTGAGTCACTACATCTATTTCAACACAACTAAAAACATTTTTAAATTGTTTTCCACTCCTAGCAGTCTTCTTCCTTGAAACTGTTATTAAAACAAGTCATGAGCTTAGTGGGAAGGGCAGAGGTCTTAATTCCTGCATGTGCTCCGAGTCTGTATCTCTAAATGCAGAGTGATAGATGATGTTCTTAAACTCCTAAAGCTGATAAACCTTAATGTTAAGTACACATAGTTCAGTTTAGATTTGCACTAAAGTATTTAGCAAGCTAAGATAATACTTCCAGATATATTTTACAAATTCTCTTTGTAGGGTGATTTACTTAATGGATCTGCGTACTAAGATATTGGAAAATGCACATCCAGTCTTCGAATTCAGTGAAGATGCTTGAAAACCTGACCATTCAGTTGGGCAGTTTGATTCATTCCAGAAAAGAAACTTTAAAACAAAATGCCTGGAATTTTAACCCCCAGCCCTTAATTCAAAAGTTTACCAGCACAAACAAGTCACTTCATAGAAAAAGTAGCTTGTTTTGAGTATCCTATATATCCCGTGTCCTATCTAGCTAGAATCAATATGCACACCAAGTGGAAGACAAAAATCAGCTGATAGCTTTAAAAGTTGCACAGAGTGCTTTTTAAAAATGCACTCTTTCCATTTATCAGCTACTTTATCATCTCAATTAGAATGCTTTTCCCCTACCCCTTACATGTAAAAGCAAGGTCTACCATGGAAGTACAATTAACAGAAGTAATCAATCACTTAAAGCATTTATATTCTTTGCCAAGAGCTGAGACAAGAATAATATACAACTGCAGATAGTCCAACATCCACAAGCTGCTACCAACTCAGAATTAACCAAAAATTTTATAATTTCTGAAGAAACTTAACTGCTATGAGGCAGGGAGGAAAGGAGAAAGTGCAAGGTAACAGTGACTGGTCCAGATACAACTTGGTGTAGTTCCTATGATTCTGACTACACTGTATGACAACCTCTGCTAATCTTCTCTACCCCTCTGGATGCAAACTGGACAGAGCCTCAGACAGAACTAGCATGTGTGTTAGCATCTTTGATTTGGATCACCATGAAGACATGCCAGCGAGGTGTACATACCTACTCTGCATGCTGGATGTGGCCTAGGAGTGCTGGAGAGATGTATGGATTCCCTGTCTAGCAAACTGACAAGCCCCATTTCAAAGGAAAGCACTGCAAACCAGCTTCTGCTTTTCCTGATACAGGTACACTGTTCTGCTGTGGAATCCTCCTTTACTAGAGAGACTCGAGTGAAGATAAGAAGTGTTAAGGTCAAAAGACAAAATATAAAGGGCTCTGGTCATATGCCTTGTTCTAAACTGAAATTATACATCATATAAAATATACTACACAGGATTATTTCCCCTCACTAAATCACAAATTCCAAGCTAGCTGACTGCGTGTTAGTCTCACCTGTCTTGTCATCAGTATCTTCAAACTCAACCATAACTGAATGGCCATTGTTGGAGATGCTGAGAGATGTACATGATTCATAGGAGATAATAAGTGGCTTCAGATTAGGATCATAAACTGCTCTTGTAGAAACTATATCAATAGGTGACTGACGGTTCCCTTGGGCAATAGGATAGGATTTGTGCCACTCTGAAGGCCCTTCGAAAGGAAAGAAAGGAAAGCACCATGATTTTGTTCCTACTATACACAAAATAACTGTTACAGGTTTTCATGAGGCTTGAAGCAAAGCTTGCTGAGCAGAAGTGACTTGAAAGCTTGGTATCTGAGAAGTTCATTTATATTCTTAGATGGTATGTTTTTATTAGCACAGATAAGCTGTAATAAGATAGAGGATTCAAATATCTTGTACAAAACTCACCGAGAAAATAACAGCACATCAACAGACTGCTGTATCTTCAGTTATGTGTGCCACTAATTTTCTGGGGAGTTTGTAATTACATTGCTAAGGTATCCAAAGGCCTTCCAAGGTGGGTGCAGGTGTAAGCACACTTGCATGCACTCCCCCAAAGAAACAGCATTTAATTCTTCCTAGGAAAGATAGTGTAAAAGCTTCAGTGATTCAAATTAGATGCAGATGACTCAGTCTCTTAGCTACTGACTAGGCAGTTATTTTTAAAACCATTTTATGACTGCAGTAAATCTTTGAGGCAGCTTCATTCTTCACTCATGCCCATTATGGTATCTCTCTACCCTGAGTGAAGGGTACAGTGTGATAATTAACATTTTTGGACTTCCTGACCCCAACAGCATGGGGAGAAAGACCAATTTAAAAACACAGCTCTCTGCTGCCAGAGCTGGAACATTATTATGCTGTTTAACAAAACCTTATCTCTATCAAAAATCACTTATTTTTACAACTTTTTTTCTACATTGATATGTTAGTGCAAGAGGAAATTAAATTCCTTTATTAATAAAGTATTAACAGTAACAATTCTACTTGAAGATTTCCACAAAACACATTTTTAATTGTAGCATTCTCATACACTTCAACAAGTTGAAACTTGTTAAATAAAGCACAAGTCTTCACCCTCCTCGAGTTCATCTAACAAAGACAGTTATTTATCATACTCTTACTTGTCTTTGGCATTTTCTGAAAAGCTCAGCTTATAGAAGAGTATCTTTTCTCAGCCTGTGTACAAAGCAGATTGGGGATTTAAATGCTGTTACAAAAGCTTAGGCAATATAATTTGTCTTGAGCTTCAGAAGATTATGTGTGGCTTTATTACTACTACCACTTATATGCCTGAAGACATAACGCTATCTACTCACACTAACCACCTTCACTTCACATTCAGACTTGCTTTTGGATTCACAGAAACTAAAATAACTGCTGCTAAGAGAGTGACTGGCTCCTGATGGTTATACAAAAGACTCCTGTTGGACATTTAGCAGCTAAAATAATTGCTATTAAAAGAGAGACACTCCTGAAAGTTATGCAAAAGACCGTCTTATTGCACAACATCAGTCACTCATCCACCCTGCTCTGTAAAGGATACAGGTGCCATAAAACACTATCGTAAGAATATTTCAGTAGCTTCACATATCCTCTCACTGTGACATATTCTTGGAGGTGGGAAGCAAAGAAGGATGACTAAATTACAAACTGTCAAATCAGAAGGCATAAATTGTTCTATACAAGATCTCCAATATAGATCTGCACTACGTATTGATGTTCTAGAAATATACAACATATACCTTATTTTATCCACTTTTGGGGAAGCCTAGATACCACATTTCAACAGCTGCACAGATCAGAAGGTCTATTACTTCTCCACTAAATCTTTATTTAAAGAATTGCTTTTGGAGAAACAGACACAGTTAATGCTTTTCATAACAGCTTTTTGGAAAAGGACCCATCTGTAATATCTGCAGCCTGAAAAACCCCCCTCAGTACAGCTTCCCTGGGGTTAGGAACATCGATTGCGGCAACAAAAACAGCAGGCGGAAGTTTGTACATCTTTCGGTGCCACTTTCTGTGTGCTAGTTATTATCAATAAACTAATTCATTACCTGCTATGTATACTTGACACTTGCAGATATCAAAACGCAGGCAACCGCAGGGCTCAGGCAACCATTCTAGAAAGAAAATGCGTGGGGGGGGGAAGAGAGAGAAGATGCCGCACGGAAAGCCTGTAACCTACCGTCATCCCGCCCATAGCCCCAGCCGCGCTGGCCGGTCATTCCAGGGGAGCTGCACCCCGCCTTGCTCCCAGCGCTCTGCGCGGGGCTCTGCTGCTTACCTGCCTTTATAACGGCTCACCGGGGGAGGGTCAGCCCCTTAAAGATACAGAGCAACCAAAACAATCCTCGCAGGACAGGGAAAGCACTCGCTTTCCTCCTGCTCTCGACTTTGCTGCTGCTGCTGCTGTTCATTCCATTTGCTACCTCAGAACAGGAAAAGGACAATGTAAACCAGATAACTGAAGTCCCGGGACTGAGAGTGGAAGCAAGCCTGTTCAGGTGTCCTGTAGATCAAACTTAGGAAAAAGTAGTATTTTCCTATTCTACACCACAAGGAAGCAAGAGCCGTAACCCAGTGCAAGCATCAGGGCACGGTAATGTGTGCAGGTTGCAGTGGGAATTGCCCTTCTCGCTCCCGGGGAGAAACATCACTGCCTCTCTTCTCTTAAACACTGTCCCTGGCTGTAAAAAATTAATTATGTTTCTACTGGATTTGTAATTAAAGCTTCAGAATCAGTGCTTAGATGAAACGGAGAACGTTCTCATCTCAGGAAAAAATTACTTGTGCTCCTTTTAAACAAGGTAAAAAATCCCACCAACTAAGGATAACCTGGCAGTATATGATTCTATGAATCTGATGTGTTGTGGTTTTTTCTTTGTAACTCTAAAGAAACTTTTTATAAAAAACAAAAATGAAAGTGTGGTTATATTAGTGAACAGAACACAGCAGACTCTAGAGAAAGGAGCTGATCTGTAAAACCTCAGTTATCTGGTATGATCCAGTAGCTGCCTGCACCATGCTGAACCCACGAAGAGGCTACAATGAGATACCTGGGTCTTCAGGCATCTTTGTGGCAAGAAAAAATGGCTCCATGGTAGTGATTTTACTAGATCTGAGGAAGCGCTGTCTGTCAAGGCTACGTTTTGTAAGCATATCAATTTTCGCAGAGACAATAGCACACAGAAATAGGGATTCTTCTATTACGCATTCAAGATAATAGAAGAAAAAAAATCAATGAAAGCACTTTATGCAACTTTTATGTTGTGATATTGCCTTGTAAGAATTAATTTCCTTTTTCAGAAGCTTTCCTTAGGATTCAGCTATAAAAACTTCGAGATATAAATAGTCAAGAAGGCTGGTCCAGACCATGGGAGAAAGTACAAACAATACCAGTGAAAAGAAGAAGTGGAAGAGGAATTCTGTTTGTTAAAGCAGACTATAGATTAAAGCAGACTATAGATGGGGGGAAACTGTATGCGAGACGGAGAACACTGAGCAACTGTTTTCAAGAGAAACTTGAAACTGGGGCTCAGATCTTGCTCACAAGGCACAGTGTCATTGAAGCAGCCCAATGTCCATGTGCATTTGACACCATTCACCACTTCAGCTTTTATCTTCTCACATTCAAAACCACATTGATGTCTACATAGGTGGACTATAAAGGCAGGGCATAGGAAGAACTCTGAGACAGGAGCAATGCTGAAGACACAGCAGGAAGTGGACTCCACATAGTGGAGGTTTAAATGGTTGGATTTAGAAAAAGTGAAAAGGAGGAATGACAATACCTGACAGGAAAGAAAAAAATAGCTTGACTAAAATTTTAGCTACAAATGATAGCCAGTGTGTATATGACAGTTTAATGTGCTCCTCTTCAGCCTTCTTTCTTTTTGAGGAAAACATTGTTTTCTTGCAGCTAGGGTAATACTGATGCTTATACAAATATCACATTATTCTGTAACCCTGATTCCTCTTGATATCAGCTGCCTCTAAGAGTGGATTTTCACTGTTTCTGTTCACAAATTATAATTTATCACTTCAACAGTTTCATTAGTAATCTAATGCTGATCTCCATTTTACTAGCTTGAATCAAGGAGAATTACATCACACTCATGAGTTTATGGAAGTGAGAAAAACGGAGTTGTCAGTCCTTAAAGGGTGCAATTTCCACAAATTTCTCATGGGCTTTGACTAACATCTCAAAATGTCGGTTCAGGAGTAAGTGACAGGAAGACATAATTTCATCCACTACAGTGAAATGTTTCAAGCTACCTTAAAGAATAATTCTGTCTTCCCCAGCCCTCATACTCAGGGTTTTATTCCTCTTTGTCAGTAATGGTGAGTGAGCAGACCAGCAGCCTAGGACAAAGACATGAGTTCTTCTGAACCTCTCATTGCGATACTGAACTAACAACAAATGCTTTAGTTTCTCATCCCTGTATATGGAACAATTTTCTTTATGATTTAATTAAAATTGCTGTGTAAGAACTAACCACTATGGTTGGAAAGCTCCAGGTACGATTGGAATGCCAAATAGAAGCTGAACATATTAAGCTTTGCAGGTTTGAGGAAATTGGATTTCTGTAGCTCTAAGGCAAGCTGTCTCTGTAATACAGATCTGGAGTCACTGGGAGGTACTTGCACAAGGACATTATGTCACTTGAGGATAACGTTTTTGGTGTGTTTTACTGCATCACTGTAGAGGGGCAGAGCTACATTTTAAGAGGTGTAAAATGAAAGAACTGTTATTTAATTCCAAGGCGAATGACTAAATGGCACTCTAAGTGTATTTGATTAAGTAACTTGGCAATTATCTTTGCTAAGCATCTTTAATAACGATGACATATGTTTGAATGAGGTGTCATGTGCTTTCTTTAATGCTTATGAGTGTGTCTGATGTGGCACTGCCTATTAACAAAAATATGGTAGAAATACAATCAGTTTGGGTACAGGCTCACTCCAGAGCCTTTGAAGTGCAATACATAAGAGCAGATTAAATGTTAAAACATTCATCACTGCAGGGGTTGCCTACAGCTCAGGTCCTTGAAAGAGTATCTTGTTAATCCAGGCAGCTCATCTGTCTTCTTACATTGCCATTACTAATACTGGAATGTTCCAAATGGAAGTTATTCTAAGGTGACATCTGTTCTTTATGTGTGCATTAAAAATATTTATAATGAATCCAGAAACTGCACAAAAATATAAACAGGAGGGTATACTGCCAACACTAAACATTAATAGGCAGAATAATTCTGGATGGTTTTCTTTTTTTTTTTCCAGGATTTTATTTAAAAAGTGACTGCCTACACTTGGTGATTGGCAACAGAAATTTCAAATTTCATATTCTCAAGGGTTTTTTTGCAAATGCAAAAATGTGATGACTGTATATTGAGATTCTCATGCATCCAGTGTAGCTTCAGGAGCTGAAAGTGTGAATCCTTCTCCCTCAGCTACATAGTGAGATACATGAGATTTCTAAGGGAAAAACCTCAACATTTATTTACTGGAAATTGCTTCCTGGCAAAAAAAAAAAAAAAAAAAAAAGGTCCCTAAAGAAGGGATTGAGAAGAAAAGGACAAAAAAGACACATGTAATAACAACAGACAACTTTGCACAAGAAAAAACTTGAAAAACGCATGGGCCAAGAGGAAAGAATTACTTTATTTGGAACATTCTTGGTAAAGTGGGGCAGAAAAAGAGGTATTGGGTACCTGGCTCCCTAGAAGTTTCCCAGCTTTCACATGCCATTTTTATTATTACTTGTCTTTGACTTTCAAAACTATACACACTTGGCTGCTTTACACCAGAAATGGGGACTGTATTTTGGAACTAGATCCAAAATAATAGTTCTTATTATATCTGGTTTGTGTTGTTGAAACAGTACAATTGTAGCAGATAGCAAGAAGAGAATGGAATAACTTTTGATTTTGGTAAACAGAATGTTCCTACAAATATTGCAGCAGTCACTGAAATTTCAACAGATTGAAGGATTTACTGTGACAGAGCAAACACAAAGCCTGAGAAAATCAACTTCAGAGGGGATACTGTATATGGGAAAACAAAAGAGGAAGCATTGTATTGTCTTATAACATCATCTGCAGGGTATAAACTACTAAATTGTAATTGCACTGTTGAATACTTAATTCCAGCAGATATATAGCAAATTAAATTTACTAAAGAGAAGCAGATTAAAAGGATAACAGAATATCCTTCGATGAGCTAAGTAATCTGCTGGAACTTCTCTTTTGTTGTTGAAACTTGGTACCAGAGACATTGTTCGAAATTTTTAAAGATGTGATTTATTTAATTTTTTTTTAATTATTATTTTTGGTACACTTTCACAGTACAATCCGTATCAATCCAATATGGAAATATTTTCCTAATAGAAATACATAGATACATGGTTTTTTTATTGTCTGAATACTAAATAGAAATCATTGCAATAATACGCTCCACCTCTACACAATAAATCTAAACGGATTTTTCTGAACGCAGGTATCTGCAGGGCTTGACTCAGGCTGCTGTAAAATGCTTCAAAACTTCATACCAGAAAGTGGGTTGAGAGGTAAAGTACCCATTTGGAACATTAATTCCTGGAATGGCATCAGATCTTTAGAACCACGTTCCTGCAGGAAACCGCATCCCAGGTTTCTCTGCTCTGACTCCCATCGGCTTCGGTGTTGCCCGAAGACATCACGCGCTGCCTCGCCAGCACAGGTGTCTGTACCGGTTTAGACCGGCCATCCCGAGACCACCGGACAACGACAGCAGCTCTTCTCACATCCCCACCGGACACTTGTCGGTGCCCCACGAACGCTTTCGCCTCTTTACACAGCATGCAGCACTGCCCGGCACTCACAAAGGAGCCGCGGGACGAATCTCGCAGCCCCGCAGCGCGGCCCGAAGTAACCCGCGGTACCGGCCGGGGAACCTGGCGCCCAGTACCCGCGTGGGCCGGCGCTCGCGGGCAGCCGCAGGCCGCGTCTAGCGGGGCCAGGCGCGACCAAGGCCACTGAGCCACCGGCCTCGAGCCACGGGCCTTGAGCCACCCTCTCGCTCCGTGCCCCGCATCGCCCGGCCCCGCCTCCCGCCCTGCGCGCCCCCACGGCGCCCCCCAGCGGCCCGGCTGCCCCTCGCCGGCGCCCTCCCGCGCCTGCGCGAGGCTCGGCGTGAGTGTCTGCGGCAATGGCGCAGCTGGGCAGGGCCAGCCTGAAGGAGCAGAGATACGACCGGCAGCTGAGGTAGCGCGCCGGGCGCTGGTGCAGGGTGGCGGCCGTCTTGGCCGGGCGGGCAGCGGGCCGCTGCGGCGCCTGGCCCCGCACCTTGCTGCAGGCCGGGCTGGGGGCCGCGGGGCTCTGGCTGCCCGTGCAGGCCACAGGCCTTCAGCCGCTCGTCCGGAGTGGCGCGGCGGCCGGCCTGCTCGGGCTGCTCTGCGCGGGCAGCGCCGCTTGCCCCCCTGAGCCCCCCGCAGCCGGCAGCGCCGTGCCCTGGGGGCTACGGGAGGAGCCCGTAGAGGGGAGGAGGCCGTGTCCGTACGAGTCGGGCCGTTCTGGGCCGGTCGCTTGTCGGGTTCATTGAGCACTGCGGGAATGCTTGTGCAGTGTAGGGGAAGAAAAGAGGAGAGTTAAATGAGAGAAGGGGGGCTTGTGCTGGAACCAGCCGGCTTTTAGTGTGGCACGGGGTGGTTTTCGCATGCATGCATACGTTTGGAAGTCCTAATAGTAGTCACAGTGCTTTGCTGAGGCTCTTCACTGACTTTCTTTTTTCCAGCTGAAGAGAGTAAAATTGTTGCCCGTATGAAGTCAGTGCAGCATTTGTGACTGAGTACAGTCAAGTCTCGATTTCACACTGAATATTTTTTTATAGATGTCTTAACTACATTACCAAACTGATCAAGACTGACTTTCTTCTTGTACTTTCCAGTGTCTTGTATTGGAAATTATAAAAATGTGCTATTTATAATAAAACTTACAAAAAAGAGAGCATTCAGGTTCAGGATGAAATTCTGTAAGGAGTGTTTTGACCCATGCTGATCTTTACAAAGTTAAATATGTTACAACAGCTAAAGGTGTGTGCGTTCCTATGGTGTAGAGTATAAAGATAGAGAAAATGAAATGTCAGTAAAATTGGGTTGCTCTTCAGAAAATGTCAAGTTTGTCACCGTAAGCTTGCTTAAGGAAAGCTGATTTTGGTTAGTGCTGTTTAGCCTCTCTCAACAGTGAATGGGAAGAAGTACGCTAGTCTGCATTTATGAGTGTTTAGATTTCTTTCCCCTTTTTTATAGTGGCTATACAGCCTGAAATTAAATAGTTTCATAATGTTTTGGTTTCTATCCCAATATAGATTGTGGGGAGACCATGGACAAGAAGCTTTAGAATCTGCTCATGTTTGTGTGATAAATGCAACAGCAACAGGAACCGAAATACTCAAAAACTTAGTGCTGCCAGGTAAGTAGAGATCTCTTCTGAATTTTCTTTGTAATGTAGCTGATAATTTCCTCATGCCTAGTTACTCATAGTAATTTTTTCCTCCCCAAGGTATTGGTTCATTTACAATTGTTGATGGGAATCGGGTGTCTGGAGAAGACGTTGGAAATAAGTAGGTTTGTTACTGGCTTCCAATACAAATAGAAGAGTAACAGGGTTTCATAAGTAGTTCCATCTCTATACTTGTTAAGAGATCCAATACAATTCTTAATACTTTAAAAAGTCTCTGTGTTTCTTCAAGTCTTTATGGTTTTGAATGTTTGTGACAAACGCAGCATGCATTATCATTTTGATAGTAGCTGCTAAGTTTTACATATTTTTTGTTAGCTGCTGTTCTTGTATCTTACAGGTCTATTTGCTTCAGACATCAAGTTTATAAGACACTGATCTACTCAATATAAAAATATCTTAAAATAATTTCTTTGTTGTAGTCTTGAGATGACAGTGCAAGATTTGCTTGTGTTTCAGCATAGCTAAATGTATTTTCTGTAATTTTGGTGATGAAAATAACTTTTCATTAGTTTATCATTGTGAAACTGTGACTAATACCCATTTATTAGCTTTCATAGATTTGAAAGGCTATGTGTGCTAGGGGAAATAATAAAAAACTGTGCAAATCCTATAAAAATAATTTATTTGCTTATTCTAGATCACATTCTCTTATGGTTCAGGTAGATACCTACAAATATCTGTCTATTTACAGGGGTTATATGAGGGGGAAGGATATTCCATTACATGAAGAAATCAGTACTAATGGGTCTTTAATTAGCATAGTGAAAAAGAATCTGCAGTGTGACCCTGGCTTCTAGGAGAGTCTTATTTTTCAGACTTGTGGCTCACTGCAAAGTTTCCTTAAGATAAAAGTCATCGTGAGGAAAATACAACAGTGGTGGGCAGAAGAAAAGCAGATTGAAGGGTGAACTTGGTTTGTTGTGTGTGAGAGTCAGCAATGTATTCTGCACTATAAAATGTCACTTTAATGCTTTTCTTGAAAATAAAACTTCACACGTAACTCTTTCTTTTCTGCTTTTCAGTTTCTTTCTACAAACAAGCCATATTGGTCAGGTAGGAAATAAATGTCCTTTAGGTGTATTGGAAGCATAAATGACTAACCACTTAAGCATAGTGTTAACAGTAATGCTAAAAACATTTATGTATAGGTTAACATCTATTTATTATTTGATAAAATTCTCCACAGTAATTTTTTTAGTTGCTTGTGAGAAGATAAGCCTAAGTCTGGTAAGACAGAATGGAAAAATGAACAAGATATGGTTAAGAAATTCTTTGTAAGGATAAGGTGGAAGAGAATTGTGGTTGAAGGAGTAAAGAGGATGGGGGGGAAGGCATCACAAAAGCAAGGGGTACAAGAGGCATAGGGAACTCCTAGGAAATTAATAAATAGCTGTCACATTAAAATTATATTACTTAAACTGGTCTCAAGCAAATGCTTGCTGTTAGGGTATTTTTTTTTTTCTTCAGATAAGCAAGGCTTTGAGTAAGAAATCCTGGTGTATGATGACTTTTTGTTTGTGTGTAACCATGTAGCATATATAGTACTGATATAATATATAACTTATATTTCAAGAGATTAAACGTTGATTGTTCCAAAACAGAATCGTGCCCAGAGTGCCACTGAGCTCTTGCAAGAATTAAATAATGATGTTTCTGGAAACTTTGTCGAAGAGGTTTGTTTCCTAAATTAACTGTATTAACTGTTTCTTGTTCTACAGTGTGATAAAAGTATGAAATAGCAGCTATGTGTTGTCCTTGTAATGTTGCAGTTTAAGTAGCTTCATGATAAAGCAAGATTTGAGGAAGAAGATCTTGTTTGTAAAAAGTCAATTTATATATTTCAAACGCTATTTCATAATTTCATTATAATTTTATATCTTTCACTTAACGCTTTACATTGAATGTTGAACAGACTTGCTATGTATTCACAAATTTCTACTGTGTTTTCTGACATTCTTTTTTTTTTCCTCCCTACTGTTTAGAGTCCAGAGCAACTTCTAGACAATGATCCTTCCTTTTTCAATCGGTTTAACTTGGTAGTTGCAACACAGCTGCCAGAAGGGTAAAGAATCATAACAGCAGGTTTCAACTTGCCTTGTGTTGGACTGAGCTGGAGTTAATTTTCCCCATAGCAGCCCTTCCAGTGCTGTGCTTTGCATTGAGAGCTGGAAGGGTGTTAACAACACGCCTGTGTTATGGCTGCTGTTGAGCAGGGCTCACACAGCACCCAAGTTGTTGGTTTGGTTTTATTGTTTTGTGGGGGTTTGGTTTGGGGTGGTTTTTTTTGTTTTTGTTGTTTTGTGGGGTTGTTTTTGTTGTTGTTTTTCTTAACATTCCCCCTCCAGTGGGATGGGGTGGAGAAGAGGGACACAATGTGCTATTCAAAAACCTTTAATTGGAATTGCCCCTACTGGAAGATACACTTTTGCAGCACACAGATCTAATTCTTTTTTTTCCCCTTTCACAACTCATTGAAGTTTTGTGTTTAATTGATATCTGGAGCATTTGGAAGGACAGGGTTAATTAAGTAAACTAGTGGATAAAAGTATTTCTAACCTAGTGTAAATTCGCGTATAAATTAATGACCACCTGTGCTTAGAATCGTGATAATACTAGTTCTCTCACAGAAAACTTATTGCCCAAGTAACTTGTAAAAATGTTAACTGTGTAGTTAACTATTGTTGTCTTATCTGAAAAAAAAAATAAATTAAATGTTTTTCCTTACAGTACCTTGCTACGCTTGGCTGAACTTCTCTGGAATTCTAACATTCCTCTGCTGGTCTGCAGGACTTATGGACTGGTTGGTTATATGAGAATCATTATTAAAGAACATACAGGTTAGAGGGTTTTCTGAAGACTTTTCTAAAAGGTTTAAAGCTTCAATATGTCTGGGTTTTGTTGGTCTTGTTTTGTTTTGTTGTTTTTTTTTCCCCCCAAACTTTATATTGTGATGTATTCACTATTTGTTAAGTCTTTGATAGTTTCCATAGTTCACCAGCAGCGTTCTTTCGAGGAATCTGTAGAAATTATGGACTGCAACAAATAGTAAAATTGAAAGTTATCCTAACATTTCTATTGTCATATATATGTACTGACACTTATTTTGAGAATTAAGCAGTTGAGTAGGTGATGCACAGCATTTGATGTATAACTCTGTCTGGAAGGCCAGACAGAAAGCTGAAATGCGTTGTGTAATTTTTTTCCCAGTTGTTGAATCTCATCCTGACAACACATTAGAAGATCTGAGACTGGACAAACCATTTCCAGAACTGAGGGAACATGTTCAGTCTTATGACTTGGATCATATGGACAGAAAGGTTGGTATGTGGCTTGCACTGTGCTGTAAGACAGAGAAGAGGAATTCTATGAAAATTACTCTTGACAGATGACTGCTTTTGGTGCCAAGTCTTATCTGAGCAAAGGCAACTGTAGAATCAGTCACAAGGAACTATTTTTGGCTTCTGCCCCAAATATCACAGTCTCCATTTAAATCTTAAGCAGGTGAGAGTCTGGAAAGTAAGGAATATTCTTGTACAACCTGATCTTTTGTTAGTTTCATTCCCTTTCACCCTCCCTTTGATTTATTTATTTTTTTTTTAATTTCTCCTAATTACCCACTGCTGTAGAGCTTTTTAGTGTGGGTATTTGTGCACAACCTAAGTTCCACTTCAGAAAGATGTTGGAGAATGTGGCTCAGCCACACTTCTTTAAGTAAAGGAATAATTTAATGGGTTTTTTTAGAGTAGTTAGAGAATGTTATTTCTGAATCAAAATCTGGAACATGTCCTGTGTTTGTACAATAGTGGAAGGGATTGTGAGTTTACATTTAAAACAGGTTTTTAATTTGTCCCCCCTTTTATCTTTTCTCAACTTGACAAAGACTTCTCTGCTGTTCGATTACAGGACCATAGCCACACTCCATGGATTGTGATTGTAGCCAAGTATCTAACAAAATGGTTCAATGAGGTATGTTGCAAAGCTGGCTAAGTCATCTGTCGATGATGATGATTATTATTATTACTTTAGATGTGTTTTCTAAACTGGGTTATTATTTTGGCAATGTGTAACAAACAAAACAAGGTGGAAGCACAAAAAAAATACTAATTGAAATACAAGTGAATGTATGTGAATAATGAAAACTCAAGTTCAGCAGTCTGAGCACAGTGAGGTTAGTAGTGGGTATTTTATGAAGTGTTTCTGTGTTTTTCAATTTAGAAAAGTGATCAGTTGCCTAAGAGTTACAAAGAAAAAGAAGCCTTCAGACAACTGATTCGACAAGGTAATATGTCCTAGGAGTCACTTACTAATACTGGCAGATATATATAAGGCAATATCTGAAAAATAATCAGAAATTCTTTCAGAGTTTATTTATGAAAATCTGCTGGCATATAGTGTGAGTCTTCTGCTAAATGATTGGCTTGTGCAGATGGATCTTAAGATCCCACATTTGCTTATAAATGCAGTTTGCCAGTGTTTATTACTGCTTGCTGTTTAACATCAAGAGTATGTTTTGATTTGGGTGAGAGAAGAGGCCTTAAGAGAAAGTCCTGTAGAAAATGTTTATACTGAACATGGGAAATGTGAGAGAGGAAAGTGAATGGCTTTGTGACACTGAAATAGTTACTAACTGCAAGCATTTGGTTGTTGGTTGACTCACCAAACCGTAGGTGATCGTATCAGTTGTAAAGAAGAGAGAGATTGTGTAGCTACTGTATCATATAATACCTTTTGCAGGTGCTAAAATTAATGAGGCATTTGAAAATCTAGAAATACATTATCTTAAATGATTGTAGAATAAAAACTAACTGAATTATTAGTATTTCCTCAGTTAAAGCTGGCCACTGTGGAAATTGCTGAGTGGCTCTGTCATCCTTACCCTGAGGTTGGCCTAGGGAATCGATATAAACTGTAGCAGTTATCTTTAGTTAAATGAGGTTTGTAGTGGAATCTATTTCTTGCTCTGGCTGATTGAGTGGGTTCAAAAGTATTTCACAGAAAAAGCCCAACACAGCGTGGCTGGGGCTGGGGAGTAGAGTTGAATTGCCTTTTTACCATCGTCTACTTTTAATGTAGTGATTGTGGAACTTTACTGTCTTTCTTGCACAAACTGGTATGTTTGTGGTAAGAAAATTCTATTTAACACCACAGGAAAATGGATCGTGTGCAGAATACATATGTATTTAAATTTTTTCAGTATGTCTTAACTGGTAAATCAGGTTTTTGCTGGTGAGTTATGCCACAAATACATCCCAAGCCAGTCTGCTCTGTTGATAAGATGTACACGATGAGATGTGATTCAGGGAATTGTGTATTTTTTATGATATTTTTTTCAATAAGGTATCTTAAAGAATGAAAATGGCACCCCAGAAGATGAGGAAAACTTTGAAGAAGCTATAAAAAATGTGAACACAGCATTAAATACCACAGAGGTAAAATAAATGTTTATATGACACAACTGAAGAAATTTCGACTATCTCCTTTTTTTGTCTTCATATTACTTGCTTTTAGGACAGGAATTTCATTTGCAACATTTATATTTTGATAAAACAGAATTGGTACAATTTTAAAAATTGAAATCCTGTGTAGTAAACCAGATCTAGACTAGGTGGCACTAACTTACAGAAATTCTTTTATTTCCTTGCTCATGCAAGGAAGCTACATTTGCTTCCTGAAGGCTTGAATTCAAGTATAGAATTGAGTTGGTAACCAGAGGTCATTAGTAGCATGTTGCTGTCTTAGACTTTATCAGATTGGTGGTTGTTGTTGTTTTGGGTTTTTTTGTTAACAAATGAAACTGTTAAGTGCTTGGTACACTTATACAGAATTAGCAGTCGCTGGTGTGGATGGTGTCCCATTTGAATACATTGCTAAGAGAGAGACTGAGAAAGTATACGTTGAAATTGTGGTATATTGAAGCACTTGCTGTAATATTTTTTTTTTGTATAGAAATGAAGTGCTGGAAGGGATCATTGCCTCAGCAAATTCAGTACTTTCCTCTTGAAGGAAAATGCTATGAAATTCCTTTCGTAAACTGATCAAGCTTAAAAACATTAAAACAATTTCTTTTCATTGTTTTTTTAAGCAATCCTGAAGTAGTAACTCGTGACTTAGAATTGACCTCTAATGTCCTTAATCTCTCATCCATGGTAAATTGCAAAAGCTACAAGAGGTAAAAGCACATTCTATGATTCTTTCTAGATACATTCTGTTTTTTATTTGAACTGTGCCAGTCCTTGCTTGGACAGTCATGTTAAATCTCCCAGGAAGCAGCAGGTAAAACTTAAGGCTGACATCTGAGCTGCTACAAGCTGTGTGCCAGGCTATTATTTATTTCAGTTTATGTTCCAGACTGAACTGCAGCAGTTAAAGAGTCAAAATGCTCTCACCTTTGCAACCCTGTTTCACTTCCCTGACATTTTTGCTCTTCTGCCTCTAGCAGGTAGGATGGGCAGCTGGGACTGCTGGTACTTTCTGCTGATGCTGCTGACAAGTTTTTTTTAAAACCTTCTACATAGAAGATGGAAATGAGGTGTTTGTAATATTCCTGTTGATGAGAAACACATACCTTGCTCTCAGGCAGTGCTACTATTTGACATATGCCTGAGAAGCACTGACTATGTAAGATTCAAAAGAGATTTTGGTATGAAACTCTGAGGTGGCTTGCCTATGGAATGGGTGCTGAGGTAATTCAAGAAATTGAAAGTCAAGGAAATACAAGCCTGGCTTTTTTTTTTTATAGATTCCAAGATGTATTGAAGAAATTTTTAATGATGATTGCTGCATAAATCTCACAGAGCAGGTAATTAGTATTTAAAGGTAAGACTTAAATCTAGAAATGGCATCATAAATAACATTTGTGTACATGAGTCTCTTGTGCATTTGCAGTCAGCTTCCTTCTGGATTTTGGCTCGAGCGGTAAAGGAATTTGTGGCAAATGAGGGACAAGGATGCTTGCCTGTCCGAGGGACTATTCCTGATATGATAGCAGACTCCAATAAATTTATCAAATTGCAAAATGTGTAAGTATACAATTTTTTTTTTTAATGGTTACTAATGGTGGTGACTTCAGACCTCACAAATTTCATTAATTCCCATGTTTTAAAAAAAAAAAAAATAGTGTTTGTGGGACTGGGGTGAGGAGTGTGGGAATCACAGCAGCCTGGGGCTATCTGCTCACTGTATAGATGCTTTCTGCTGTTTGGAAACAACCTTCAGAACTTCCCAGTTCCCTAAGGTTGGGTAGTACCTAATCACTTCTCTTGGTTTCAGAGCTAGTAAAGACCTTCCTATAGACAGTAGATCCAGGTAGATGTAGATAGTAGGTACCCAGGTACTGCTGCCCAAAGCAGATTGTTGCTTAGACACAGCCTTTGGTTTTTCTCCTCAATATGTATGTCTACTTGGTCACAGAAATTCTGGTTTCCTAGCTACTTAATTCTAAATACTTAATTGTAATTCATGCCCTTTGGAGGTACTGCTTGGTAGATAAGGACGAGTGGGAATGAACATTAGCTGCAGATTTTAAACAGTGGCCGTGTGGATCAAGCCGTTAGGAAGGACATCTCTGGCTGCACCTCTCCTCAACAGGAACCTGCTCTTTCTCTGCAGCCCGGACATGATGCAAATTGTTGGGCCAAAAAGACTTTCTTCCAGTGTTATCACATTTTCTTTGTAGTTGATTTGCTGCTTTCTCTTCCCCCCCCCCCCTTTTTTTTTTTTTTCTTAATCTTTAAAATGAAGCAGTATCTTGTAGGAGAGTTTGTTAAATTTGTCTGTGCAGTTGTACTGTTGAATTGTTCAAATATAGAAGTATTATTTCTAATAGATTTTGAATATTTCTTCACAGATTCTGAAACACAATTTGTAATTTATATTTTGTAATGTAGATGAAAAATAAATATTCTTCACTGTAGAGTTGATGGCTTTATGCTGTAGTTACTAAGACTTCTTTATTGTTAACAGATACCGTGAAAAAGCAAAGAAGGATATTGCTGCTGTGGGTAACCATGCTGCTAAATTGTTACAATCTCTAGGCAAGGTAATTACAAATGTATGGCAATTCTCACAGGATATAAATATCTTTACCCTGATATTCTGTACAGAAATAAGTCACAGGAGACAGACATGAAAAGAGAAGCCTTAATTACTTCATTCTCTTCGAAAGGCTAAAGTAAATTTTAATGAAATTTAATATCTGTGGTATGTTTTATATATCACTGTTAGGTTTTTTCATATAAAAGGCATACAGTAGTATATTATTTACCATTTAAGGTATTTATTTTTTACAAGAATGAGTAGTTATTTCATAATTAATATTATATCTCTGGTCATTGTATGTACTAGAATGAGCATATTCTTTCTTTTAGGCACCCGAATCTATTTCAGAGAGGGAATTAAAACTGCTTTGTGAGTATGCTTGGATTGTGTTGTTGTGTTTGTGCAAAGGATCGAATAATCGAATAATGAAAGACTTTTGAATGATAATGTAGTCATTAATCAGTACCTCAATATTTGAGTTTTTCAGTAAGGGCTTAGCAGTTGCATCCCTCATCTTCAGTGGAAGTAACAGATGTTCAGCATCTCTCAATACTGAGTCTATAATGATTGGCTTTTAAAAGACAGGATATTTTTTCAAGTCCAAACAACAGGTAGCAGATGTCCTCTACTTCCTGTAATTAGCACTTAATCACTGTTGCCCATTCTGTGCTACTGACTTCAGAGTGTAGGTTCTGTAAACCTGTGGTAGTCTGAAAAAGTAAAACAGTGATGCAGTGAGTAGTACAGTTAGGGTTTGTCTGCTCTGGGTATGTATATGTGTTCACACAGCAGCCTGTCTAAGTCTCCCTACAACTGGAAAATTTTCCTGTTAGTGTGGAGCCAACAGCATGATGCCCCTGTGTTGCTGTATCACTTGCTGGGAGTTTTGAGAACCTCACAGTTCCTAAGTTTTGAGTGCTAGGCAGTAGCTGCACATTGGGTTGTTTCATAGCAGTGGTAAAGGAGAAGAACCTTTTCCCACTTGTAGCTGTACCATTATAATATTAATTGAGTATGTGTAAGACAGTGGAATATTAAAAGAACCCATGTTCATTTGCAGCATGGAAGAGGAAAACCTAAAGTTGATGGCTGTGATTAATGAGTTGCTACAGAAGAGCTACACATGCTGTGAGCCATTAAATTAACGTGGGAGATGTTTAGATTCTAGAAGTAAATAAGCACAAAGCATTTCACTAACGTACTTGTGATCATAGACCTAGGTGTGGTTTGATAGATTTTGTTATTGCAACCTACCAGAAGAAATAGAAGAGTGTTAAACAGAAGTATTAGAAGTTTGTGTAAGTTTTAATGTTTAACACATCAGAGATGCCAATTACTAAAGCTTTCTAAGTCTGGCACTTTCAAGTAGGTATTGCTTTTCTTTCTGATCCTTCTGCTTAGGCAGCAACTCGGCTTTTCTCCGAGTAGTAAGATGTAGATCTCTCTCTGAAGAATACGGTTTAAACACTTTCAACAAGGATGAAATCAGTAAGTACTTCTTTTTGGCACAGACTTCAACTGCATTTTCAACTGGATATGGTTTTGTGATCAAAGAGAATCCTATGTTATTTTTCTGTTGGGTTATGCAGTTTTATAATTTGGCACTAATTAGAAGTATCTTTTTTTTAAGTTTAGAATGTTGAATTCAATTTCATTGTGAAAGTTCAAAAGTGACCTTACAGATTGATGCATGTTTCAGTTGTGGGTTTTTTCTTGCAGATTTTATTTTGGAAAGCGCATAAATAAAACACTTTTCTTTCAACTTCTGTTTTCCGTACCTCGGTTATTTCTGACACATCTGGAAAGGTGCTGCTTTCACCTGACCAAAAATAGGAGAATAATTGTCTCCTCTCAGCTTATCTTTTCAGTAGGTGAACTAGGAAACTAGTTACTTAATATTGCATTTTTATTTTTTTGAACCTGCATAAATTAAAAACAAAACCAAACCACTAAATCTGGAAATACTTGGATAAAAAGTTTGAATTAGGCTTATACAAGTCCTCTGAATGTTTTGGACAAAATGTATATTTTGACACAAAGTGTCAAAATAGTGTATCTGAGAGTTCACAAAGATTCTTGGTTGTGGGTTGTTTTCATTAATACTTCTTTTTACTGCAGATTTTACAGTGGGAAATATTTGATTTCATGTGATTCAAAGCCTTTATTTTTCCACTTCATCTGTATCACTTAACCTGTTTTCTTGCTGTTTGCAGTTTCCCACATGGATAACCCAGACAGTGAAGTAGTGCTATACTTGATGCTACGGGCTGTAGATAGATTTTATAAGCAGCATGGTAGATATCCAGGTATGTTAATACCAGAGCTACTTCATGTCAACAGAAGAAATGTGAAGATCCAGTAGTTAGTATAATACTATTTATAAACTACAAATACAGCATTAGTTGTGGGTTTGTTTCCATTTTAATATAACTTTAAGAATCTGAAAATTAGTGAGAATTTTTTCTCTTTGGAACTTAAGGAATTTATTTTAATTGATAGCACTGAAATGGGTTGCATGGATTTTGAATCAGTTCAGCTATGCAGTAATGTGTCATTAGTATGAGCAGCATCAACAGAATATTCAATTATTACTAGTCTAGTATTAATAATTGAATGTGTTAATTGGCTTAGAAACTTTTCAGAAAAATAAAATTCTTAGGATGCCATTTAAACCCATTAACTTTGAGTATGGTGTTACAGTTCTGTGATGAGACACTTTTTTTTTCTAGGTGTCTACAACTATCAGGTAGAGGATGATATCGGAAAACTAAAATCATGCCTCACTGGTTTCTTACAAGAACATGGGTTGTCTGTGGTGGTGAAAGATGACTATGTTCATGAGTTGTAAGTATTATATCTGGAAAGTCACTTTTTTGGTAATACTGACCTGAAAACCCTAACTGTTACTTTCCCATCCAGTTGTCGCTATGGAGCTGCTGAGCCACACGCTGTTGCTGCCTTCATGGGAGGTAAGAGTGGCACTGTGTTTCTAGGGTCCATACAAACAAACCAACCCCAACCTGCTGTACTTCATACTTGAGTTGGAGTCTCCACTGATTTAATACTTTGTATTTGCAGAGCAGAGACTGTAATCAGACCATAGTCAAAGATAGTATTAGAACAAAATCCTCCCCCTTCAATTTTTCAGATGTGACCTCCTAAGGTCAGGGGTTTAAAGTCAGTAAAAGAAACCAAATAAACCTGAAAAATAATCCCAGTAGATCAATTCTAACAGCTTAAAAATGTGTTCAAAAATAAAATGCTTGAAAGAGACCTTGAGGTTTAAAAAAAAAAAAAGGGAAAGGAATATTTGTGGTAATATTAGAATTAACACAGTACACCTCTTCCTTTAACACAATACACTTATATTCAATATTAAATACAAATAGTCTTGATTACTTACCTTAATTCAACCTGTGGGTAATATCAAAATTAAGTATGTCTTAATAAATGCTCAAAATTGATGTATCAGTTAACTTACCTTCTTTATTTGGCTTCATGCAGAGCTGAAGATAATTACGTATTAAATACTTTGTGGCTGTAGGAATTTTTTCTGGTTCATGTAGTTTGGTATGTGTAGTGCTTTAGAAAAATGAGTTAACATAACTTCTGAAGAAATTACAGAATATTTCCTACTACAGGAGAACACAAAGGGATCACAGTGAAATGAACTTCCAATTTATTTTATAGTTTAACAGTACTGTTTTTTTAAATTGAACTCAGTTTCATTTAGAGAGGTCACAACTTTGCACGAGTCCATCTCCTCACACATTTTTACTCTGTGTGTATGTACACAGAGAGAAAGTACAGCAAAGCGTCTACGTAAAGCTGACTTCTGAAGTAACATCTTTTTGAACCTCTTTTTATTCTGGGAAGTACAGAAAGATGTGTTTTGTCCTTCTAGGAGTTCTATCAAGTGCTTCCGAAATAGACTTCAAGTGTAGTGAGTTCTAGATAAGTCTTTTGCTGGTTTTTAAATATGACTTGCTAACTACCTTCTTTTTTTGTTGTTGGCTTGTTTGTTTTTGTGTTTTTTTTTTTCTTTTACAGGAGCTGCTGCACAGGAGGTTATCAAAGTCATTACAGGGCAGTTTGTAATTTTTAATAACACCTATATTTACAGTGGAATGTCACAGACTTCAGCAACTTTCCAGCTCTAGGGTTAACGATCTGGCATCCTGTAAATACTGTGGTGTTCTACCACTGACTGGACTGTTCTGTATTACCTGCAGATTAAAGTTCCTTTATTTGTAATGAATGTATCTTCTCTTTTTTTTTTTTTATTATTTTCCTGGTTTTTTCTGATGAGGACAAATACAATCATACCAAATCCTGGATTTATTTGTTTTTAAATGTAAAATTTTCAGATTCAGTTTTGAAAGAAAATAGCAGCAGCAGTTCTTTGGCACGGTAAGTTGTATTTACAAACTGGCTTACCTGGTTTGCAGCAGAGCTCTGATTTCATTCCCACCCCCGCCCCCCCCTCCCCACGTACCCCCACAACAAACACACAACACCGCTAGACGAGAGACGAGTGAGCACA